>OZ026624.1:73436170-73550170 GCA_964020975.1 Hermodice carunculata
TTTATTTGTTTTTTTCATTTGTTTTTTTATTTATCAATTTTTTGTTTTGTTTTTGTTTTTGTTTTTTTTTTTTTGTTTTTTTTTTTTTGTTTTTTTTTTTGTTTTTTTTTTTTTTTTTGTTTTGTTTTTGTTTTTGTTTCTGTTTGTTTGTTGGTCTGATCAGACTCAGGCACATTTGTGATGGGTCAGAAAGTATGGTATGGTAAAGCACTACCAAACGTACATTCCATAACCATAGATTCGAAAAACCAGGCTCAAATTGACGCAGCCAAGCTTTCTGAAACATTTAAAATCGGATCGTCTGTGCAAAATAACAAGGCATCCCTTCTTATATCTCATATTGATTATTTCACAATGCACAATCTATTTACAGAAAAAACATAATCTACACTAAATATGGCACTTCACTTTATCAACTTGATGTTATCCACAGTAAATCATAACGTCCAGTAATCTCAAATGTTGTCATCTTTTTCCATCGCGCTTAAACCAGGACGCATATACGTCCCCGTGTTCATAAAACATTTTGATGGCATGCAAGGACGCACATCTGCTTCATGTTTCCAGCCAGATGCTTCATAGGTGACTGAGAAAGGGTTAAACAAACCATACAGTTGATGCAAAAATGAAGAATTATCGCCAGTGGTCACATCTGAGGGCGTTAAACGCGGCTACGTTTTACCAGTTTAATCGTTTCTCCACGTAGGCACATAAAGTCGAGCCTCACTATTCTTCAAGGAGTTATATTGCCTGCCTGAGCGCCAACGAAGGGTCGTCAAAATCCTAAATACGCACTCTAATAAATTGTTAATTTAGGTGGCGTGTCTGAACATCATCAAACGTACTTACATGTATGACATATTGAATATAAAATACATCACACTTCGTGTTTCTCCCTTGATTGGAGATATCTCTGTCTGTTTGTGTGCTCTCTTCTTCCCTCCTAGTCTGCGCTTGATACGCAAATCTCCATACACATAAGGTTAAACATAAATCTTCTCTTTCACTCATTTATCCTAATAGAATGAAACAATAATTATAATCGACGCACGGCCTTTCACGTTTGTTATGGTACATTTTTATCATTTGGCAACTATACTGAGCCATAAAGTCAAATGTCACCTTTTTGGTATTTTTTCTTCAAAATGTTTCTGCTTTAAGTAAAAGATAACAATCAAAATAGACCTAAGTGAATTTCTATCAGGTCGCGATAAAGGGCTCTCTATCTCTTTCATTGCAGACTTTTGACTCCATGAACAGATTGACTGGCGTGCTGGGGCATAAGGCGCCCGAGGCGGGCGGACGAAAGTTGTTGATCTGTACTATTCTCATGGTCTCTGCTCTAAAAAAGCAGTTTACAAAAATTATAAATCATGCCAATTCAGGGCACATGGAAGTTCATCAATATTGTCAATGAAAGTGTTAAATAGTGGTTGATCGACTCATTCAGTGCTGCAATGCATCTAGACTGCTCAAATATGGTTTGACATATTTTTCTGCAAACTAAAAGCCCCTAAATTTTGGAGACATACGACACGTTTCATCTATTTGGTACATTTTCTTTACAAAAATTACAGAAAGCCTGTATTTGTTAAACATGGATCTTTTCTTGACGACATGCAGACAAAATCGATATGTTTTTCTGGAGCACATTTGAGCCAACGTTGCCTCCATGCACTTCCAATATCTGATTATCTGTACCTACCTCTGGATTAGATATCTATCTGACATATCAGTAGGGGAAGAAAGGATCTTTTAATGGAAAATAAATTTTGCGTTATAGAAATACTAGAAACGAAAGAAAGATTTCTCCTAAGAAACGAAAAAAGAGTTAAAGGTAAATGATTTCAGTACTATGGACACAATGACGCAGTTAACTATGTGTTTTTTTGAATTGTGAAGGAAACATGAATGGCGTTAATGCATCTTTTTTTTTTTTTAATTCCAAGAACTTCAGCCTTCTGAAGACCGACCCAACTTCTTCTCGCCCCACACAGTGACTGCATAAACAGACTCTATCGAGGAAAGTTGTTGAAAAAACCATGCTCTTGATAACCCGAGCAAGAAACTCTAGGTACTTCATAGCAAAACTTAGTACTTGTTATGAAAATTGGAAGCTTCTCCACTATGAATAATAATAATAATAATAATAATAATAATAATGATAATAATAATAATGGTAATGATAATGATAATGATGATGATAATAATAATAATAATGATAATAATGATAATAATTATAATTATGATATTAACAATAATAATAATTGAAATAATAATAATAATAATAATAATAATAATAATAATAATAATAATAATAATAATAATAATAATAATAATAGTTATGATAAAATAGTCATTCAGAAACAAGAAAATCGGCTCAACTTTTATTTTCACTTTTTATTTTTTAAATCATTTTATTTTCTGTCATTATTTTTTTTTGGGGGGGGGGGGCGGCTGCATATATAGTACTCCTGGTACCACACTGACAAACAAAAACAGTACCTTCAAGGCGACCCATTTGGTGCAGTACTATGTCTGAACACGTATTTGCATCTGAGTTTGCAAAACTGCCTCATTGAAAGTTAGAATAATGTGTCTGTTTTTATAAAGTACAAGACAGCTGTTCCTGTGGATTTACTTGTCCTTTACGCCATTCAATATGTGTATTACTTCCCAACGATACGTAGGTGGAGCCCAAACACCACGCATTAATTCCCTGGTGAAAATTTGGATGAACTTCGGGATGCAATCACTCCTGGAATTTCGAGAAGTAAATGGGTTCAAAGTTTTGCAAATTAGTTAAAGAACCGAAAGATAAACCTGATAATTATTTCTGGCACCAATTCTGCATTCAAGCAATTTTAGACTTTTTTTAATGTCCTCAAAACTATATTGCACAGGGTTGTCACTGATTTGATAACGTCTATACTAATGAGGAATAGTTCATTTTTCATCTCCAAACTGAAAAAATGCAGGCAAAATTTTAATTCTTACATCATTCGAGATTGATGTATACGTGAAGATAAATTTTAAAATGACATCTTTTATCTTTTCTCAGCAAACAGGTAGATTTGCTACTAGTCATCAAGTGTCCCGTTTTTGTATTTAAGCGATTCTCTAACTACAAGTTGACCGACACGAGATACACGAAAAACATTTTGGCAGCCAATTTTTGAATTTTTGATGATTTTGACAGATGTACATAGTATCTATCAACTGGCAAAATTTCAATTCGGAACACAAAAAAATAAATGTAAGAAAATGACGAAAAAAACCACCACTTGAATATTAAATACCACATGGTTCTTTCTATTTCCCTGTTCAAATAAGAAGACAACCATACAAGCTGTGGACCACGTAAAATATATTTTTTTTCTATTTTGTTTTAAAACTACATCTGTGCATAGTGTAACCAGATGTAATGAGTCAGTTATATATAAACATCTTTTCTTTACATTACAGACGGAGTATTGATCTTAGCTTGAATTTCATCATAGACGAGCCTGTCAAATTTACCAGCTTGTCCATTTCCATGATATGACCAGCCACTGTTGATTGAGCATCAGTATACACATCTTTTATGAAACAGCTGCCTTTCAGTAACTGTTCTACTCCACATTTACACTTGTTGCAGACAAAACAAATATTCCTACCGATCACATTTCTACCATTTCTTACTCCTAATTTACACATATAGGCTATAATATTGTTATCATTAAAGTACATACTTCTACAAAATTTCACAAAGCGTCTTACTAACTGCACCTCTAGAGAGGGTACTCTAAGTAACAAGGCAAAAGATAGCAGTGAAAGTCGGTAATCCAAGTACTTTTCTTACAGCTGTATTCCATGCTCCATATAGACTCTGTTTATCTTTACAGCTTAGGTTCTATGGCTGACTTCCCGTAAAAAGAGCTTCAATACTGAGATAATAACATATTCAAAATATTACAGCTGACGGCTTCGTAATCTGCAAAAGGTTTGTTCACTCGATGAAAAAAGATCTGCTTTTTAAAACAGATGTCATCCTTATCATTGAGTTTACAGTTTATATTGTTTCCAACATATTTCACTCTCCGCTCCCATCTCATCGGATTACCAACAAGTTCTAGATATTTATCGATTTTTTCACCAACATTAAGAGGTAAATGAACACACACACTCGTTTTGAAACCATATGCATATTAAAAATGGGCTCAGAAGTGACAAATCATCTGAATACATAATGCATCCAAAATATTTATTACAAATACAACAGCCGCAATTACTAGTCCATTGTTTATCAATTAAATTGTCCATATAAACAGTGAACAAAATCCGGTGAAATAACTCCACCTTGACCGACTCCATTAGTACCTTTATAGGCATCAGAGCCACATGAGCCCCTTAACACGAATCATCTGATATGTGTGTGCATCAGGTAAAAGTTTTATGTACGGAGCAGGAAAGTTCCTCTTTAATATAGTAAACAGCCTATCAAATCTTATGCGATCAAAAGCTTAAGGTGCATCGAGCATACACCCATAGACTTTGCTACAAAGCTTAAGGTGCATCGAGCATACACCCATAGACTTTGCTACCATTGTTTTAATAATACTGCACAGGTTTCTCGAACATATTTCAAGGAACATATTGAGGTAGAATGTTCACTTTTATATGACAATTGAAGCCCAGAGGTCTTCAGGACATCCACTCTTCTATTGAGCATGGTGACCTTAATTATTTTCATAATACACGGGCAAAGGCAAATCTCCCTATAATTGTCACTTGATAACAAAGGTCATTTATAGTCTTTTGGTTTAGTAACAATCATACAATGCCTAAGTCTTTCAGATGTATAGCCATGTCTAAGACTTGCAGAATACTGTACAATCTATCAGATCCATACAATATGTGATCAGATTCTAAACCATATGAACCATCATGTTTACTAGTTTTCAAATCATCCAATTTTTTAACTCATCCAGAGATGCGTCACATACACTTGATTCCTGATTTATAATTCTGTTATTTGCTTCCTCCTTAATTTGATCCGTTGCATAACCATTATAAGGAACACTGTTGTTCAACTGTTCATATTTTGTAGCAAAATAGCCTGCATTGTTTTTCTCACCTTGCATGCCATTAACATTGTGAAGCAGTACATTTGTACACTTAGTGAACTTCACAGCTTCTTACCAAAAATTCCTAGTATTGCTTTTAAGAACAGAATCAGCCATCTTCTGACATCTAATTTTTGTCTCGTCTTTTAAACTCTTTTATGGCCTTATGATAAAATGATATAGTTCTCCTTCTGATATCAAAAACAAAGCCTGTAATAGGTCTTCCGCAACTAATCCATATACTGTGCCAAAATAAAGCAGTGTCCTTTGCAGTTTGCGCTTCTTCCTTCCATCCTGTTATACCCTTTCTTAGCGAACGGTCGCTGATGCAGCCAGCTTTGTCAGATTGCTGATACACAGAGCACTGCATTGTATTTTAGTCTAGCGCTTGGTCTCTCCAAAGAGGCGATAATAATGATTATGGTCTGACGATGTGAGAGTGTTAGCCAATATTCCGGGCCAACATGGATTATAAACTGTTCCTCAATGGCCAACAAAGTCGTCTTTGTTGTTCATTTTTTACTTGATTATCATTTTTTGTTATGAAGGCATTGAAAGAGTGTGGTCATGTTAGTTTTGATTTAAATGACTGTAAAGTGGTTCGAAGAAAAACGCGTCACGCAAAGTGAGTGTTTTGTTCGCATTTATGACTGAAACCAGCTCACAGTTGTCTGTACGTTAAATGTCCTACATGTTTTAGAAATAACATTCGGTGATTTTACACATATATCATAAATTGAAATGATGAGTTAATGCATTTTAAATGAGCCTCCTTGGAAAGCCAAAAGGGCAACTTTCCTCCATATCATGGTCACTGGCGCGAAACTGATGAGGACGCCACAAACGCAACCTTTCTCTCGGCTACTGTGCGGTAGCCCATAGAACTGCATTAGTGCTAAAGCTAAATGTAGAAAGACAGGAAAATTCAGCAATGATAGTGAGCATCATGATGATAATGGCAACCTGAATTTATTCTTCACCTTATCTGACAAAGATGAACAAGGTTGAATACGCAGGACAAACGCAGCAGAAGAGCAGACAATCACACCCTACCAATAAACGACCATCCGTTTGACCAAAAACAAAAATAATAATAAAATAAAAGGGCGGTCGTTCTAATCAACTATTAGCGAGTTGCAAGTATATAGAAAAGCTATTCAACGTGTGCCGTTATTTGACCTGACATTTTTCAGTAAAGTTAAAGAAAGCATTGTTTGGTGCGGTTGTTCGGTGACCATTTTTGTAATATTTCGCTAGATTTAAGGTGTCCGCTCTCCGAGTTACCTGGGTAAACGGTCGTTAAAACACTTTGCAACAAGACTATCATCTTAACTTTAATCTGCCAACTCAGTTGTGTCTGAAGCAGTTATCATCGTCAGTCACAAATCCAAAATCGCCACTATATTTTAGCTGGCAAAACACGCACGTGTTGGTGAGCGCATTTTGAACATGACGCAATACGTCGTGAGACAGTCGCACAAAGTCAGAGTAACATTTAAATTTTGACATCAAAGTGAATCGCAGCCACATGTTTTCAGCACTCCAAATGTGCATGGATGAAAATAACGAAGTGGGTTGAACATGTTCAAATGGACCCAAGTTTGCACACGATCCTATTAAATCTCAAAATGTTTGGTATTATATTTTACCGAATTTCTGATCCCGTCCAATCTGGACATCTCTATTCAGTTAAACATCGCACAGTCCCACTTTGTGCATATGTGTATCGACGGCCAGGTTGCTACGGATTAAGTCCTGGGCAGCGCGAAGGCTCCACCCCCACATGACGTCAGAGGGCAAAACCAGTAGTCCAATTGGTTTTTGGCGCGTCATAAGACTACGGTATCGGATATCGTCACCTCAAAGGCTATTAAACTCACCTCAATATGAAAGTTTGAGTGACAACCTGCGAGAATGTTCAGACTCGTGTAATTCTTCAATTAGAATAAAACTTAACCTAATTCGGCCAAACTTTAATGCTCCACAGAAAATTTATTGTTTTCGAAACCCTTCAAATCTGCGTTTCTCCCTTTGATGAAATGGACAAGAGAGGTAACTTTACATGGTTATTCCGCCAGAACGGCTCAGCCAAGATGAACGGAATGAAAAAAATACGTTTGTGCAAAAATATATTCAGCAATTTTCATTTGCTTGCTCCTTTTTTTTTTTTTTGCTTTGGACCAAATAAATTGAACAGGTCAAAGATCAAAGGAAAACGTGACTTGTCATACTTAAGGGTCCTGTGGTGACAAAAATATTCGGGATTAAAAAAAATCGAAGGACGGTTTTTTTCCGTAGATATGTTGGCTATAGAACGCATATTTCTAATAAATTTATTTCATTTGCGCAATCACTTTTGTTCTATGTTTTTAACATCGTCCATTGTCAACATACTCGACAATGCTTATTCAGCAATTAAAGAGACAAAACTGCGATTACAATGCGTACATTATCTTTGAATCATTATTAATGCACACATATATGTTTGGGTGTAGAACAGAAAATACTTTTGCTGATATAAGTGACTAAAGTTGCAAATAGTTTTGGTGTATGTAGTCTCGTTAAGGTAACTAAAGATAATATGTGTTGTTCAATTCATTCACTTGTGCCCCCCCCCCGCCCCCCACCGTGATCTCGGTTAAGGTATCGGAGGGGATTGACCTATTAAGAGTAAATCATTACCCGATACAAAATGATTTTTTTCCATTTTCATAAAGTTTGGCACTTAACTTTTTTTGTCACGAAACATGGATCCCTAAAAAGCTAAAATCATGTTATAAATAAGGAAAACAACATGACCATATTTTAGCTGGCTTGAGCGCGTATATGTCTTTTAACAAACGTATGCTAAACATTCCACCAAAGTTTGAATAACTGTCGGCTGCGTACCACAAACCACATGACGCAGTGCTGTAGCAATGGCAAGCAACCAACTATAAACATTCAGGTATGCCGCTAGTAAATCTTGTGTAAACTGCTTGACAACATCAGAACCACCGCTTAATTGGTTCGTTGTGGTGACGAAATTGCCGGAAGATAAAAAAATCACTGGGCTCATGTTTTCCTATTCCGATGGTGATTGGGGAAAAATGGACGATAAGAGGTGGCGATTGTCAAAATAGCACCAAACGACCTACCTGAAACTCACAAAGTGAATGCCGAAGTTTTCAACATGGAGGGAGAAAACTATTTTCTCCCTGCATGGTTTCAAGCTATGCAATATTCTTCATTGCAATTCATGGCATTGTAAACGTTATAAAGACAAACAAGCGTATAGTGGTCTATAGTCTAATCTTGCCTAATCCATGATCAACGTGCTTTACTGTTTGGCGGTAAAATAAGGCCAACGGCCGAGAAAATCCCACTACACTGCTTTACTACTTGTCTACAAATATATACAGTGCGATCGATAAAAACAGACTTTTGGTTCATCGCGAGAAATGTTCAGTGTTTGTCCGTATCAATTTCAAAATGTGCTTTTGCAGCGAGAATGGACATGTCACCCAAAACCACGTATCAAGTGTGAATATGCGTGAAATGGATGGGAATTGTGACGCATGCCTTTTTTGTAGTCTGTCATCTGAAATGTGTGTACCGTCTTGAGAATATGTGTGGCAAATATGCTGAACAGCAACAGTAAAGTATAAACGTCGAAATACGTTTGTTAGAAGCGTACACCTCACTGTAATTGGTATCGTAGCAATTTCTGCATAGATTTAACATGATCCTGGGCAAACATAGCACTTGCACTATAGTGACCGGGGTATCCAAGAAACCAACTCAGGGAATTGTTAAAACATATTTTCATTTTAATCATTTCCATCTTTGTATACTTCTGCCATAGCTGGGCTGTGTACAATGACAAACAGAAAGTGTTGAGGAGCAGAATCTATATGTCGTATCCCATCCGCTACCTTAACGATTTCTACCTTCCGAGAAACAACCAATCGGATAGAGTAAATGCACATGTAGCCAGTCGTATTACCCGCCAACTAATATAATATTCAAATGACAAGATTCAACATCGTGTAAAGATTCACAGACATCAAGGCACATACACACATCGAACAACAGCAGCCTGTAACCTGGCACATGCTGCATGAATGACACTGCTGTACCAGAAACATATATTTTATATAATTCACACACACACACACACACACACACACACACACACACACACATATATATATATATATATATATATATATATATATATATATATATATAAATACATGAATCTCTATTTTATGCATGGAAACTTGTCGATTAGGAAATCTGCCATTTTAGGCGTCACCCGCGTACCCCGCGGGTATCCTAGTCAGGGCATCCAGAGGGACAAGTCTATTGGTTTTACTCTAATCGCATCGTCCATGCCAAGAGGAGAACATCATCACGCCTGAGTTACTGTGAATTAGCTTTTTTTCCCAATGGAATTCTCATTTTTTCTAAAAACGAATTATAATGATTGTAAACTTAGTTTTAAATATCATGTACTCTTCAGTGTGTGCCTGTGCCAACATTTTCGTTGAAAATCGAGAGCATATAATGATAATATTAAGGTAAGATACGGTGCCACATTGGTAATGAAACATGTCAGCTTTAGTTGGTTAGAAGTAACCTTCCCTGGTATCCGCTGGTGGCAGGTGTAGACACCTGGCAGATAGATAAAACTTGATTGAGTCATTGGTTGAAAATGTCATGTGACAGAGGAAGTTGGCACTGCCAACATGAAGCATTGTGCATCTGACATGTTGCATTAACACAGACATACTGTAGCGTGCTGCTGAACATATAACCTTATCCCCTTTGGAAAAGTGGCTCCACTGCAGGATGGCCTTTCCAGTGATGCATAGACGATTCTGAGAATATTATACATTTTTGTCAAATATACTGAACCAAACAAAGTTCAGAAATATACGAACCGTTGTTAAATCAGTCTAAAATAATGCACCAAGTAGTGTGACCTCAAGGTGGAGTACCCTGACCTTGCCATGGGGTCATTGTCATGAATCAAGAGTGACTACAGCAGGCTATTTTACGCAAGTCTCTGACACCTGAAATTAAGGTTGCCAAGTCTTTGATTCTGGGACAGGAAAAGGCCACATTGAAATCAGCCCAAGCATAACTGTGTGCGAGGATATGAGGCTTTCAAAGTTTGGTGGTTGTGCTGAATCAAGGACAACTACAGGATTCAGTGTTACCCACATGACTAAAACATTCGCACCTTTACTGGTTGGGTGTAGCCCCTCATGGACAATAAAAGGGCAGCATGGGATTCATTTGGCACAGTATTCCAAGAACTATGGGTCGATTATCAACAGTAGATTGGGAGAGAGGAATTGGCATGCTACAGGCTGGTTTATCTGCAGCAGAGGTGGCAAGAAGACTGCAAGTCCACAAATCCACTATATCCAGACTTGCTACAAGATTCCAGGAGACTGGGGCCACAGCTGATAGACAGCATCCTGGGAGACCAAGAGAAACCACACCTGCACAAGACAGACACATCAGGGTGTCACATCTGTGGAACAGAAGTCGACCAGCCACTAGAACTGCACAACAGACACCTGGCAGAACCAATAACAGAATATCTGCCCAGACAGTCCGTAATAGACTACAAGAACACCATCTACACGCCAGGCGTCCTTACAGGGGTCAAATTTTGACACAGGCAAGAAGGCAAGCCTGACGACAATGGGCTACTGCCCATACTCACTGGACCCATCAACAGTGGAGGGATGTGCTGTTCACCGATGAATCCCGCTTCACCCTGTATCATGCAGATGGTAGGACACATGTTTGGCGATGAAGGGGAGAACGCTACTCAGATGCCTGTGTGCTGGAAACGGATCGATTTGGAGGTGCATCAGTGATAGTGTGGGGTGGAATTTCATTCACAGCCAAAACCCAGCTACTCTTCATTGAAGGCAATCTTAACGCTGCCCGTTACAGGGATGAGATCCTTCAGCCTGTTGCTGTCCCTTTCATTAGACGACACCAACTCAACTAGCTTCAACAGGACAATGCTCGGCCCCATGCCGCTAGACTGACGATGGATTTTCTGCAAGGAGAAGGAATTAACGTTTTGCCAGGGCCAGCCTTCTCACCTGATATCAATCCCATTGAGCATCTTTGGGACTACCTTGACCAGCGTGTTCGGAGACGCCAGCGCCCGCCAACCACCAGCAGCTTCGCCAGGCTCTTCAAGAAGAGTGGGATCGTGTGCCCCAGCAGATGGTGCAGCGGCTAGTGTCATCCATGCGCCGACATTGCATAGCAGTTACAGATGCTGATGGTGGTCACACACAGTATTAGTGGACATGCCAATTTGTGAACTTTACAAATCAATGTTGCCCTGTTTATTGCCAGCTGGTCGCTCCCTCGTTGACAGTTTCAAGTTTTTGTTTTTCACATGTTATGCCAAAAAGACTGCAGAATATGGATCCAATTTGTTTCTGTGATATGAAAGTAACAATAAATATTTAAGTTAAAAAGATTAAGGGTTGCGTTATTTGTTTGGTTCAGTATAGGTTCATTGTGTTCAGGATGAAATTGTATTTAGTGATTGAAGTCCATTTAGAAGGAAGCCTTGTTATATCCGCAATCGGGCTATAGCCATATCAGAAAAATACATTCCACATCTACTACTACAATGTAGTTCCACTACAGGATGGCCTTTCCAGTGATGCATATAGACAATTTTGAGAATACAATATTATACATGTCTGTCAGGTACGTTCGTTGTGTTCAGGATGAAAATTTATTTAGTGATTGAAGTCCATTTACACCCCACATGTGTACTTGCTCTTATACATAAAGTATTCTATTCAATATGTTGTATAATTTCCAGTATTATTGGTAACTTAGACATTTTATGCTTCCATGCATTTGTCTACAACGGACGTCCTACTATATGGTACCGATTATTAAGTTTTCGAGTCCACGTGGGCATGTATCCAGCTTTTAATTTTGTTAGTGTCATAATTGTATGCAACCACCACATTCATGCCAATACGGGCCCAGGAAACTGAAAATGTGATATTTCTTTTTGTCACTGTGAAGTTGAATATCAGAGTGAATCAGCTGAAAAAAAAATGCCGGAGCGGCATGACTTTGTAGCATGGGAGAGATTACAGAAAATATTATCAAAGGTAATAAAAACATCAAGTAAACTCTCTCGTATAGTAGGTATGCTAAAAGACTTCAGAATTACTTACCCACTTCAGGTCTCTTGCTCATTTATAGCTCTTTATCCTCGCCACATCTAAACTATTCTATTTTGCTTGGGGCCATTCATGTGATCGATTTGTAACATTACAAAAGAAATTAATCTGCCTTGTAAGTGCTTCAACTTACTATGCACATACGGAACCCATTTTTAAACAATTTAACTTACTAAAGGTCCAGGATCTATTATACCTTAAAGCACTGAAATTCTACCATAGATATAAACAAAATCAGTAGCCTATATACTTTCATAATACGTTTGGTCCGTACCAATTACCCACACGCATAACCCCCGATATCGACACATTCCTCGTCATCCCCTCCCTTTAAAAGCCTTCACCAAGAACTGTATTCGTTATTATATCCCTGAAATTCTAAAAGATTGGCCACAAAATATTAAAGAAAGGTCACAAACCATTTGTACTATGGTTTCTCCAATTATATAAAAAAATATCCTTATCAATAAGTACTCTGAAATCTGCACCATAGCAAATTGTTTTGTCTGTAATTATAATTGATTGAATTACACTTTGCAGTTAGTTTTTTGTGTATGGTTAATATTTGATTGACTTTCATTTGCACTTAAATTTCTGTATAATGTTAACGACTATATAAATATATTCACACTTCATGTAAACATACCCAAAGGTGACCCCCGCGATAGCGGATTGAATATCCTTACCGGCGTTTTGTCTTGAAATACCTTCTTCCCTTTCTGTATGTAAGTCATATATTTGTTTTCAATTTTGTATTGGTATTATCTGCTTAAATGATTTTGTAATCAGTCAACTAAAACTATGTGTGAGTCTGAGTCTCTGAGTCTCTCTCTCTCTCTCTGTCATGTTAACGTAAGAAGCATGTCCCAGGATACATTAAGGTGTATCAAATTTGATCCATCTGGAAACTTTGATATTATAAATATGTCAGAAACCCCTTTATCAGCTAAACATGAGGACTCAAATTTTGAATTACCAGGTTTTCATATAATATTACATCGCGATCGCCCCAATGAAATAGATAGCGGGGTGGGTCTTTTTATTCCTCGATCTTTATTTGTAACTGGGCGCTCAGATCTTGAGTTACCAGATCGTGAGATGCTGTGGAGCGAAATTAGACTTCATAATAATAATAATAATAATTTTCTCCCATAGGCCACCAAATTTGTATGTATTATTCTGAGATAAACCCCGGGATAGCATTGAGTAAGCAAAGGCATCAAACATCAAAAATATTATCATTTCCTGATTCTTTGACTCCAGTGTGAAGTAAACTTACCCAATTCTTAACATTACATCTTTTAACAAAGCATGTAAATGAGGCCTTATTCGTATCACCGATCATTCAGCTACATGTCTTGATCAATTTTTTAGTAATATTCCTAACTTTATTAAAGAGGTGCGTGTTCTCTCACTTCTTGCCAATTGTGATCAATTTTTTTCGACGCAAAGGGACCCCGTATATGCTAGACGTGTTTGGTAAAACGAAAGAGCTAATTTTTGTACAGTTTGGGATTATCCCAAAAGTCTTATTTGGGAATTTTTTTTCGTTTCTCGTGTTATTGACACTTGTTGTAGCTTGTGTTCACAGATATTCAATGAAGCTGCCCAAGCTTGCATCTCTAACTGAGATATAGAAGTTTGACCATCGGATCTTCCGTGGTACAATTTATACTTGCGCTGTTTGAGACCAAAAGTGCATCGAGCGCATGATATGACCAGATCGAATGGACACCGATATGATAATGTTGCGTGGTCCAGATTCCTTAGTTAAATAATGAATGTCAGAATGAACTTCAAAAATCTGTGCAGGAATACGATGATAATCTTCGCAGTCGACTGAACAGTCCAGCACAAAAGAAAAAATGCTGGTGGCGGACAGTCATATTTTTTCTCAACTGCAATCATACAATAACTGTACTTTCTTAATTGGTTTATAATAAGCACATAACAGATAATATTTCAAAAGCTAAGGCTCTTCAACTCTTTTTTTCTCAACAGTGTGACCGTGATTCGCGTTCAGTCACTTCGACTGAGTTCAATTCCTCTCCAGTAAATAATATTAATTCTATTTCTATAATAGATGATGAAGTTCTTGAAATGTTACTCAGCTTTGTACTTCCAAGCCCCTGGCGCAGACAATAATAGTTCTAAACTTCTTAAAGAAACAGCACCTGTATTTACAAGTCGCTTACGAAATTACATTGTCTTCCTTTGAGTATCAAACAATTAGCTTTCTTACGTAAAAAGGCCATTGTTACTCCAATCCACAAAAATGGTTCTCAAACCTTATGTAACAACTATCACCCTGTCTCTTTACCAAGTTGTGTTGGTGAAGTTTTCAAAAAAGGTATTTTTTAGTACACCTGTAACTTTTTTCGGGATAACCTTCTTATTTCTGCCCGTCAAACAGGATTTACCCCTAGTTATTCTACTATTAACTTGTTACTAATTTTGTATCACCATTTGTACCTTGCAGTTGATTATCAAAAAGAAGTATGTATTCTGTTCTATGACAGAGTTTGGTACGGTGGCCTATTATTCAAATTAAAAAATAATGGTATTCAAAGGGAATTGCTTAGTTGTTTTTACTGGTTGTCTTGAAAAACCGCCAACAGCCTGTTGTTATCCCAGGCCAGTCGTCTGACGTGGGATCAGCTCATGCTGGTGTCCCTCAAGATTCTGTCCTGGGGCTCCTTATGTTTCTAATATTTATTAATGATATTATTGATATCTTCATTTCCAATATTAAACTATCTGCATACGATACATCTCAATATTTAACCGTGAATAATCCTGTAAATGCTGCCGGAGCAATAAATTCCGACTTTCCCGCTTTTGACGAATGGTCCAAGAAATGGCTCATAACTTTCAATGCCTTAGGAACTGACAGTTTGCTAATAGCACGCAAGTCTACTTCACCTGATCACCGTCCCCTTATATTTCAGGGCCATACGTTGCAAAACGTTGACAGTCATAAACACTTAGGCATCACTTTGCGGTCTGATTTGAGATGGACTGATCACATCAAAGACATTATTGTTCAAGCAGAAAAAAATATTAAAAAGAAGTAAAAGCCTGACTTATCATTTGGACCGACAAACCCTCAGAACTATTTATATACCTTTTTTTCGATCAATTTAAGAGTATGGAAGTCCTGTTTTGGGACGGATGCACAGTAGCTGACGCTGAGAAACTTGAGGGGGGTTCAGTGGGCGCCTGCTAGAATAGTTACTGAAGCATTTATTGGTGCAGCTAATGCTTAACCATACGGAGATCTTGGATGGCAAAACATAGAAAAGCGCAATGAGAATGCAAAATTAGTAGTGATGTACAATATAGTTAACAATTTTGTCCCCAGTATCTTGCAATTTGTCATTTCTAGTATTCTTGATCCTATAACACCAAGTTGTAACACACGTCGAGGATCTGACCTGCCTTATTTTGGAGCCCGAACTGATCTTTTTAATAATTCGTTTTTTTTTTTTCGTTCAGCGTTTAGATTATGGAATGACCTTCCTACCATAGTTAGAAATCCGGAACCATGATCTTTATTTACATCCAATTTACGCAAGATGTCTCCTCAATATTCTTATTTCTCAAAATTGTATACCTATGCAAATAGATATGATGCAATTCTTTATACTCGATTGCTTCTCGGCATCATCCAGCTGAACTCTTATTTAGTCAAGCTTGGATTCAAATTGCCCTCAAGCCGTGAATGTGGTGCATCTAATGAAGATGTGTGGCACTTTTTCTGTGGGTGTCCATCTCATGGAGTCTCCCAATCTAACTTCCACATGCTTATCTCAAGATATGCTTCTTTTATCTCTACAAACTGTCCTGTACGGCAATGTTAAAAATACTCTTCACGACAATGTCCTTGCATGTGCTCTCTTTTTTAATGTTCACAAAGCATCATACTTATATGCATAAATTAAACTCTTATTAGTGAAATACAAGGGCTTGTCCAAGCAATCTTTCTCAACTGTTACCCCTCTCAGCTTTCTTTGGCTTGGGTTGGGCCCCAACATGTGCCAACTTCATACTTTTAAATTGTACATTTCATGGTATTTTGGGAAATGTTTGTGCTGGATAAGGGAAGTCAAGAGTGTACCGATGATTACTTACTTTTCCGATGATCATGATCCACTTAGCGCTAGATATGACATATTGCCAAACTTTTCTGTGTTTTTCTTAAAGTGAATTGGGGGGGGGGGGTGCTCAGACAAATGTACCTTTTGGACAAGCTTACCATGGGCAAGGCCACATACAGCTGCATAGAATTTATCAGTGTAAGTTTGAAGACTTGTTATTCCTGTTTGGAAACTAATTTTCTGGAACTCAACCTATATCTGTACCTGGTAGAAATATATTTTAGGGAAATAACATATAGAATTTGTAAACATTTGTACTTATTTAGACGTCGAATATGTATGGAGTCTACCTTTATTATAAAATACTGTACAGCGCTGTGTGATATTTGGGGCCGTCTCACTTAGGTTTATTCGATGCCTAACGAAACATTTATACAACCAGCTGTTATTGCTATGCTTAGTATGCGGTCAACTTTTGCTTCAACCGCAGGAAGCTTTATGCTCAGTAGTTATGCACATTTCTTGTATTTAAGTACTGGAGCAGTCTTTTTCGATGTTCCAGTCCTAACATATATTCTGAACTGTATTCATTGGTATTACATAGAAGACTGTATTACAATATTTAACGTTTCTCCGAATGTATATCAGATCTTCATATATTGTAGGATACTGCTCGCTGTCAATCTAGTACTGGTGCAATTTACGTCTTTTGAACAAACTTGGGTAATCACCTTGAATATCATATTATGAGTCACTAGTAACATGTTTAAAACGGTGCACAGATGCTTATATATCATGATGTGTGACTCTCTATTTTATTCTTACGCATTTATTGTAACTGATAATGAATTCACGTTAGTGAAACGATCGGTTTACTCTGTTTGGCCAGTTGTGAGTTTGGCCACAGTCATCCTTAACTTAAACCTATCTGTAAGAAAGGGCGTGCTTCTTTCAATTGATATGGAGTTCACTTACTTATTCGTGTCAGCTGAAATTCGACTACATCCTAGCCCTTAGTCCCCTGTTAATACTTTTAGCTGGAGATGTCCATACAAACCCCGGCCCTGTAGAACATTTGCACGATATTTCTTTCTGTCATTCTAATATTCGTAGCCTCTCCACGGATAAGCTGAGGTCGATTCGCTCAGATCTCGTACCGGAATTGGACATAATCTCTTTGTCTGAAACATTTCTTTCCCCCAAACTCTCCTGTCAGTAATCTTACTATACCTGGGTCTCATGATATTATTCGACGCGACCGCCCTGATGCAGTCGGTGGTGGTGTAGCACTCTATGTTTCCAAAACTTTACACGTATCTCGACGTTATGATTTGGAGATACCTGATATTGAGCTCCTATGGAGCGAAATCAGACTTCACAACAATAAATTCTTATTCGGTGTCACCTACAGGCCTCCAAAAATATTATCCTAACAGGTGACTTAAATTCCAATTTCTTCACTCAGTCTGGCCTAAAGCTCAATCACATTGTCAGAACTAATTTTCTTACTATGAACGTTCAGGAAACGACTCGTATTACCAAACATTCAGCAACCTGTCCGGACCAGATAATTCCTAATATTCCCAACTATCTCCGTGAAGTTCGTGTAATTTCCTTCAGTATCAAGTTGTGATCATTGTGTTGTGGTGGCTGATTTACTCTTTCGCCGTGAAAAAAAATCCTGTATTCAAACGTCGCATATGGGACTACCAAAAAGCGGACTTTGGTGTATTTAAAACTCATCTTAAAGAGATCGATTGGTCTTAATATTTTGTTACCGGTGATATTGACATATGTTGTAATTCGTGGTCAAATTTATTCATAGACAGTGCAGCAAGCTGTACTCCGAATAAAAACATTGAAGTCAGGCCTTCTGATCTACCTTGGTACAATACCCGCCTCCAATCACTTAGGCGTCAAGTCAAAAAAAACATACAAAAAGCAAAGAGCCGAAGTTTTTAACCAGCTGCATGGAAAACCTTTTGCCGATTACGGAATCATTATCAAGGACAATTAAATCAAAACGAAAAATTGTGCGCTGACTTAAACAATTCTTCTCGATCAACCAAATGTTGGTGGCGCACTGTCAAACTCTTTCTACATAGAAATCATTCTCCGACTATTCCCTCTCTTTTATATGACGGCAAACATATATCAGATAGTTTCTCTAAAGCTGAAATTTTAAACTCTTTCTTTATGCAACAGTGCCAGGTTAATTCTTCTTCAGCAAATTTGCCTGAATTTACGACCCGCCTTTTCCTAAACTTAATTCTCTAAATATAACGGAAACTGAAGTTCTTGACATACTTTCAAGTCTCGACACCACTAAAGCTTCTGTTCCTGATGGAATAAGTGCTAAACTTTTGAAAGAAGCTGCACCGGCTATCTCTTCTTCTCTTGCAAAATTGTTTAACCTTTAACTTTTCAAAAAGCAGTTCCCTTCAGCATGGAAAAAAGCAAATCTTACTCCCTTTCACAAAAAAAGGCCCTGATGATATCTGTAATAATTACAGGCCTGTGTCATTACTTTCTTGTACCGGGAAAATGTTTGAGAAAATAGTATTTTAGCATGTGTTCGATTACTTTCGAGATAATACTGTTATATCCGCCTACCAATCCGGTTTCATGCCTCGTGATTCAACCATTAATCAATTACTTCTCCTTTATCACGAATTAAGTTTGGCAGTTGATCATCAAAAAGAGGTCCGGATTATATTTTTGGATATTAGTAAAGTATTTGATAATGTTTGGCATGCCAGTCTGTTGCATAAATTAAGGAAAAGTGGTATTGCAGGATCTCTTCATGATTGGTTTTCGGATTATTTGTCGAATTGTTATCAACGGGTAGTTGTTCAGGGCCAGTCTTCTAACTGGGGCAAAATTTGTGAAGGTGTACCTGAAGGCTCAGTACTGGGACATCTCATGGTTTTTCATTTATATTGACGACATAGTGGACCTTGTTGGATCCAACCTAAAAATGTTTGCTGATGATACGTGTCTGTATGCTACCATTGATAATCCATTTACTGGAGCAGAAAGTTTGAACTCCGAATTTTCAGATATTGATGACCGGTCCAATGACTGGCTTGTAAATTTCAGTGCTCTGAAAACAGACCCAATGCTTGTCTCTCGGAAAACTAATCCTCCTACACATAATCCTATTTCTTTCCACGGGTACACTTTGCAGGATGTTGGTAAACATAAACATCTTGGTATCACAATACGTTCAGACCTAAGATGATCTGATCATATCACTGATACATATAACAAATCAACTAGATTAATCAATATCATGAGAAGTGTAAAATTTAAGTTGGATAGAAAAACCCTTGAAACTATTTATACTCCCTTCATAAGGCCTATTCTCGAATATGGTAGTCCCGTATGGAACGGTTGTACAGCCTTAGATGCAGAAAACGTTGAACGTATTCAGTTATGTGCTGCTCGTATCGTTACTGGTGCTATGCATGGAACCAGTGACGCTAAATTATATGAGGAAATAGGCTGGTCAACTCTGGCTAAACGCAGAGAAATATCTATTCTGACTCTTATGTATAAATTGGTGCACAAACTTGCTCCCGAGTATTTATGTTCTATACTTACTACTGCCTCTCCTTCAGGCTCTGGTAATTTCAATACCCGTCAACAGTATGATCTTCCTCGTTTCCGAGCTCGTACTGACATATTTGACAAAACGTTCTTTCCCTCAATTATCAGAATATGGAATTAGCTGCCTCTAGAAATCCATAATTCAGCCTCGGTTCGACAGTTTAAATCACTGATACATGTACATGTTATCCAGCCCATCAATTTTTCCGAATTACTCAATTTTGGCAATAGTTTTTCAAACAAAACTTTTTGCATTCTGTCATGTGAAAACTAGATAAGGTTTTTTACCCCTATGGACCTTTGCTCTTACGTTTTGGTCTCTTGTGGGTAAATACGAACTATAAATTTATATGTTTCAGCTATACATACCAAGTAACATTGCCTTGGGTCGGAATTGACTTGGATTTGTTTCGTTAGGACTACGGTTTGGATATGGTAATGGCACTGTCTAATTTGCTGTTATGCACACACGTCTCCGTCTAGGTGCAAGTCAATTAAATTCTCATCTTTTCAAAATTGGTGTGAAGGACACTCCAACAATGCGCATGCGGTTCACCCAATGAGGATCCATGTCATTATTTTCTTTTCTGTCCAAAGTATACTGTCCCTAGATCTGTTTTCACTCTTTCATTTTTACATATGCTCCTTTTACATTACAGACAATATTATACGGTTCATTCGATTGTACTTTTACTGAAAATATTGACATTTTTTCAGCTGTTCAAAATTTCATTTCCGCCACAGGTCGTTTCGGCACATCTGGGGTAGGCTAAAATGCCTGCCTATTTCCACTATATACAGGTACATTTTTCTGCATATGGATGAATCTCCTTTAAACCTCCATATATACATGAAGCCTAACAGGAATCAGATTTTAACTATGTAAGATGAAACATTCAGCCCCACTTTCTGTCTTGTCATGTGACACTGTCACCTTCTCTTTGGTCGTGTGTGTCTTGTCTTGTCCCGTGTGCTCGTCCTCTTTCTGCAAGAGGGATCATTAAAAGGCTTTGCTCTTTTTCCAAGTTGTTTACTTATTTATTGGATTTATATTGTAAATTGTTGTGAATAAAATATGTTTAGACCAACTTAACTTCCGTATGAGAAGATTCATTTTTATCTATGACTAGGAAAATTATCACCCCCTTTGCATGATTTTGAGCTTTGAGATATCCTGGCTCATGATGCATATTATCTTGATGTACACGTTTCCCTGAAGCTATAAATGGACCCCCTGTTTTAATATTTGGCTAAAATGCTAAAAGATTTCCTCTTGGAACCAATACACAATCGCAAAGTTAGTGGGTCAAGCTCATGTAGTAGTTCGAAAAAGAAATGCATAATTTTCGAAGCAACATTCCTCCATTATTGCTCAATGTTACACCAAAGAGCTGCATCTGCTTAATGTGCATTGCTGCTGAATGAATTGAATCCGACTGGTGGACAAAATCGGCATGTGGGCGCATGGGAAGCCTCCTCTGCAATCAGATTAATCCATTTTATCTTATATTCCTCCGTATCTTAAAATTTAAGTGCCACACATGTGAGAGTTAAGTACACAATGGATGCATTTGAGAACAGCGTGTTACCATGTGTGATGATAATTAGTTAAAAACAGAACAAATACGGTGAAATAGACACAAGACACTTACAGTGAAATAAAATAAAATAGTTTTCATCACTTGTAACATTAATTGAGAAAGATATAGTCCAGAACTGCTGGTATTGAGAATAAGCTTTTCGCTATTCTTTGTGGGATGCTCATGATACACGTCTGTATTTGGTTACCAGTATACAATTCAAAGCTAGACAATGTCATCAATACACTCTTTTGGTATATTTAGGGTAAACGTCACAGAGATTATACGGTCACGTGACTGTAAAACCTGCTTTGGCCATTTCAAACACACAGTTAAAACAGGCTTGCCTCTTTAATAATAATAATAATAATAATAATAATAATAATAATAATAATAATAATAATAATAATAATAATAATAATAATAATAATAATAATAATAATAATAATAATAATAATAATAATAATAATAATAATAATAATAATCTTTATTTAACGAGGGTGATAAATGGTAAGCATACACTTGTCTACCCCATGGCCCTCATGGGTAAAAATTAAAAAATATATATTAGTTATTTAAAACTATACACACATAGGTTATATACATATGAAGAGACAATTTTCTGCTGTATACGGTCACCAGCACTGCCAGTACACAAAGTCACTGTTCATTCACAGTTAATTAGTTGTAGTAATGCGGATTTAAATGACGATAAGCTGGTTGAGTTTCGTTGTGTAGTGTCCAAAGAGTTCCAGATTTTAATACTACTCCAAACAGGTCCATTTGTTAACACATCTTTCTGTTTACCTCCTGGAATGTATAAATCACATCGAGAATTTGATCTCGTGCTACGATATTCTGTCCTTCCTGCTGTCCTTTATGGAGAGCCAGTTTAAATTAGACAGTAGCTGTTTTGAGGAATAGTTCCGAGCTTCCTTGTCCCGAATGTCAAGTATGAGTCGAGCAGCCCGGTTTTGCAGGGTCTGAAGGTCAGGAACCAAAGGAAGGCTACCCCACACAATGGAACAATAGTCCAGGTGAGGAAATATGTGGGCATTGTAGAATAGTTTTCTGGCTGCGGTTGGGAGGTATGACTTGATTTTCCATAGTAAGCCAAGTTTGTGACTTACGGTACTCGCAGGTTTAGTAATATGTTCATTCCAAGTCAAGTCATTTGATATATGAATGCCAAGAAGTTTTTCTGAGGTTATATTTTCTAGGGCAGTATCATTCAGTTTTATCTTAAGGAGTTTGTCATAGTCGGATAGGTGATATCTTCTCTGCCTTGTGCTGATGAGCATACATTTCATTTTGTTGACATTGATTTTCATTTTACTTTGTTTGCACCACTGATTCACAGATTCCATTTGCATTTCTCCATTAAGTATAATGTCCTGTGCACAAAGGTAGGGGAGCCTTGGTAAAGTCTACCACCTTTCCCTTTCCTTCCCTAAACCTATTATCCTAAACAATTCTGTTCTCCTCTAATTTTTACATTCCATATATCCCCAGCACCTTATCAGAAAGTCATCTATAGTTCTGACCCCTTTCGTTCCTCTCGGTAAGCCCCCTGTTAAGCCTAAAATCCATGCCACACGCTCTTCTCCTAAGTGCCGCACTTCCTCTAAGCCCTGACAGTTATGATCCTCATTCTGCCATTCCCCTCAATATATTTTTCATCGTTTCGCTATATGCATCACACCGTACCGACCAATGGTGTACCGTCTCGTCTGCCTCCTGGGAACAAACTCCACACTTCCCACTGCTACCTGCATTCCATTTCTGTCTTTTCTTTTATAAATGATAGTTCCTGCCCTACTCTCGAACTAAAGTTTGGATCCCTTCCCTCCATCCCAGCATGCACTTTGCTTTGACTTTTCTAAAATCTTGCATGTGTTTAGTGTACTTTTTCGCTCACACCTTTCTCCAGCCTTTTGCCATCCTTTTGTCACTATCTTCCCTACATATGTTTTCCAATCCTCAACCTCATGATAATGTTTCAATTTATACCTTTCTGCTAACTAATCTTTGTCTTGGACCCACATTGTCTGCTCTGTAACAGCTTCAATATATATTTTCCTGCAGCACCTGTCCTGGCTTACTGATTTAAATAGCCCCAGTTGTTCAACTTGGCGTTAGCTACTCTGTCAGATATGCTATGTCATCCAAACTCCCCTAAAAATACTTCTGTTGATGTACAGGGCGGGGCTCCCAAAATCCATTTCCCATTTCATTCTGTGCTTTCTCCACACCCTGGACATCTCTCTCAATTACCGTGATAACAATTAAAGCATATAGCATTCTCCGAATTTTGGGTCTGGTGCTTTTCGAGAGGTAGGACTGCGTGCGAGTGGGTCATCAGGCAGACACATATGTAGTGAATGGCATCGTGACACTGTGAGAATAATAGTTCGAAATGTCTGTATTTTAGCAGCACTCATACATTGGGATGCCTATGTAGAATAGTGAAATGTGAAGTTGAACTCAAGATATAAGGGGATTCATGTAAGTGCCGCAAAACCCATGGATACTGGTTGTTACTTTCCAAAGATTCTTGCGTGTTGAACGTTACACTGAATGTCTAGGTAGCTTGACCTAAATTGTTAATAATGGCACATCATATTTAACGATGAATCGTTTACGGGCGCAATCGTCTGCCGAAGTCACAAGAGCCGGTGACGGGATTTCGGAAGGTCTGTAGAGTTGAATAGATGTTTCGATTTCTAGAATGCATACGAGTGGTAACACACATACCAAACTGTAGAAATAACTCTTTACACGTTCGATCAAATTCTAGAATATTCATGTTTACATGTGTAACTTTTAAACAGCGATAAAATTCCTTTTATATGTGTGTGTCCATTTATATATGTGGAAAAATTTCTGCCGTTCGGTAAATACTTAAAAGCTATATTTTATGTTTGTGCGGTATTTGTTTCAGATTTGATTACACATGCAAACAGTTATATTCTCATTTGCATAGGGATTCGCCATTTTACACACCTGCCACTCATCTAAATGTTCTGCCAGCTTGTACCTGAAATGAATTTTAACCAAATTTGAAATTCTTTCCAAATCAGCTTAGAATATATTTTTTGCATTGAGAATTTATTTTCATTGTACGATCACCGCATTTTGATGCGTTTGGTTGTTTACAACGTGGAAAATTTTTTGTGGACATTGTGTAAGTTGTACGTTAACATTTCCTTTGTCAATGATTGTCTGTGAATATTTGGGTACAGTGTTTAAGACAATGTCTATTTTTATGTACCGTTTCTGTACGAATAGCTATATTCTCTACCTTTATGTGTCGGCACAATTGGCCACACTTAGAAACGTCAAACCTTATCATTACTGAATGATAGCGGCAATGTAATGAGTTCAGTCGTATGTGTTGGCAAGGCCACCATGTTAGTCCAAATAAAGTTAGCCTCCAAGCCCTAAACTCCAAGGGATTAAACACCTTTCCGCAGTTGCCTTCACGTGCTAACCAAATTTCTGCACTGTAAGTATGCTCTCCTAAAATGCATTCGGACGCAATTGAACAATTTGGCAATGTGTTGGTAATTTAAGATCGTTCAAGATTACGATTATATGTATATAGGGTTGAGGTGGTCATGCTCATAGTAATAGCCAGCGATTGGTTATGTAAAAATTATGCCAGTACTGTCTTTTTTCGTTTCGTTGAAGAAATAATAATAAAATTTTCAAAATGAGCCAACCATGTAGCTATGCCATAAAGCATTCCTGGATGTGTGTTAACCCTTTTCCCCTTGAATTAAGATTGAATCAACAGCTTTCCTTGGCATGGGTTGGTTGGGCACAACCCATGCCAAGGAGAGCTGTTGACCTGGGGCATATTATCTTGATCTCATCTTCAATTCTCAATCAAATTGCTTTTCACTAGTGTTGAAATTAGCTGAAAACATGGAAGCAGACGACGTTTGACCAGAAGCCAGTTTGGCCGGTTTAAGGGGATAAGGGTTAATTCAGTCCTCAGGTTTGAATGAGTTAATTACTTCCCTCGACGCGCTTTTGTCGTATTGGTCTCAGAGCACGCCGAGGCATGCTGTTGATCCGGACTGTTATCGTGGTTTCTGCACTGATGTGCGTGCTTGCGTTTTAACGAAAGGCCAGGCTACAAGAACACAATTCTAGTATTTTTATGTCAATTCAGAACACATAGTCATATGTCAAACTTGGCAATTAACGTGTTAAATTGGTCCAATGGAAGTAACAGAGAATACATGGCTGAGAGTGATTTACTAGTTTTCTCTCACGAAGGATATTTTTGGTAGACAAAATCACGAGTGACCGTAAGTCACGAGTGATTTTCCATATCAACAACGATCCCGAGTGAGAGAAAAATAGTAACTCATATCAACAACGATCCCGAGTGAGAGAAAAATAGTAACTCACTTTCCAGCCATGAACGATTTAATTAACTCAATGATTAATTGGGTTTACATCGCAAAAAATTATTATGCCTGAGGCCTACTTTCACGGCCGACCTGGTGTACCCTGTTTGTTTGAGTTCGTCGTAGTTATTCAACGTCACGTGTGACGTAAAATCAAACATCCCTCGCTTACATTTGTTTTTGTCTCCGTTTTAAGGGGCTACGTCAATGGTGCAGGCGCGACACAGTTTAATTCTAACAATGTTAAGGTTATGTTAGCTAGTGAGTTAATACTTTTGGATTTCACTCAAGAAAATGATGATTCACTATCAAGCATAGAATAAACGGATGTTAAGTAACCATTAACCTGCAGTAGACTCATCTGCCACACGAACTCTCATGATGCGGTCAAAACCTTCAGTACCGCAGTACGACTTACAGTTAAGAATATTCAGCCGTCGATCTGCAAGCATATGGAGAAGTTTATCAGTAATATGAGAGTGGCAATGATATTAATAATAACGCAGGTATTTTGTCCTGTGATTTACACCAGCGTGACCAGCCTACGCCTGTTGCAAAATAAAAAGTGAGTTTTCCATAACAGCAATATGCCTTCTGTGCCCTCGGCTGAACTTATATGGCTTGTGGCTCAACATACAGACGTCAGGTTAGATAGAGTAGCTTTATTTGGTCTAAACAAAATTACACAATGTGTTACAAGAATAAATTTATATGTTTAAAAACCAGGAGACCATACATTAAGACTCCGATGAGTCGCTGACATGTAGGCCACCCTAAAGATATACTATATTTAATTACTATATTTAAACTGATACGCTATAAGATTTCTAACCCATTACTATAGGCTGAATAAACTCAAGTTAATAGACCAAGTGACAGTAATAATACATATGACTAATTTCGTCTGTTGCAGACGTGACAATTAATAATGTTACAGTTTATTTCATAGTGGTTAATAATATGATTCTTAGCATATTGTGAGAAGCCTTTCAAGGAGTGTGTTTCAATTTTTGTCATAACTATGTCAGGTAAGTAATTTTCATTAATCAAATCCGATATTTTATGTCTTAAACACAATCGATTAATTTTGGTATTTGTAAATAGTATTGGGATCACTGGGGTTAAAATAGGAATATTATGTTCTGTTGCATCATATTTACGTGGTATTGTTACAGTTCTTCTGGGTCTATCAGTGCGTTGGGTCTGGTATAGTTGAACATATCATTGAAATAGTTAGGCAACATATTGTTTTTGTACTTGTAGTATATTTTGATACAAGATAGCTTGAATATATCACTGAATTTAAGAAGACCAAGTTTTTTGAAGATAGGAGATGTGTGTGCATTGTACTTGCTATTACCAATAGATCTTATCGCTTTCTTTTGCCGCTTTTCTAGTCTACTGCAAGAGTGGAACCCCTATGTAGTTATTCCATAATTCAGATGTGGTAAAAATTAGGCATTGTAAATCAGTCGTACTATACTTTGGGGCAGTAGGTTTTTTAGTCTAGAGAGTGTGCCACACACTCGGGATAATTTATTTGATACATAATTAACATGTTTGCTCCAGCTAAGATTATGATCAATTAAGACACCAAAAAAACTAAAGTCTCCAACTCGTTCAACTGGCTGGTTATTTATCATAACTTCCGGTAATTGATGAAGAGGTAAGTGTTTCTGTTTTGTATGGAAGATCATATTTTTTTATTTATTTACATTCAAAGATAATTTGTTCACAGCAAGCCAGTCACTTGCTTTGGCTAATTCTTTATTAACTTTTTCAGTTAGTGTGGGTGGGGGTGTTGTTTCATAGTTAAAATTACATACAGTTTTTAATAGGCTTGTGTCATCAGCATACATAATTGAGCTAAAGCTGCTGGCTTGGGACAGGTCATTGATATAAATGAGGCGTCAAGGCATTCCTATATTGTCTGCATGTGATCGCAAGGCAGTCCAAAGGATCCCGAATGTTCATATACTGCAACCAGCACAATGCAACACGGTCCTGAGCCGGCAGAGACAAGCAAGGATAATTAACCCTGTCCTGGTAAGGAAATATCCAAGGTCAACAAATTTCCCTAGTGCGGGTTAGGCATGCAATTATGACAGGTTTCATTTATAATTTAGCAACAATGTTTGCTGTTAACATGGAAATTAAATAAACAGAGTAAAGCAGACTGTAATTTACATCCAGTTGCTTTTGGCCGATTTTAGCGGGACATTGTCAACTGACACAGCTCATGTCTCTGCGTCTCTACAAGCTTCACTTGCAGGACCAGGCAGGTGCTTGCAACGACAAGTAACCACCCGCAATTTCACGATAGATATAATGATACCTCTAGTATGTCGTCGTGATAAAAAAAAGCAATGATTCCTGGGAAAAGTTGAGTTTGATTCCTGTGTGAAACCGCCTTATGTAATGAAAACGCATTGGTGTATCTGTTCTTATTGTTTTTGTATCACATTTGCGGTGAATCCAATGAACACATGTTAACACAAGAAACAGTCAAATGATCGAATTCGAACAGAAACACACTCATATGACTGATATGGAATACAGCACGTACAAATATATATTTTTTGTTTTTTGTAACATACGGAAATCTAATAAAATCACAAAAATATTTTATAAGCTTTTAATTTAATAACGAGTTTTTACTCGTAATAATACGTTTTCAAAACTCATAATTACTAATGTTTCTCGTTATTTTCTCCCGTGATTTTTAAAAAAAATATTTTATGATTTGTTTGTTGATTTTTTTTACTTTTATTCAGCTGATTATTTGTTTTTCTATAAATCTTTGTTTATTTTATCTCTGATATAAAGTCACATATTTCTTCAGAAATATTTAGTCTTATACGCAGTTGAGTCAAGTTCCCCCCCCCCCAGTAGGGATATTTCTATTATTTTCAATCCTTTGCGACTTTGCACTGGTGTACATAACTAACGTTAGAAAAACGATTTCATAATTATTGACATTTGGCACGAAATGAGACACACTTAAAATGCATGGCTGCCATCGACAACCGACTCCTTATACTCGTGTATGCCTGGGTTGCTTTGTCCTGGCAGCCCCTATATTTTAGACATTTCAAGATTCTGGACCTTATCTTTCTTAAACACAAGAGAGTACACTGCACTTAGGCTGAATGGAAACTTTAAAGGTTCCGAAATAAAAGGTCAAAACTGTAACTTTAAATGGAAACAGTTTCCCTTAATATTCACTATAGTTGCATCATCATCAATTTTCTCTGTTGATAGTTAATACACGATCAATCGCGTCTACTGTCACGGTTGACGTCACAGGATGTTAGACTTGTTGCCTCCCGGGTAAAAATGATCCTTCTGTGACACTTATTTGCGTCCTCAGCCACTCATCACATTAAACATTTCACCGATACTCTTTGTTAATGCGCTCATCAAGAAGGCCGTTTTGAGAGACAATAAACGAACCTTATATCCAATGAAGAACTTGTTTTGGTTCAATTTCTTCTTGTTCATCTTGAAGTTTTCGATTTTCATTGTGTCCAACTAACGTTGTTGTGGTTCTTGATGTAAAACGTGTTCTGCATGTAAAGTTTAATGCCTTAACGATCATCTTCCCCTTCTCAGATTGAGATGGACACAATCATACATCATGGCTTATCGGTAATGAGACAAAAGAATATCGTGCCTCAGTTGTCTTTACTTTGACATTTTTAACGACTGCAGTCCCTTTGTGAACAAAGCCTTTTCTCCATCAGAATCCTTTGTGTCTTTAATTTCTGAACACCTTTGTTTAATATGTTTGTGTCTTATCGTTTCATCGCATTCTTGATACGCTTGACATTTATTTCATTTAAACCTGCTCTTTTTCGTCTTGTAACTGTTAGTTCCGGGTTATGTTAGTGTTACGTTACGGAAATTGAAATAAAGTTCTTGTCGACAGTTGTGAATGCTTTTGTTGGTCAGTTTCATGTCATTGAAGCTACTTCATATATTGAAGCAGAATTATCTGGGCTCACCACTTTTGTACTTTTCAACACAAGAAATACGTCGTGATAGCACGAATGTGTGATTTGGGTCCACTTGTTAAGTATTTACCCACTATTAGTATAGAAAGGAGTCATAAAATCCCCCATAGTATCCGTAAAAGTTTCGATTTTGGGACTTCAGCTATTTCTATTCCCAGCATGGATTAATTGAAAACAATTTCTGTGTGGGCAAATTTCTATTCTGGTCATGCACACTTTCCACGATGCTCAAGTAAAACCAATCATAAAATTCTGAAATATGAGATCAGAAATTAACCCAGGTTCGTTAGTATCTACATTAACTCAGTTCCTTCTGCTGGGTTGATTCCTTTACCCAGTGTATTCACTGCCAACAGGTTGATCCGTTTGGCTGAGGACAAATTCACGGAAGCTCAGTGTATCTGGCCTTATGCAGTAGTCTTGTTTGCCCTCTTAGATATCCGCTTTTACATCCATTGTAGACGCAGTATATTTGCTAAATGTTGTTTTTTTAAAGGTTTGGTGGATTCCAATATTAATATTTCACAATGAACACCGAGAAACTTAGGTCTATGTTTAATTTCAAATATATTATTCATACAATATACATCCAGAGCACCATGTCCTGGATTTTCCATCTGCATAGATAGCTTATTTGTTATTCCCAGTCCTATATATATGGCTACATTTAAAACTTGAGCGCCTGTTACCAACAGGTAGTTTGCTTACATCAGACTAATGTAATTCTGTTTCAGTATTGTTTTTTTTTCAAACAGCGATATGTTTTCTCGGTCAGAATGAAAAAAAATGCGTTATGAAAGAATAACAAAAGGTAATATTTTTTGTATGAAACAGACAGTAGCTATGGTGAAATATTTGAACTTCATGTGTTTTTCATCGACTTAATAACCTAAGTCCTAATTTGTAAATATATGACTACGTAGATCAACAAATTCTTATTCTTATTTCTTATTTATACTACGTCAAAGGTTTTGTTTCTAAAACACCTATCAAAACACCTTTGGTAAATGGTCTATGAAATTTCGATACCCATGTTTAAATGTTCCACCACTTGTATCATACCATGGGAGATTTACACTATTAATATGGAAATAAAAGTCCAACAACATTCAGCGTTCGATCCTTTGCTTCAATATCCCTGACTGAGCATTCTCTATCACAGGTAATTTAGTATGATCACGATATACAATTTCAATGTGTATCAGCCCTAATATAAAACACATCTACATATTGCTATGACGGGGGAGAGGGGGGTGTGAGATTTGAAGGAAACCCCATTCTCCAAGAAAGGAAGGAAGGACAGAAAGAAGATTCTACTCATAAATGTAACGCTTGGCTTTATGTACACATGGCCTATATGTATGTATGTATATATGTATGTTTGTATGTATGTATTTATGTACGTATGTATGTATGTATGTATGTATGTATGTATGTATGTATGTATGTATGTATGTATGTATGTATGTATACGTGTGTGTGTGTGTGTGTGTGTGTGTGTACATATGAGACTGACTCAATTCAGGTAAGCTTGCTTCACTTAAAATACATCAACAAAGCCCTATGAACACAGGAAAGTGTATATCCTACTTATCCTAAGATTTGTGAATGCAGCATTATGATGCCATTTGATGATATGTTTTGTTATATATATCAAAGTGCTTGTTGGCCAGTTACAGATTGATTTTTAATTTTCATTTAAATAAGTCAATTAGAAGAAATGTTTTACTTTCTTTTCAAATAATCTCTTACATATATAAACAGGACCCCTCTGACAGGACCCCACCCTGTAAACTCGTTTTTTAATTTAAGTACCAAGAAATCTGGTCATTACCAGCAACAAAACTAGAGAATTATAAAATTTCATCCTCTGTCTACATCACTTTCATTTTTTTCTCTGTTACCTTATATAATACATTCTCATTACGTTAACAGATCTTGTAGAGATCACGTGACTTTTTTGAATACATCATTCTTGACCAGGGATGTCCTGTCAGTGTTGGACTGTTGGGATCATATTGAATGGATGAGACCATAAGACTTGCATGATATGTGTATTTCTTGTAATAACACAATTTATACATAATCAACATAACAAATGGCCTTGAACTTTTATTTTTATGTGAGAGAAGAACAACCAGTGAGGCAAGACACCACTGTTATATTTGGTGCTGTGACCAGGATTTACAAAAACAAAGCGAATACACAAATCAAGTAGCCTGGGCACAACACTGGACAAGAACTGGAGCACAGGTTAGATTGCTTACTTTGATTGTTTTATTGGATTCCCAATGCCTCAAATAAATTATATTGTAGATACTTGACCAAATAAAGAGATTTAAATATCTTGTTACTTAACTGAAAAATAAATGACTAAAGGTAGAAACAACCCTGAATCTGATGTAAATGTTGAACTTCCAGAACAAAATTTCATTCCAGCAAGAGTGCTCACTGAAAATTTTTAGTCTTTACTCTATGAGCTAAAAATGCAAGGATTTTCTGATCAAATACCAATTTTCAGTGGATCTGAAGGTGGGTCGCATTTATCACGCCAATGGATCACTGAAATGGAAAAATTATTAATGGCCCTAGGAGGGAATGCAGATCGGTTAAAGTGTTGGTTATCCACACTTTAAAATGCATGGTACCAGAATTTGCTTCACACATTCAAAATTAAAACCTCGCCATGAGGTGACAAATGCTTAAACCTTTTTTAGATTGCTTCAGTGCTAAAACTGATGGTCAATGCATTTTACAATGAATGAAAAGGTTGCAACGGATCACAGATGAAACTGATTAAAGTTATTCAGGAAGAATATCAGAATTGATTGGCGAAGTATTTAAGACCACCAACCTGGAAAATCCCCTTATTCAGCAGCAGCTAGTGGATTCACTTATTAAAGAAATTAGGAAGGACATTGTGGCCCCTAAAATAATTCAGAGAAGGCCCCACAATTTAGATGAGGCAGTAGAAATTGCCCCAGACCAACAACTGACATTTGAATTATGTGAGCAAAATCAACTTTAAGAGCCCATGGATATTTCTGAGGTGGAAGTGAACAAGTTAGATGACAGATTGGGCAAAGTGGAACAAATGGTGCAAGAGGTGCTGGCAAGTAATCAATAACAATCAAAGATCCACAATACATGTTTGATAACACCACTGGACAACAGTCCATTCTTTTGCTGATCAACTAGGCCCTATGGCCACAGTCATAATTTCTGAAGTTGATGAAATAGGCGTTATTCCAATTGAGATCATGAGATGTCACTGGTTTCTCTTTTGTAATTAAACCTGGCACAGCAATTACACACGTTAAACAACTTAGTGCCAGGGCGATCAATTTAGTTGAAACTGTAAAAGGGAACTTTGATCAAAATCAAGTCCATGTTAATGGAATAACAAGTGATACCAGTCAATCAAAGCAGCACAAAGAATATTCATGCTTTAGCCTTAACTTAGATAAATTACCTGCTAAAGAAAGGGCCAAGTTGCAGGCTGAACTTGATGAGTATTCAGATGTATTTGCTGAGGATATTTTAGATATTGAGCCAGGATCGGATATTCCTATATCCATACCTCCTTATTATCATCAGCATGTTCAATATAGAATGTACTGAATGCCGTAATCTCAACATGAAGAACTTTAAAGACAATTAGACAAAATGCTCAAGGTTGATATAATCAGACCTTCTACCAGTCCATGGAGCATTTCTTGACTCTTTGTTGCCAAGCCAAGTGGACAACTCTGACTTGTCATTGACTGCTGTAAACTGAATCCATGTGTTAATAAAAAACAATAACCTGCTTATAGATATTAAAGTGTACACATGCAAATCAAGGGTGCTAAGTTTATAGGAACTTGTGACATATTTATGGGATATGCCCAACATAAAATAAAAGAGGACAAAGAAATAACAACTGTTCTGTACCCATGAAGGTTTATTTGAATACAATTGTGTGTCAATGGGAGTCCATATGGAATGTCAAGTTTTCTCAAAAAATGTAAATATGGTGTTTAAGTGCATACAATACAAATTTTTAATAGGTTTCATGGATGACCTTACCTGCCATTCTCCTTATTTTAACACTCCTTTGATTCATTTGACGGAAATGTTTGAAAGGCTATGTGAAAGATATAGAACATCAAAGTGTAATTTTACTAAACAACAAGTTTTCAGGTCACATCAGTTCATGGGAAGCTATAAAGCCAAGGATATGCAGCCTGGAATCAATTCAAAACATACCAGCCCCTAAAACAGAAAGAGATGTCCAAGCATTTGTTGGCATGGTTGGCTTCTAATGAAAATTTATTCCTGGGTTCAACTAATTTGCCCAGCCTCTGCAATCTTTGAGATGGAAAAATGCAGACTTTCAGTGGGGTGAAACACAGCAAAACTCTTTTGAAGCTCTAAAATATATTTGACAACCAGTCCCATTTGGACACATGTAGACTTGGCTTGACCTTTCCATTTGCATAAAGACAGCAGTGATTATGCAATTGGAGCGATTCTTATGCAACCTCACCCTGAATGAGGAGAAGGTCATTCAATATTTGTCTCACCTGTTGATGCCAGCTCTACATGACATGTGTAAAGCACAGATGCTCTCCTTCCATAATTATGTTTGCCCTCATTACCCTGTTGATAAAATTAAATAGGGCACTTATTACCTTGCATAGTGGATGCAGAAACCAAAAGCACTAAAGTGGTCTTGTCACTTTGGAAATTAGGTCAAGGGACGCCTTCTTCTTTGAAGCTGATCTAGCCCTTATAGAAAACTATAAACATCTACAAAATAAAATCTCTGGCTCAAATAATTCTGCAGTTAGTGAGCAGGAACCTAATCCATTACTGTGGCTCTATAACCTTTGGAATTGACCCAAGGTCACCCTTTCCAAAGCTTAAGCTAGCTCTTATTCAAAGCCTGTATTCCTGTGCAATATGAAAGCCTTAAGTCAAATATATATTTTGTGATCATGAGGAAACCAAGGTCATTAATGGGACTCTAAGGGGTGATCTTGTGAATTTGGTTACAGACGTGCACCTTCGAAGCGGACCAAGCCTTTATTGAGGACTATTATTGTGTGCAATATTGAAGCCATAATTTTAAATCTGGGTGACAAGGCAGAAACCAAGTTCACTTTTGTGCCCTTTTGACCTTTGAATTTGAGTCAAAGTCATCATCTTCAAGTTTGAGATAGCCCTCGATAAGGAATATAAACCTGTGCAATATACATGTCCTATCATGAAAACGTTCATACTTATTGTGCAGAAATCAAGACTTACTACAGTACCCCTGTGACCATGGAATTAGGGTCAAGGTCAACCAGCTCTAGAGTTCACCTATCCCTTACATTGAAGTGTATACCTGGGTACTATCAAAGCCCAATCTTAAAACCTTGAGTTATGTTGCCGAAACCACAGTCTCTCTGCCAACCAACTAACCAAGCTAGTGACCTTCGGAATTTGGTCAACGTTCATCTATCTTCTAAGCTGAACAAGCCCTTTTAAGGAAAACTATTCCCGCATGCAAAATTGAAGTCACAACTTGAGTTCTGAGTCAGAATGCAGAAGCCAAGTTTACTAAAGTGACCTTGTGACCTTTCAATATACGTCAATGTCACCCATCTTCAATCTTGACTTAGCCCTGACTTAAGACTAATACCCTGTGCAATATACAGGTCTTATCATGACACGTTTTTAGTTATTGTGCAGAAACCAAAACTTACCATAAGACCCCTGTGATATTGGTATTAGGTTCAAAATCAACCACCTACCTACTCCACCTAGCGCTTATATAAAAGTAAATACCTGGGTACTATCAAAGTCCAATCTTATAAAAGCTCTTAAATTATGGTGTGGAAACCATAATCTATCTACCAACTGACAGACTGACCTGGTGACCTTGGAAATTTGGTCAAGGTCATCTATTTTTTTTAGGGGACCAAGTCTGAATTAAGGACTATTACCAAGTGCAATATTTAAGTCACAACTTAAATTCTGAATTAAAATCCAGAAGCTAACTTCACTTGAGTAACCTTGTACCTTTTGAATTTAGGCCAAGGTCACCCATATTCAAATTGACTTAGCTTTGGATAAGGACTATAATCCCGGGACTATAATCCCATGCAGTACATAGGTCCCATCACAAAAAATTTTCTAGTTATTGTGCAGAAAGCATATCTTACTACAGTACCTCCTTGACCTTGGAAATACTGTTAAAGTCAACCATGTTCATACTTCACCTAGCCCTTATGATTGAGTATATACATGGGCACTATCAAAGTCCTATCTCAAAACATCTGGAGTTATGGTTCTGAAAAAACTTGAATGACCGACTGACAGACCAGCATGTGCAAAGCTATATGCCCTGCCTTCTTTGATGGAGGGCATAATAAAAATGGTCATACATTGAAAGAGATGCCTATGCTGAAGTATGGCCCATGTAAAAAGTAAAACATGATCTGCTTGGTGCAAAAGCACATGTATCAACAAAATATTTACTAAATAAGTCATTGTTTAAATATGAATTGAAAAACCAAAATTTTCCAATGATGGTCAATCATGTTGACCATCATTGGAAAATTTTGTACTCGAGAGTTGCTTCAAACTCAAGTCACAAACGACGTTTATTTATGAGCATGTTATGTACAAACGTGTCTCTTTGGCCTACAATCCAAGGGTTCTGAAGCAAAGAGGACAGATCAAGATCACTTATGCCACCGATCTCCACATCATGGTTATCGTCACTTTCAACCCTGTGACCTCGTCTTTACGCTTACAGATCATGGGTTAAGGGCAACTGGGGTGACCTCTGTCTGTGATTTGTCCCCACTCTTTTACTTGCATTATAATTATACCTATTTATTTACCACAGGGCAGACAAATGGACTCAAGGCTGATGGGAGCGCAGTACCTCCATGACCTTGGAAATACTGTTAAAGTCAACCATGTTCATACTTCACCTAGCCCTTATGATTGAGTATATACATGGGCACTATCAAAGTCCTATCTCAAAACATCTGGAGTTATGGTTCTGAAAAAACTTGAATGACCGACTGACTGACCAGCATGTGCAAAGCTATATGCCCTGCCTTCTTTGATGGAGGGCATAATAAAAATGGTCATACATTGAAAGAGATGCCTATGCTGAAGTATGGCCCATGTAAAAAGTAAAACATGATCTGCTTGGTGCAAAAGCACATGTATCAACAAAATATTTACTAAATAAGTCATTGTTTAAATATGAATTGAAAAACCAAAATTTTCCAATGATGGTCAATCATGTTATCTGAATATGATTGTAAAATACACTATAGACCAGGGGCATATAAACAGAAGTGATAGTCTCTCAAGATTCATTGAAAGAGACGCTGAGCTAGAAAATGACCATAGTATTCATGAAACAGTTAATAACAGGAAACAGACAAAATAATCACTGATTTGAAGGGGAAAAGTGACAGAAGTAAATTTATTTTTGAATTTGTCTGGAAAGAAAACCTACTATATCAAATAGCTCGTGGGGTACCTTTGGATTCAGATGCTTTGGAGGAAAACCTACTTTGTTGCATACCTCCTGGGGAACATCTGGATTCTGACCCAAGATTGCAAATTCTATCACTAACTTGTCTAATTGACACAGTAAGTAAAGTCTGTCATAACCAGGATACCCATATGGGGAGAGACAAAACATATGATAAAGTATGCAGAAGGTACTAATGGAAACATATGTGTAAGGATGTATTGATCCATGTACAAAGATGTCATCCCATTAACTCTAGAAAATTAAAAAAAGGAAACATATGAAATGCAAGATGGCCCATTGTCAAGTGGTCCTTTCCAAAATGTGGGCATTGATACTTTTGGCCCATTTCCTGCCAGTTTTGATAGAAATATATATTTTCTTTACACCGATTGACCATTTTTCAAATTATCCATAGGCTTACTGTGTAGTAGATTAGTATATGGAAATGGTGGCCAAGAGTCTAAGAGAGGATTCTATTTATCGCCATTCATGCACGAAGGTCCTTTTGTCTGACAGAGGATTAGAATAATTAAAACATATTATTGACAATCTGACAGCAAAAGTGGAAATCAAATTCAATTCAAAATCTGGAAAATTGATACATTTCACTGGTGTAAGGCACATGGTGATCACCAGTTCTAAGGGGATGACGCTGGTTTGACTTGGACTGGAACAAATGAGTCAGAGACAGGGTCTAAGACCAGTGAGTGCCATCCTATCATTGTCAGAGTTGTGAGCTACCATATGAGGGCTAAAGTACTCGAGAGTTGCTTCAAACTCAAGTCACAAACGACGTTTATTTATGAGCATGTTATGTACAAACGTGTCTCTTTGGCCTACAATCCAAGGGTTCTGAAGCAAAGAGGACAGATCAAGATCACCTATGCCACCGATCTCCACATCATGGTTATCATCACTTTCAACCCTGTGACCTCGTCTTTACGCTTACAGATCATGGGTTAAGGGCAACTGGGGTGACCTCTGTCTGTGATTTGTCCCCACTCTTTTACTTGCATTATAATTATACCTATTTATTTACCACAGGGCAGACAAATGGACTCAAGGCTGATGGGAGCGCAAACAATGATGCAGTCACAGCTGACTGGGGAAGAGTGGTGCATCTGACGGCAAGGGTGTGGACAGCTATTACTATCCTGTTTGTTATTCCTTCCATCAAATAATCGAGGATGAGCGCAACTTTACGAAACGAACACAAACAGATTTTGTCCATTCATGTGGCTCATTTCAGTGATTACACTCCCGCTTCTGTATAATTTTGACTTGCAATCAATGGATTAACCATGCATTGTCCGCTCTGCTACTCCTACATGGCGACCTTTTCTTCCACACAGACCTGTCTCTTCACTTATGTTTATTGTGCGGTGTCTCAATTGATTTTCATTGCCATTTCACTTCATTTGCGTTATTCTAAGCATTTTACCTTTCTACGAGATGGACACGTAGGCGTAAACTGGAACTGAGTGTAGCTGGCAACGCAGACAATGCTTTCCTGACTGAACTTTTATATATTGTGGTCCTCACTGTCACAAATTCTCTTGAAAACCTTGTGACACCAAGGTTAACATTTACAGTGAGGGCGGTTATATGTAACAAAAGTGCATGTTTGCCAGCCACACAAATCAAATTTCAGTATATTTCATTGATTTTTCCATAACTTGAAATAGTAGATCAGTACAGATGATTTGCATTTTTAGAGTAGTCTTACATATATGTACAGGACCACTCGGACAGGACCCCACCCTGTAAACAATTTTCTATTTTAGGTCCAGGAAATCTGGTCAGTACCGGTTATAAAACTGGAGAATTGGAAACTTTCATCCTCAGTCGACATCATTTTTATTCCTTTTTTTCTGTTACCATATATGGTGAATGTACGTCAAATTAATTGATCAAGTAAAGACAACGTGCCTTCTGTTCAATATGTCATTCTTGACCAGAGGTGTCTTCTCAGAGTTTGGCTATCGGCGGTCTTATTGAATGGATGATACCATAAGATTTGCTTACCCTGTGTACTTCTTGTAGTGACACAATATCTTTATATATATATATATATATATATATATATATATATATATATATATATATATATATATATATTTATATATATATTTATATATATGTCTTTTTGCCCAGAACCACTTCCTAGTAGTCAATATCCTATTCCGCAGTTCGAACTCTTTACTCTCCATAAGCTAACCTGTCCCTGTCTAACCTGGATATATATGGAATTACTATTGTCTATATTGCACACGTTCCTCTGTAAAATTTTGACATAGGCTGTATCAGCCCAAATAAATTAAAGGGTCTTCAGCGGGTAACTACTCAACATGTTTCGGAGCCTTTTACCCGTACATGTCTCTCTGAGTAGCGGCTCCTTTCCTAAGCTAAATATTCAGCAAAGACAACCCACATAATAATGAATAAATATGAACGTGGCAATTGATGAATTACCTAAATGTGTGAAGTTTTGCTTGTAAATGTAGAGCTTCTTATCAAAGAAGAATACCTGTCAAACAAACCATAATTACCAAATTTTAATAGTACAGGTTCAGATAAGAACAATTTGACTTACCCCTGAACCAAAATGTACCCTTTCTAGCTGGACAGCTTTTCCTAGTTAAACCATCCGCCAATGTTTAACTGAAGTGGAAACAAGCTGGGGCATTATATTCAGTCCCAGTGATTTTAAAATAAACAGTTGCAGCTAGACCACCTGTTCAAACCAAGGAAAATCCTAACAAGGACTGCAACAATGTACATCCTGTACCAGAGATGTAAAACAAACTCCATGATGACACCTACTCCTCAAACAATTAAGCTCTATTTAACTGCCAACCCTGAGTCAATGTGTCAACTTAATGTGTCAGGTTTGTGACACTTGAGAAAATACTGTCAATTTTGAGTAATTTTTAATAGTGAGTAAATGTGCATTTAGGCATGTCAGAAAAGAATGGAAGTCATTAGCATTTATGCCAAAAACATGCTATCACAACAATTTTTATAAACAGGATTTGAAGTACAATTAGGCAAACATGCAACTGTCGTACGCCACTTCTTATATATATATATATATATATATATATATATATATATATATATATATATATATATATATATATATATATATAATATTATATCATTACAAGAAATACACAGGGTAAGCAAATCTTAAGGTATCATCCATTCAATAAGACCGCCAATGGCCAAACTCTGAGAAGACACCCCTCTATATATATAATATCAACCCAACAGAGAGAGAGAGAGAGAGAGAGAGAGAGAGAGAGAGAGAGAGAGAGAGAGAGAGAGAGAGAGAGAGAGAGAGAGAGAGAGAGAGAGAGAGAGAGAGAGAGAGAGAGAGAGAGAGAGAGAGAGAGAGAGAGAGAGAGAGAGAGAGAGAGAGAGAGAGAGAGAGAGAGAGATAATAACATGGTTGCACTTGAATATCATTTTTATCGGAAGTGGTGATCTGAGATCATGAACGAGCGGAGTGTAGCGAAGCGAGTGAATGATCTGAAATCACCACGAGTGATAAAACCGATGTACAAATGCAACCATGTTATGATTTAAGTATTATATAGTTAGGCCTATTTATTTGGCATTAAATGGGGTTCAATACTTTGAAACTTTTGTCAGGGATATACTGGATAAATACACAACTTTAACGAGGACAATTCTCATATTTGACTGATTTCAATGGTCCTTTTAATTATAGATACATGTCCATTTGATGGTAGACCTCACATCCGCCATGGCTCAGATTATTATAGACCAAGGCCTAATTGCCCTTCAGCTCCACCTTCAGTTTTCATGTTTTAATCAGAATCACTGTCATATATGAGTCTTCTACATTTCTTCTGAGGAGGGGAATTGACAGTATTTACTGTTATTTGAAAAGTTCCACCAGTTATCTGAGCATTTGCAAATAACTGCATAGGTTGCAGTGCTCCTTTACGGCTTGCTACACAAGATTACGGGGGCGGATTATCGGCATTATTGGCATTTGTGATACGTTGAGAATTATCATTTTTATTGACATATCTTGCCTGCAAAACTGCACACATGGATTGACATGCGTCATTATTCCCTGACTCGGAATTTGGCCTAGGCCTACACACAGTTTGCAATGGTAGCAACGTTTGGCTTGGACCGGATTTTTTGTAGGCTCTACTCCATCCAACAAGTTTGATATAGCCTGTTGCCTTTCGTGAGACAATTCAGAATAGCTGTTAATACTTTGAATGTTTTGTGTCCTGAGAGCTGTACAATGTCAGTATCAGGTACATTTCTATCTTTCAGGTCCTGGATCATGGTTTTCCGTCGGGAATGGTTTGTCACTTTCTGACTTCCTTCGACCGCAATGCCTGCTTTGTGAAACATGCGTTTCATCGATCCATTCAAAGTATTGACACCCATTGGTTGCGTCAAATACCACTGTGACTCACACCGTTTTGATCGATGTACTATTCCATATTGATAACCAATTGTATAAAAACCCGCCGGTACTTTCGGACCTGTGTCCACTATCGGCGCAGTTTCCTCCACAAATCTCCATCTTTGACTCAGCGGGGCACTCGGCTGTTGTCCCAGTGTTGCATTCCTATTCTGGAGCCCACGGTGGCCCACAACTGGTAAGGTTTAGCATTGTATTGACAATTTTAGGTAATGATCACACTGGTAAAGTCCCATTATATATTATGCATTACATTCATTTGATAAATTAACATTCCGTTAACACTAGGCGTACATATTTTTGGATACTACCTCTTCAAAATATCCAATTGGGACTAACCTACAGACTGGGCTGCCATATTGAAAATTGTGGTTTCTGCTCCCAATGGTTTGTAAATGTGGATAGCAATGGGACTATCTTGGGGGTTTTATCATATATGAAACCAAAAGTATATATATTATAAGCTGTGGCCGCTATTCACTTTCATACACATGCATTGCGACATGTTAATGGTACATGATTTGCCGGCTCGAGGTATTGTGTCGCATTTGTATTTGTAACTGACGATAACTGCTTCAGACACAGCCGAGCGGGTGGATTAAATTTAAGACAGTAAGTCATTTTATTTATGTCTTTTTGTACAGAACCACTTCCTGGTGGTCATTACCCTATTCCACAGTCCAAACTCTTTACTCTTCTTAAGCTAATATGGCACTGTCTAAGCCACATAAATATGGATGTACTTTTGTCCATATTGCACACGTTCTTCTGTAGAATTTTGACACAGGCTGCATTAGCCCAAATACTTTAAAGGGGCTTCAGCGTGGAACTACTCAGAACATGTTTCGGAGCCCATACCCATACATGTCTCTCTGGGAAGCGGCTCTTTGTCTAAGCTAAACATTCAGCAAACACAACCCACACCTAATAATGTATAGATATGCACATGGCAAATGATGAATCATAGCTAAATACCTGAAGTGTTGCTTATAAATTCAGAGTTTCATTATGAAAGAAGAAACCCTGTCAAAGAAAACAAGAGTATAGTATAGATTCAGATAAGAGCAATTTGACTTACTTAACCCTGAACCAGTATGTAGACTTTCTAGCTGGATAGGTTATGCTAGTTAAACCACCTTCCACTGTATAAATGAAGTAGAAACAACCTGGGGCATCATATTAAGTCCCAAGGATTTTTAAATTAAAGAGTTGCTGCTAGATCACCTGTACAAACCAAGGGAAATCCTAACAAGTACTGCAACTATTGACATCCTGTACCACATATGCAAATCAAACCCCATGATGACACCTACTCCTCACTTTGAAAGACTCCAAAAAATTAAGCTCTTTTTCAATGCCAACCCTCACTCAATGTTTCAACATAATGTGTCAAGTTGGTGACATTTCACAAAATATTGTCAATTATGAGTAATTTTTTAATATTGAGTAAATGTGCATTTAGCCATGTCAGAAAAGAATGGAAGTAATTAGCATTTATGTCAAAAACATGTTATCAAAACATAATGTTTCATAACACGATTATAAATATAATTAGGCAAACTTGTAACTGTCTTCGGCTACTGCTTGCTACCGATAGCCCCTGGGGGTTTAACCTGACAGAAAATATGTAAGCCTAAATATCTGAAAGTGAATATTAAATAAAACAGACTGATGCCAAAAGATAAAAATAAGAAGCAAAACAGGACAGCCCTAAATCTGTGAATTTATTGTAGCTAAACTTTCTAATAAATTTTGGATAATGCAGCAAAATTTGTAAGGCAAATCAGAAAAGACTGAAAGTCATTCGTATTTAAGCCATCAAAATGCAATCAAAACATAAAATTTCTTAAGCAGATATGAAGTACAATTAGACAAGCTTGTAACTGCCGTAGGCCGCTGCTTGGTACCGATAGCCCCGGGGGGTTTACCTTAACATAAAAGAAGCTAGCTTAAAATGTCTGAAAGGTGAATATTAAAATGGAATGATGCGGAAAGATAAAATTAAGTAGCAAAACAGACAAGTCTAAAATCTCTTAAAATATTGAAGCCAAAATTTCTAAGTATCTCTGGATATTTACAGCAAAATTTGTGGAAATATTTGATCAAAAGTACATTTTTGAATCCTCTTGACTCAAATATACTGTGAACAAATTTGGTTCTAGATGCAAAGTCCTAAAATTTAGAACAAATACGACTAAATCTCAACATTTATGACAAAAAAGTATTATATCCAATAGGTTTCGAAATATTTCTCTCCGGGACAGGATAGCTACTACCTTAAAGTTAAATTCATCTATTTTATTGTCATATTTTCAAAGTACTCTATCGACTGTTTACCCTGGTAGCTCGGAGAACAGATACGTGGAACGTAGCAAAATATCACGATAACTGTCACCGAACCATCGGGACTATGCTGTTTCACCAAACAACCGTGGCTATGCCTTATTGAACTTTGTGCTGCTTTGCTGTTTCCCCGGCCAACGTGAACCATCCAGACAATTTGAAATAAAGCGCGGTGTTTGAGGTGCCTTTACTGCAAAATACCGGCATAATACGACCTCTTCCTCAATACAATCTTTGAACCGGGGTTATGGTCATGCTATTTCAGTGAACAGCCATGTCTATGTAGCCATGCTGTTTCCCTGGCCCAATTTACCCTCCACTCCAGACAAGTATAAATAAAATGCAGTGTTTGAGTTGACTGTGCTGCAAAATAAAGGCACTCGACGGCCACTTTCTCGATATAGTCTTTCAGCCAGGATCGATCAATTTTATTAGGGAAGGGCGGCTTGAAACTTTTTTTTTTTTTTTTAAGTTTCATAAGATTTGCTCAGGGCGGGACCTAGTCCTTTACAGTGGGGCCGGTCGGGTTACTGGAACCACACATTTATTGTTGTTAGGCCTTAGGTAACTTGGACATTTGTGGAAACATATTCAACATGGATGTTCTGTCCCCTTTTACATATTACCTATTTTTACGTCAGTTGAATCTGTTACCTAAGCACAGCAGAGGGCATTTATATATAGATAAAAGAAAAAGAAAAATGTGTAAGGATAGTCTAGTAATCAGGGATGGAGGACATATCCCTAATGGCACATTCACTTTGGTGTATTCTAGGAGAAATATTTATAAAACAAGGGTCTTCATGAGGGAATGACTGGACATATGTTTTCGGTCACATACGACTGGAGAATTTTGAAAAGGAAACTTACATCTCATAGCATGCCTCTATTTATGGTTATTGTTGGGCTCATATATAAAACTTAACAAGTCATCATAATCAAAATATGTGACCACAAATATTGACAGAAATAGTCAGTATGCTCACGTTTAACAATGAAACACCAAGGCACTTAGTTGATATTATGATGTATTATTTGATAGTTGTATGTATTTTGCTTCGCGTGCGCCTCAACAACCTTTTCTTCTGCCGTTTTTATTTTAGTTTATTTTTGTAGGTTTGTTTGTTTGTTAATTTATTTATTTATTCATTCATTCATTCATTCATTTCTTTCTTTCTTTCTTTCTTTCTTTCTTTATTTATTTATTTATTTATTTATTTATGTATTTATTTATTTATTTATTTATTTACTTATTTATTTATTTATTTATTTATTTATTTATTTATTTATTTATTTAATTATTTGTGGGGAAGAGGTGTACACGCTCTACTTTTAATGTGCACTGGTTATTAACAATCTTTAACAGTGAAACTCCGTTACAACAACACTCAGATATCGGACTTGTTCAATATAATGACACAAACTGTCATGGAAAAAGATCATTTTTTGTTTTTGTTATTTGATTCTTTTATCTGACATATTCAGTTATCTGACACTTTTTTAGGGAACAGACGGTATCATTATAATGAGTTTTCACCGTATGTTTTTTTTCTGAAATTATTGTTTGCTGCCTAATATGCTTATCGTCAGAACATGATAACTGTTAGCGCAGGCTGTCCATCACACAGTCTCAACTGTATCAATGCCATGCACAGCCTAACCGCTAATATCATCAGTATCAGGAGACCTGCTCAGCATTTCGGCAGGTAGAATAGTAGAATTTTGCTGACTAGATTAAGCAGAGTACCATGATTTCTGCACCAAACGCAGCCTGCTATTCGACTACAGGGTCGTGTTGTACCTTTGAAAATGTAAAGCAGAGAAAACACTTTGGTTTAACTGTTTGTTGACAACAAAGCAAACATATCGGCATGATGTTGTCTGCCCAAGGCGGAAAAATATTCTACATTACGTTGTGCCCTGTTCAAGTTTTTTCTATTATTTTTTTTAAATTTGCAATGGCAAACAGCAGACCTACGTGATGAAACAGACCATAACGCGTGTGATAAGAGTAATACCCACAAGGGACTGGCGTGTCTTATCATGTTTAATCCTTCAACCAGGCCGGTACATTCATGATCAAGGGCACTTATCTATGTGCTTTGCTGCCGGCATTTTAGATCTGTGGACATGATCATATAAACTCTTGCTTCCTGTCAAGGATGAAGATTTTTATACGGCCACAATAGGAAAAGACGCGGTTTTAGTCATATCGAAAAGATACAATTGTGATCTTGCATCATGCCAAATGATTTTTATTTTAATATTAATTCTGGTTTGCCTCATAGGTAGGTATGAATCGTTCACGTATGGGCATGTCTACTGCCACATGTCTCGTTCATCCACATCCCAGAAGTAAGTTAATTTGTTTCCCAAAACCCATGCTAGTTACCATCCACCACGGGACAATTTATTTTTAGCTAATTGTGGCGAAACCAGAGGCTCCACAACTGCGATAAGCATACAAGATATACACACGGCAATATATATTTCGATTTTAGCAGTAATTTTCATGCCTTATCCATGGAGGTAAATAAGTTATTATGTTTTTGCTCAAGCACCATATCCCTCTGCTTGCATCAATTATGGCACATCCAATGCTTGTATTGCACAAAGAGACAAAATTAACATGAAATATGTTGACAATACATTGAATGGAGTTAAAACGCCTGATCCATGTGGCCGGGTTTGTTACGTACGTGACGACCGAGGTATCACATTCACAATATTGATAGCAAGAGAATATGCTAATTTCATTTAGCATATTTAGCCATTTTGTCGATATTAACACCAGGAAATAACGTGAGAGCTGTTTGTTACACACATAATCCAATAATCACTCATAACATTGCAACATTTTCCTAGTAATATTAATTTTCAATTCAGTAGGAAGTATCACTCAGCGAATGTGAGTAACTAAATTAAACCCATGCAAGCACGTTCGTGGATGTGGTATAACAGAAGGTTTCAGGGGGTCTAGGTTAGGTTATAATATGATAATTTATCACACAACTGTGGACGTGGAAACGCCAAAAATGACATTTACGTGACAGTCATCTATCGGACATGGAATTGTTGTGCGTGTAACTTTATATCATGTACATGTATGTGGCTTAAACTAGAAACAAATTGATAAAAATTGTTGTCAACGAATTGAAACAGAAGGCACACTCGACGGTGCATTTAGTGTCTGTTGTTTGACGCAAACAAACAATATTTGTGATGTTGAAATTATCGGATTACACTACGACACATGAAGTTGTGTGTGACAGATTAGGCAGAATTTCATTTGTCTGAAATTTGGTGAGTTATTTTGAGTAAACAATTCAACTTAATAGGTGGCCGCTCAACGTGGTAATGTGATACGTCATCATGCAAACGAACCTGGGTTCATAAAAAGTGGTTTAACTTTTCTATATTGTAGCAGATTTTCCAGTTCCTTATATTAGTCAGGTATGCATATCATTCCGCTTACCTTCTTGTTTTATGATCCTTTTTTTTATTTTTTTTGCTAAAAGTTCGTCACGCTGCATTGCCATTGGTAAATTATAATTGTGTGCCCATCAGGTGCGTTGGCGCACCTTCATTTCTAAATTAAATCTGTCTTACAAGTGGTAAGGCAGTCCTTTCTGCAAGCAGGACCTGACTTGCAATTTTAAATTCAGACCATTAAATTCTGTCCACAGTTTGGCCTTTCAATTTACTTTCAAGCCATACAACATAAGTTCTGTGAACAAAATTCACAGATGTTAATTAAAACAAGATCTACATGTAGAACACCATCAGTTCCGTCAATGGGACCATGGCTTATACTTTCAAACTTGCACCCCAATCAGCACGGAATGGAGGTTTATCTATAGGCAGAAACCTTTCTTCATAAATGTATTCCACACACACACACACACACACACACACACACACACACACACACACACACACATATATATATATATATATATATATATATACATACATATATATATACATATATATATATATATATAGAGAGAGAGAGAGAGAGAGACAGAGAGACAGAGAGACAGAGAGAGAGAGATTAAATTATGTACCATAACAATATCTCTCAGGTTTCATACAGGCACCAACTGCTTCTATATAACGGGTGGCCGCTCAACATGGAAATGTGATACGTCATCATGTAAACGAACCTGGGTTCATAAATAGTGGTTTAACTTTTCTATATTGTAGCAGATTTTCTAATTCGTTATATTAGTCAGGTATGCATATCATTCCGCTTACCTTCTTGTTTTATGATCCTTATTTTATTTTATTTTTTTTTATTTGCTACAAGTTCGTCACGCTACATCGCCATTGGTAAATTATAATTGTGTGCCCATCAAGTGCGTTCGTTGGCGCATCTTCATTTCTAAATTAAATCTGTCTTACAAATGTAAGGCAGTTCTTTCTGCAAGCAGGACCTGACTTGCAATTTTAAATTCAGACCATTAAATTCTGTCCACAGCTTGGCCTTTCAATTTACTTTCAAGCCATACAACATAAGTTCTGTGAACAAAATTCACCGATGTCAATTAAAACAAGATCTACATGTGGAACACCATAAGTTCCGTCAATGGGAACATGGCTTATACTTTCAAACTTGCACCCCAGTCAGCATGGAATGGAGGTTTATCTATAGGCAGAAGCCTTTCTTCATGAATGTATTCCATATACATACATACATATATATATATATATATATATATATATATATATATATATATATATATATATATATATATATATATATATATATATATGTATATATATATATATATTTATTTATTTATTTATATTGATATATATATATTTATATTTATATATACAGAGAGAGAGAGAGAGAGAGAGAGAGAGAGAGATTAAATTAGGTACCATAACAATAACTCTCAGGTTTCATACAGGCACCAACTGCTTCCATATAACGGGATATGCTAACCGTATAGATATTTATTCCAAAATTATTAAAGGAAATACACACCTGTGTGCTGCATACATTCAGCCATCACGGTATTCGATTTGCATCCTGTTTTGTACAAAATTCAATTTCATCACGCGACCCGGGTTTTCAATATGTATGTTTGAAATTGAACCATTTTTATCCTTTTGGTGACAAACATAGTCCAAGGTCACTTCATTCTGTAATTTATGTCTTTGGCCATTGTGTGTGTGTTTTGGTTTTTTGGTTTTTTTTTTGTTTTTTGGTCAGTCTGTCTATCTGTCTGTCTGTCTGTCTGCGTGAGCGGCATTTAATATTTTAAATCTACCCTGACCAGACCCAGGCCGTACTGAATTTCCAGTACAATATACAAAGGATTACATGCCACAATGTCCCATCGTGATGCGGAAATATCCCGTTTCTTCAGACCATACATGATCTTGTTGTTCTTCCAATTTGCATCTAAAATATTTGATGAATTATGTAAATGTTACTGTTCCCTTGTACACAATAAATAAAGAATTATGTATTTAGAGTTGCAGAATACGATAGATCAACAGATAACTTCCCTCACTGATATAATCGGAAAATATACAAGAATGCCACCGACTCTGAAAAGTTTCCCCCAAATCTAATACATCATAAAATGTCCGTAACCGGTGTGCAATGGTGTTTCAATCCTCACAAAAATGACAACAGTCCGATAGTATTGAGCTTAAACTTGCACCGCTGTGCATCATGGCCGAGAAATTGGTGTCAAATATTGAAATTTCCAATCCAGCCTAATCAACTGTTGGACTAACTGCATTCCCAAAGTGCAGGTGTACTGGTAACCAATGAGGCTTTTTGTGCAGAACGGTACTAACTTATTCCATATTCCCCTCAGTGCTTAAATTAGGTACCATAACAACATCTCTCACGTTTCATACAGGCACCAACTGTTTCCATATAGATATTTATTCCAAAATTATTCAAGGAAATACACTGCATACATTCAACCATCACGGCATTCGATTTGCATCCTGTTTTGTAGAAAATTCAATTGCATCACGCGACCCTGGTTTCCATTATGTATGACGATATGTATGTTTGAAATTGAACCATTCTTATGTGTTTTGGGGACAAACATAGTCCAAGGCCACTTTTTATTGTAATTTATGCCTTTGGCCATTGTGTCTGCCTCTCTGTCTGTCTGTCTGTCTGTCTGTCTCCGTGAGCAGAATTTAATATTTTAAATCTACCCAGGCCTGGTCTAGACATAGCCTTTGAATCGTGCTTGCTTCCATGGCAAGCAAGACTCACCCGGGGACTCACCTAGTTACTTAGTAAGTGCCTCGCCCCAAAGCTACCCCATCAGATCCCATTTTGTGATGTTGAAAATTAGTTGGAATCTGGTCAGAAGTAGAAAATACCGATTAAATATTCTTAATCGGATGGAGGACATCCCTGAAAATAATATCAAGCTGTTTATTTAAAATCATGTTTGTCATCATATTCTGATGACTACCTCCTCCAGTTCAGCTTCATTTTAGTTTGTTGAGTGTGTGGTCCATTAATAGTGAAACATGTGATGCTAATTTAATAAGGCTCACAAACAGTTAACGCTGATTTACCAAAGTTGGCAAAATTATGTGTTGGTGCAATTCAGCTTACATTAGGGCTTCTGAGTTAGTGAATATTATGCAACACCATTACCAGGCATGTCTTCAGCTAACCACCGATGTACGTGAGACAGTTACAGTAACGTTGATGTGTAACACCCTTTACCTACGTGAGAAACGTGACATAATATCTGCAGATAAATCAGGAATCTCATTTTTCTGTAAAGGCTTAAAAAAATGATCCGCCTATATGCAGGTAGAAACAGTCGCTTTTGCAAAAAAAAAAATGAAAAAAAAGTTCACTGATTGGCCCATTGTCCATAACTTGCCAAGTGCAAATATGTGCTTACCTGCTTTCACTTGCGGTCATTGAGCAGCGTACACGTACAGCGAGCACCACAAACTCAACGGCTATAACAAGCCGCTAGCGTCTCTTTGGTCTCATTGTTTACTCCAACAAATGGCATTTCGCCCGATTGAGCATTCCTGGGTTATGTTATATCCACAGAGTTGTCCACTATATCAGACGCAAAATGCAATTATATCATTCACAGCCCGTGACTTGCTTCCATATGGAAACCCTGAATGGGTATGCAAAAAAGAAAAAAAATCACGACATGCTTTATATCCTCCCCCGAACAACTGATTGGAAAGATGCCAGCTAAGAGGTGTGTGTTCCTCTTCCATTTATTACCTGAAGGCCTCTTTTGATGCAAAAAAAAATCACACACACACACACACACACGCACACACACACACACACACACACACAGATATATATGTATACTATTGTGTTGATAGGGGGCCTAAGGTTTAAGGGAAAAAGAGTTGTAAGTCTTAAATATTGCGTGCACAACTACACATGTAAGCCTCGCATGCCATGATTGACTACAATTTTAAAATTCACTTTGTCACCGTCAGCAGAATAATCCATGCACATACGTGTATTATTATGCTTGCATGACATGATCAACTGCAGTTTCAAAAATTTAGTTTATCAACGTCAGCAGAGTTGTCCATGCAGATAAATATATTTTCATGCTAGTTAAGTAGCCACGAACCTGTTACCCTTTTATATATTTTTTCAATGGGCTCAGAATTTAGGAAATTCTGATTATAATTCTGAAAAAAATATACATTAAGTTAGCCATTTAATCTTTTGCTGGACATGGGCAAAGGCATTTAATATACAGTAGAATACTTTGGTTGTAATGTCGGTGGCACTATTGCCACTTAGATATATCATAACAAAGCTTCTCGTTCAGATAGTATTCTACGTATGCTTTCATGTGGGAAGGGGTTTCAGAATTAAGAAATCACCATGTCGCAAACATAAAAAAATGTTGTAGACTAAACCAGACTGTGTTGAATAATGTTGCCCGTCTATGAGCTCATCAAATTGACGCACTGACACTGCGGAGGTTAATATAATCGAGTATTATATCCTGAGCAGCCACGTTAACAAACGTGAATATCGCACCAATGACATCGGCGCACCTTCTCTTCAATCGTAGAGAATCTGTCTTGCAATTTGAAAGTGTACTTGATCACACTGAGCGACACACAATGGAAGATGTGTCAACATTGAACTCTAATTCCCTGAAAAGTCACGGGATGGCAGCAGTAGTTTAAACAGGATTGCTTCAAAACTTGACAATACAAAAACTACATCAGTAATGGTGATCCAGGTTAATATACATGTACATTTGTATTCAACTGTAACAAGACATTGGAATCGAGCTTAAACTCATAGTGTTTTTTCATATTTTAACACAAATTATAACCAAATGCAATGCCATGCTACCTATAATTTGAAGACACTGAATAATATGGTGCATATGTGATATAATTACGTATAGTTCCTCATGTAAAACATCCCACATATTCGACAGAATGGAAAGTCAAGGTACCTCCCCCATCCATTTAAATCATGAGACATGCCATAGTCCGTTTTACATCGATATACACGCACACAATAATAACTAAACGTTTATCATTTTAAATCCAAATACCAATCGATGGTCATATTTTAATCAAATATTTCAATTCCATATTGACGTGTACTGTCATGTTCCATGGTAATAAGTCAGATATACACATTCTATGCTTCGTGCATTTATAAAATACGCAACCGATCATTTCTCAGTAACGCAATATTATTATCCTGAATAAAAATACCACAGTTCTTGCAAATTTCGCACAGCCTCATTGTCGCGCACTATTTTTTGTCAAATTTGAAAATTTTCGCGCACTCTGATTTCCCGCCTCAATGGGGAGGATGAAAGGGAAATGCACCGACACATGACGGAAACCTTCCTGCATTCACTCACCAGTTTTTCAGGGTTGTGTTTCTTCATCCAAAATTAACTGAATGTGTGCGTGTGTGTTGGTTGGTTTTAAACGTATCTTTATTTTACAAAATTATTAGAAAAGCATTAAGCAGTCACTTTCAAAGCAAGTACGCTTGCTTTTTGCGTTCCTTCTTGTAATTCGAGAGATTGTCGCACATATTAATTGAGCCAACCGTAAGGTAGGTTCAAAAGCGCGAAATATAGTTCAAGGGCAAACTTTCCAAAAGATAAATATATATATATATATATATATATATATATATATATATATATATATGTATATATATATATACTTACACAATAAATTATATCCCCAATTGGGACCACTCCCTCAGTCAGACCACCTTTTTCAGTACTATAAGTGGTCTCAGTGTGCAGATTCCACTGTATATATATATATATATATATATATATATATATATATATATATATATATATATATATATATGTATATATATATATATATATTTGTGTGTGTGTGTGTGTGTGTGTGTGTGCCCTCTCTCTTGACGTAAGGGCAATTCTGATTTAAAATGCATAGCAACGGATAAATATTTTCTTTCAAAACTGCAAGGTGGTCGTCTATCATATGTGGTTTCTTGTGTATACATTACAAATGTAACTGTCTGTGATATGGTGGGGTTTCAATACGATAATTCTAGCGTGTGTCATTAAAAATACGCGTGTGTTTCTTTTCTTTGATGCTTTCACTAACTAAGCTGCATGTTTCCATAAACTACTGGCACATGAGCATTGATATCAACACGTGCTCACTAACATTGAGCACGCATATATTTATAGATTAAATAGCTAAAGCGAGCTTGTGTTCAAGGGCGACAGGGTTGCCATAATCTAAACCTGAGAGAATCAGAACGATTGTTTAAATTTGCAGATGTGTTGATGATATTTGATTTTCACACATATTTAAGAAACGTATAGATTGTGATGGTGTCCAAGCTTTGCTTCCCGTAATATCAATATATACTTCAAAATACGCGTTCAAAGAAAAAAAAGAAAAAAGAAAAAATTGACACGATATTGAGCTATCTTGGTGGAGAGGAAATATTAGTTTTATGATTTCGGGTGCTATGATTATCACAAAGTACTCCTTGCAAAGGCCGTGAGGAAATTAAAATAGACTGGAGAAGAAGACAGCACCGTTTTTACCGCAAATGGTCAATGCTTGCTTGACAAGCAGGAGCACACCGCGCGACCTCGCTTCTGTGGTCACTCGTTGTCCTTTAGTAGCATCCCACACACACACAACTCCAATGAATCCTTTTATCCATTAGTCTTGTGGCGTACCCCAGCAAGAGGCAATACAAGGTTCAACAAGTGCTGGAAAAAATAAATAAATCATCCATGCCCAGGATCATTGTTCCTTTTACCCTGTCTTCATGCAGACATTTGTTCCTCACACCCTAACTATATCTCATAACACGGCACTGATAGCGAGTCGTGACGCCTTTCGTAAAATCAATTATGCCCAGAACGGCAGGATACAATCATAGGCTCATGTTTTCTGACTCTTTCTTTTCTAGTTTTCAAAGTAGGATCTGATTTTCTGTATTGCATTTGTGTCTTGTTGTCCAAAACTCAAAACTATATGATATCCCCTTGATTAATCTTTTGTCATGTTAGCCCCTGTGTTTTGGGGGTTATCGCCCCTGCTTTGATCCGATGTCATGTGCGTCTCGTTTTGTGCTTTATTTCGTTTTTACGCGAGAGGGAATCATATTTATATAGCTCTCTTTTCCATTTTTTTCCTTTTAGCATTGTATTGATGATGTGTGTGTTGGCAAAAGAAAATAGGTTAAAACTGACTGACCTATGATATGCAGAGGTAAACTCTGCTGAGCTGAGCTAAACTTTAAGCCGATATGTGGATACTATTAAACCAGACACTTGGTCTATTGGTCTACTTTTACTACATGACATGTGACTGTGCTGGTCCTTATTCATGTGTTCATTATAACTATGAGTCAGAGAAAAAAGCCCATGGCATAACATTGCCAATGAAGTATTTATTGAATACAGTTCTGAAAAAAGAAAAACATTAATCCATGGCCATAAGTATCAGCCCAACAATGACAGCAAAGCACAATACAGCAAAAGACAGAGATTTAAGAATTACCAAAACATCTTTATATATTTGGCACAAGTGAAACTAAAATGTGAGCATTTTACCACTCACCCAACCATGCCGACGCAAAGCAATCACTGTGATCCAGACATTTCCCCTAGTGACCTAATTTTGTTGGGGAAGACCAAGGCACGTTAGGAACGCAATTGACACTTTTGTTTCTGTTTGCCGAGGACTTCTGTCAGTACTGACTGGAGAAAAGTAGGACAGACTTTCCATTTGGTTTCTATTTCTCAGGTAATCTGTTCATTTATTGGAGCATCAGACTAATGTAGAAGTATATCTAAAGCTCGCGTGGCAGAGATATTCTTTCTCTTTTTGACTTTGTTGTGTGTTATGCCCCACTGAGCGCCACCCCACCATTATGAAAAATTAGCATATCTCTGAAGTACAATTTGGTTATGGTGAAAACAAATTTGGTTTTAGTAATAAATTAAGTCGTCACAGCCATGCTATATACTTTCATTTTCCCTTACCTCTAACCATTAGGAAATTAAAAAAGTCCAACATTTTTACAATTTACTTCAGAGTGCCTTAAAATGTTTTCTATTGGCGTCAAAGAAACCGAATTGCACCTTTCAGGATGGGAGCAGTATTGCAGCTGGAATACTTCCTGAGCTTTTGATAGATGATGTAAGAATACATCATTCGTCTGCTGGGCCTCCCTCACATGCCACATTCATGGCTTCTGATACATTTGCGTCAATGATATTTCGTAAGAATAAGGAGAGACGTACCTTTAAAGCAACCCTCTTGGACAAGAACCGTTTACTGTGTCCTGAACAGCCACCATAGTGACCACTTAGGTCTCCAATTCAATATTAAATGAGAGAAAAAAATTAGGGTTTTCCGAAGAGCGTTTAAGATTCGCTGAGGAACACAATAACGGTGTTCATTGGCAAACACGTAGTAAAAGGGATTTTAGTCCATTTCTCACCATTTGAGTAAGTCGCCAGGTCAACTTGTCCGCAGTCTATCTCGTCACCAATTCAACTCCCTCCAAGTCAATTCTTCGGGGTGTACGTTTGACTAAGCGGTACCATACTCGCATCTTTCACCTCTACGACCACAAGGGTCCAGTTCTCGGCCCGGACAGTTAGTGGAGAGAGTTCCTACCACTATAACGGGGCACGATGGTTTTCTTCGAGTGCTAGGTTTCCTCCACCTCATAGTAAGGCAAGGAAAGTGTTGGCTAACAAAAGTAAATCACATTGCAAATCAGCCATCATTGTGACTTTCGTTCATGCTCATCCGATAACTGGTGGTATTGCGGTGCGCCTTTGATATCCCTCTGATCCACTAAAGCCACTACAGCCAAAATATCCCTTGCCTTAAGGCTTACTATTGTATGCCCAGATTTGTTAAATTATAAATCAGTTGAAAATTTGCTAGCTGTAAACGCCACTTCACTTTTGGTCCCACTTCCTATCTTTCTGTATTTCCGCAAGACGGATTTACACAGGCTATTACCCGAATATCTCAATCGTTGTGCCAATATGATATGACAAAAAAAATCGTAACTGGATGTATATGCCGAAGAGAACAATCTTAGAATTAAGGGGGGGGCACATGGGGCTCATTTCATAGATAACATGGCCCCATGGACATCCCAAACTGGGACCCCAAAGTGCTGGGCCCCATTGGACAACAGCTTTGCTGAATTGGCTTTCCAGGGTAAATATTAATTAATTAATTAATTAACGCGAAAGCACCCGCCATAGCTAATTTACAACTGGGCATTATTATTGCAACAGATGTAGATATATCAATACAGAATAACATGTAGAATTGTATTTTGGTTTGGTATTTTCTTGAGCTTCTATTAACTGCTCTAGGTATTGAATGAAAAGTAAACTGAAAAAAGGGGGCTTAGGGAGAAGACCACACAAAAACACATCACAAGACGGCAGGTGTATCATATATACATGTACGTATAACGTTAGAGTACTATGACCTTTTTTTATTGAAATTCGTCAGTTCATGAGGCAAGAATACGAGTTTTGCGATTGGTATGCCGACCCTGTCTAGAAAAGTTGGAAACTGTTTTACTTTCCAAATGAAATAAACATGGTACTTCAAGCTTGCTCCTTTGTAGATAATAAATGATACCATGGCTCGAGCTGACAATTGGTAAAATAAAGTTAATTGCTAAATGCGGCTCATAAATACTTTTAAATAGAGAACTGTACATGGCCGAGAATGAGTTCCTATTTTCCCAAACAACAACGATCCCCAAAAGAGAGAGAGAGAGAGAGAGAGAGAGAGAAAGAGAGAGAGAGAGAGAGAGAGAGAGAGAGAGAGAGAGAGAGAGAGAGAGAGAGAGAGACTCTCACTCTCCGGCCTCGTTAGATTTGGTTTATTCTGTGTTTAATTGGATATACATTGGACAAAATATGCCCTGGGCCTACTTCCACGCTGTCCTAGTCTGCGCAGTTTGTTAACGTTAGTCGCGGTTTTTTCAACGTTACGTGGGACATATAATTAACATCCCTTCCGCACATGTGATTTTGTCTACATGGTAATTTACTACATCCCTGACGCAGGCGCGTCAGAATTCAGTTTAAACAATGTTAAGATCATGCGTTCCAGAGTGAGTTGCTACTTTTAAATTTCACTGTAAAAAAACGGTAATTCGCTCTACTTAGAATAAAGTATGTTTCTGTACATGATTACCTGACCCTCATGGAAATTATCAAGCCTACTAGGGCACTTTCTGCCAACAATTACTTCTGTAAACGCCGACAGTGCCGCATTCGGTGCAACATATATTTTACCGCAATGTTTGTTTATGTTTGATAGAGATTGGTGTATTTGTGACAAACTGAGAACCCCATTAAGGTCCTCGGGGATACTGTTGTACTTAGAGTGCATAATTGTAAAATTATGTGTATTTTGACAGAAACGTACCATGTGTCAGTTGGAAAAATTCAACAAGGTATTTTGTTTTCAAATGGAATCTGTATGACTGTATATTTGGTCTAAATCGAGCTTCAAATCACCTAAACAGCTCAGCCGTCTCAGCTGATCGGCTCCAAAATTTAGTGCCAGCTTCGATCACTAATATCGTGCGACCTTGTGACACTCTGCTTCCGAGGTTATGCTGTTAAAAGTAACGGTTGCTGGACCTGTTGTTCAGTGACAAATAAAGTTTGCATCTTTCGCTGGGATCACTGAGAAGATGAGGGCTTAATTTGCCTGTCATCTTTCGCACAGGCTAGGTCAAAGATGGAGCTGAATCTGATAATCATCAAACAGGGAAAGCGAATGAAAGAGGCTTATTTGATTATGAATTTTTTTTATCTGTCTGTCTGTAAAAGCAATTCAGCGAAAGGAATAAATCGTGTCACGGGAGATAAAATAAATTTATTTACAGGAATTTTAAAAAGCACACAACCATGCTGTCGCATTGATAAATTCCTGTCGGTAGGTGCATCATCCTCTCAACCTCAGCGAGTTTTTAGTAGTCAAATGGCTTCAATAAAATTTATTTTTGAAGCAAAAGTAAACTGTAATACCTCTAATAGAATAGTACAAAACAATATACGAGTGGTAAAGGAAGATAATTTCAGTCATGTTTTCATGATTTCAAAGATATAAAAATGATATCAAGAATACTTGGCTTACCATAAGCAATAATTTAAATAGAGTAAAAAACCACACCAAAAAAAAAAACAGTTTTCCTGATCCTTTCAATAAAAATGATGAGACCCTTACTGCTTAGTCTTAAACAGCAAAACGTGTTAACATATACTTCACAATCATTCGACTTAGCTTGCCATCCCAAATTGTTACTCCAGTCAACTTTGTCAGACACCCATTCCAACACAGATCAATGTTCAGCCTCGTCACTGTGTGAAATGGTTGTCAATTTATTAGACTCCCTTAAAGCAAAAAATAGTGCCGGTCATGAAAGATTATTAATCAATCTATTACAGGAGTTGAAGCCAGAAGTATCTTGAGCTGTAACAGTAGCCATCAACCAGTATCTCACGGTATTTTTCAGACGTACAAAAAAGTGGTGCCTATTTGCAAGAAGGACAAAGCGTCTCTTTTGGAAAATCGCAGACCCATTTTGCGTTCTATCAGAGGTATCCAAGGTCTTTGAAAGAGTCTTATATAATCAGAACCGTAAATATTTCAAACAACATGATTTATTATTATATAGCAGTCAGCATGTTTCTTTATGAAAACTACTCTACGAAATTTGGAAATGATTGATAGAGTACTATTAGTTATGGATACAGGCGGGGTTACTCAATGCTATAATTTATTTTTATGGATCTTTCTACAGCTTTTGATACTTTGAACCACGACATTTTATTGCATAAGTTTAGTTACTTTGGTATTACAAATATTGGTCCGGTCCTTCTGAAAAGTCATTTAAGTAATAGAAATCAGTTTGTCGTCTTTTATAATATTAATTCCTACTCTAGAAATACAGGTGTGTGTTCCTCGGTGTTCGATCATGGGTCTTCTTGTCTTTCTGATATACATGTATGTGGATGATATAAGTCAAGCTTCTACTCTTTTATAATTTATCAAATGTGCTGACAACACAACATGCTACGTTTGCAAGACCTGTCCTGTAAATGCGCCGTCTGTTTTATGGTTGCAGGTCTTGAAAGGATGAAAGAGACGTCTGTTTCACGACTCTGTTTTGAGCCATTTACAAGACGTCTCTTTCGAGACCTCTCCTTCGAAATGGGTCTCGAGTCTCGAAAGCACTGTCTCTTTACTGCTGGAGCCTATTGTTTTCAACCTCACTTCACTTTTTATGTGGTCATAACGACTTTTTATCTGGTTCGGACGACTTTTTATCAGTTCATAACGACATTCTATCTTATTAGGACGACATTTTATGTGGTCTATCGACATTTTATGTGGTTCGGACGACTTTTTATCTGTTCATAATGAAATTTTATGTGGTTTTTAACGACTTTTTTTGGTCATAATGACATCTTATCTGGTTAGGACGACATTGTATGTGGTCATAGCGACATTTTATCTGGTTAGAACATTTTATGTAGTCATAAAGACTTTTTTTGTGGTCAGAACGACATTTTAATAATAACTGCTTTAAATAATGATGTTTTGAAAGATAAATACAATGTCTAGGATTTTTTTTATTTTGCCGTCAGATGTTTCCTCCCGAGACTTTTGTACCTCATAAAATGAATTAATTGTTGATGTTTAGAATGATGATCAACGCATTCGATTATTTTGTAATTATGTATTTAAATATGGTTCCTCAATGTTGGTCTATACTTTTATTTTACACATGTAAAACACTTTTCTATCGATCACATTTTGAGAAATGCAAACAAAATGTGTAATATGGTACCCTCTAGTAAACTGGATTAGACAATACTTAATAATAATCGTACTGATATGAAACTTGTTTCTAACAAATCTATGTATCTATAAAATTATATAAATATACGGTTTTGTGGGTGAAATGTGAAACATTGTCCATATATGCAACAGCAAAGTCTTTGGATTGTGGCTTGTGGCTCCGCCACCTTTATCGCCAGCTGCTTGAACCAATATGTCATAAGACCGCATTGTTTCACGGGTCAGCTGGCTGAAAACATAACCCTCAAGTGAAAGTTGGAATCTGGGCTTAAACTACTTGTCAAGCAAAACAGTCTTTCTTGTGTGCACTGATTGCATGTATCTGCTTATGATTGAAGACGTTTCATAAATCCATCGCATGATGTCTTATCATTATAAAAAGTTCGACTTGGCAAGGGAATATCATATAGTTGCCTAGTAACATCCCCTCTTACTGAAGGTGTAATAAGGAAATCCACGTATGGAGTGGGCAGTGATGTTTTTTAAGACTGGCTATCGCTTATTAGTGAAAACGTGTGAGATGCTGTGAAAAAAATCTACATTTGGAGTATGTGGAGGCATTTCCTGAGATGATGGTGCACAACATCTATCTATAACCTCCAGAACTTGGATCTTTTGTTCTATTGTGCTCAGGCCTGGCAGAAGTAAATGCTAGTCCAAATCGTTGGAATCTAGGATCTGAGCTGAAGGCTGCCTTTTGTGTTTGTGATTCACCGCTGGTAGTACATTGGTTTCTTGACATTAGTCTCGTCTCCATAGCCTTCATCTGTGCATCTACTGCTGTAAACATAGTACCATTCTTTTGTTTTTTCTTTAGAACTCTGTAGCCTTTTTATCAGACTGGCTGCCCTTTCTTAAGCCTCAGCAGCAGCTGACTATGCAATTTGCTACTATTGCTTCAATTGTGAAATTTCATCTACTGCGTCCATTTCTGGAGTAACCACAGTATCTGGATTGGCTGCCCAAGACTGTATCTCTACAGCTTGGCTATCTTTGTCTTTCCTTGGACCTATAATTGTATTCAAATATCAGTAATTGAAATGAAAGCAACAGACTTACACAAAAACCGCAGTATGGTAGGTAGTTGCCTTGTCAGCCACACCAATGCTTCTTGTAAAACTTGAGTATATAAACCTTCTTAGAGCAGTATCATTTCCATAATACCCACCATCATCAGGTAATATGTATTTTGAAGCAGCACTTTGTTATTTTCACTTATCATTGCAATAAATGATTCCAGGTTCATCGGTTCCACATGTGTCATGTAAAAATTGTGTTGGTGTCTTTGTGTCCAAACCCACTTCCTAGTAGTCATTACCCCATTCCGCAGTCCGGACTCTTTACTCTTCATAAGCTAACCTGTTCCTGTCTAACCTATATACATATAGAAGTACTATTGTCCATATTGCACACGTTGCTCTGTAAAATTTTTACTTAGGCTGTATTAGCCCAAGTATATTAAAGGGTCTTCAGCAGGTAACTATTCAACATGTTTCGGAGCCTTTTACCCGTACATTTTTCTCTGAGTAGGGGGTCTTTGTCCCAGCTAAATATTCAGCAAAGACAACCCACCTGATGATGAATAAACACGAACGTGGCAAATGATGAATTAGCTAAATACGTGAACTTTTGCTTATAAATGCAGAGCTTCATTATGAAAGAAGAAAACCTGTCAAACAAACCACAATTACTAAATTTGTATAGTACAGGTTCAGATAAGAACAATTTGACTGACCCCTGAACCAACATGTACCCTTTCTAGCTGGACAGCTTATACTAGTTAAACCATCCGCCAGTGTTTCACTGAAGTGGAAACAAGCTGGGGCATTGCATTCAGTTCCAGTGATTGTAAAATAAACAGTTGCCGCTAGACCACCTTTGTAAACCAATTGAAATCCCAACAAGGACTGCAACAATGTTCACCCTGCACCAGAGATGTAATGCCATCAGCTGCAGCCGTGTGAGATCTACTGGATGTTATTGTAAGTTCAGAGTCAATGTGGTGAACATATTCATTGCAACCGTTCAAGTGCAGTGTGGTCTTCTCTGACACATATTGTGTGTGGCTATCAGTCCCACACACGACAAGGCAGACAGCTAGCTGCTAAACACACTGAAAGCTCCCCCAGAACGCGACCCCTATAGTTTAAACTGTGTGTTCTTTAATGTGCAGCATACCTCGCGTCCAACTAGTTGAGCATGCCACTACACCACACCCTACCCCAGCATTCTGCATGCCTAGCTGGGCGAGCAAGGCATGCCTCACACTTTTTTTAGGTTAATTTGACATGCAATCCAGTGGCATAAACCTTGATATAGTCTGCAATAATTTTGTATGTTCGGTTGGACATTCAGCTTATTAATTATACACTAATAACTATTAATTGCTATGGACACCTTAAATATATTTACCTTTGATAAACAACAACAATATATATATATATATATATATATATATATATATATATATGTGTGTGTGTGTGTGTGTGTGTTTGTGTGTTTGTGTGTGTGTGTGTGTGTGTGTGTGTGTGTGTGTGTATACACACAAAGACAGCTGACTTATTGTTTGCTTAATATTTACTTCACTTCGTAACGTCAGCTGCCGTAATATATGTGTTCTTTTGTTTAGTATAAGGCACTATTGTCTTTTATTCAAAATCCCTTTCTCGGATCTTTTGAAACTTTATGGAGTTGTCTGTGTTATCACAACTTCCCGTTAAATGATGACGATTTTCAAATATTTTATGCTAATTTTTTCGGACTTTAAAGAAGTATCTTTTGCTCTGAAAACATACAGCTAATTGCTTCAAAACTGCTTAGGGACATATAGCAGCATTGCTAAATATTCCTGTTGTTTGTAAGGTGGTTGTGGGATTTTCTACCGATTGTTTAAAGATTTTTTGGCGTTTTAGGTATTTTCGACTTCTTCGCCAGGACGAAAGTACAGATATGTTCAAATATCGTAGCGATTTAGTCTGAATGGCACATTTTGTTATGTTTGAAAATTTAGTAAGGAAAGTACAATTATTTTCATTAAGATTTGGAAAATGTAGGTTGTCGTTACAGCAGAATTTTCAGATATCATAATGCTCTCCAAGACACCCTGGCACCACAAAAAGGTAGTATCACTGATGTTTTGCACTTGATATATGATGAGTGACCTTGACCTTTTTCTTCCGTATTAAGACGTCATCTTGTAGAGAATTGTTTCTTTCATAATCGAAAAAATAACCGATTTGAAATGTGTTTGGTGCAAAGGTGAACTCTAGCCACCCATTTGCAATATGTGCACCTTTTACATCAAGTTTAAAGATCAAAGTCATATGTTTGAAAAGATGCATTTTTTAACCTCATAGAAGTTTGAACGTGCGAAATTTCAGATTTGGCTTAGGTCTGTTGGTTGTTATTTCAGAACGAACACACTTCTGTATTGGAGTTACGCATATGATACTTGGTTAGCGATCTTGACTTATATTGTCAAGATCAGAGAATATTTAAGTTCTACTTTTTTCACAAGATTTTAAGTCATAACTCAGAGTTGGTAATTAACTGCACAATAATATTGCATGGGTAGAATGCCCGTGTGGTATATATTTCTATGGTATATTTGATTTGTTTGGCTCCTCAAAACGTCAGTATTGACCATTTCTTTTTTACAAAATCTTTCTTGTCTTACTAACTTGGGCTTGCATGAGTTAACCGTTAAAATTTACGCTTCTGGAAGAATAACAGACCCACGCACTGCAGTAATCGTGTTAACACAAAATCAATCAAAACAAAATCTGGCCTACTTACCAGTGTGGGGTTGCATCATTATACACTGGGCGGTTTGAAATTATATTCAGACATTCCATAGCCCAGCTTAAGGTTGGGCTGTCTTTGAATAAAAATATCTGTAAGCATTTCCAATTCCATCAATTTGTATGTTAACAATGTACACCTTCACGTGTGGCCAGTATCTATTCAATTTAGTCATTTCTTGCACAACACTGTACACACTGACAGTACAAACTGGTTAAGCCATCACACGATTCGGTGGCTTGATTTTTTCTGTGTGTATATTTTTTTCTGTTCTTTTCTTTTTTCTCTTCCTTTTTGAGGGCAAGGGTAAAGTCACAAGGGATGTAACACACACACGCAAGCACACACACACACACACACACACACACACACACACACACACACACACACACACAGTGTTCCCTGCTCTGTATGTGGTCACTTTTTCTTGCCCGTACGGTTGGCCACATATAGCAGGTTCCATTACTTATATGTGTAGGCCTTATACTAGACGAAAGTCGACATACAATGTATATTATGGCAGGTGATCTTAAATCAGCCTCTCTCTTTCTCTCTCTCTCTCTCTCCTCTCTCTCTCTCTCTCTCTCTCTCTCTCTCTCTCTCTCTCTCTCTCTCTCCCTATATATATATACACACACTAGGGATCGATTCAGTTGGTCAAGCCACAATCATTCACTGAATGAATATCAGTATATTTTATAATTTGAATACACGCTGAGTTTAACAGAGTTATGTAAATATTTGCAGCATATCACATGAATGAAAAAAATTAAAAAATGATATTGTCATCATAACTCATTATATTTAAGATGTTTTTGACAAAATTTGAGAGCGACAAGAGACATTAGAAATCTATTTTTAATCCATTGTCATTATTGTTTTGCGATTGATACTTCTAGTCCATGTGACAAGTATTCCTCCTAGAATATCACAGGACAGAGCAAAGATAAACAAGTATGGAAAAGAATTGCTAAATTTATGTAAATCTGCATATTTGATTATATGTAATGGTCCGTTTGGCCTAGATAAAGGTATAGGGAAGTTCACTCGTTTTACTCGTCGTGCACAAAGTGTTGTTGAGTACCTTATATCTAGTCATCAATGTCTTAACTATATATCTTACCTTGAGATCGACCCGCTTAGAGTAGAATGTGAGCACTGTTCCGTTTTTTTTTTTTTAATTTGAAATTTGTACCTAAATGTAGGGATTCAGTACAAAAATCTGAAATTGAAAGTCATACTTTGTAGGTTCTCTTATTATAAATGGGATTCTTCACGTATTTTTAAGTACTATGAAGAATTGACTACCAATGTCGCTTAAAAAAGAAAAAAAAGGAAAAGAAAAAAACCTGGCGGATTTCCTAAGTATGCTTTTCCCTGAAAATACAGTGGCAGATGTCTGTGCTGGATTTTATAGATTTTATAGATTTGGGGCAATTTTATTAAAAATGCTTTCCAGGAATGCAATTTTCACTCCAAAACAAACTTAACATCAAATCGCTGGTTTGACAGTGAATGTTAGGCTTTATAATCTCAAGCCTTATAATTTTGTAAAATGTAATGACTTATCTGACAAAATTAACCACTCGAAATTTAACCAGATACAAAAAGAATATAAACAAGTGGTGCAGAGAAAACGCAGGCAGTATATTTCTAAAGTAAGGCTTAAGATCATGTCAGTCCGTCTATAAAGTTTTGCTCGTTAACGCAATGCCGTCCACAGTTTTCAAGTTAGACCAATATAACTTGCAGGACTGATAGAGTGTATGGAGATCCAGGCTGAGTTCAATATTGGTGGCGCCACCTACATTATTATGTAATATAGTTTCCAAAATGTGAAAATCTTCTGAACACTCTAGCATCTTTAATTTTTGGCGGATCTTCACCAAATTTGGTGGGATTGTGGGGGAGGTGAAAATCTAAGTTGTTAATGATATAAGTTGTGCCACCTGTAATTTGACAAATTATGAGACAAAATATGTTTTGAGATGTACAATACCATTTTTGGAAAAGTTGTTAGATTAGACAAACCAAATTTATAGGATATATAATCCATGGCCGAAGGTAGAATATTATGTAATATCAGTGAGCTTGACTTATTTTTGTGAGGTCATCTTGCCCGTAAAGTTGAAAAGGTGATTTTGTAATGGCGGGTGTAGCTTGTACATCAATGGCATAAGAATTGAGCCTCCAGATTAAAACTGCACATGATTACATAATACATAAAACTGTATTTGGTGACCTGCTTTTTGGGTCACTGTGACCCAGTAGTTATGGTGTTTAGTGCTTGGCCAAGTTTATTGTTTACCTCTTTAACTCGAAATGTTATGACCCGATTTGCACAAACAGACTATATATGGAAAGCTGAATGATATGAGCATATTTTGAACACTAGCAGTTTTTTTATCGAGGTTGAAGGTCAAAATCAAATGGCCGATTTGAGTATTGAGGTCATTTCGTGAATGTTCTGCGTCCCACAATTCTTGAGATAAGCCCATGTAACGTTCAGGAGTTATAAAGTGTATGAAAATCTTGGTCGCGATGAATGTTGATGGCGCCACCTATAGTATTATGCACATGTAATATACAGGTCAAAATGTGATAATCGTGTGACCCCAGTACTGTCCACAGAGTTCAAGTTAGCCCAATATTACCTTCAGGACCTAAAAGGGGTATAAAAATCTAGGTTCATTTCGATACTGGTGGCGCCACCTACAATATTATGCAATATAGGGTCAAAATATGAAAATCTTGTGAACACTGTACCACCTTTTATTTGTGGCAGATCTGCACCAAATTTGGTGGGATTATGGAGGAGGTCAAAGTCCAAGTTGGTAATGATACTAGTGGCGCAACCGATAATTTGACAGAAATTATGAGCCAAAATGTGTTTCAAGATGTACAATATCTCAAAAAGTAACTGGATTACACTTGCCAAATTTATATGATATATAAACAATTTCCAAAGCTAAAATCATATATAATATCAATGGCCTTGATCAATTTATGTGAAGTCACCTTGCCTGTAAAGTTGAAAGAGGTGATTTTATAATGGCAGGGTGCAGCTCGGACGTCGATGGCAATGTCAACAAAGCACCAGGCAGTCCTATGGGTCTCTTGTATTACAGAATCTGAATGTTTTTGATCTTCTGTCCGAAGGTCACTGAGGACCAACATTTAAGGACTCACTCATTTGTGTCTTGGCACATGCAACAATATTCTTCACAGAAGTAGCACAAATAAGCTGTGATTACATGTGGAGCGAAGTGTTATCTGGTGGCCAATTTTTACATTAAACTTTATATGTCCAGAAGCCAGTTGAGGGCTCACAACTTTGAAATGAACAGGTACAATTTAGCCCCGATGCCAGTAGAGCATGAGGCTCATGGGTCTCTTCTTTTTTAGAATCAACTTCCCCACCTGCTACATAGTAATTTGATTTACAATTTATAGCGGATATTAGAAATGCTAATTTGGATGATATACATGACGAATCAGATTTTCAAAAAATCTTAATAATACGAGAAATTCTTAATTCTTTTATGACTGAAAGTGAATTAAAGCACATCTAAGAAATGTTGAAACCCATAAAGCACCAGGTAGGGATGGAATTGGTGCCGAATTTCTCAAATTTTCAGAGTCTTTCCTGACTTGCCCACTACTGCGTCTTTACAACTGCAACCTTAAGTGTGGTAATTTCCCTGTTCAGTGGTCAGAAGGCATAATTAACCGATTGATTCAGAAGTCTGGAAACAAGGCAGCCCTGCTTATTACAGGAAAATTACTGTGTTCGTCACACTGGGAAAACTTTTTGAATCTATACTTAATGGTCGACCGATATCGAAGAATAATATGTTTGAAGATGATAAAATGTCCGAAGGTGGTTTCTGTCAGAACAAAACAACAAATGATAATGTTTTTATTCTGGTATACCTCATTGAAAACCAAAAATTCCTTGGGAAGCTTTTAAATATCTGCTTTGTCGATTTTTACCAAAGCGTTCGATTATGTTGACCGCGGTGCTCTCTTTTAAAACTCCGACAAAGAGCTATATCTGGAAATAATTTAAATGTACTGAGGAATATGTTTGATAAATCTAAGAACAAGGTAAAATGGCTGGGCCTTCTAAGCGAAACTATGAATTGCTTGCGTGGGGTACTCCAAAGTGGCATTATCTCCCCAAAACTGTTCAATGAGTGGCTTTCTGATATTAGAGACCACTTAACAGACGAATTAGGTATATTTTAGATGAATTGTTGTGCTACTTATCATATGCTGATGATTTGGTTCTTTTCTCTGACACGGATGCTGGTCTTCAATACCAGTTAAACCTATTGAAAAACTACTATCAAAAAATGGCATTTTATAGTCAGTTTGCCCAAAACAAGATTTATGGTGTTTAATAAACGTAAACATACCCCGTGTATTAACTTCAGTGACCAGTTATTGAAAACTGTCTCATCATATAAATACTTGGGCATTATCTTTGAATCAAACAAAAGACAGGTATTACAGTCAACACATACCTATCTCGCTGGGGAGGCAATTCGAGCAATATTCGGCAGCCTAAAAATATATCATGGATCAACGGGCAGCCTACCCCATCATGCATGTTTAAATTATTTGATGCCAAAATTCTTCCTAATCTGGAATACTGTGGTGAAGTGTGAGACCATGTGATTTAATTGAAAGTATACTATAAAGTCTTCTGAAAAGAATGTTGGGTGTAAGACAGCAAGCACCTATCTTAGGTGCTTACATGGTTACAGAAAGATTCCCCTTATTCATCAGACAGCAGGTCAGATTAATTCAATATTGGTTGTATATCTTAACACTGACATCTGAACATGTATTGAAATAAGCATACAGTGTGCTACTCGAAACGTATCATGCAGGACAAAACAAATTGGTGTACAACGGTAGTGAAGATTCTTTCTTCTGCCAAGCTCATTTCTTTCTGGTTTTCTCAACTAGTGGAAGACGATTTTACCTTTATTAAAACATCAAAAGAATAATTGAAACGGAACTATATCAGAAAGTGTGAACCTATGCTTCACTCCCGAGAAGATGACAAAAAGCTGCGATTATATAAAGTTTTCAAAAGGAATTTTGCTTAGAATCATGTATACAAAGTGTACTTAGCGTTACATATATTCAGAGCATTGCCAGACTTAGATTGAGCTCTCACAACTTACAAAATAGAACTTGAACACCGTGCTAAACCTCAAACCAAAACTTCCTATTGCCGCTTCTGTACACGGTGTTATCTGGGAGTTGTGGAAGACAGGCCTCACTTTTTTATTCAATGCCTAGTTTCCGGGATAAACGCAATGAATTGCTTGAAAAAGCACAAAGCCTCTTACCTAACTTCATGGAAATGGATTTAATAGAGAAATTTTTTGCAATAATTTCATGTACAGATACTAAGATGCAGTTTACCTTAGGCAAGTTTTACACAGGTGTCTTCCAAAGCAGATCTGAATTACAAATCTGTTATAAGAAGCAAAATGCTGAACACGGTGAAACTCAGTATTATTCGTCCGTCTAGATGAACCCACAAATCTGTTTATTGAAGGTTGTTAGCATGTGCCGCAAGCTTGCAACGATTATACTTATTCATAGTCCAAATATTGTCTGGATGTCCACTTATATTGTACAATTCATAACCAAGATGTGAAACCTTATGATATTATATGTATAACCATCTTCAGATGTGCTTGAATGAAACTACCTTGAGATATCACTATTACCATGACATTAGGGCACAAATCAAAGATAAAAATATGAACATTTTATACGTAGAAAGCATTAGTCATGGATACCATAGGGTACTCTAGTTTCCCATAGTCATTTTATATATTTTATCTGTAAAATGCATTAGCCTTGGGTACCATAGGGTACATTAGTTTCCCCCTAGTCATTATGTCTGGGTACCAACCCAGACATTTTGTTTTTCCAAGAATTAATTAATTATTCATTTATTTCTTCTTTACGACCAGATTTGTCTGGATTTTTCCTCGGACCCTACAATTCCGAAAACCACCAAACCTGTCATGGACCAAAAGACCTACCAGTGAAATTAATCAGAATAGTCATGATGATTAATATTATGCAAATGAGGGGGAATTAAAATTTTAAAAGCTCCATATTTGCTTACCTATTCGAGATAGCAAAAAATTCTAACTTAAGTTGGAGACAACAGGTAAATCAGTCTCAAGGTCACTCAGAATCCGGACTCTTAAGCAGAACAAGCCTGAATGTCACCATTCCGTTTATAAGTTTAATAACGACAACTTGGACACCCACACAAGCCACTAAAAATGGGATTACTTTTGATCTGTCTTCAAGTGACTACTTAAACATAGGCCTTGTATGTATGTATGTATGTATGTATGTATGTATGTATGTATGTATATATGTATGTATGTATATATGTATGTATGTATTTATATATGTACGTATGTATGTATAGGTCTATGTACATGTTCGTATAATGAAGGCTATTGGAAATTCGCATGAGGTGGCCTGACACATCTATTAGGCCTACAAACATTTTCAATTTAACCCAAACCGTTAGGGATTATACTGACAATGAGGCTTATCCTTCCTTTGAAAACGTGTACTCAATTTATCATCGGGTATCACCCTTTAGATAACTTACGAAGAAACATGATACCAGATGGATGGTATCATTGACAGAATGGGGTATGGATACATGTATACGCTTCAGATTCAGTACAAACACGGGATATACCAGTATTTGTTTAACTGAATGAAGTCTCAACAACCTATTCCGATAATTGAATACACTGTCAATGTCCTTGCTTGTTTTTTCCTTTACTTTATGCCGAAGTAAATTTGGCACCATACAAACTTTCAGCCAATAGAATTACAGGTTAACCACCGTCACATTCCGTGGGGTATCCCCCACAGCGTCATCATGTTCAGCAGGCCGCAGGAACTTCGAGTTGAAATGGCACCAGATCAAGGCACAGACTGAATCACTTTTGTTGTCAACAAATCCGTTATTCTTTGCAACTATGTCAAGCGTTGTGTGGTTAATGTTTCTGAATAAAAGTGTTTCACTGTTTACCAGAAGTCCTTGTGATTGAACAAATACAATATCTCCAAAAAAGTGAAAACAAACCACAGATAAGTTATGGTTGTTTTGTGTAAAGTTTTGTTGCCGCGTAGAACACTTTCCCTGTACAATTGTATGACCTTACATTTGCGTCATTGCCGAATTCGTCATATGAACGGCGCCTTAACACTTCTAATCTGTAAATTTGCATGTTCATCGGGGTAAATGTAAACGTAATATAAGTCAGAAACACAGTAGCTATCATAATCGCCATTAAAATCCACCGTTACTGATTTTGTTTCTCCTAAGAGTCTTATCAGCGTGGCGTTTACAGCGATCGTCATACCGATAACTGATTTCTTAAAATTAACAAGACTCTAGTCTAACTGTTTAAGTTTTAGCTGCAATAGAAAACATTTCATTCGTGTTGCCTTTTTCGATCTGCACTTTTTAGGGAAACACTGTTGTCATGGAGCCAATCTCGTTTAAGGTGGCTTAGTGGAGGCCCTTCTTCTAAACGAGGGAAACTAGGTCACATCAGTTTCAAAATTGGTGGTGCCAAACTTTTTAATGTTTCAAAATATCCTTATTTGATATATCAATTTCAAAAATATGATTTGGCCCTATCGCAACATTGTAAAATACCAAGGTTAATGCGTTTGGCATGGCCTGGGGTTTTGCCCAGATTGGTAGTTTTATTCTGCAATCAGGTAGGGATAAGATTTGGACTAGCAAACTTTGTTGATGGGTTTTTGACAACAGAAGATTAAGCTCAATGTAACAAATAACAAAATCGAAATTTGTTCGGAATGGCCATGATAGATAGATTAAGCTTATGATTTTACACGTTTTAAATAGGTAAGACAAAAATCGAAACTTTCTGCTTACTTAAAAGAAAAGTACCTTTTTTAAAGTGACATTTATAAAAGCGACAAGATGAGATTCCATTTTTCATCAAAATCGACCATACTTAACAAGGAATATACTCCCTGTCACATGTAGTCATCTGTAGAGCCAGACAATTCTAAGAAAAAATACATGCTTCTATCAGATTTTATGTACAGTAAATATTTTGTGAACCATCAAAACATAGACCATTTTAGTGACTAAGCTTTTCCATTGGCCATGTAGAGCCTATGTCTATTGCATGGATATCTTGATATAAATGGTATATTCATCTAGCAACTGTCTAATTTGTGTTTGATATGGTATTGCTTTATGGACATAAATTTGGCCCAAATACTCGACAAAAAAAACCCATTCTATTTTGGTTATCATTTCCCCCAAAAGCTTCTACCAGAGAGGGGGCCTAGCCCCCCCCCCCAGCCCTCCCCCCACTGGGTTGTTTACGCCCCATCGGAATGTCAAATCTTCAACAATCCGAAACCTGCTAGAAGGAAAAGGTGGTGACGGGCCTGCATGCAACAGTATTTTCCAGGTTAACACTGTCAGGTTATTATGAGTGTAGTTGATTAGTAAGTTGCTGAGAGCGCTACTCCAAGTGGTAGATTTAACCTCTGGTGGAATTGGAATATGACTCCTTTCGTAAGAGTGCCCGTCGACCAAAAGTTCATTTGGGAGTTTCTTCTAAGTGATATTCAAGACCAGGCTAGTCTGGAAATTCAAGCTGGTTTTTACAGAGAGGTCTTGAAAATGCATTGTCAAGACCTCTCCCTGAGCTCGACTTAAGTTTCGGGCCCGCATATCCGAGACGGCTTGAGGCGGGGAGGTCGTGAATGCGAGGTCTTGAAGATGCTGCACAACTTAATGCAGCACCCTGTTACTCCTACTATGCTTGAATCTGATGACAAAATGTCCAAGCTCATTGATTCTGAGCTTAATAAGATAAGTGATTGGTTTAAGGTGACAGGCTCTCTTAACGTAAGCAAAACTACACCCACGACAAAATGTCCCATACACTTATATTGATGATGTTAGTATTGAATGGGTTGATCAATCTAAGTTTCTTTGTCAAACTTTATGTAGCCACTTGAGCTGGAACAGTCACATTCAAAAAGTAGGCTATAAAATTTCTCAAACAATCGGCATCATGAATAAATTGAAATATGTTTTACCCTCTCACTTGTCAAACTCATCTATAATTCTTAAATTCTTCCACCATTTAACTGCGGTCTCCTTGCGTTCGCATTATGAATCAAAGTAATTACAATGTACATACTGTACCTATATTTGAATCCTGAAAGTTGCTTAATATCAAAGATATATATATATATATATATTACCAACCTTAAAATAACATCCGGCTTCCTGCTTACTTTTATGAAATTCAAATTAAGCCAACCACCCAAGTGCATGTCATGACAAACGAAGCAAGGGGGGTATGTAACAAGTACTCATCATCATTTTGCACGAAGACATTTAAGACATGCAGTTATGCATACTTTTAACTGGACACCTCCGGTTATAAAAAAGAAGGTACCTGTTTCGAGCTATGCCAAGAAACATTTCATTCATTAATATATGGATTCGTGACTTTTGTCCATATGTATCAAGTATTATCAGTAATACATAGTAACCTTGATTTTATTCATCTGTAGGAAGTTTTATCAGTTACATGGTCACTTTCATTTATTAGATAGAAATATTTGCATGCAGGTTGGTACACATGATGGCGCTCTCTTAAAGATCTTATTGTGTGTAACTCTGACCAAATTATCATATTTTTCCTCTATTTACTTGTCCTGGGGGGTTGGGGTTTTTTTTTGTTTTGTTTGGTTTTTGTTTTTGTTTGCTTGTTTGTTTGTTTTTTGTTTGTTTTTTTTTTTTGTTTTGTTTTTTTTTGTCTGTTTGCTTAATGCTATAAATCATATGTAAAAAATGCTATTTTCCATTTATGCAATTTGGTTAAATAAGGATTCTGAATCCCGAATCCTCTCATAGTCTAGATTTAGACAAGCTTTCGATATTTGTGAAATAGAAATGTCCACATTTTAGTACAGTCTGGGGAAAGCCGGGTTGTACCCATTTTTTCCGGACTGTAATTATGCATTCCATTGTTGGCCAGATTGTCCAATCAGCAAGCGTCCAAGTCTGGACCAGGCCTTAATGTTTGCAATGGATGCCACAGCGAACGCTAGTGATTACAGCATGGAAGTGCTGAATAGTGCAAATCGTTTACCTAAAATGTCACATCAGTGGTGAAACGTGCATTTTGAGTATGCTGACAGTTTGATTTTCCATTAATTAATTCTGAGCACGCCGTATTCGAGGACACTCGAAATGTATGTGAACATCGTTTGCCAATATTGTACCATTGTTGAGTCCAGCCGCATGCAACGCAAGCCAACCTTCATCAGCTTCCCACTGGCCTGAAATGTCTATTTACCTGCAAGCATGTGCATTTTGTTATAGACACATTTCAATACTTGTGGCTGGCTATTTCGATTTTGTGGTATATATATATATATATATATATATATATATATATATATATATATATATATATATATATATATATATATATATATATATATATATATATATATATATATATATATATATATATATATATATACATACATATATATTCTTGTCAAATGGATAAAAAGCTAGCCCCGTTTTTCATGACGTTTTGGTATAAACATGACGTTTTGAATAATACAACTGTAAAATCTACCCCCAAAAAACTTTGTGACTTTGCACCTTTGCAGTCACGATTTTTTGCAGCGTCCGCCATTTTGTTTTATACTGCTGCAATTCTTGTATTTTCGTCCTTCTATGTAAGAAGCGGTCTTATTAGCTAAGCAAAAAATATCCCTAGGATATTCCTGAAAATGGCCTCAGGCAAAATAGGATTCTGTTTCACTTTCCCTCACTATAAATGCGCTAAGGATATTCCAGGCTCCTCATTGGGTGGATTTGATCACGTGTCACTCACTATCCAATCAAACTCGTTCTTAGTACCCATGTGCCTGTGCAATGTTGGGAAGGTGAACGAGTCCTATTCACGCAAAGATTATTGGATCAAGATGCTAAATTTCCACCTTAAATTTTCACCAAAAAAAACTCCGATCGAACAAATGTAGACACAAATAAAGGCGGGAGTGACAATTCCTTATCGAAGGCAAAGAAAACAGGCAGACCGCACAGTGACGATGTGAAGATTTGCCTAGCCGCATGACGGTATTATATTCACATGGTAACTTTAAACACCATGACGATGTGTAATTGATCCTTGTCTCCAATGCCTCAGTTGTTTTTAACAAAATTTTTGTTGTTTTAATTTTATTAAAATGTTTGAATGCAACAAATCTTTATGACAGATAAAAAAAAGTTATTAAATTCACGATAGAAGGCCGAGAAAAAAAAAGACGTACATAGCGTATATTCATGCCCGGAAGCTTGCTGTGTGCACACACTTGTGTTGCTAGACCCGTGTTGTTTGGTAAAAAAGTGATCAGACTATTGACACCACCTGCGACATCGAATTTTTCAGGTAAATTGATATAGGAAGTGCACATACATATAAATCATGCAATTTCTGACCAACTAAGTGTTTCATTGGAATGAATCGCAAAAATAACAGAGCCCTGGTATGTTATATCATGCATGTCGCTGAAGTTGTTGTGTAAGTGAGTAAAAAAACCTGCCCGATGGCAAACTGTGTGCGATACCAGATACTGGCAGCTGCTATGGGTTAAATCCAAGCACATCCTGCGCTATACCTTCTAATCCTCCCACTTGTTATTCGGCCAGCGTGGTCGAACACAAAATGCAAACAAAGCAGGATGCGCTCCCCTCAGTGAACCGAATAAACCCGAGTCCTATGTACTGGTCTTGATCGGACATATGCACGGGATTGAACGTGTATGTTCTGCACATGCTCTCCAAAAATGGATACCGTACATCGTGTAATGATTGTCTGAAATTTACCATAAATCTAAGACAGACATGTGTTAAAAACCGATGCATTTTTATTGAGAATATATGGAAAATGTACACAATGGAGTAGCAAATTTGTGAATGGGCCGAAATAGAATTTTTAGCACTAAATCTTTGACACAGAAATATGAAAATGTAAGCAGTATCATTGAGTGCGGAGGTCGAAATCCCTCTAATTGAAACAATGCCAGACTACTTACAGTCTGGCAAAAAGAAAAAAAAATCGTACAGGTCCTCTGCAATCCGCAAGTGAGAACATAACGCTTCCTGTTAATTTGCTACGCTAAGTAATCACAAAGTCAATTTTGGGTTCAGTTAGAGTCGAGGCTGGTTTCTTTATTCGTTCAAAGAAATAGGCACTATCTGCTGTTTGTCCTCTGTCAACATATGCAGCCAAAAGCTACAACCAAAAAGAAAACGCTACGTAGTAAATCTAATAAGTTTTATACGTGATCATATGCAAGACCTTTAGCTTGTATGACAGAAACCATGTATTTCAAAAAGGGTAACGACAGAAAAAAATCTTTGTTAATAATAATATAATTTGGTCGAGTAGATATGTGCGTTTCCCATTTCAGCTAGACTGGTACCAAATTTTGTAAGGTCGAGTCTCGCTCGTTCCGAACGTAAAAGAAAATCTATCATTTTGAACGTGAAAATTCTTATGCGCAGGTGGGAGTAACACTTTGACTGTGCAGAGGGAAACATGAAGAAAAATCATGATCCGCACATGCAACGTAAAAAAAAATTATCGGGTTATGCTTTTTAGTGATTGACACTCTTGTAAATACATTTCTAGAACGGCACTTATTAAGGCAAAGGCTTACTGCTTTTCTTCTTCTTCTTCTTCTTCTTCTTCTTCTTCTTCTTCTTCTTCTTCTTCTTCTTCTTCTTCTTCTTCTTCTTCTTCTTCTTCTTCTTCTTCTTCTTCTTCTTCTTCTTCTTCTTCTTCTTCTTCTTCTTCTTCTTCTTCTTCCTCTTCATCAAAGCCGATTTTCGTGCACCTAACGGAGTGCAGCAGTACGCGCCAAGTAAACATGGTTCCAAAACTGGATATATTGAAATGTACCATGGCAAAGTTGCACTGACCTGTGCACACTAAATTACTTGATTCTTGTGTGAGTGACTATTGAATTATTATTAAATATGGAATGTTTCGAACAAATGTATTTGATCGCGTGACCAGAAGAGCTTCGTTTACTGCAATTTCAATTTTGAAATAGAAGTATCATTCAAAATTATTTTAAAATGGGAAATATATTTTTGAAAATACTCTATGTACATTTTCGGCAGATAATTTGATAAAAGAAAATCAATTTTAAATTAACTTTGTGAACGTGACTTTGAAAATATTGCGCCAAAATATTTTTACCATGTTAGGTTAATAAAATTGTTAAAAAACTTCGAAGCATCTGACATTTCACTGGCATCAAATGGCAGTTAGTCCTATAAATCTAATTCAGCACGATGTTTACAATGTCAATAAAATTCCAACTCAAACGGTTTTGTTAATATTGTTAAAGGACAAAAAAGATTGCCATGTCAACTGGGCAAAATTAACCAGAAGCACAGAAGCGCAATAGAATTAGAGGATGTTCAAAACGTTTAAAATTACGTGAGCTTGAATAAAGTTAATGATGATAGAAAATATGGCGAACCGGTGAAAATGAGAGGCAACGACCGACGTGAGGTATATTTGTCCGTTTCTGAGGCCAGGAAAGGGGGAGGAGTGAATTAAATTCCTGTTTGCCTGCTGAATTTACAATATTGAATTTCCTTGATGTGACGCGTACTATAAATGCGCAACAGTGTTGACTTCTAAAATGGGTTTGTTGGTGACTACATTTGGCACATACGAGAGGATATACATAATTATGTTTCCTTTTCAAAATTGATTCAGCTCATTCCGCGACCTACTACTCTCTGAATATTTCGATCGTTAAAACTGAAACTCTACAAAGAAGACTGCCTTCTTCCGATTCCTGGTACGAATGTCCTGTCTAGAAGTTTTTGTTTCGTCCACAACTTCAAATTTAGAATATTTTTCCTAAATGCGTGATCATCAAGCAAAATAGCAATAATTACAGTAATAGTAGTAGTAGTAGTAGTAGTAGTAGTAGTAGTAGTAGTAGTAGTAGTAGTAGTAGTAGTAGTAGTAGTAGTAATACCAATGGTTTTTCATATTGGTATTTTCTGCATTTTTATTAACATCAGAAGCGTCGATCTCGTTAGGGAAACTGATTGGCGGTCTTCAGAAGAACATCGCCTTTTCTACTCATCCTCCGAATATATCTAAGGATATTGCAGGATTAAGCACCCGACTTGGCCTAAACGTGTGACCAAAAGAACACTTTAATCTTATGCAGTTAATTATAATACTCGCTCTTTAGATGTTGTTGTTGTTGTTGTTATTGTTGTTGTTGTTGTTGTCGTTGTTGTTATTGAGAAGGTGAAAAGGACATCTCTGTAAATCGTTACGACATCATGGTGTCACAGACTGGCAAAATGCTCCCCATCATACGCGCGTTTGGGTGTAATTGTCACTCTCATCGAAATGTAATGAATTTTTCTAGTTGTGTAAACTCTGTTCATATATTTTACTATTCTGCACGATCTAATATAACAATAATGTGATTTTTTGAAGGCGTTGTGCTTTTTATTGGCCCGACAGCAGTGATCAGCAGCCCAACATGGTGATTGGTGCCGGAGGCTTGCCGAGGGCACTGTTCACTATGGCGGGCTGCTGATCATTGATGAAGGGCCAATAAAAACACGACGCCCGAAAACATCACATTATTACTATTATTACTAGATTAATTATAACACAAAGTTTTCATGAATTTCAAACGAGTTCTCCGTTTCTTTTGACATCCCAATAGAGTACGTAATATTTAATGTCACACCTGTCATAGTGTGAGGCCTTCGAATCCCCGTCAATATGTCAGCCCGGAATACCAGACAGAGCTCCTCGCAGGAGGGTTGACTATTCCGTTTGGGGACTTTTCCCTTGGCTTCTTGTCGTCTGCAAAAACTATGACGTCACACGATAGCGCAGAGGTCACAGGTCATAGAAGCAGGCACTATAGAAATTAGTTACGTATTTCAGGTCACTAATTGCATTAGTGACTGGCCTGATGACCTTTGACCTGTCAAAGTTGATCAATGCAGGGCGATGTGAAATTTTAGAGTACACGGAAAGTAATATTATCCTATTGGTAATTCCTTTTTACCTTGTAATTATATCATTTATGTAATATTGCTGATTTTACAATGTAAACCATTGACTGGTCCACAAGTAAACAACGGCGACATGTTGAATGGATGTCCCACAATAATAATATCCACTTATTATGTTTTACCAGGCAGTTGTGAAACTGTAATACAACATGGGGCACTCTGGTGTCATTTAGGAGGTCAAAAGAGTTTGCAAAAAGGCTGTGATGAAATGGAAGGGTTTTCACCATGAAAAGATTAAATAGATTGTGTTTGTCATGGAACCATTTTAGTCTGGGAAAGTAAATTTGTTCTCGTGCTCGTCCATAGTTCTCAACAAACCTTTTCTTCTTGATAAAAAGGTAAACGAATTAACATATACGAATAGCTAGTCCAGTTAGGGTGAATTTATGAACTTTGAATAACAGATTGTTTCCTTTTCTGTTGCATGTCATTGACGTTTTAATGACATTAACGATAATGTCTCATATGTGATGTATTTTGCTGCAGTTGTGCCATATGTCTGGTAATTGGAACTTTTGGTCCACTTGTAGTTATCTCTGATAGTTCAAGTGTATGTATCATTTTCAAACAGTGTGCAAACGTCTCAAAAAAAAGCTGAAATGGTTCTAACAGCTTTCTCTTTAAATATAATATAGATTTTTACATTAGTTGCATGCGAAAATAATTGCGTATAAGTTCAGTCTTATGATTTTTAACATCAAGATATAGTGTCTCTGTTGTGACATGTTGGTATCTCGAGATCTCTCTGAATGCAGATTCCAATTTCATGATTTTTAAATGTGCACACACGACGATACCATCTGGCAAGCTACTTTAACCTACGTTGACTGCTTTCCTTTAACCCTTTTAAATTTTCTCGACTATTTTTTTTTGGGGGGGGGGGGGGCATTACTCCTCTTAGGGATCCTGTCTTCTACTCTTAGGTACTGCCATAATTTAGGGCCGGATCACCAGAGCTGGAGCTTTAGGCCAAACTGTTGAATCTCAGTGCCAAAATTTGTGGATTCTTATCCTTTTTTAGCCAGAAACATGGGAAATGCCAGACAGATTTATGTCACTTGTAGCTTAGGGCTCCCTATCCTCTGGTCCGTATTTCCGATTGCACACATTAGAAATGCTGGGAAAGACATTTCCACGCAATGTGTGTTCGGACGAATACTAGCATGTTTCCCGATTTGTCTAGTCTGTGACATCAGCCTTCATGTGATCACCAAAAAAAGCCTTTATGTAAAAAACGTTAAATTGTATGTTTCTGCATTTAATTTTTTAAAAATAGATTCGCATAAATTTAATATTTTGGTGTATCAGTTGCCTGAAAAAAGCACTTTCAGCGTGTATGTACAACTTGAATTCTGCTGCTTCCGTGCTGAAAGATGGGCTACAAACATTAAAGTCATAAGACTGGAGTTTTATTCTCACTTGCTACACGAAGTAATATTAATTTGCACAAAACCCTTCTCATATTTTGTTTAAAAAAATCTTACAGGTGTCCTTTAATAAGATGCAAAATTATTCGTCTCATTATCATTGTCGTGCACACAGATTTATCCAGAAAGTATCTGAAAAAAATGCAAAGCACGTTTTCACATAATAATAATAATAATAATAATAATAATAATAATAATAATAATAATAATAATAATAATAATAATAATAATAATAATAATTTTTCATAATAATACCTAAATATATATATGGAGAACTTTCTTCATTACCCATATTTTCTCACAGTTGACTCTCTTTCCAAAAAATATTACTTTTGACTTTGTATGATTAAATGACATGTCCCAGTTAATGGCGAACTTGTTACAAATAGCCAACATTTTTTATAAGGATTCCTCACTGTCAGTCATTAAACAGATATCGTCAGCGTAAAGGATGCATGGGATCTGGGATTCTGAAAACGGAATACCAATGTCTTGGCCAACTAGCATATCAATTATATCAGATATAACAAGTGAGAAGATAGTCGGGGACAAAATAGGCCCTTGTTTTACACTGTGAAGAATTTCATACCATGAGCTTTTGAAGGGTCCAAAAATTACTACATTAACTTTGCTGTACCAACCCGTCATTAGTCTTGAATCCTCTCTTGAATAACTTTGTTCCACAAATGAATTAATAAGCGCTCTCTATTTACCGCATCAGACGCCTTTGATATGTCCAAAATCCTTACCAAGTCTTCAAGTTACGAAATTTACGCACAGTAAAAAAATGACCTTCTATCCGTCGGTTCTTACGTTATGCTCCGTGAATTTTACCCAACATCCCACGCCTCTCTATGGAATACATATTTTGTCTCTCGACTATCGAAGTGAGCACTTTGTACACACAAGAGGTAATAGTAATCCGACCATTGTTTCGTAAGTAATTCCAGGTTTCATTCTTTATGTATTGGTTTCAGAAATCCTTGGTGCTTTCGGCCAGGGAAACATTCAGGAAATCTACAGTGATTAGACAATTTTACAAGAGACTTAATTATAACTGGACCACCATTATTTAAAAAACTTCATTTGGTATAAATTCTGGTCCACAAACTTTACATTTTTCAAGTTTTTAATGCAGGCTCAACACTCCTGATATCCATACTGATTTAAGAGAGATCACTTGCATAGCCGACTTGTTACTGGAATCTTTTACTTTCTTAACAAACACTTTATTGCTTGAAGCATTCTCCCGAATTTTACTAGCTCCAAGGCCACGGCAATATTCATCAATAACTTCACAGATCTCCTAAGAATCCTTGACAATTCAAGCTTTCCTTCGTGGATCGGCAATTCTAACGGGCTTATCATTATTATCGTTGAATCTTTTCAACATTCGCCAATATTGCCTTGGATTTTGACAGCACCCTTTTGACAATTTAATGTTATTGCATCTGGCCTGAAATGCGCAAAAAAGTGAAAAAGCTCGAAATATTTTATTTTAAAAAATTCTTACATATATCCCTTAAGCAGATGCAAAATAAGTCGTTTCATTATGTCTGTGCAGCCAGCTTAAACCAGATGTTGTTTGCAAATATTTAAAGTTGCGTCTGCACATCTCTGCTTCTACTGACTATGAATTTTGTTGCAACGTGTCGGGAAGTGGTACGGCTTTTCAATCGAGCAAGATGGTTTCACCATGCTTAATTACATAAGGTTTTACGGATTTTACCAGGAGTATTGCAAAAGCTAACTCCGTTGTTGATAACGTCTTGTATTCATTTCTTAGTATTTATTTACGTTGTCGAATCATGTAAGTAGAGTCGTTGTCCCCGTTGGGCACTCATTTTTGGGGTGCCATATCTGGCACAAAATCAAAATGCGTTGTTCGGTTGGATTCTGGCATTTTATAAGCTTTAGTAGTGTAAATTGTTTTCAACAATATTCCAGTCCCACAGCGAATTTCATGTTGCACATAAAATGCACAGTTCTTGGATCTTGGAATGTAAAGGATACGGCATCAGCTTGCGTTGTCAACAACAGATAAGGAGAGACATCCTTTTAAAGTGAAATTATAAATACACTAAAAACCGATGCCGCAACGAATGTCCCCAGCGAGGCCAATTGTCACATGGAGATCCCTATATATGCGGATCCCTTTCAACTCATATTGCTGTCAAAGTTTGTTTGTATGCGGTCTCGCACCATTGTTGCCATTACAGCCGTGGAAAATGAAGGTTTAATGATTTAAGAAATGTGAAACGTTATTCCTGGTTTACTTTGAAAAAATGTTCAGGAAATTTAATTAACCCATTTGTAAAGGATTTTAAGTGGTAAAATATACAAATTCAAGACAAAAATTAGGATTTCTGGGCAAAAAGTGGTTGTCATAACAACCATCTGCTTGCGTAAATCCCACCATGGTTTTTTATTATTAATAAGTAACAGTATAACGCAGAAACGCAGATACGTGCATGCTAGTGTACCCGCATGCAACTGTTTCCATTCAAATTACCATTAAGTGACAAGTGAAGTCACTGTCGCCTTGTTTTTGGCAAGATTCATACAGGCGACCCGTCTAGAGCTGCCTGTGCTGAGAAAAGCTGCAGACTCAGTTCCCATACGCTTGAGTATAGGTTATACCAAGGAAAATGAATGCATACAGAAAAGATTGTACAAGTCATACACCCATACTTTATTGTCAATGGAACCATGGTGATGTAACACCCATCAACCCGCCGAAGTAAGATGGAGCGTAATGTAACCATTGTTCCATTGACAGTTCAAGTTCGGTAAGATCCAATGGTATAATATTTTACATTTTCAGAATAGTCTAAGGGCTAACGCACATTGTTTAGGATCTTGCAAAAAGCTTTGTACTTTAATATGCGTTTGGGGAAATGATTTTTGCCACATGCATACACTTGGCAACCCTGTGTTCCATCTCATCTTAGCACATTCTCACGAAAACATCGAGCCAGTTGCTACTTTAAATCCAACAAATGTTTTCAGATTAAAAATTTAGGCCCGTGGCCAGACTTTCATTATGGGGTTTCTATGTTCCAAAATGTTGGACCTTTTCTCTATATTGGCTTACCATACTCTATACTTACAAATTCAATGGAACATGTGCCCACATGTGTGCTACATATAAATAGCGTACACACATTTTTATATATATGTATATACATATATATATATATATATATATATATATATATATATATGAGTGTGTGTGTGTGTGTGTGTGTGTGTGTACTGCCCCGTGTCGTTTGGCGGCAGTCACAATAATAATATACGCACGTCGTCTGTGTTTAAGTTGGCAATGTTTAGAAAAAATATATGTTACAACTGTTTCTTAACGGCAGTCTTCCAGTGAGACCGATATAGAAATAATACCTGCTTCAGTGAAAGTGACCCCATTAAATGTGGACCTGAAATTACTCTAAACATATTGAACAGTTAAAAGATTGGTTCAATTAAGGATAAAAAAAATATCCAGTATTGCTGAACAAAGTTTCGACATAAGACTTGAAGGCTTCAATTACTCTTAAAGATATCGCAGCTAATCTAAGAACTAAGTTTTGACATAAGGTGTCAGCTTTGAGCCACTGATGCCTGGTGGCTAGGTATGCACGGGCTCGTCTCCTATCTTTGTTTTGCGCAGCATATTGTAATTGCAGGTAATGTCTTTAGTCTAGCACTCATGTTGGACTTTTTTTAGTTATTGCAATCGTCATTGTTGTCAATTTTTTACTCGATGGACCTATCAATGACGAATCAGGATAATTTTAGGAACACGGATATAAATAAATGGCAAGATGGGCTTAAATTCCTTCCAAATAAAAACAAATCATAAGCATTGAAAATACAAACGGTCCAATGTTAGCCTTGAGCGCTAATTTTGCAATACATTTTGACGAAAATTGTTGCAATATGTTCTGTACATCAAACTTCCAATGTAAATTACATGACCCCGCTCCCATTATTTCCTACAAATATGGCAACAACATTGGACAAACTATCGTGAATTACAAGACATTCCTTGCTTCAAGTACTCATGAGGATTTTGCAGCTATTCAAAATCGTGACAGTCTGTCTAACAATATATATATTGCAATATTGTTGACACACACCACAAACATGGATTTACGGGTTATTTGGATACAATTTGAAGTTCAGTTTGAACAAATTGATCAAAAGAGGTACAAAATTCCAGATATGCCCTAAGTTGAACATTGACAGATGTTTTCAGGATACATGTAATGCTTTTGATTCTTAATGTGTGACTGTGTGAAATGACAAAAGAAAAAAAATCAGAAAAAGTTTCAGAAATTTGGAGGATGGTTATCAAAGTTGAAAAGAGTCTTTAGAAATCGAATTTACCTTTACAAATCCCACATGAAGAATTTCAGCATGGTAAATTTAAAGCAGCTTAAATTTTCAAAACCAGTCGAAGAACTACAAGAAAAGTATGCAGTCACTAACATTGATAAGACAGGTAACAACTTTGGGATCGTTTGAAAATAACAAGAAATGAACCGTATAAATTACACAAACAGCTCAATGATAATTTGATAGATACACATAAGGATGAGATCAAACGAAATTTTCATATCAAAATTTCTGAAGTGAACTCCTGTATTCTATTTTGTTCTTGATACCCAAATTACATAAAAACCCTTTAAATCGAAATTCATGGGTGGTTCTTCAAAATGTACAACAAGACAATCATTAAAAGAAGTAACACTGTGTTGGAGTTCAATTGGGAATCATTTCTGTAAATACTGTAATGCAATTTCTAGAAACTGTGAAACAAATTGCTTTTGGAACATTAGCAATTCTCCTGGGTTTGTATCATGAATCAAAGATTCAAAAGCAAAAATATCAAATGTTTTGATTTTTTTTCTACACTGTAAACAAATACACCAATAAATGCAGTCCGATGTTCTCTTTTAGAATTAATCCGCAAAATGTTAAAACATAATGGTAAACCATACATAAATATGTATTAAATCCGCAAAATGTTAAAACATAATGGTAAACCATACATAAATATAATTTCATATTCAAAGAAAGCATATTGGTGTTTGTTCTTCACCAAATACAGGACATTCCAATGGGTAGCAACTGCTTCCCGTTACTTGCTGATTGATATTTAACCTGGCTTGAATATAAGTATATTGATAAATTGATGAGGGACTTTCGGGTGGCTACAAAATTTCAAATAATGCTAGGTATATTGATGACATTGCTTGTGTAAATGTACAATTTTTTTCAGCGAAATTGCGAAAGAAATTATCCCAAAAGATATCCCTTTCCAAGATCCAGCATTATAGCGACCTTGCTTCCAAGACCTGCAAGCGGTTTTAAGGCTTCCTCGTCGGCGAGGCTTCCTTAACGCGTGAAACTTGCCTCGCACTCAAGCACTCAGATCCCTTCGAGGCATATCTCTCAGAACCAGAGCCGCATCATAGTATTTTATACTGGTACCCTAACAAAAATATGTAAGTGTATGCCCGAGGGCAGTACGAGCAATAGACCGAAGCAGGGTTCCAAAATGATAAAATTCATCTCATATATAGTGATAGTTATTAAAGACAAGCAAGTGTTAAGGTCACGATAATAGCTATTGCAACACATGGCAAAAAATTAATAGCACAGAATACGACTAATGAACAGAAGCAATTTGAACATTTTAACCACAAAGAGTAAATAGAATATAATGTTGCGCAGGCAGTAAGGGCAACAACGTTTTAGTCGGGCAGACAAGGCAGTGGAAGCCAGGTAAGTTAATCTTTCAAGTGCGCATGCTCACGAAGCGGGCACTTTTCGCGTAGGAAAAGTATCTCGCGCTCAAGACAGAAGAGCAGTACGAATACAGACCGTGAAAGCGTGGCCTATCGATCCTTTTGACTTTAGGAGTTTTAAGCAAGAGGTGTAAGAAAAGTCACCACAGGGATCATGGCTTGGCAGATAACGAAAAAGCAAGCTAGCTTTCACGGCACATCAAGCTTTCGAGGTTTCTTGAAGCGGTAAGTGATGAAACCTAGCTCGCTTTGACGGACCAGGTCTTGACATCGCAGCAAAGGTAACAATACAGAAGGTTTCGCAGATGTGTTTCTGGATTTGTATATTCGGGTCACTGATGACAGGTTTTTCATTACAGTGTATCACACAATTAGAGAGTTTAACTTTGTAGTGGTTCATTATCTTTCCCTGACAGTAATGTTTCGGACGCTATTGGATGTGATACATTGTGTTGCAAATTTTTAGATTTGGTCGTATATGTTCTAAATTTCATGACTTGGCATCTAAAAGAAAATTCATTTGCAATGAACTTGAGTCAGGGGGACACAAAAATGTCCTTTTGATCGAGTATTTCTACACATTTTATTGTAAATATCCAAAGATTGTTAGAAGTTTGGCTTCAATAATTTCAGAATTGCCTATTTTGTTATTTATTAGTATCTTTTGGTATTACTCTTTTTCAATATCCACCTTTCAGACATTTAGACTGGCATGTTTTCTGTCACGTTAAACCCCAAGGGTCTATCGGGAGCAAGCAGCGGCCGACGGCAGTTACAAGCTTGCCTTATTGTTCTTATAATCTGGTTAAAAAATATATTTTGATTATATTTTCTTAACTTCCAAGCTAAGGACTTTTTTATTCATGTCTGACAAGCCATACAAATTTTGCTGTTAATATCCAGAGATTGGTACAAAGTTTGCCTAAAATAATTTTAAAGATTTTATACTAGTCTGTTTTGCTACTTAATTTTATCTTTTGGCATCATTCTGTTTTTATCTTCACCTGTCAGACATTTAAAGCTCGCATGTTTTCTGTCAGGCTACCCCCCCCCCCCCCCCGATCGGTGGCAAACAGCGGCTTACCACAGCTACAAATATATTTTGATAACATGTTCTTGACCTGAAAGCTAGTGACTTTTATTTTCTTCTGACATGCCTATGTACACTTTTACTAAATGTCCAAAATTATTCAAAATTGACAGTATTCACTCAAATGACACAAACTTGACCCATTATGTTCAAGCATTAAGTCTGGGTTGGCAGCAAAATAGAGCTTTATTGTTTGGAGACTTTCAAAGTGAAGAGTAGGTGTCATCATGGAGTTTGTTTTGCAAATATTTATGATGCAGGATGTCCATTGATGCAGTACTTGTTAGGGTTTCCCTTGGTTTGTGCAGGTGGCCTGACTGTAACTGTTTATTTTATAATCACTGGGACTGAATATGATGCCCCAGTTTGTTTCTGCTTCAGTTATACACTGGCAGGGGCTTTAACCCAGGAACTAAGGTAAGCTATCCAGGTATAATGGGTATGTACTGGTTCAGGGGTAAGTCAAATTATTCTTATCTGTACTATACACATTTTGCAATTATGTTTCCTTTGCCGGGTATTCTTTATTTATATTGAAAGTCTGCATTTATAAGCAAAGCTTCACCTATTTAGCTAATGCATCATTTGACACATTTGTATGTATTTTATCATTATGTGGTTTGTCTTTGCTGAATATTTAGCTTAGGCAAGGAGCCGCTATTCAAGCAAACATGTACGGGGACAGGCTCCGAAACATGTTCTGAGAAGTTACTCGCTGAAGACCCTTTAATTTATTTGGGCTAATACTGCATATGTCAAAATTTTATAGAAGAATGTGTGCAATATGGGCAATAGTGCTTCCATATTTATGTAAGTTAGACAGTGACAGGTTAGCTGTGTAGTGTAAAGAGTTCGGATTGCGGAACAGGGTTATGATTACCAGGAAGTGGTTCTGGCCTAAAAGACACAAATATAATAACAAATATTGAATGTAAAAAGCTCTTTTATACACCTTCAATTAAAGAATGATACTCATAACGTTTTGTCTCAAAGAGCTTTTCTAAAGCAAGTTATCTTCCGTTTATCATCACTATACGATTCGTCCGTATCTATAAGTCCGGCAGGTTGAATCTTATTAAGTTGGCGATCCTGCAATCCTTCGCACCTGTGAAGTGTGGTAGCGGCGATGTCTCTGGGGTATAGGGTAGACGCTATTCCCGTGGAACAAATAGCAAAACGGGCACTTTTTTCTCACGTTTGAGATTCCTGGCTTTTCTATACCAGCGAAAGTCTTTCCTGTCCTGGCCTGTCCCGTTACTATAATGTTGTGCCCTTTAGTAGCAAGTAACCGTGCACGCCTTTGTTCGTCATTCATTTTGAATCCGCACAACATTTAACAAAGGGAATAAACAGAAACTTGTTTCTTATGTAACACTATACTTTTTTAACTTTTAGTAGCCCCAATTATTTTGACGCTGTTGGTGATTTTGCCTGAGAAAAAATTAAAACAAATCCGCACGAAAGAACTGAACTGAAAAAGTATATATTAAAGTAATATATATTTAAGACGTAAGGGTCTGTTACTGTGTGAAAAGCGTGTATCAAAGTTAAATTTCGTGAGAGAGGCAAGATTTAAACATTTTGAGGCTGAAATTAAAAACACAAAAATACGTAACGGATACACTTTCAATAAAATTTATCATGATTGGTTGCTTTTTTTTCACAACCATTCATACGATGTAATTTACATTTCAGTGATTTGGCCTTCGGTTACAGTCAACAACTTTTATTGAAGCGGTGGCAGCTTCATGCCCTCAAGGCACAGTGAGCAAGGTGACTCAACTCTAACAACTTTCAATTGTATAACTGATGTTATATGCAAGCGGTGTCAAATTAAAGAAAACGGCAAGCTGAGTCCTTTTTAAAATACAGGCATGGCAGGCTGGTGCGTTATTATTTCTTCTTCTTCAAATGGGATCGATAATCGAATTCTAATTAATATGATATTTCTAGAAATATTCGACCATTCAATCCTTTTGCTCCCGTTGCTCCAGATTTCTTATGTGTGTGTGGGTCGGGAAATGTCATGTATTTAAAAGTGATTGAACTTTTAAATGATAAACGATTACAACAGTTGTACAAATACTCCATTACAATAAAATTTAAAACAGTGACAGAAGTTTTACGAAATATATAACAATTTACATAGCAGCAAAGAAGTATATTCCTCTGTCCGGAGGATCACTCGTTGTCAGTACATGTATATTGAGGAGTGAGAGAAGTGACCTCCCCATCTTAGACGTTTTTCGCTCAAAGTGAAGGATTGCGAGAGCCAATGATGCACAGCACTTCCCTGGAAGGCTGCAACACCGTGGCTTTGGTCACAGGTAATAGGATTGCACACAGAGCCATGTGGTGCATGATACAAATGTTAACTTTGTAAACCATCGCGTAAAAAACAATTCTGCGAATTGATATGGCATTGTAAGCAGAGAGAAGATCAAGTGTGTTTTTGTGTTGACAAAAAGTCCAGAGACTCATTAAAAACATCAAGGACCTGTGGCCACAATTCAACATGGCAATACATGTGTGGACCTATTCGTTTTCAATGTAATAATAGACAAACTTCTTTTTGTATTGTCGATATTTATGCATAATTTCTTGAGGTAATTCCATCACATTGTTGTGTTACTGTTTCTGGGTAAAGCGGATCTCTAAATAAACTGGCTCTCACTAACACATAATAAAAATCTAAATATTTCATAATCACTTTTCTCATTCCCGCCTGTATGTGTGCAACTCTGAAATCTTTTGTTCCATGAAAATCAGCAATTCAATCGGCACAATATTTTTTGCAGAATGCGCTAAAATTGTGCTGGGACCTGGGGTCGTTAATCGGACACAGGGAGCGAAAATCTTTTTCCCAAAAGCGCATAAAGGTACAAGGGTTTTTGCACGATCCTAAACAATGTCGCTCAGCCTTTAGTGACACTCGATTGCCTCTCTTGCGGTCTTTAACAGTCGTTTGATTGTCCAATTTTCTTTGTCCTCGACCTTCAAGTCATTATGTGTCGGCAGGACCTGATGAACCTTTTTTTTTAAAATTTATATATAGACGCATTTATATATGCGTGGGTGCATGTATTAACACTTTCATATATATATATATATATATATATATATATATATATATATACTCCGAAATTAGAAGCATGTGCCTAGGTTTCCTCGCCATCTTTTGTGTTATTTGCCTAGGTTAACTTTCATTTAAATAATAGCTATGTTCATTATAGTTTCTCTTTTTGTTCTGAAACCTATATCCTTAATTGTGACAGTTTGTCACTCTTACATTTACCTCACTTCTTGGGTTAAAAGATTCGCTCTATAGATTCATATGGTTAATTTCTAAGAGAGACTTCGACAAATTCAGAGAGGCATTGGGTCAGATAAACTGGGATCCCTGCTTGGATACTTTTTTGTTCGATGATATGTGTACAATTTGGTCCAACATTTGTCTTAACACTGCCCTACAGCACGTCGCAAATTGGACTATCACTGTGAGACAGGGCGATGCACCTGGATATATATACTACATCCCTCGTGGCTCAAAAGGGGAAGAATTCACTGCAGGGCTAAATAAGCAAATACAAACAAAACAAAAAAAACAAAAAAACAAACAAACAAACAAACAAAACAAAACAAAACATCAGCCATCTTTGGTGCTATTTTCGGGACCTGCGTGATAAATATATAAGTGATTTCAGATCTGCAGAAATCAATTTGATTCAGTTGGTTATACCATGGTGCAAAAAATAGTGGGAAGTGGTTGACCATTTTATTAAAACGGGGGGGGGGGGGGCAAAATCATGGGGAAGGTTATTTGTTAAGCGTTTGATAAGGTATACCACCCTGTACTTCTCCACAAAATTTGTATTGCATGCATTTCTAGAATATTTTACACTGGTTGAAAAACTATTTGTAAAACAGAACAAAGACCCGTCCTGCAAAGAGCATTTTCTGGATGGGGTAGTATGAAGGCAGGGGTACCTTAAGGATCAATGTTTTGACCTATTTTATTTCTCATCTATGTCAATAATATCGTTGACATCGTACAATCTAGTGTCAAACTGTGCGCTGATGACATTACTTTATCACAGTCAATGAGGCTGCTGACTCCAACAGTTCTTCCAAAATTTTAAACAATGATCTATGTGAAGTACAAAAATGGGCAAAGCAGCAGCTGGTCACCTTAAACAGTACAAATACCATGCATTTGGGTAGAAAACGAAATCCGTCATATTCTCCTATCTATTTCCAGGGAAATACTCTTTATAATGTCACTCAGCAAAATATCTTGGATTACCAGTTCCAATTTATCATGGTCCAGTCATATTAATTGTATAGTTTTCAAAGCTAAAAAAAAATTGTTGGTGACTTGAAAATGTAGCAATATAAACTAAGCAGGTGCTCCCTGGAAATAGTATGTTTTATGTCTATCCGACGAATTTTAGACTATGGAGATGTGTTCTTGGGGATGCACAGAGTCAGACGCAGACCTGTTCGAGAGTGTTCAACTTATTGTAGCCCAAACAGCGACGGGAGCAATACGTTGTACAGGTTACTCTAAAGTTTACAGTAAAACTGGATGGGACACTCTTTCGAAACGTAGACAAAAACGTAGATTAGAAACTTATTTTATAAATGGGTCCATATATTACCAACGTACCTACGTTACCTAATTCCTGGAATCGATCATATAAAAATCAATACAATGTTAGGCCTTAAAACAAACTTACTGAACGCAAATGTAAAATCAATTTGTACGGAAAGTCCTTTATTCCTTCTACTATTCCATATTGGAATATGCCGTCACTTGCCGTTCGTAATTCAGAAGATGCAGAGTCATCTTGACGTAAACTGGTTAGAGAGACAAAACAAAAACGAACCATTTATTTTACATTGACATTGGAAGAATACATATTGTAGCCTCTATCAACAGAACAATGTTTTAAGTTTGAATATTTCTATGCCAACGCTGCTTATTGCAACTGTATTTCTGACCAAGCAACTGGAAGTCCCTCTGTCTGTCCCGTATATGTCACCCGTCTAGTCTTCTAAGTGGTATGTCCGTGTTGCTGTGTTGTCCTGCGACGTGTGCTTCATTCGTTTACATTTTTTTGCATGTTTATTGATAATGCACATAAAAAGATTACTCTCAGTTGCCAAGTGATTGCGTTACACACATCGTTCCTAATTGTAATGCATGTTTGCTTGTATTTCATCAACAATAACTGTAATCATTTATTATATAATATATTTGTATTAACACGAAAAGAATTCATATGGGCATGGTACCTGTTTGTTACTTGTTTTTTAAATAATATATTTTCGCTAAGGCCTTTTCCTGACCTAAATGCTAGGAAATTAAGTGCATGTGAATGAATACCGAGCTGCCATATGTGCCCATCTTGTTCATAAAGCGGTTTGTGAAAACTCCATGTTACAACATACTACACATACATTTGTAATGTGGGTCCCTTGAGGAATAGACTATAGGCATTTAACAGTCATCCCATCAGATCAATGTGTACTGTCAGAAATCAATAGTGCTTCAAGTCTCTGATAATTGCATGTACACAATTTCCCCTCACTTTTTCTGTGGCCTTGACAATGAGGTCAGGATCAATAATCTACAAGTCCCTGACAGGTCTCATAAGGATGCATAACCTTACAGGTCGAAACACAATGAGGTCGGGATCACCAATTCATAAATCCCTGACAGGTCTCATCAGGATGCATAGCCTTACAGGTCGGAAAATAATGAGGTAGCGATCATCAATCTACAAGTCTGTGAAAGGTCTCATCAACATCATTATGCATAACCTTGCCGGTCGAAAAGTTTTGATGAAGCGTTCTTTAGTTACGTTTTTTAAGAAAACAGATTTATTATCAGCGCCCTGTGACATTTAGAATAACATCAAGGTCAGGCACATGGACCCTCAAACGTGATCTTACTTTTAAAGACCTATTAATATAACGAAATGTTCTACTTTCGTCCAATCCTCTCTAGTTGTTGCACGGATACGAGCAAGGTTAAGAGATCCCTGAAGATTTGGCAATCAAAGCGAAAAAAGAGGCAACAGAGGAGCAAGAAACAGGAATTAAACCAATGTTTTCGCCATCAGGTTACTTTAGATGGCATCACTCTTGACGTAACGTCCACGGGAAACCATTTGGAACCTAGTTCATATTTCCTAGGTCAAGGTATGCCCACAGCAATAAGAGACAGGCTCCACCAAGTCGCCTTCCAAAGGGGTGCAGCTGTTTTAGTACCTCTGAGGCATTTCTTGGAGACAAAACAAAGGCTAAACGTAATCGTAACAATGATTCACCTCCTAATGAGTATAAATAATGGCAGCTGCTATAAAACCAAAGGACTAAACCCAAACATGCTCTAATCCTCGCATGAAAATGTCGTGTACCTCAGGAAGCAAGGCGCTGGCCCTGTATATCTGTATAGTGTATCTGCCATGCCCTATTGGGCATTGGCGCCTAGTGCCATGGTGTCCTATGGCCAGAGGGAGTGCATTATTGATTAATGGTAAAAAATATTTTTAAACTTAGTTGATAAATATATATACATATATATATATATATATAATATATATATATATATATATATATATATATATATATATATATATATAAACTAAGAATAAACATATTTCTAACTATTGATTTGACACAAATACACTGAATCTGAGGCAACCTGTCGTGTGATTTTTCATGTACAACTCACTTATATCCGAGTCAACCACTACTTCAAATACGGTACATTATCGCGATACCTGCATACCATACATTATACTTGAGTCTTATCGTCTAGAACCACTTCCTAGTTGTCTTGACCCTATTCCGTTTTGTTCAAGCTCTATACTGTCCATAGGATAACCTATCACTGTTACCTATATAAATATGAACGTACAATTCTACCTATTGCCCACGTTCCTCTGTAAAATTTTGAAATGGGCCGCATCAACCCAGATACAGTAAAAGGGTCTTCAGTGAGTAACTACTCAGAACATATTTCGGAACCTGTAATCGTACATGTCTCTGTGAACAAGGCTTCCTTGTGTAAGTGTTGCATATTTTGGCAAACAAAGCATCTTAATCTCGGCACTATACTCTGAGACACTGTCAGTTGAAAACCAAACAAGTATGTAATGTCCTCGTAACGTTATATGTTTCAGCCAAAACAGCTGCAGAACATTTGTACGTTCTGAATAAATGCTTTCATGGGCATTGCCGATGATATTTTCCATGTATGAACATTGATGATACATCTGTACGCTACGTTTCCGTAGGAAAAACTGCATAAAGTAAATGACTTATCCCCTTGTGAATGACATTTGATTCAAATAAGCCTCGATTTAAAGTCAGATTTAGCGCTCATATTGGATTGGGGGATTTTTGGTAAGCTGGAGTCAGGAAGGCCAGTTAAATGAGGTATGTTGTTTTATATTACCATGTCAAGAGCAATTTACCCAGTGTTTCCAAAATAATATAAAAAAAAAACACCAAAAAAAATGAAAAAACAGAAAAAGAAAAACAAACTAAGAAAAACAATAATTTCAAAAAAAGAAACCCTTGACCGTTACTCTCTAAACGAGGTAATATATATGCAGTGTGTTTTTTGCCAATAGGAAATGAGGTGTTTCAATACCAGCACAGCACGCTGAGATGTTAGCGCATACGCACTTGAAGTCTACAAAATAACACTTGTTTGTGCATAGTGAAGAACATCCTCGGACATATAAATGGAGCCGGTTATTCATTATGTAAATTTGACTGGGGTCATTTACTGGTAGGGTCCCATTGATAAGATGATATGAAACCTGTTTTGAAAGAAAACCCCTCAAAAATTGTTATAGATACATCCTAAACACAATATTTTTACCTCCTTCTCTGCTGTGTCTTATACTGTAAAGTTCTTTTTCACTAGTTTTTGCCTTAAATACCTCATCCGATTTAGATACACCGTTAAATACCCAATCACTTATACCAGTAGAAATATCGATTGGTCTCATCAGCACTTCCTATGATGCGAATAGACTAATGAAGCTTTACTTATACCCCTATCCATTTATCTACAAAGTGTCAATCTTACCTGATGCCGCATTGTTTAAATCTCTGTTTTAATCGTGTCCATCGCAATTCTTGGTCAGTAAAAAGGACCAATGCTCTCTAAACTATACTGACCCTCTCATCCCACCAGCTGCACATGTCACAAATGATTATCCCTGCTGTCTACACGTAGATTCGTTGTCAAAAGATATAAAATAGGTCAGATGAGCACTGAATCTAACTTCAACAGATGCTATCAAGGATGGGCACACTGTACTACATATCAACGTGCCGAGCGGGCTATAATATATCGTTTCCACCATAACAATATTGGCAGCTTGAAACAGCTGCTTATTTATTCTTATTTATACAGATGCGTAGTGATTTAAAAAAATAAAATAAAAAAAAAACGTTTGAAGCCATTAATAAACGCCGATATGATAATATGAGAGAATTGTGGCACGGCATTGCCACTTGAGACTATTGACACAAGAATTATAATGAGTGCGCGTGGATGTACTCATGCTATCAGTTAAAATGATCATACAATGCAATATTAAATGATTCTCAGTTGTGCCCTCAAGATTAAATTGGGCATAATTTAAAATTTACCAGGGGAAATCGAGCTGAAAGCGGTCAATCAAACAGTTAACTTTTGTAATCGTTTCAAGCCTTACAAGTTGAGTGGCTTCACTTCACTTTTCACTCAACACTCCTTAACAGTTAAAACAAAACGGAAATTTTCCTGTAACAAGCTGGTGATACTCAATTTTATGGTCATTACATTGCTTTGAATATTATGCATGATGAAAATGTTAGGGACAGATACAAATTCAAATGTACGTATTACATATTATTCTCTAAATTATTTTCAATATATCCCATCACATGAAGTTATCAACAGTGACAAAGCCCATGTATTCCTGCGCTTTCATACTCAGACGCAGACTGAGACTCAGACTTAGAATCAGACTCAATAGAGCATGTACGTATCTGTGTACGTGCAAAAACGCATTAAGGGTCCAAGAGATTCTCATTTAGATACATTTAGATACATATCGTGGGAGCCACCGGACACTACAGTCGCAATGGCAGTCGAGTAATGAACAAAAATCAAAACAAATTCTGATGTACGTGGGAGTACAGGTTTACCATTATGAGAAGGTTGCCTTCACTACCTTACATTGGTTGTGAGGTTGCAGCATGACTAACGATGAAACCGTGTACAAATATAAAAACTGTGTGTAGGAGATATATGTTGATATTGATCTATCAACACAATTTTTGCTGAATTTGCCATACCATTTATACTGTCTCTCTTGTTTAATTTATCTCTGACACCGTCAGAAATTTGATTAAATGTGTTGACGATGTCGTATCTCAGACACTTTCTCATAAGTGTGAATACGAATAGATTTGGAAATTTAGTATTGTAAACAAGTCTGCATTTACCCGTAACGGGGGATTTTACAGGTTATGGGGGAGTTTCTTTTAATCATTATCATGATTGAATTTAAGTTTAGTAATTGTGAATGTATCTTTAAACTTAGGTAATGTAACAGTTTTGCAGTATGGGTCCATGGCTGTAACTCATATTATATTCTTCTGTGTATTCTGTCTAATTTAAAACCCAATACTAGGATGCCGTAAGATGGTGTTATCCCATATAACATATATGCGATAACACCATGGAGTAATAAAGTTTATATTAAGTTTGGCACGTATGGTATTATGCATGGTATTGAAGTTTGTTGACGATGTCTAATCTTAACTTTTTTAGTCAATATTCGGCCCCAATTTAATTGTGTGTCACACGCAATCCCAAAGAAGTTGCAAGAATCCACATGTTCCACCAAAAGTGAGTTTTATTGTTATATTTGGTATCCAAACTATTTTATTTGGCAGGCGGAAAATCATGAACTTGGACTTTCTTAACATTTAATGATATATCCTTTTCAATTCTTGTCTGGTTAGCAATAGTATTGTCACAAGCTATGAAGTTTAAAGTGAATACTAAAATAGAATTCTCAGCACACAAAATAATTTCAAAAATTTGACTACCTTCCCATACGTCATTAATGTGAATTATGAACAGAATTGGTCATAAATGGAGCCTTGTGGGACACCAGTTGTTTACTTCAACATACTGAAAACGATTTAGTAACAAGGAAATAGAAAGGAAATTTGCCATTATCTATTTCAAATATGATTTTTATTCCCAAGTTTGGTGATTGAGTATTTAGTTGAATGACCTGATCGAAGGCCACACTGGCTATTAGAGAAGATTTGCGTATTTAGTTGAATGACCTGATCGAATGCCACACTGGCTATTACATGTAGATAAGATTTTGAATTCCTGAAAATATGCATACAGGCAGTTTCTGCAAAGCGTTTTTTCGTCTCATTTAGCGCTTATAGGATGGTCAGTGACAAATTCTCTGAACCACATGGCCAATTACTGTGAAGTTGCGTAAGTGCACTCAAAGGACTTAAGTTTGTTCAAGAGATGCTGTTGCAATTTTGTCTATTATAATTATATGAATTGTTCGTGTCTTTTCCCCATTTGGACCTTTTTTCCAAACTGCCTTTACACTACACTGGAACTCAAAGGAACTGTTCTTTGTAGAAAGGTCCAACATAGTTATTTACAGGTGGCATTAGTGTGGGTTTCTGATTTTGAACGCAATTTTTCAATATGGGAACTAGTTGAGGTATCGGTTAATGCATACATTCCTATTCATCATTATGTAACTCCATAGGCGTTGCAATGGTAATTCACAATTTCAACCTCTCACGAACCGACAAACAGATCCACTTCAAAATTGGCAAGGATGTACCTTAAGTGAGTTTCTACCAACGTTCTTCAAGTGGTCACACACCAGTGTTTGGGTTTTTTGTTTTTTGTTTTTTGTTTTGTTTTTTTTGGCCAACTACTTCAAAACTGAGTAGAGACACTTTTGGAGACCCCTAGACCTTACTTTCTTGAATATTTGATGCTGCAATGTAAAAAAATGCATGTTGGATTTCTACGTGTTAAAGCAATTTTCAACTTAGTCTCCAAACCCATGCATAAGACCTTGTGGACATGTACTTCGCTGAGGGTCAAATGTGTTCACAGGTGACATTACTATGGATCCCTGATATTTCACGATTTTTTTTTCATTTCAGGCACTTACTGATTAACCATACCTATTACTGGGCCCGTTGATAGGGGGTTGCTATGGTAATCCACATTTTCGACTTCTCCCAATTCATTAGCCGAGTTCACTACAAACATGTTGGTACTGTACCTTGTATGGGACTCTTCAAACTTGTCTCAATATGTCATGCTCTAGTGAATCTTGGATTGTAAATGACTTTTTCTTTTTTTTTTAAATCGTAAAATATCTTTCTGTAAAACAGCTTGGTCCATTGCTTTGAGGTTGCACAGGGACACTCCCGCGTATAAAGGTAAGATTTACTCAGTACATCGGTAACATCATTCCCAAGGTTGCAAGGCAACTTATTGCGTTTTACTGTCCACTTCAGAACTAGTTGAGCCAGGACTTTGATGCTTCTAGTCTTCTGCGTTGGCCAGATTAGAAGTGTACTTGAGTGACCTTGACTTCATCCTTAAGGTCACATGGTCACTTGCATAACTTAGGCCATTCACTTCATCACTGAAAAAGTATTTGAGCTTACACTTTAGCTATTAAACAAGTACTTTGATTTGTGCAGGATTATCTTCAAGACAAATGACATTGACCTTATTTCAAAGGTCACAGAACCACACCGTTTATCGATTCAAACTGCTGAGCACAGCACTGTCACAATCCTCTTGTTATGAATAGGAATAACTTTAGCTATTTGAAGTTTTTTCCTGGAAATAAATCCGTCTCATCAGTTGATTTACGACAATAAGGGGTTTAATAGTTTTTCATATTTCTTTTTTCAATCTTTATGTTTTTGTGGATATATCTACATGACTAGTGCTAACTGTCAATCGAAGGTTATTCATTTCGTTGATATGAAACTTAGTAGTAATGTCTGAAATGTGTAGTTCACCAACAAATTTATGTAAAATCATATAGCCTTTGGGGTTTTTTGTGTGTGGGTGTGTGTGTGGGGGGGGGGTGTTTTTTGGGGGGTGGTTTTTTTTATTTTTAAATTTTGTTTGTTTTTATTTCTTTTGGGGTTTTGGTGTTTTTTTGTTTTTGTTTGTTTTTTTCTGTTTGTTTTTTGTTTTTTGTTTTTCTTTTTTTTTTTTTTGGTTTGTTTTTGGTTTTTTTTTTTTTTGTTTCCCAGCGTTTTCTCGACAGTGCCATTAATGATGTGACAACAATATGTGAATAAAAAAGGTACACTTTGTACTTGGGAATTTGGTAGGAAAAGATAGTAGGGGTACAAGGTACGTAACATGAAGTCATTAAAGATTTCTTTGTCAATTACATTCAACAGATCAGTAATGAAGCGACCACAAATGATAACTCGCTCGGTCCCTCAATTTTAAATTTTGGAAAATTTACGCATAAAGATTTGATGATCTTTTTCTTTTGGAGGTCTGTATCCATTATCAATGATAATGTTTATTCATGGAGCACCTCCAGACACTTAAATTAAAGAGAAAATACAGGACATCTGACCTGGTGCACGCTTGAGCCTTCTCAAACCTATATTTGTCATTTAAGTAAATGATTAAAACTACTTTGTTGAAACATGTCTCACCTGAATTGATACACCTGTACCTATTTAATTGTAAGACAAAGGAATTAGTACTCTTGGTGACATTGCATAAGTGAAAACAAAGAGCGCTGACCTAAAAATTCTGTAGAATTTCATGCACCAACCTTTTATCTCTGTAAATTTTGCATGAATAGAGTGAAGTTGGTACCCAAGATCATTAAATTATCTTTGTAAGGGTCCGCTCCATCAGGGGACCCTTTATGTTTCTGGGTTGTCCGTCCATCCGTCCGGATGCACACATTCTCATTACCGCGATGACTACAGAATGCCTCAATATACTTTGCTCCAATTTGGCAGTATGCTTACCTAACTTGGCAAAACGAACTTATTAGATTTTGGTGTCACCATGATTTAATTTCAGCAAATGACAGCCTTATTATACGCTCGTTAGGGACCGTTACCGCAATATCTCCAAAATGTTCGAATATATTTTGCACAAATTTGACAGTATGCTTATCTAGCATGCCCAGATGTACTAATTAGATTTTGGTGTTACCGTGACCAAATTTAAGGAAATGGCAGCATGTTTTTCCTGGCAGACCCTTCAGACAACGCTTTGCTTTGAAGGTATGTCTAGTTTTATAACCAATATTGGAATTAAGTCTTCCAAATTATATGTAGAAAAACGAAAGAGTTGAGTTTGACTGTCATCTTCGTCACCTGGCTCCATAATATTGAGAATGTTGTTTAATGGGTTTCAGTATTTCTTCTGTTGCTTCATGTTATATGATACCAGAGGCGACGGGCATGTATGAAAGCATTCCAAATATGGCAAAAGTTTAGAAGTGTATACATAGATTGAGGATGAGTCGAAATAAAAAATAATAAAAAGATGAAAGAATAAAAAGCGTCAGTGCGAAGAAGCTCTACTTGCATACCCAAAATATGGGGCAATTTTAATCTCCCTTTAATCTTTTGTTACAATACCTCATAAAGCAGCGCCAATTGATCTGGTGCCATTATATAGCTATTCTAAGAACAACGGAAATTATCATTGAGTTGAATTTATGCATGGCCATCGATCGCACCTTTGGCATTGGTGTCATTTGCAAACAAGTAGCCCATGGACCTTAGGCTGTGCTGACATGATATCTGATGATGATCCCCCCGAAAATCAAATTTCTTGGAAGGCATTCTGTCTGTACTCCTTAAGAAATTGATCAAGGTCATGTACAATGTATATATTATGTAATATCGAACTTTCACATGATACACATTTGTAGTAGACTTAGTGTTATTCACCTCAATTAATATCAAGATATTGAATTATTTTAAGTGCCTAATGACCTTGAAATATAGGTTAAGGTCACACAATAGTTGGGTCTCGGTGACCCCAAAAGCAGGTTACTAAGTCGAGTTTTATGTATAATGCATTTAAGGGCAAGCTACACATTGCCATTACAAAATCACCTCTTCTAAATTTAGCATGTATTTAAAAGTAATATGGGAGTAGAGCATAAATTTATAGGAAAATCTTTATATTCCAACTAGCCATTTCTCTTTGACTTTCAATTCAAGATAAAAAAAAATGGTATTAATTAAAATTTGTGCCCCCCGCCCAGCCTTCTGAACTTGGTCTGTTTGTTCAAATTGGGATATAATTTTTTGAGTTACTGAGGAAAAAAGTAAACTTTGACAAACGCAAACTCCACACTTATTGGATCATGGTACATGTAACTCAAAACGTCGGTCACCAGGTTGAGTTATATGTACAATGTACTCAAGTGCAATTTTGATCTGGGGGCTTAATTTTCATTTCCATTGATGCCAAGGCTACATTCTGCCTTTACAAAATCACGTCTTTCAACTTTAAGGATTAGTGACCCAACAAAATGGGTGGAGGTCATTTATAGAATTAAAAATATTAGCATTGAACGTTATCTATACATCCTATAAGTGTGGCATGTCTGATTCAATTGTATTTTGACATGTCGAATTTTATATCTCTCTACACATTTTGGCTCATACTTTCCATCAAATTATAGGTGGCACCACTAGTATCATAAGCAACTGAGATTCTGACCTCAATAATCCCACTAAATTTCATGAAAATGCTACAGTGCTATGGGTGGCGCCAACAATACCGAACCCAGCCTAGCTTTTTTAATACACTTGTTAAGTCTTAAAAGTTACGTGGGGCCATCTTCAAAACTGTGGACTGTATTGCTCTTAGAAGTCCAAGTTTACGGACGGACGGACAGACATGATTGATCGCATGAAGTCTTCGACCAGTGGTCAGCAGATCTTAAAATAGATAGCTGGCAGAAAAACACACAGACAGAATAACTATAAACGTGGTATCAGAAGAAAGGAACTGTTGGCGTTCTTTACAAAAGCTGTAAATGTTTTTGCCTCACACATCAACCATGTTTATGATTCCGAAATTAGTGAAACAGTAATTTTTCCTGGTATTATTATATTTTGAAAAATTAAAGCTGGAGGGAGTGTTTGAGAGATCCTTGCTTCAAACAGCTGGGACAACTTCTCCATCCCGTCTCTTAATTAACATCAAGTTAAGGCCCACGCTGTTTTAGTATATTCGCCTGATTCCATTTCCTTGTATAGAAGATAGATTCAGATTGATGTTTTGACAATTTTTCTTGATATGGGCATTTAACAATTCTTATTTGTATGTTTTGTGCAAAGATGCTTTCTGCATTGTCGCTGCATCCTGATTCCTACCACCTTATGGGCATATGGGAGTAATTACTGTTTTTTATTATTATTATTATTATTATTATTATTATTATTATTATTATTATTATTATTATTATTATTATTATTATTATTATTATTATTATTATTATTATTATTATATTTCAATGGGAAGCAGGTTTTGTTTGTTAGCTGTATGAATTAGAAAGGTTCCATTTGAGCATACATACTATGTAAAACATTAGTAGTCGTAGAAGTAGTAGTAGTAGTAGTAGTAGTGGTAGCAGTAGTAGTAGTAGTAGTAGTAGTAGTAGTAGTAGTAGTAGTAGTAGTAGTAGTAGTAGTAGTAGTATTTGGTTCAAGATTCCCACAACGGCTGTTACCATTACTTACTTAAGAATAATTACTGCGCTTAATGGAAAATGCCTAACAACAAGATTCCCTCAAACCAGCATGAAAACACTCCAAATGAAGATTATTTTTTATATTTATATTTACACTATATTTTCCCTTCTTTTTTCATTTTTAATTCAATAGATGTCAAAATAAAAGGCTTAAAATGGGTTTGTGATGATTTTTTCTGAGGAGGAGAAGGATTATGCTCAACGGAATGTTTAGTGCAAGACCACGCCTCCTCTGTAGCTGTCCGGCAACCCGGTGAACATCAAGTTGAAAGCAACAACAAAAATAGTTTTAATGTAAACATTTACTCTCTTCCCCAGGATTAGTATATTGCAGAAAATGTTTCTTTTTAGAGAGAGCATTTGTTAAAATGTTCTTTAGAAAGACGTAAAAGGTAGAAAAGCGTATGCAAATAAACCACAAAAAATCTATTGCTGCGAATGAACAATAATCGGAGCAGTAATTTGTTGACTGCACGGACATGCGCGGTACTCAATTAAAATTCTCAATGGTTATAGACCATGCGGAAGACACAGTTGTGGAAGCTAGAATTTGCCATCATTTCAGCATAATGGTTCGTATTTCGTCAACAGGTCTGAGTAACTTGAACGACAGAATGAAATTTACAGTCGTCATGTGAAGCAGAGACAGCATTTGAAAGAGTGGGCACAGATGATTCTTCGCATGGTTTGCGGGGAGGCGGCTCAAAAAGTGACAAGGAAGGAGAATCATTATGATGAGCCCCGACAACAGGACCGAGAAGAGCGGGAGCTGGTTTAACTCTAACGGCTCCCGAGGTCACATCAGAAAGTGCTTTCCTTAAAGCTTTTTTTTTTTTTTTTTTTTGCACTGCTGAACATGTCCTAGCATAAGATCTGAGAGATGCCTGGTTTCTTGTGCCTGGACACAAACATTATTGTGTTCCTGCATTCATTTTAAATTATATTTGTGTCCACTGGAGGGCATGATCAAATTTATGAATGGGAAAGGAGTACCAGCAAGCGAATCTGAGTATGAGCCATTTTCATCATGCCATTATTTTAACAACAAAGTTTTTCTTTATTATCCATATTAAAAATAAAGGGAATGTAAATATAAAAATTTGAATACATATGCAGGCAGCTGGACATTTTCCTGCTTCCAGGAAACAGTTGTGACCGTCTTCCCTCCCATTTGCTTCCCTTTTCTTGGAATTGAACCGGATATGGGTGCCTCTGGGGCCTACGACACCATAGACCCATAAAAATAGTTTACCATGTTGTTCAATGCCATAGTTAAACCACATTTTGACTACTGCGACATTGTCTGGGCAAATTGCAATAAAGGCACGTTTGAAAGGATCTTCAGGATGCAAAAACGGGCAAGTCGCATTCTAACTAGCGCACCTAAATTTTGCACTATCTGAACCACTTTTCAAGCAACTTTGTTGGAATTCCCTCGCCAAAAACATAGAGTTCCATAAATGTGTTCTAGTTTTCAAAGCACTGAATCACTTAACTCCAGGCTACCTTCGTGATAAGTTAGTATATAGTAGTGACGTCACCAGCCGACATACCCGTCCCATATAAAAATGCCACCTTTATATACCAAAACCAAAAATCGCAGCTTACCGAAACAGTTTCTCACACTCAGGCCCACATTTGTAGAATTGTCTTCCCGAAAGTGTACGGCTAGCGCTTTCATTGGTTCTCTTCAAAACCAGACATTAGGACCATGTAAACAGATCTATAGTTACCTAATTTTCTACCAAAATGCTCCCTTTTAGTCCTGTACAAGAACCATTGTGTATTTTTAACTATGTTCATGTATGTAACTATTATGTATATATTGTATGTTTTGTATGTATTGTATATTGTATATTGTATATTTTTTAAAATGCAGGGCCATGATGGAAACTAGCTTTCAGCTAATCATGTATTACCCTGGATAAATAAAGTTGTTTTTATCTTATCTTATCTTATTTACATGTGGGAAATGTGCAAACATGTCGTTACAAATTGATTTGGTCTGTTTATCACAAAACAATTAAATTTGAGGGACACTCTGTCCCTGATTGGCTTTTAAATTTCACTTGGCAGTGCAGTGCCGGGCAGAAAATAAAATATACCTCTCAGAGAGAAAAATGTTAAATATTTATCTCATTACCTTTCTGAACCTACGGAAGCCCCCTCCAACCCCGCATTATGGCCTCTCACTTCCTTGTCGTGACCCCACAGACATAAAATTAACAACATCCTCAATTGTACCAAGTCTTTCGGGACGCAATAAATGCTACCAGACTGCACAAAACTGCTTTAACCAATAAAGGCTCCCAAAACAAGCTCATTCTATAAGCGCATGTGGAAATGTCAAACTGTATTATCTCAAATGTAGATCTGTTATCGACCATAAAAAAAGAAAAATACTATAAAACAGAATCAATCTACCAGTCAAAGCAAAATACTTGTATATTTTCCATCCTCAAGGGATTATTTTTCTCACAATCTTTACGTTATAACGAGCAGATTATCGTGATTACCACATCTTAACCCTTACAGGGCCACATTTTGGGCTGAGTCAACAGCTTTTCTTGAAGCACTTTGGGGGCAATTTGCCAAAAATAATAGCACGACTAGAAAAGCTGTTGGCCTGTACTATTATATCCTCTGTAGCTACAGACATGCCTGTGTTAGAATGACGGGCCTTTTAACAAGGAACACAAATTTAGCACTTTTATTAAAATTAAGAGCTTTCGTTTCAAGTATATCCGCTTTAGTCGAAGGTGGCACCGAAAGAATTAACAGAGTGAAAGCGACATGTTTTCAATTGCAGTTACCTCTTATACATTGATGTTATTGTTGAAGAAGGGCGATCGTGTTAGATATTGACATACGTGAGAAAGATTGCGCATGGACTCACAACCCCGCGTATGTATTTCACACTCCTACGGTTACGGTGCATATAGGAGCAACAGTGTCACATCTGTGTAGTTCTAAACAAATAAATATTTGGCACAATACGTTCTCTGTACGCTCCATAGACAATCCAGCAGCTGCCTAAACATGTTCTTCAACTAGTCACTACTATTTAGCACGTTGCAAAAACGTTTTGAAATTCCAAGCTTCAACATTCACATGAGGTTATAAATGGTTGATCATCTTGACACCAAGGGTAAATCACAAGTTGATAGTTTTCTTAGCACCTGTTATTTTACTTAACCATTTAACTTATGGCATTAAAGATATGCCACTAGAGTTATAACATGATTTTTAAGCTAGTCAGTTGTTCATAATGAAATACGGAAAGGTTGTGTATTTGAATATTGATTGTATATGTGTTTTGCTTCAGATTGAATTTAAGTGGATTTGATATATTCAAATCTTGTATTGTGATTGTGTACTGACATACACTGTGCGTCATTTGCATGTGTTTGAAAAAAAAACGTTTATCAAGGACTCTGCGTGATACGTGGATAAACCAGTTTAAATAAATATGCTTAAAACAAATAAATTGATGAGTGGGAAACCGTTAAGCATGTTTCGCAACATTAAATACCCAGACAGGAGTGTCATGGGAAGGGGGTGTTTCTTTTTTCTTTTTTTATTTTTTTTTTAATTTTTGGTTTGTTTGATTTTTGTTTTGTTTTGTTTTTTTGTTCGTTTTTTTCTTTGTTTGTTTTGTTTTACTTATTTTTTTTGGGGGGGGGTATGGTAGCTTCTTGTATTTAACGAATATTTGGAAAACACATCTCTCTTGCACTTAAGGAATGTATAAATCTGAAAAATACAAATATATAAAAAAAATGATGTACATTTGGCGTATAATAGAAGGACTTAGAGAACTTACATGTACTAGTATAAATCCAATATAGGTTAAAATGGCAAAATTCAAATACTAACTCATCTTTCTCTATATCTATATATAGGTGAGAACTGTTAAAGTAAGGTGAAAATTTTATGGGCTCTCTCCTGACATTTAAAGTTTTTTATAGAATCGTTTTTATAAACGGCGATACATCTGAATTTACCGTTTCTTATCCACAAATTTATGCGGGGAATTGTTCAAAGAATAGTGTGGTTATGAGTATCAAGGTGCCATGCCACAGAGCATATAATATTTCATATGATTCTCTCTTTAAGAGCTTAAATCAAAGCCAATTCAGCAGGTGTGTAGCGTCCATTACTTCTTTCGAAAACCTTTCTATTAATGCACCTAACAGTATGATTTGATATTTGAAAATATGCCTGGAAGGTGTATGCAAGAAACGATAAATAAGGATAAGCCTTCAACACGTCATTGGTCCATGCATCAGGCAATGCATAAGTGTGAATGCATGGAAAAACCATGCATGTGAATATACCATGGGTGGATGTATGGCACAATATACAGGAATGAATAAAATCTGCTTTAAAGAAGCACGTAAAGGAATTTAATAATAAATTACGATGAGATAAAAGGCTCTTTGAACCACGTAGATTTTTCCTGCTTGTGTGTGTGTCACAAATCTACGAGATCGTGTTCATCTGTGCAGAACACGTTATGCACAGGCAGCGACCTGATAAAGGAAAATATATAATACCATATACACAGTGTAATAAATAACATGACAGATTCAAACAAGTATAGATATTACTCTCATCTCTTTCAGACCGTAAAATCTAAAGCATCGTTGCTTTAACAGATAATATATGAGAATAATCTGCTCTTTTGCATATGACAAAGAGGGCATATAAACGTGTTTTATGCAATGACAAGCATACAGATGTAGTTAAAAAGATTGTGTTATAGATTACACTCGAATAATTCAGTTTGTACTGCAGCGACTTTTTTGTGATCATGATACACACATTTTTTATGTGAGTTGTTGCAGCTTATGCATTTGATACTGCCAACAGATACGCCCAGTGTGTATTTTTTACCTGCATCTTTATTTGTCCTAGAACATGCTACCCAATATGGACGCAAAATCTGAAATGTTTTCATATCTTGTGGATAAACTGGTTTATCTATGGCCCTTAGAAATCTGTTTAAAATAGGTTTTCAAATTTAATGGACATTTGACCGCGGTGCAACTTGTTATTTAATAAACGACTTTTACATATACTTCAGTTCTATGTTCTTGTCAAAAATCTGAGTAAGGTAAACAAGTTACTGCTTTGTAGAATTCTCTTTGGTCAAAAAAGAACTAGGGTCCCTAGTATTACATCATTTTTTAATTTTCCGTATGTACTCTGTGCCATGGCACCGTGATACTCATGACGTGATAACAAGCAATTTTGAATGCCCTAAGCGTCTGATCATATCATTAAAGTATGGAAACTCCATGAAACAGTTAATTGCAAATTAGAAAATCTGATTCCCGTGATGCAAAGTCTCTACTACATTATAACAATCTATCAAAAATCCATGAAACGGTTAAACTGGAATAAACATCGGAATGCATAATACAACCTATTTATCAAAGAAAACTAAATTCACACGTAAGGGAAGTACCACATTATATGAACATAAACAAACAAGAAAACACAGACAATGGCACTGGGCAACATAGGGAATATAACAAAAAATTCAATGGAAGTGCACACTCTGAATCCTCAGTGTCTCTACTGGTCAGGTCTCAATCAAAACTAAAGAGAATCTCACCATTAGAGACACAAAGCGGCGGCATTTAACATATGAGTTGATGGTTTTCGAATGATAAATACACACACATCAGGAGAACCTGATTATTAAGGCATAAAATACATATTCAAAAATTTAAACAACGGTACTGTACAAGATTATAAATCTCTGTCTCTAAATTAATCACCTCTGAGGGCAGATTTCTCTCCTCATAAACTATTTGCAGATATTAAAAGCAAATATAATCATGATGGTGTGGTTGATAGCCTGCAAGGTCTTATTTTTAGTAAACATTTCATAAAGCCATACGGTGATGTCTACATGCTGGTCAAGCTGTTGACCCGTTGTTTCATATGATTTTTTTTAAATTTCGTGTACTGCCTCCTCTTAATTGCGCATATTAATCCTTTAGTATATTACCGCTGATGAGATATCTCCTACTCTGTGTTATGTTGTATATAATACTTTATTCTACTTTCATCATTCAAGGCAGATAAATAAAGTTATTGTTATTATTATCATCATCATCATCATCATTATAAGCTTATTAACTTACAATACACATCGGGGCCTGTGATCGAATAAGATTTTCTCTGCTGGTCAGTACCTGGTCAAGGCCGAAAATGCCCTTACCAGCAGAGATATGAAGTGACAAAATTCGCCGTATAGATTGTGATTGACCATGTGGTGAAGCAGGTATCGCAGAGAATCTACCTTGCCAGAGGCGGGATCAGGTTCTCGGCGCCACCTGCGCCACCAATCAGACCTCCCATCAAACATGACTGTCCGGGGTGGTACCCCGGGCTTAACCATTCGGTCGATGAGTGTACCTTTTGTTGTTCGTCCGTTGACAAGCAAGTCAAATAACCCATGAACCCATTCACCACAAATGAACTTACACAATGACGAGAGATTACATAGCGGAAAATTCTCCTAAAACATTGTGCCAACAAAAGGTTAGCACATGTTGCTCTGACCAAGACTTGATAACATTTCCGCGGGCAGCACGATATATGAGAGTATCAACGACACCATCCTCATGATGAGATATTGGTGTTATATTGAACCTTCAATAGGACCGATTGACCTGCATTTGGGAAAAACCGCTCAGGTACGGGCCCCACGTGGCATGTATCATGCCAGCATATAAGAAAAAAATTGTACCTAACAAGCCCTGAAGCGGTTCGAACCTGCAATCCAAGAACTTTGTGAAAACATGAACAAAATTCCCAAACCGAAACTTTTATTTGTCACTAAATTAGTTTAGACTAAGGTGAACTTGTATGGCCTTTTTGTTCTAAACACACACCGGAAATGATATAGCGAATGTGTATTATAAATTCTTCAAACAATGCCTCTTTTTCAAGAAATAAGCAAGGCGTGATGGAAAAACATGTTTGTCGCAGCTAAGGATGCCCCATGCGTTGTCATTTTTATTAACACTGTTCTGCCCCTGCCTGATGTTGGCGACCGATTAAGTAAGGGCTAATCAATTTGAGCCGCCCGTTCGAACCGCAGTTCGAACTGCGGCAAACGCAGAGTAAGTTCCCTCGAAATGTAAATCACCCGTCCTTGCCCACTCAAACTTGAGGAATCGATATATCCTAGGTAACTAAACCCAGTGTCCCAGATATATCAATCAATTTTTTTCTTGATGGCGAAAAAAGACCAATGTTTCTCATATTTTCAAAGTCTGTCAGACAGAACAAAGAGATCTTAAACGCTCAACATTTAATCATTTTAGGTAATGTTTTGTCTAAAATCACGCTTCTATTAACCAGCTGCTGTGCATTGCCTATGATACTTACGATGGTCTAGAATGGAAATGTGAAGCAAGAAGTCTTGATATATCGAAAGCAATCTATAAGGTAAGACGAATGTCTCTTTTTAAACCAAGTGAACTTGGCCTGAAATATTCTGTGGTCCGCTTGATAAATGTTATTACTCCGAGAAATAACTCATTGTTCTTCAAGGCGAGTGTCCATGTTGGCTCCCTGTTAAACCAGGAGTACCATTTTGTCCACATTTGATCCCCAACGATTCTTGTTAACAGTTTTTATACGGTGATTTGGCAGAAAATATTTTCTGTGACATCAGAATTTTGCTGATGACACTTGCGTTCTCATAAAAAAAGGCTTATAACTCAGCTGTCATCAGGCTTGCGATTTAACTGTGATCCTACTTTCTTTGATAATTCAGGTGAACTATGATGTATTCCATTTATTGCAAGTAAGCCCTTATCTGTCACATTTTTGGTGAGGTACAGTAAAAACGGATGTCCATCCACTACAGCGCGCTATAGGTTATAATTCCTCAAGCTCCTTTTCGCTTATTTTGATATGCCCTTGTGTTTGGATTTCGTCTGAAATGGGATGCTGAGCTGGCCATAAAAAAGACATCTAAGAGCTTGTCGTTACGCAATAGGTAAAATTTCAGATTATCATGAAATAATATTACTAAATTATCTATCTGCGGGTACGTTCATTTCTTAAGTATCGGTGCACTCTTTTTTACAGTTGCGGTATCAACTCGCTAAAAGCCATTCAAGCGGTACAGTCTGATACAGTCCGAACATGCACTGGTGCTCGCTGCCACGCGACCCGATGAATAACTTCTACCCGAACATGGATGGCCTTCCTTGGGTACCAGAAGTCAGTATTTCGAACCTGTTACCTTTGGAGAAATGTTTTGTAATTTACACCCCTTACCTTGCAGAGCAACTCAAACGAATGGCGACTCGGATGTCGAACAAATCGCAAAATACTTCTTCCATGCCTTCTACAATTCTTCTCTGGAATATTTTACCGCCAGACTAACGTAACCCGCGGTCATTTCTAAGTTTAAATTTGAAGTAACGTCTCTGAACAATCCACGGAGTATCACCCTACCACCCTCACAATTACCGCTTCACTGGGGTACGTCAGACACATGAACTGTGTCCCTGTTATCGAGATATCCAGATAAACGCAGTTCCACGCTCATACAAATACACCGATTCTCACGCGTCTGTTTGTCCCTTCTCTTACAGAGAGTCCCATGTTACATACCGAAAGATATGCTTTTCGTTTTGGCATCAGAGATATATTGACACCCAGACATCTGGATTCCATCCTTTTTGTATATACATATATATATATATATATATATATATATATATATATATAGTAAAACCTGTCTGAAGAGACCACCCGCAGGGCTTGTTACAATGGTCCTTCCCGACTGGGGGTCCCTTAAGGCAGGTGAAATTAAACTAAAATATGCTAATGGGGATTTCCAGACTGGTCATTTAGCCCAAGTGATCCCTTAGCACAGGTGGGCTCAAAGGCAGGTTCTTCTGTATATATATATATATATATATATATATATATATATATATATATATATATATATATATATATATATATGCATGATTGAAACGTGGAGATTCGTGTACTGGTGTGCTAGCATCTTGCGTGTAGGTTTTTAAAAATCGTTTTCTATTGATTACATCTTTATCATAGGAGTAATTGTATTTTTGGCGCCAAAACTATGCCCGTCTCTACTACTGATGTCTATCTTGTAAGTCTTGTGCCTAGTGCAATACCATAAAGTGCGTCTTCTTTGTCTGTAAAATACTCGATTAACACATCATGGGGCAATTCTGCGGCCCCGATTGAATCAATTTGCTCCAGCTAAAATCAAACTAGGAAACTAGGAGAACAAACAGGACCCAAAACTGAGCCTGGGTATGTTTTTTTTTTCCTTTTTTTTCAACATCGCTTGAAAGCGCCAAGTGTCTGTGCGTTGAGCACGGCTATATCCGAACCAAAGGAAAAAAAAAAACAATCACACGCATCCGTTTCTGTAGGCGATGAACTAAAATACTCAACCAAGGTCAGATAGAACGGAACAACAAACGTGTTGTTTTCCATGGCTATCAGAGTTATGTTAGCCCTATGGTATCTTAAAAGGTGTATTTTGCACCCTGATCTTACTGGGCCTATATTTTTTTTGTTCACTAGGTTTAAATGAGGTAATGTGTCTACGTTTGGTCAGAGATTGACTTTGAATGATTTTTGTGGATGTTGTCTAATGTCTTTGTTCACTTAGATGGTAGCAGTCTCGTTGATTCCGTCGTGATGACGATGCTAGAACTATTAATCTGAGCCTGGATGGGTCTACTAAAATATGATTTTGTACCTTTTAAACAGACACTTCTAAAAGTTCCTTGATAATTAAGAGTATATAATTGTATAACGTAACATAATGGCCCTTCATTTTCAAGTGTAGCCATTATGATTTCTGATTATCTGTGGCTGGGACCTGTTTTCGCACTAGAACGACCATGGACACATTTCCATTATAGGACTGGCATATTTATGCGGAGGAATATCAATTGTACATATATGTCGCTTAATGAAAATATTGGTCCGGGGGTAATTGG
>OZ026624.1:73550370-73579370 GCA_964020975.1 Hermodice carunculata
TCTTTCTTTCTTTCTTTCTTTCTTTCTTTCTTTCTTTCTTTCTTTTGTTCTTTCTTACTTTCTTTCGTTCTTTCTTTCTTTTCTTTCTTACTGTCTTTCTCTTTTCGTTCTCATTTTCTTCTCTCTTTTTTTATGTCTACTTCTTGTACGTTGCTTTTTGTGGAGAAGCCAGTAGTTAGAAATCCAAACAGTTGCAAGATCATAACCCGATTCTCAAAATTTGTCCCATGATGTAAACTAACTTAACATGATCGAATTATGCAAACAAAAGACGATTGAAATTTCATGAAAATTATCCATATTTTTTAGAACCATTCTCACATAGATGTGTGATTTCCAGTACAATATATGGGTTTCAGACGTAATGAAATCCTATTCCATACTAACTGATGCTAAGGAATATCAATTGATGCTTAAATTCACGGGATATCTTGCAGACATCCCAAAGTATACCCCCAGCACAACATGGACAAGCTGTTTACTGTTGTCTACTGCCATGCTGTTATACAACCATTTTGCATGCATAATAACGTAGCTTGCAGGGTCTGGACGTGTATACAAAGCAACGTACTGTCTACAGTTCAATTGACCATCTCCTTTGGAAGGCAGAGGTCATAGTGCAAATGAGCCCCTCCCCCACCTCTCTCCCCCGACAGTGTCACTGAAAGCATAACAGTCTTCCAGTCCACAATGACTGCTTTAGTAACTTTATGGTTTTCATAAACACATAACTGAAGTGCGGAACAATTAAGTGTGTTGATCAGCGTCATGCCAGTGATTTCGTGAAGGCTGCAGTGGTGCACGTTTGTTGCTTCTTTTTCTTCATGTAACTTGTGAGATGAGATCTGTTCTTGATAGTTGCTGTAGTATGTTCTTAGTGCTTGTGTTTGTGTGTAACTAATGCTTTGCTTTCACAACACGATCAAGGGATAAAGACGGTTATATTTCTACATTTTATTTCCCCATGGATAATAATATTATGCGTACATTGCATATAAATATACAAATAATATTCATATTTGCATGTACATACCCATCTGTCTCCAAAAGTGCTGACGCTCTGTGGCGTTGGCACCTCCCTGCAGTGGGCACTTTGGTTTTTAACTAGGCCCAAGGTTGCCCTTTATGGATACGTTTCACTGTATATGTAAACCCAGGAATTGGGTGCACATCTGATTGTAACTGTTGATGATATTCAAGTTTTAAAATGTGAAATGTCTCTTATTGTCATGATTTTAAATGCTATTAGTATATTTATGCATTCACACCTCACTCAATCAAATACGATTTTTGTTTTTGATGTGGGATGTATGAGGTCAGCTGATTTTCTCCCCGCACGGCAATCCATTAAAGTGCTGTGCTAAATGCTTCGAAAATAAAGCAACTGGATGAGCTACCCATAGGGAGACAAGTGTCATAGTAGAAGTTGTTCTGCCATGGAGTCCCTAGTAAGAAGTGATCTGACTGATGGACAGGCAGATTTCTGAAGGCCTCATGGATATCAAACTTTGCAAGATATACCATGTCTTTCGTATCCACTGTTTCGCTTATTGCATCTTGCACTGTTGTAACTGAAGTTATTTCCTCAGGTATGAAGTCATTTACTGAATTGCCCTTTGGGTATGAAAGATGATGGATCATGCTGTAAGTGTTTGGCTGGTGTTTGGGGACGACTCCTACTGGTGACATATGAAAATAGTTCCGGAAAGGGGGTTCTTTGAAGGGCCCTACTATTCGACCAAACTTCACTTCCTTTTGTAACTTCTCTGTGACCACATCTGGAAACTCGTAGGCTGATTTTAAATTTGTTAGAAACCCTGTTACCGGTCGATGGAAACAACCTAGCCAAAAGCCATCCCGGAAATCGCTAACTAACATTCTATGCTGCCCTGGGTGATATCCCTCCACGAAACTCTTCAGAACGTCGGCTCTTTTGGGCGTGGTTACCCCTGAGGCACATATATATCCCGTTTCCCCTGCCCCTGGGGGCACCAGGGGATGGGAAGGGTTCTTCCCAGCTGACAAAGTCCGCCCTTTGCAATGCATCTCTAAGGGGAGAGTCCCCTCCTGGCTGTTCGTATGAGTGACAAAATTGGTTTCCTCTTCCCCAGTGACGGTCGCACGGACCCCATTGCACTTGTGTCATTTATGGGCCCTGTTACACACTTCACATGGTTGGCCCCTGTGGAATTTAAAGCAAACATTGGGGGGTAGGGACTGTTGCAAAAAGGCTTGTTCGAATGAAAGGGCTAGGGATGTGTGCCAACTTTGAGCAGTTCCAGGTTGGTTAGGAACCAAGACTGGGTTACCCTCCCTATCCAGATCAAACTCAATATGATAATTTAGCCAAGCAAAGTTATCCTTAGCCATTGAGGAAATATGATTGGCATAGTGCATCAACCCAGGAGCCTCTTCAGGTATTTCAGGGTGAGCACTGCTGCGTAAAGGTGAAACACACTGGTTCACTCACCTATCATTTCACCTTAAGTGACCTGAGGGACTTCACCTTCTTGTCAGACTTCCTCTTCTTGTAGAAAAGAATAAAGGGGTGTCTTGTGGCCTGCAACAGTGCATCAAAATCTACATACTTGTTATGCCAAATTTTTTTCTCATCTGGAGGGAAACCCTTGCGTGGAAATGACTGCTTGAATTATTTGCTTGTGATTCTGTTCATGTGGGGGCTGCATCCTCATTTACTGCTGCTACCATGTCCTCAAATTGGTCACAACCTGAGCCATGCCTAGAAGTCTCGAACTTATCTAATATCTCACTTTTCTGATGTTCATCTTCATTTTCACTTTCACTGTCACTTCCTGTTTCTGACTCGTCATCTGTATCCTCCTCATCTGAACTACTACTACTACTGCTACTACTAATCGACACCTGCCGATGCTTTTTGCTCCCTTTCTTCTCTTTTGCTGCCTCAATATTAGTTGTATCACTTCATTCTGCACCTTAACCATGGCTCACTGCTGGTCTATGCCCACATCCTGTTGAATGCTACCCTGACAAGAGCCGCCGGACTGGGGCTCTATTTCTTCAGTCTGCCTGATTCTTCTTCCTTCCTCTTGAGGGCCTGAGGGCCTCTGGGAAGGCATTCTTGTTGTGCGTACCTGGCATTCTGCAAGGGAAAGGATTCACCCCAAACAGTTTGCTTAACAGGCACACGAGGTTACTGCTCGAACTATCACCCCTTCCTTTTTTTTGTTACAAATCCAGAAAGCTGTACTCAGCCAGATTAGGCCATAAGGCCACATTGCTGACAGGTGAAATAGTATGTATTGTATAACCCACATCAGGCCTTCATATTTCTATTCAATTCAGATGCAAAAAGGTGACGAAATATATATATATACCAACTGCTGAACCCAAGGCGGCAAAAATATACACACAATAAACAAAAGCCAGGACTGCCAGGATGTTACTGAGGGTGAACAATGCACCACTCAACATGTGTAACACACATAGATGGAACACCATAGAGAGGCGTGTAACATTGTCATTTTTTTTATCTTTTACTTTAACCCGTGATATTTATAACCGATATGTATGTAGCCACTGCACTTAATTTCTGTGCACCTTGGTGAACCCAACGCCAAACACAGCTTGTGGCGGCCAGCTACATGCAGGTAACATAAGCTGTTTCTAATACCTGTGGACATTAATACCAAAACACAAACTTTCCAGTTACCTTGTCCACTTTGCTTAGTTTGATAATCAGAAGTGTTTGTAATTATGAGTGTTCATTTTAAGTTGCACTGAGTGCTCTGTAACAAATCCCTAGTCAAGAGCACACAGTGGTTACCTGAGCACTCCCTGCTTCTGATGGCCTGATGTATTGCTGTTGCTGTCCACTATGTAGATGCTGAAAGTACCTTGGAGCTAGAAAACATATCAGGCCTTTATAGAAATGGCACCTCCAGTCCCTAACCAGCACATATATCCGGTTCCTACCATTTTCACATTACATAACCTTGGCTACTATTAATTAGTTTGAAGAATTGTTTGTACTGTGAAACCGTTTCAGTGATTCGAAACGTACAGCCAACTGGAACATGGAACTTAAGGCAGGTGGGCTCTTCAATGAGATGTATTAATTAGAGAAAGGTAGCAGAAGGAACTTTGAAAATATGACCTTAAAAAGGAGGTGGTCTGTCATTACAGTGGTCTCTCAAAACAGGCCTCACTGTATTGGAATCATACAGAGCAAAAGTCCTGAAGCTTTCTATAAATAGGCGCCTGCTATCTCAAGTCGGCCCTGGTGCCCTTGATTTATTTTCACAAAATTATAGCCACTAGTAAGTACAAGGAAGTGTATGCAACAGTCCAATTGCTTATACAATCACTATGTGACCTACACACATAACATGTTTCTTGATTGCAGTGCAGTGCACATCTGTCGTGCCAAGTATTTCCTGTCCCCCTGGGTATTAATATGTTGTGACCCCAATATGTGGCTGTCTGGAATGCCTTGCTGATTATCCCACAATGCTGCTTCGATGCGGAAACTGTCCTTTCTAATTTGTAGGGTCTAAATTACAGAATTTAAGGCAAACTCAAAGCTGTGCATCACATTGGCTTTTGTTTGAAAACAAATTACTAGGGTTGTTGTCGCTGTGCTGTACATACCTCATGAACAGGTATACTGGACAATAGGGGCCAGATTTTGCTCTAAAGCTAATGTTGTGAGATTGGCTGGTGGTGTTATGTTTGAAACATGTGAATTTTACATTCACTTCTGTTGGGAGATTTTGACGAAATATGATGGGTACATCTCCTAGCATCAGGCTGTTGTTCTGCCCTGATCGCCCTGTACAGGTGATATCCCGCACACAGGCATATATATGAAAGGTGAATGTGAACATTGCGTGACACTATTTTTTTCATAACCTGATAAGTTCCTGTCAGCAGTGTAGTTAAGATTGGGGCTGTTATGGGTAGCGGCATGTCTAAAGATGGACAAAGGCTGTGTGCTCTTGCCCTTAACTTTTGAATGACAATTTTTGTTTCTGATCTGGATGACCCCGAGTTTTGTGTAGGAAACTAACAGCTGTCAGATGGGTCTGAATAGTCTTTCCTTTATAGTTTTTATTAAACAGAAATGCTACAAAGAGGGCCACTGTTGTGCGAGTAAGGGGACAAGAGGCACCCAGGCCATATGTGATTCAAAGCTCTTGGCAGTTCTTAGTGAAGCTGTATTGGGGCCACTGATGAGGTCATAAGCCGTTTCAATAAGTTCTCTGGTTTCAGGTTCTTTGGCATCGATGTGGGGGTATTGTGGCTCTGTGGAGAGAGAATTTGAATGTTTTAATCAAGCCGTGCCGTGAGGCATTGACCCTTAGGTTGACAGATCCAGCAACATGCCATGATTTAACCCTTATACATTTAATTGTAAACAAGTGATGACCAGCTTCTGTATGCCGTTAGTTATCAATGAATCTTTGGATGACTGCTAGTAACATTTGCAATGAGGGCCTCGTTGTCTGTTAAGAGGACAATCAAATGGTTTCTCATCAGAGAGCCCCAGATGTACAGTGCTACCACTATAGGAACTACTTCAAGAAAGGTTATATTGTATGTTCCCATGCTAAGGAAAATGTTGCACATAGCCATCTAGATGCAAATATGGCTGCAAACCTGTTTCAAGTGCAATGGTGCCGTAGGACACCCAATCCTCATTTAGGAAAATGGCGCACCCATTAAAATGCTCTAAGAACTGTAGCCAGCACAGAATGTCTGCCCTTGCCTCTATGATTATTGATGCAAAATAGTGTGCTTTTGAAACATGCAGTGTTAAGTCTATCATTCACCTTAGGAATGCCTTCCCAGGTTGAGTGGCTTTACTGGCAAAAGATAGGAAGCCAATGCAAGATTGAATTTCTCTCAGTTTCATTTTCTTTCTTTTCTTGCTTGTGTCTAAAAGTTCACAATATAACTCAATTTTGTCTCCTGGAAATGAGAGTTCCATTGTAGTGGAATCCAGTTCCATGCCTAACAATGTTAAAAGCTGGGATGGCTAAAAACAGTTTTGTTATGAGCAACAGGTATGCCCAAAATGTCACATAGTGCTAGGAATTTATGGAGGGCTTCATGACATTCTGCCTCATTTTCCTCAGCAGTAGAAAATTATTGAGGTGGTAGCAGCATGCTGGCACATTTAGTGTATTGAGGTTGATCCATTCTATGACAGAACTGGCTTTTTCCGAATTTAGGTATGAGCAAGACGTGCCCATCAGAACGCATCTGTCGTAGTAATACTGCTCTTGCCAGGCAAAGCAAAGAAAAGGGTAATCCTCTGGTTTAACTGTGGAAAGCTTCCAACATATCTTGATTCTGCTATGAAAGAAAACCTCAGCAAAGATTTGACGAGTCTAACTGCATTGTGAACCACAGCATACTGTACACATGCTGCATCCTGTGGTATTCCCTAGTAAATTGACATTGTATGTTGGGCAAAAGAAGGATGATGAATCAGTCTCAAGTCACCATGTTTCTTTCTAAAAGGCTAAAGAGCAAATTCTCAAACAGTTTGTATGTACCTAATCCTGCTTTGTGGCAGGCTGCTATTTCTTTATTCACTTTTTGGGACACAATATTGGGGTGTTTCCTTGCCGATTTCAAATTCTTGCAATTTTGACCTAATCTTGGGCCTTCCAAATGAATTGGAAAACCCTTTGTTAGGCCATTTAGAATGTATGTCTTCCTGTCTTTATCACATGCTTTGAGAAAAGATTTTAATTTCTTGACATTCACTTGGGTTGGCAATGGCAGATTAGGTATGTTGGGATTTTGTCTTTTAGGCAAAAGACTGGTCGCACTGGTCTTTATCCTTATTGGGACATTTTGAGATGGGATGAGATCCTGTACATCCTGAACAGTGTGTGCCATTGTGATATTTGGAACAGAACCCACAGGGGATTCTGTTCTTTCTCTTGTTTTTGGAACGAAAGGGCTGGTTTCTTTGGTTTGAAAATTGGTTGTCTCATTACTTTACTATGCCCCGAGAGGTTGCAATGTTCATGGTTACATTGTCGACCTCACCCCATCTCAAATCTTCTGATTATTTCATTTGGTCGAAAGACTAACCAAGTTGCTGTATTTTAACAAATTGGATGCTTCCCCTGGTTCTCTTTACAGTATGACAGACATAAAAAATCGGAAATGCATCCTTTCATTCTGAGAGTGACAGGGCGCACTGCTCAGTTCGCTACCACACTAATTCTGGGACCTTCACCCCATTGTTGAGTGTCGAGCCTTAAGGAGCTGTCGTCTTTGTTAAGTAACAGGTAAAAATTTATATATTCCCATGCCCAAATCTTTTGGCATAGTTTTGTTAGGACTTTGGCATGAATGGGCCTATTTACAGAGAACTGGGAGGAACCCTGAGTGAGTGGCAGTTTGGAGGTACCTGTGTGTCTGGTCTCCACGCCCGAGCTAGAATGAGATGCTATGGCTTCCAGGGTCAGCCTAAAGCCCCGCTGGATACCATGGTCCACTAAATTGGCGATGTTCGTCATGGAGTGCTGGTGAAGCTGTGGGGGTGTGCAAGAGGGTTACTCAGGTGGTGATGGTTGAGGAGAGGGGGTCACCTCTCCTAATCTCCTGGGGGGTCACTCACTTCTGCTCTTCATAGTCCTCTGCTGAAGGGGAGTAGGTCTGACCTTGGGCTTCCTGGACTTTCTGCCAGACATCATGGTCTCTTGCTAGAATAGAGAAACAAGGCCTTAAATACCATCCCTTTTTATTTCCTTCTTGTTCATACTTATGTACAGTGCAAACACTGGTAAGAACCCATTGAGGACATGCATTGGTATAAAATTGTGGCGTATTGAAATGGATTAGATAGTGTTTATTGGGTTTAAAAACACTGTTTGCCACATTAATAATATTAAAACTGGCAGCAAAACTATTTCCCCACAAGTAATGAAAACTCTGCTAGCACAAATTTGCAAATGACAAAGTCAAGTCATTCTGAGGTGCAGTAAAATCTGTGTGGCAGTGTTTTGTTGTACCTAACAGCACTGTACTATATTTCCTTATTTTGACTGGCGCACCCAGGAGCTCACAGACTTGCCTTTCCCCACTCTGCCATGTAAAACAGCAATAAAAGATTTTGATACCAAGCCATGAGTAAATAAATATACATATCTCGCAAAGTTGAGCCAATGGGAGCGCTACAGTATTCCCCAGCACAATGTGCTGCAACATGCAGCCATAAACCGAGAGTGCTACAGCTTCCCTGACCATACATTCACCACAACTCACAGACTCCTGCCAACCACGGACACAGCAATCCCTTGAGTCATGGGCTGTTTGATGGCTAAAACACGTGTAATACATGCTTAAAACCAAAGGCCATCACATCTGAGATCAGGACAGGACGAGTTTGTCTGTGCAAGACCCTGCACATCCCCACTGAATACCAGCGCAGGTGCCTATGACCCAGGGATCCCTGCAAAATCTAATAATGGATGTCTCCATCCTGCTCATATCCACCACAAATATTGGAATTGAGGACACATAGTAAAAGTTAGAATCCTCGGTCGTGAGGCGGAACCAAACAATACAGTGTAGACAGACATACAGGCCTGACACCTATCTTAATCAGTTAATATCTCTGCCTTATGCTGCCAGGCAGAACATGTAGTTAGTTTTGCTGATTGTTTGGTTGCCTGTGAATACAGCGGGTACCTGAACCTTTTATTTCCTTGTCTGCCGTCAAGCCAAAAAGCATCAGTGATGCAAGAAATACAAATGGGCCAAACGAATGCCGCCATAAACATAATTGTTCCTGTGAACATCTATATAAAGTGGTCATTTGACCCCATCAAAATGGCAATGAAGGATCATGTGATCAGTAAAATGTTGCACCAGTCAAATGTAACTCAACATCTCACCTGATTTAGGAGAGTCCTCTCTTTATGTAGAGAATGGCACCCCGATCCACTTCCAATACTTTGTAATGCCAACTCCCCAACTCAAATGGACTCTGAATTTCTGGAATATGAGAACGGCAGTGGTCTCTGTACGTTTTCACAAGGGCAGGGCATTTTGTTCTGAAAAGGGCATCTTGTCAACATGGGTAGGGACCATAAGTGCACCGCAAAAGTAAGGTTCTAGATAAAATAACGTATGTTTCATGCAAAACTGAAAAAAAAATTAATGAGTGTATCTAAACTATGGTGAAAATACTTTATTATATTTTCTTTGAAAGCAGCTTACATAAGATTTGTAGTCAAAATTGAAGAAATGGGCCATAAAGCGTCAAAGCATGATGTATATTTCACAGAAAAGGGGCAGGGAGCAAAGTAAAAAGGTAGAGATCAAAGAAAAAGGGCAGGGAACAAAAGATAAAGGGCAGGGTAAATCTCCATTCTATTTTAAGCTGCAGTGACCACTGCAGTGGACTCACCTCCAAACGTTTGTGTTTCCAGTGTATCGTGAGGTACTTCATGTCCATCATAGAGAGCCGTGCATCCAGAAACAAGTTGATTTCTTCCCGCCAGTCCTTATAGGTGGCTTGCCAAAAAGGTTCTGGGGGGACATCCATGGGGAGACATGAGGCACTGCCATCTGTTGGATGTAAGGGAGTTCTAGCAGTGGCTCCACAAGAGACGTGTTATCGAACCATTGATGCCTTGTGGTAACATAAGTCGTTTTCACCCACTTGGAGGGCCACAACCTGTGGTTGGAACTGTTTCATGACTGTCCCACGAGGTCTCAAGTCATGGTGAAAGGTACCCAGGAATGTGGCCCCCACCTCTGCCATGGAATCTGACATGAAACGATGAAAGGTCTACTTTGATTGCTGGATGCTCCTTCCCGAAAGCAGATTCCAGTGTGTGCATGCAGCTGCGACCTAACACCAAGATCTGTGGGGTTGCTGCCCTGATATTCTGGAGTCAATTGAATGGCAGGAGTAGATTACGAAGCGATAGGGTGTAGTTGCCTTGTAAAATTACTTACATTGTGTTAGGCTTGATGATCGTCATTCGTACTCGTAATGGTACACTCATAAAAAAGGAGAGAGAGCGCAAAATCATAAATGTGTCTCCAAAAACATGGATTACAAATGATGCCTGAAAATGATGCTACTTATCACTACATTTGAAGGAAAAACTACCCTCTTCAGTTATGGAAATTATTTGACTGTCTTTGAACACACACTGACTTCAGAACTGGAACGGCATGTTCATGAACCCACTAATGTGAGCACATGTGTGGCCACACTTGAGATCCATGAGGGTTATGCTTTGATCGTATGTTCAAATAACAAGCTCTGCACAGAACTTCTTTACACAATACGCATTTGTAATGGTTATCAACATAATGCTTACAGCCTAAACAAAGTCCGGTTTTTCGTCTGTATGTGGACCCGCACCTATCCGTTGACATATCTGGATGTCCATCAACTTGTGCCTGTGACTATAAGTGTCTCCTTGTTTAATATACATGGCCATAGTTTGAGCTGCTAATGCCTGTATTCACAGCACTGTTCAAAACATCATTCTTTCCAGGATTGTCTTTGCCGCACGGTTTTTAGCAGCAATTGTTGCACAAAGGTTCAATTAGGGCAGCCGTCGACTTGTCTCCATTAGTGTTCACATTGTGGGAGCTCTGGTATTCACAAGTGTTTCTCACAGTTTCGACATCATGACTGTGCAGGCCCGTTTCAGTAATTGACCCAAAATTACTACCTGAACCAATTAAGTTTGTTCATGTACATTTTCTCTGACATTGACCTCTAAATCTCTGTTGAATTCGGACCTTTCATTTTTCGGAATTGGTAATGAGTCCATATTCCTCTCTGTTTTCTGACCATTTCTTTGCCCTGCTCTAGTCTTTCGAAATTTATAAGGGGGATTTGCGTTTGTAATCCTGAACATTTGGTATCGTCTCCTCGAAGTTTGATTCACTATCTGTCTTGAATTTTATGCTGATGGCCACACCCAAATTTCCACCCGTAACTTTCCAGGAAGAGATTTCATATTCTACCAAAAGGGGTCAATGGTGTTCCTCAATGCAAGTGGTTTTTGGTGCCTATCCATTTTCACACAACATAATCCCTAAGTGGCACGAATTTGAGCATATTTGAGGAGCGATTTTCAACCTGATTTGGTTACCAGACCAGTGATCCCCAACTAACTACTGCTTGATCCATACGTAAGGATAATGTTTCATTGCTCTGGTTGTTACATCGATATATGTTAGCAAGAGGTCTTACTGCATTGTGAATCAAATCTTCCAACAAATAATAACGTGTTTTTTGGGTTTTGTGCTGCAAATATTTGCTGAGCTGAGGACAAGGGTTCAAACATAATTTTTGTTTTAGTTTGTTTTTTGTTTGTTTGTGTTTTTGCCTTTTAGAATTGACATCCATTAAGTCAATGATACATGCCGCTTGTGTAATCCAGTTGAAACGCACTTCAGGTTAAGTGCCATAAATGTACTGGTCATCAACTGTCGGTGGAACTTCAATAAATCTGGCACATAATTTGCATTACATATGAACGAAAGAAGTGAAAATATATATTGTGTCATGTGATTATCTATGTATGAAATCATGCTTCTTCAATTCAATGTAGAAAGCCACAATTTGCACGCAATAACTTGTTTGTTAGTATATCATCTACAATTTTTAGTAAGATATCTCAGATCCTTTCATGAGAAAGTCTAGTGCTTCTCATATATAAAATGTAACTATTGTGTTGTGCATCATCAAAGGACAGACAGATAGGTCAGTAAATGGTATTAAACCTGCTGATAGTGGCCACACCATATTTGTCATTAGCCTTCCATGAGTATTTCGTTTAACTTGCGTTTTAATACATTGTCTAATAATACAGTTACTGTCCAGCTGCTTGTATCCCTTACAAAATAGGTGACATCGCAAATTGAATATAACTACAATTTTCCCCGCATGGTATACCGAAGAAAAGTCCTAATATTTGACATTGTTCTTCATTTATATGTCAGCTAAAGCAGCTGTTACATGTATTATATTGTACCTTACCGATGCGATATTTGCATTTGGTATCACGTTTGACATATATACACTGACAAGTTATTGTCCCTGGCCTCTGGCCCTTATTTACTTCTTACTTAGTTTGACACAGTTACATATACGTTGCATGGCCAAGTAAACTATGAATAAATTTAACCAATTTTACTGCTCAAATGTATGTATGTATATATATATATATATATATATATATATATATATATATATAGAGAGAGAGAGAGAGAGAGAGAGAGAGAGAGAGAGAGAGAGAGAGACAAACGGACAGACAGAGAGAGAGAGAGAGAGAGAGAGAAATTGATCTTTTAATCTTTAAACAGCTCTTTGTCTAAAATTACTTGTCAATTGTTTCAGAAAGACAAACGGACACGTCCGAGGGGCCTGGCTCTTAACTTGGTGTGACTCATATGAGTGAGGTTGATATAAGATTTAGAGGACAAAGTAGTTTATGCCGGCTTTGGGTAATCATTCAAAAATCAGTTGACCCGTGAGTTTTGAAATTGCACATGACAATTGTTGTTTGCAGGGGCCAAGTTAAGAATGCACGTTTGTTGTGTTGACTTCATTGCTTAAGTAAAAGGGCCACTTCAGTGATTGAGAAAAATTGGCTATGTACTATTTGAGCCTGTACTGTGGTATTTCATATTATGTTCATAAAAAAACGCTAGGTTGGGACTGCACATGGATCACCTATAATTATTTTTCAAGATAATAAAGATACTTTTGCAAGTTTCACTTTTCTCTCGATAGCTAGGGAACTATTTGCGCTTGGACTTTGATATGGCCCATGGTAGTAGTCCTCTAGTCTAGGCCGACACTGAGCAAATTTGATAATGGCCTAGTCCACAACAGTTATTGCCACGTAAGCCCTTGTTCACAAGGTACACTGAACACTGTAATTATCCTCTTGTGTATTATTGAGGCTTCCCTGAACACCAGTATGAAGTTGTAAAAACATCAAAAAAATTAGCGTTCCATGTTTTTCAATTCAGGGTTACTTGGTGAAATTCTAAGCATTAAAAGTCTTAGAACTTTCTTCTTTATAACTGGTGCTTTACGCATAAAGCGCATAAAATTAACAAAGAAAAAAAAGAAAGAAAGGAAAGCATTGAGGACGATATACTATGTGCAGCCAGTATTGACCAGCTTGAGGGGAAAGGTTAAATAGGTGAAAAACTCTTTTCCAATGCACCATATGAAAACCTGGTTGCTGGGGGACTTGCATTGGTGGCATTCGAAATTCTGATTGATTCAGTTAATATAGTCATTCCAACTGAAATTGGGCAACACGATCTGCATGATTATCCGAATCTGAGATCTTTTCTTTGTCAAGAGAAAAATTGGATGAATCTATGGGAATATGTGACAGTGAATATCATGGATAGAGAGTTGGCAGCATTGCAATTAATCCCTGACAGAAGATCCCAATTATTTACAGAACCTAGGTCAGTGTTAAAGCATGTTCCTGATGTCACTGGGTTTTCAATCATTTCTAGAATATTCATACTACTCCCGAAAAGCCGGATGCTACATATCTGATCATTCATCATGCAAATCAATACGCTGCACGTAATTTGAACTTGCTTAAAAGGAGGATCACCAAATCCTCATTTCGGAGCTGGAAAATATACCATCATGCATACCACATAGAATGCCTTATGATGATGATGATAATAATAATAATTATAATAATAATAATTATACTTATGGTAATAATAATAATAAATATAATAATAATAATAATAATAATAATAATAATAATAATAATAATAATAATAATTATTATTATTATTATTATTATTATTATCATTATTATTATTTATTATTATAATTATTATTGTTATTATTATTATTATTATTATTATTATTATTATTATTATTATTATTACAACAACAAATATAATGATGATGATGATGATGATGATGATGATGATAATAATATCAATAACAATTAACAAATAAACAAAATCTGACTGGTTTGTGTTTCTCCTTCTCTGCCCTTCTTAAAATGAGTCTGCTTGATTGCATTATGTCTCCTGAATCATGAGTTTCTTTAAGTAAACGAAGTATATCCTGTTGGTTATTCCTAAAACACATTTTACAATTAGTCTCAATACATGTGGATACATAGGACATATCAAAACAGCTGTTTAATATGATTTTGTTTCAGTATGAGCCCTTTTAGGAATGGCATGTGCGTCTTATTTTTTCAACATCAAAGACAAGAAGAACCTTGGATGGAAATCGAATAATTCTACCTACATGACTTCAACTTCAATTATATAAATTTCATTTACGTGTATATCATTGTGTCGTTCTTAGAGTGGCACAACTTAATTATTTGTGTTAGGATGTTTACATGGGCAAGCAAAGTTCGCAAAAAAAAATTCAACTAGCTTCCAAGAAAAAGCTTCGTAGTTGCGATGATGATTTTGACGGCAATATTACCAAATGATCAGTGTAAAACATACTAATTTGGTGTGTTTTTACACCATCTGCATTCTGCATTCAGCTCTGCACGCTCGGTACATTAGAAAACGGTAATGAGTTTGGAATATATAGAGCTAAATTATATATGACTACTAATAAACGATCTGGACATGATGACGCTGAGCCGAATAAAAAATATAATAGTGCCAGGGTATTAATTTATTTCAGTCAAGATGATTTACACTTCCAGATTATGAATCTAGGCCTTTAAAATTTAATTCACAAATTCCAGTAGGTTATCGAGTAAATGTAGCAGTGCCAGTAACAGACGTAAAATATCTTTAACCCTTTCCTCCTTGACTCCTAAACTGGTCAGTTGTCAGATGTTCTTGCTGCCATGTTTTGACTAATTTCAGCGATAATGAAAACAACCTAAAAGAGAAAAGTAGATGAGACCTGTGGTGATAACATGTCCCAGGCCCCAGCTTTTTTAGGCATGGGTAAATAACTTAGCCCCCGACCCATGCCAAGGAAAGTTGTTGCTTCAGTCTTAATTGGTCGGGGGGGGGGATTAAATGCAAGTGTAGACATCATCATCTTCTATTCCACAAAATGTTTGAGAGAAACAAAAAAAAAAAAAACAAACCAAAAAAAAAAAAAAAAAAAAACCAAAAAAAAAAAAAAAAAAAACTACAAGACGGATGGAACTATTAATTCTTTAAATGAAAGAATCTGTTGCAGCAAGATAGAGCTATCTGGTAACTGGAACAACCAAACCGATATTAAAAGTCAACAAAAGCCAGTCTTTACTACAACTGTGCTTCTGTACATTCTCGGCTCTTCCATTCGGCTTGAATAATGCACTATGTAAATTTCAAAATCGAGTCTTTGTGTTTACTATATTAACACCAATCTAAGATGATGTTACCACATATATAGAAAGACATTTTGGCAAGGTAAATGTAAATTGAACCAAATATTAGGATTTGGTACAAAGCCATATTAATGCTACACTTTCAGATGTGGATCCCCTCCCCAACCCCCAAACTTGTCTTTGTGGTTCCTAAAGAGGGCATCTCCACAAATGTTAATATAAAGTAAATATTGGTCTCTCCCTAAAATGTAAGACGCGTAAGAAGATTAATTGGCGTAGGATCTAGCAAACGGAGGTTTATATCATTTGAAATAGTGAACACAGCTGTACCATGCATAAATTGATCACGAAGGGTGTCTGTTCAGCTGGTCAGAGGAAAGCCAAGCTGTCTTTGCACAACTCAGAGTACACATTCCAGGCGTCCCCTCCTGGCTTAACCAGATATTGCACTGCCTATAGTCTCGGACTTTGGTGGAAAAGCAAGACTATACCGTTCAGCTGCTGTGGTTACTCTCTGCTATAAAACCAAACAAGTGGACAGACACTTTGCTCCATTAAACAATATTCGATCACTTTGCCTTCCCAGGTGGAACAGACTGTTGTCAAGTAGTTATTTATGTTTAGCTTTCAAGAGCTGTTTTATAGGAAAGTATCTATGAGGAGATAAACCAAACATGGAAGAACCTAGACGAGTTACATATATACCCATTTACCTATTAGTGATATGAGATCCACACAATATAATACACATTGTCAGCCACGGACACCTGTGCTCAATAATTCTTGCTTTCCCTGTACAATATGTATCTGGAAAAGATACCTTTAAATGTCGGGCAGGTAGAATACATTTCAAGATTTGCAAAAGTGTACAAATACAAATTTCATTTCTTTGAAGAAAAAAACCTGTGGCAGTTTTTGACTTTATGATGAGATCCACAGGATTTGGTGGAAATGGTGTTGAGATTCTTTTAGAGCATCAATTAGGTTTAACGTAGCTCACCCTACTCTTTCGTCTTGGGTATCCTAATTGTCAAAACACTTCTAGTTTATCGGCTTATGCCACAAATCTGTTACTGTATTTGTATTTAAATCTTTCTTGCTTGTTTTGAATAAATATGTGTTGTCTTATCCACTACCTTTTATACCTTCTATATGCCCATCTGTACCACAGGGGTAGTTCAAACGGTTTCCTCCACTGTCGCTTAATTGTTCTTCCCGGAAATATATTGAAAGCAAAGTCAAAATATCAAGTTCATCGGCTGAATCCAAGTTACTTTCCTCAGATAACACAACTCATTAAAGTGATGCCTGTTCCAAATTGTTAAAATTTAGCAAAATACGACATGTCAATTGATAACTCGGTTAACGATCCTCAAATGTATGTATATATTCAGAAACCAAGTGCAAATTTTGTTGAGATATTGTGCCTTAAATTTGATCGTAAAATATCATGATAATTAGGAAAATATTCCATTAACCACAAAATGGTATTACACCTGCTGTTGTTATCAATATTCGTTCTCATTGTTGCCAACACAAGTCAACTTAGGACCACTGAACACCAGCGAGCTTGCACTCTACCCAAGGAGAACATGTGTGCGTGGTTTCAATTTTCAGATTAAATGTTCGCTGAACCACCCCAAAGTACTCACATACTAAAAATAGGTGTAGTTATGTTTTAATTTTAACATCCCGCTAATAAAATATATGTCATAAAAGAAAGGAGGGGGAGGGGGGAGTATAAGAAAAGCACGCCTGCGAGGAGGTGTCTTCAACACGGGCCGATGACATATGTTAACCTGTCGTATTCTGACTGGGACAGTTAATTTCATAGCAACTAAGTTGTTAAAATGAAGAGAAGTTGATAATCATCGATTGATTTCTAAATGATTGATCCAAAGCATTTTAATGTAAATGGCCATCGACTGCCTCAGCATGATGTCAAGTTTCATAACTCAATATTACTCCCGAAATGAACACTTAATATTGCCATTGGGATATTTAGACTCATGACACAATACTCTTTCATCACCACATAACCGTTGGCTAAACCAGAATTAAAGGCACTGTCCACATTCAGATTTTGTCTGGTCATGCCAACTGTAAATGCATTCCATCTCATTTTCAACGTTACTCATCTCTCAGGTGCTAACAGAACTATAGAAAGAAAGGCAGATCAGCAAGACGGACAGGTAAAACCCAGATTATGTACCCGAGAACAAAAACTTACGGTTCGTGTGTTCCATCTACTCTTTCTGGTAATAACGTCAAATACATCCTGATAGCATTATAGATATGAGAATGAGGACGTCAATTCGGAAACAATGAGTTTTGTACGCCAAAATGCTTCAAACTGATATCAAAAGGTGATGGGAGTGCAGTGTATTATTCGTTTACAAAATATTGTATATTTTATTCCTTTTTTATATTTTTTGTTTACTATCCTGTTATTTTGTCACTTTTTATCATCAAGCGTTTCCATGGTTATCAGGATTACATTAAAATGCCTTTTAATTTCGTAATTCTCGTTTCAGATTTACCTTTTGCTATCAAAGAAATGCCTGCAGGACGAGAACCACGAATTCATGGAAAATGTACTGTTGGACAATGAATATGCCGTTTTCGAAAGTCATTCAATTGCATAAATGTAAATAAAAGTATTATATTTTTCAAACTAGAAGTTGAACATGTGTAGTGCGACTACAAATGCAAGGTGAGGCCTTTAAGCATAATTAGTTTCTACACACATCACAACATTGGAAATCTGCAAAATAAAAATTATATTAACTTTATCTTTTTCAAATATCATTTAGAGGATGGTTTTACTTTCCAAATATAGATGAAGGTTTTTGACTCTTCAGAAATGTCCCTGAAAGAAAAATACCTCCATTATCATCTGTTGAATTTATCAACAAGCATATTTTATAGTCTGACCGAATTCTGTGGTCAGAAGTAATTGCCACTGATATATAAAAGCTCTACAGGGGGTTTAGTGGCAGATTATAATAAAGCTACAAAGGGCAATTTAAGTCGGTGGATGAATTTATAGTTATTTACCTGACTCCTGTCTCTTCGGACGCTCTTTGGATGATCCTTTGCTTGTTATTAGTATTTAGTAAACAGCTACATGTGGCGACAATAGAAGGAGTTGACGTTTGTATGCTTTGCTTATTGGGCTTTATCTACAATATCACTCAAATCTGTAAACTATAAAAAAAATTAACAAAGAAAAAAAAGAAAGAAAGGAAAGCATTGAGGACGATATACTATGTGCAGCCAGTATTGACCAGCTTGAGGGGAAAGGTTAAATAGGTGAAAAACTCTTTTCCAATGCACCATATGAAAACCTGGTTGCTGGGGGACTTGCATTGGTGGCATTCGAAATTCTGATTGATTCAGTTAATATAGTCATTCCAACTGAAATTGGGCAACACGATCTGCATGATTATCCGAATCTGAGATCTTTTCTTTGTCAAGAGAAAAATTGGATGAATCTATGGGAATATGTGACAGTGAATATCATGGATAGAGAGTTGGCAGCATTGCAATTAATCCCTGACAGAAGATCCCAATTATTTACAGAACCTAGGTCAGTGTTAAAGCATGTTCCTGATGTCACTGGGTTTTCAATCATTTCTAGAATATTCATACTACTCCCGAAAAGCCGGATGCTACATATCTGATCATTCATCATGCAAATCAATACGCTGCACGTAATTTGAACTTGCTTAAAAGGAGGATCACCAAATCCTCATTTCGGAGCTGGAAAATATACCATCATGCATACCACATAGAATGCCTTATGATGATGATGATAATGATAATAATTATAATAATAATAATTATACTTATGGTAATAATAATAATAAATATAATAATAATAATAATAATAATAATAATAATAATAATAATAATAATAATAATTATTATTATTATTATTATTATTATTATCATTATTATTATTTATTATTATTATTATTATTATTGTTATTATTATTATTATTATTATTATTATTATTATTATTATTACAACAACAAATATAATGATGATGATGATGATGATGATGATGATAATAATATCAATAACAATAAACAAATAAACAAAATCTGACTGGTTTGTGTTTCTCCTTCTCTGCCCTTCTTAAAATGAGTCTGCATGATTGCATTATGTCTCCTGAATCATGAGTTTCTTTAAGTAAACGAAGTATATCCTGTTGGTTATTCCTAAAACACATTTTACAATTAGTCTCAATACATGTGGATACATAGGACATATCAAAACAGCTGTTTAATATGATTTTGTTTCAGTATGAGCCCTTTTAGGAATGGCATGTGCGTCTTATTTTTTCAACATCAAAGACAAGAAGAACCTTGGATGGAAATCGAATAATTCTACCTACATGACTTCAACTTCAATTATATAAATTTCATTTACGTGTATATCATTGTGTCGTTCTTAGAGTGGCACAACTTAATTATTTGTGTTAGGATGTTTACATGGGCAAGCAAAGTTCGCAAAAAAAAATTCAACTAGCTTCCAAGAAAAAGCTTCGTAGTTGCGATGATGATTTTGACGGCAATATTACCAAATGATCAGTGTAAAACATACTAATTTGGTGTGTTTTTACACCATCTGCATTCTGCATTCAGCTCTGCACGCTCGGTACATTAGAAAACGGTAATGAGTTTGGAATATATAGAGCTAAATTATATATGACTACTAATAAACGATCTGGACATGATGACGCTGAGCCGAATAAAAAATATAATAGTGCCAGGGTATTAATTTATTTCAGTCAAGATGATTTACACTTCCAGATTATGAATCTAGGCCTTTAAAATTTAATTCACAAATTCCAGTAGGTTATCGAGTAAATGTAGCAGTGCCAGTAACAGACGTAAAATATCTTTAACCCTATCCTCCTTGACTCCTAAACTGGTCAGTTGTCAGATGTTCTTGCTGCCATGTTTTGACTAATTTCAGCGATAATGAAAACAACCTAAAAGAGAAAAGTAGATGAGACCTGTGGTGATAACATGTCCCAGGCCCCAGCTTTTTTAGGCATGGGTAAATAACTTAGCCCCCGACCCATGCCAAGGAAAGTTGTTGCTTCAGTCTTAATTGGTCGGGGGGGGGGGGATTAAATGCAAGTGTAGACATCATCATCTTCTATTCCACAAAATGTTTGAGAGAAACAAAAAAAAAAAAAACAAACCAAAAAAAAAAAAAAAAAAAAACCAAAAAAAAAAAAAAAAAAAACTACAAGACGGATGGAACTATTAATTCTTTAAATGAAAGAATCTGTTGCAGCAAGATAGAGCTATCTGGTAACTGGAACAACCAAACCGATATTAAAAGTCAACAAAAGCCAGTCTTTACTACAACTGTGCTTCTGTACATTCTCGGCTCTTCCATTCGGCTTGAATAATGCACTATGTAAATTTCAAAATCGAGTCTTTGTGTTTACTATATTAACACCAATCTAAGATGATGTTACCACATATATAGAAAGACATTTTGGCAAGGTAAATGTAAATTGAACCAAATATTAGGATTTGGTACAAAGCCATATTAATGCTACACTTTCAGATGTGGATCCCCTCCCCAACCCCCAAACTTGTCTTTGTGGTTCCTAAAGAGGGCATCTCCACAAATGTTAATATAAAGTAAATATTGGTCTCTCCCTAAAATGTAAGACGCGTAAGAAGATTAATTGGCGTAGGATCTAGCAAACGGAGGTTTATATCATTTGAAATAGTGAACACAGCTGTACCATGCATAAATTGATCACGAAGGGTGTCTGTTCAGCTGGTCAGAGGAAAGCCAAGCTGTCTTTGCACAACTCAGAGTACACATTCCAGGCGTCCCCTCCTGGCTTAACCAGATATTGCACTGCCTATAGTCTCGGACTTTGGTGGAAAAGCAAGACTATACCGTTCAGCTGCTGTGGTTACTCTCTGCTATAAAACCAAACAAGTGGACAGACACTTTGCTCCATTAAACAATATTCGATCACTTTGCCTTCCCAGGTGGAACAGACTGTTGTCAAGTAGTTATTTATGTTTAGCTTTCAAGAGCTGTTTTATAGGAAAGTATCTATGAGGAGATAAACCAAACATGGAAGAACCTAGACGAGTTACATATATACCCATTTACCTATTAGTGATATGAGATCCACACAATATAATACACATTGTCAGCCACGGACACCTGTGCTCAATAATTCTTGCTTTCCCTGTACAATATGTATCTGGAAAAGATACCTTTAAATGTCGGGCAGGTAGAATACATTTCAAGATTTGCAAAAGTGTACAAATACAAATTTCATTTCTTTGAAGAAAAAAACCTGTGGCAGTTTTTGACTTTATGATGAGATCCACAGGATTTGGTGGAAATGGTGTTGAGATTCTTTTAGAGCATCAATTAGGTTTAACGTAGCTCACCCTACTCTTTCGTCTTGGGTATCCTAATTGTCAAAACACTTCTAGTTTATCGGCTTATGCCACAAATCTGTTACTGTATTTGTATTTAAATCTTTCTTGCTTGTTTTGAATAAATATGTGTTGTCTTATCCACTACCTTTTATACCTTCTATATGCCCATCTGTACCACAGGGGTAGTTCAAACGGTTTCCTCCACTGTCGCTTAATTGTTCTTCCCGGAAATATATTGAAAGCAAAGTCAAAATATCAAGTTCATCGGCTGAATCCAAGTTACTTTCCTCAGATAACACAACTCATTAAAGTGATGCCTGTTCCAAATTGTTAAAATTTAGCAAAATACGACATGTCAATTGATAACTCGGTTAACGATCCTCAAATGTATGTATATATTCAGAAACCAAGTGCAAATTTTGTTGAGATATTGTGCCTTAAATTTGATCGTAAAATATCATGATAATTAGGAAAATATTCCATTAACCACAAAATGGTATTACACCTGCTGTTGTTATCAATATTCGTTCTCATTGTTGCCAACACAAGTCAACTTAGGACCACTGAACACCAGCGAGCTTGCACTCTACCCAAGGAGAACATGTGTGCGTGGTTTCAATTTTCAGATTAAATGTTCGCTGAACCACCCCAAAGTACTCACATACTAAAAATAGGTGTAGTTATGTTTTAATTTTAACATCCCGCTAATAAAATATATGTCATAAAAGAAAGGAGGGGGAGGGGGGAGTATAAGAAAAGCACGCCTGCGAGGAGGTGTCTTCAACACGGGCCGATGACATATGTTAACCTGTCGTATTCTGACTGGGACAGTTAATTTCATAGCAACTAAGTTGTTAAAATGAAGAGAAGTTGATAATCATCGATTGATTTCTAAATGATTGATCCAAAGCATTTTAATGTAAATGGCCATCGACTGCCTCAGCATGATGTCAAGTTTCATAACTCAATATTACTCCCGAAATGAACACTTAATATTGCCATTGGGATATTTAGACTCATGACACAATACTCTTTCATCACCACATAACCGTTGGCTAAACCAGAATTAAAGGCACTGTCCACATTCAGATTTTGTCTGGTCATGCCAACTGTAAATGCATTCCATCTCATTTTCAACGTTACTCATCTCTCAGGTGCTAACAGAACTATAGAAAGAAAGGCAGATCAGCAAGACGGACAGGTAAAACCCAGATTATGTACCCGAGAACAAAAACTTACGGTTCGTGTGTTCCATCTACTCTTTCTGGTAATAACGTCAAATACATCCTGATAGCATTATAGATATGAGAATGAGGACGTCAATTCGGAAACAATGAGTTTTGTACGCCAAAATGCTTCAAACTGATATCAAAAGGTGATGGGAGTGCAGTGTATTATTCGTTTACAAAATATTGTATATTTTATTCCTTTTTTATATTTTTTGTTTACTATCCTGTTATTTTGTCACTTTTTATCATCAAGCGTTTCCATGGTTATCAGGATTACATTAAAATGCCTTTTAATTTCGTAATTCTCGTTTCAGATTTACCTTTTGCTATCAAAGAAATGCCTGCAGGACGAGAACCACGAATTCATGGAAAATGTACTGTTGGACAATGAATATGCCGTTTTCGAAAGTCATTCAATTGCATAAATGTAAATAAAAGTATTATATTTTTCAAACTAGAAGTTGAACATGTGTAGTGCGACTACAAATGCAAGGTGAGGCCTTTAAGCATAATTAGTTTCTACACACATCACAACATTGGAAATCTGCAAAATAAAAATTATATTAACTTTATCTTTTTCAAATATCATTTAGAGGATGGTTTTACTTTCCAAATATAGATGAAGGTTTTTGACTCTTCAGAAATGTCCCTGAAAGAAAAATACCTCCATTATCATCTGTTGAATTTATCAACAAGCATATTTTATAGTCTGACCGAATTCTGTGGTCAGAAGTAATTGCCACTGATATATAAAAGCTCTACAGGGGGTTTAGTAGCAGATTATAATAAAGCTACAAAGGGCAATTTAAGTCGGTGGATGAATTTATAGTTATTTACCTGACTCCTGTCTCTTCGGACGCTCTTTGGATGATCCTTTGCTTGTTATTAGTATTTAGTAAACAGCTACATGTGGCGACAATAGAAGGAGTTGACGTTTGTATGCTTTGCTTATTGGGCTTTATCTACAATATCACTCAAATCTGTAAACTATAAAAAAAATTAACAAAGAAAAAAAAGAAAGAAAGGAAAGCATTGAGGACGATATACTATGTGCAGCCAGTATTGACCAGCTTGAGGGGAAAGGTTAAATAGGTGAAAAACTCTTTTCCAATGCACCATATGAAAACCTGGTTGCTGGGGGACTTGCATTGGTGGCATTCGAAATTCTGATTGATTCAGTTAATATAGTCATTCCAACTGAAATTGGGCAACACGATCTGCATGATTATCCGAATCTGAGATCTTTTCTTTGTCAAGAGAAAAATTGGATGAATCTATGGGAATATGTGACAGTGAATATCATGGATAGAGAGTTGGCAGCATTGCAATTAATCCCTGACAGAAGATCCCAATTATTTACAGAACCTAGGTCAGTGTTAAAGCATGTTCCTGATGTCACTGGGTTTTCAATCATTTCTAGAATATTCATACTACTCCCGAAAAGCCGGATGCTACATATCTGATCATTCATCATGCAAATCAATACGCTGCACGTAATTTGAACTTGCTTAAAAGGAGGATCACCAAATCCTCATTTCGGAGCTGGAAAATATACCATCATGCATACCACATAGAATGCCTTATGATGATGATGATAATGATAATAATTATAATAATAATAATTATACTTATGGTAATAATAATAATAAATATAATAATAATAATAATAATAATAATAATAATAATAATAATAATAATAATAATAATAATAATTATTATTATTATTATTATTATTATTATCATTATTATTATTTATTATTATTATTATTATTGTTATTATTATTATTATTATTATTATTATTATTATTACAACAACAAATATAATGATGATGATGATGATGATGATGATAATAATATCAATAACAATAAACAAATAAACAAAATCTGACTGGTTTGTGTTTCTCCTTCTCTGCCCTTCTTAAAATGAGTCTGCATGATTGCATTATGTCTCCTGAATCATGAGTTTCTTTAAGTAAACGAAGTATATCCTGTTGGTTATTCCTAAAACACATTTTACAATTAGTCTCAATACATGTGGATACATAGGACATATCAAAACAGCTGTTTAATATGATTTTGTTTCAGTATGAGCCCTTTTAGGAATGGCATGTGCGTCTTATTTTTTCAACATCAAAGACAAGAAGAACCTTGGATGGAAATCGAATAATTCTACCTACATGACTTCAACTTCAATTATATAAATTTCATTTACGTGTATATCATTGTGTCGTTCTTAGAGTGGCACAACTTAATTATTTGTGTTAGGATGTTTACATGGGCAAGCAAAGTTCGCAAAAAAAAATTCAACTAGCTTCCAAGAAAAAGCTTCGTAGTTGCGATGATGATTTTGACGGCAATATTACCAAATGATCAGTGTAAAACATACTAATTTGGTGTGTTTTTACACCATCTGCATTCTGCATTCAGCTCTGCACGCTCGGTACATTAGAAAACGGTAATGAGTTTGGAATATATAGAGCTAAATTATATATGACTACTAATAAACGATCTGGACATGATGACGCTGAGCCGAATAAAAAATATAATAGTGCCAGGGTATTAATTTATTTCAGTCAAGATGATTTACACTTCCAGATTATGAATCTAGGCCTTTAAAATTTAATTCACAAATTCCAGTAGGTTATCGAGTAAATGTAGCAGTGCCAGTAACAGACGTAAAATATCTTTAACCCTTTCCTCCTTGACTCCTAAACTGGTCAGTTGTCAGATGTTCTTGCTGCCATGCTTTGACCAATTTCAGCGATAATGAAAACAACCTAAAAGAGAAAAGTAGATGAGACCTGTGGTGATAACATGTCCCAGGCCCCAGCTTTTTTAGGCATGGGTAAATAACTTAGCCCCCGACCCATGCCAAGGAAAGTTGTTGCTTCAGTCTTAATTGGTCGGGGGGGGATTAAATGCAAGTGTAGACATCATCATCTTCTATTCCACAAAATGTTTGACAGAAACAAAAAAAAAAAAAAACAAACCAAAAAAAAAAAAAAAACAAAAAAACAAAAAAAAAAAAAAAAAACAAAAAAAAAAAAAACTACAAGACGGATGGAACTATTAATTCTTTAAATGAAAGAATCTGTTGCAGCAAGATAGAGCTATCTGGTAACTGGAACAACCAAACCGATATTAAAAGTCAACAAAAGCCAGTCTTTACTACAACTGTGCTTCTGTACATTCTCGGCTCTTCCATTCGGCTTGAATAATGCACTATGTAAATTTCAAAATCGAGTCTTTGTGTTTACTATATTAACACCAATCTAAGATGATGTTACCACATATATAGAAAGACATTTTGGCAAGGTAAATGTAAATTGAACCAAATATTAGGATTTGGTACAAAGCCATATTAATGCTACACTTTCAGATGTGGATCCCCTCCCCAACCCCCAAACTTGTCTTTGTGGTTCCTAAAGAGGGCATCTCCACAAATGTTAATATAAAGTAAATATTGGTCTCTCCCTAAAATGTAAGACGCGTAAGAAGATTAATTGGCGTAGGATCTAGCAAACGGAGGTTTATATCATTTGAAATAGTGAACACAGCTGTACCATGCATAAATTGATCACGAAGGGTGTCTGTTCAGCTGGTCAGAGGAAAGCCAAGCTGTCTTTGCACAACTCAGAGTACACATTCCAGGCGTCCCCTCCTGGCTTAACCAGATATTGCACTGCCTATAGTCTCGGACTTTGGTGGAAAAGCAAGACTATACCGTTCAGCTGCTGTGGTTACTCTCTGCTATAAAACCAAACAAGTGGACAGACACTTTGCTCCATTAAACAATATTCGATCACTTTGCCTTCCCAGGTGGAACAGACTGTTGTCAAGTAGTTATTTATGTTTAGCTTTCAAGAGCTGTTTTATAGGAAAGTATCTATGAGGAGATAAACCAAACATGGAAGAACCTAGACGAGTTACATATATACCCATTTACCTATTAGTGATATGAGATCCACACAATATAATACACATTGTCAGCCACGGACACCTGTGCTCAATAATTCTTGCTTTCCCTGTACAATATGTATCTGGAAAAGATACCTTTAAATGTCGGGCAGGTAGAATACATTTCAAGATTTGCAAAAGTGTACAAATACAAATTTCATTTCTTTGAAGAAAAAAACCTGTGGCAGTTTTTGACTTTATGATGAGATCCACAGGATTTGGTGGAAATGGTGTTGAGATTCTTTTAGAGCATCAATTAGGTTTAACGTAGCTCACCCTACTCTTTCGTCTTGGGTATCCTAATTGTCAAAACACTTCTAGTTTATCGGCTTATGCCACAAATCTGTTACTGTATTTGTATTTAAATCTTTCTTGCTTGTTTTGAATAAATATGTGTTGTCTTATCCACTACCTTTTATACCTTCTATATGCCCATCTGTACCACAGGGGTAGTTCAAACGGTTTCCTCCACTGTCGCTTAATTGTTCTTCCCGGAAATATATTGAAAGCAAAGTCAAAATATCAAGTTCATCGGCTGAATCCAAGTTACTTTCCTCAGATAACACAACTCATTAAAGTGATGCCTGTTCCAAATTGTTAAAATTTAGCAAAATACGACATGTCAATTGATAACTCGGTTAACGATCCTCAAATGTATGTATATATTCAGAAACCAAGTGCAAATTTTGTTGAGATATTGTGCCTTAAATTTGATCGTAAAATATCATGATAATTAGGAAAATATTCCATTAACCACAAAATGGTATTACACCTGCTGTTGTTATCAATATTCGTTCTCATTGTTGCCAACACAAGTCAACTTAGGACCACTGAACACCAGCGAGCTTGCACTCTACCCAAGGAGAACATGTGTGCGTGGTTTCAATTTTCAGATTAAATGTTCGCTGAACCACCCCAAAGTACTCACATACTAAAAATAGGTGTAGTTATGTTTTAATTTTAACATCCCGCTAATAAAATATATGTCATAAAAGAAAGGAGGGGGAGGGGGGAGTATAAGAAAAGCACGCCTGCGAGGAGGTGTCTTCAACACGGGCCGATGACATATGTTAACCTGTCGTATTCTGACTGGGACAGTTAATTTCATAGCAACTAAGTTGTTAAAATGAAGAGAAGTTGATAATCATCGATTGATTTCTAAATGATTGATCCAAAGCATTTTAATGTAAATGGCCATCGACTGCCTCAGCATGATGTCAAGTTTCATAACTCAATATTACTCCCGAAATGAACACTTAATATTGCCATTGGGATATTTAGACTCATGACACAATACTCTTTCATCACCACATAACCGTTGGCTAAACCAGAATTAAAGGCACTGTCCACATTCAGATTTTGTCTGGTCATGCCAACTGTAAATGCATTCCACCTCATTTTCAACGTTACTCATCTCTCAGGTGCTAACAGAACTATAGAAAGAAAGGCAGATCAGCAAGACGGACAGGTAAAACCCAGATTATGTACCCGAGAACAAAAACTTACGGTTCGTGTGTTCCATCTACTCTTTCTGGTAATAACGTCAAATACATCCTGATAGCATTATAGATATGAGAATGAGGACGTCAATTCGGAAACAATGAGTTTTGTACGCCAAAATGCTTCAAACTGATATCAAAAGGTGATGGGAGTGCAGTGTATTATTCGTTTACAAAATATTGTATATTTTATTCCTTTTTTATATTTTTTGTTTACTATCCTGTTATTTTGTCACTTTTTATCATCAAGCGTTTCCATGGTTATCAGGATTACATTAAAATGCCTTTTAATTTCGTAATTGGAAGCGAACAACCTGAAAGTCCATGATATCAAAGAAATGAAATTGGATTTTCAAATATGGGGAATTCCTAACACGTATATCTATCTTGAATCGCGCTTACATATTTACTTCGCTCACACTGAAAATAAGTTCATCGAAATCAAATGACAATTAATAACATAAATTTTAGATAATTAATATTGTATTAAATCTCTGACTCACAAAATTGCAGTGCAATATACGAAATGTGAAGTTCATATTTATTAGATTTCTGAA
>OZ026624.1:73579570-73614570 GCA_964020975.1 Hermodice carunculata
TTTGTCCGGTAACAGCTGAATTTATTTGTGGGATGTCACTGTCCACAAAGCTTTTTTGACAAAGAAACTGAGAGGAAAATTATCTGTCTCCTCAAAAATAAGCCTGATATAACTTGAAGTGTCCTCTCAGCTGTATGTTGTCCATTAATATGAAGAGTCGGAGTTGCGGATCATACATCCAGGTCTTGTATTGTCCGGAAATTTCAATCCCATGACGCTGCAACTCAAACACCGGGAAACTTAGTATCGGAACTTCATAAACCAATTATTATAAATGTGATATCCACATTACACGTCTCAGTATACATGAGTCGAACTCACATTCCTAATAATTCATTCATACAAAGGAAAATGTTTCGTCTAATATTCAGTAGAATAATGTCTGTATTATGCATATCGAAAGCGAGAGAGAAAACTATATATAAGTATATGACTTAATTCTAAATAAATATGAGACACGATGGTGAATGCCACCGCATTACAAAGTTATACTCTGATAAGTTTCAAAGGTTATCATTAAACGCATTTTTATCACTTCATCACTTTATAATCAGCCGTGCAACCATATAATAATATTACAATAACATGATTTTGGAGGGCGTTACACTTTTTTAAAAAAGTGTTACACCCGACACAATCATGTTATTACTATTATTACTACTTCTTACAAAAATAGCGGGCCACTAATGCATTAGCATGGGTCGAATTGGTAGTGCATAGTGTTCCGGGGTTTTACCGTGTGAGCAAATCGAACTAATCTGCTAGAGAACGTCCTACTAAGTGGTAACAATACATGGTGACAATAATGCATAGAAATAATCGACGTGGCTGACATACATAATTGTATTACGTTCTTGTACAATTTTAACCTTGACTGGAACCCGACAAAGGTCATTCGCAGAGTTGACAATTTATGCAGACACGAACTTGGCATAATGGAACATGAGAACTCTTCTTATGTTTTTACGCCTATCCCATGAACATTATTATAACATTCTTTTAAACATCTGCCTACAGACAATCCAATTGAGCCTTATTGCAGAACACCACGAGAAAATGAATTCAAGTTACCCCTGGGACCAAACGCACCGTCAATCTAACAATTTGGAAAATGGAGGAATAAATTAAAAATGTGGACAGAATCATCACGTCCACCCAGCAAAGATCCCCCAAGTTTGATCCTTTTCAGGTACAGGTACACAATATTATCACCTGATTCACATTGTAAAAAATAATTGCAAACAGCAAATTGTTTAAAAATTGTTTAAAAGTAAAAAAAATCACCGGACTATTTGAACCAACTTAGTAGACATCCACCCGAGGTACATTGTCACGAAGTTTGAAGTGAATCTGGATAGCAGTTATGTAGAAAAGTCGAAAATGTGAATTAGCATTAGAGTGGCCATTGACTGGCATAGTAATCTATAGGAAGGCACATTAACCGATAAGAATCCGAATTGAATTAATCGTAAAAAAAATGAGGAATCCACAGCAGTGCCACCTAGTGAACAGCTTTGTTTGACCTTTTCACAAGGAGCATATCCACAATGTTTCAGCTAAATCTGAGTGATGATTCGGGAGAAAAAGTCGGAAATAGTGAAAGCATACAAAAAACCATAAAAAAATAGAAACAAGTTGCAGGGCCACATGATAAACAAATTTAGAACCAGGAGTCCCTGGAAGTGTTCCTGTGTGATATCAAAGCAATTGGGCAATCGGTCTTGGAGCAGATTTTTTTAAGATTTGCCCCAAAAATTAACTAAATAAATCAATAAAAAAATCCAGTAAATCATTAGAGCGTGACCATTTGAACAAATTCTGTAGAGACCCACCCCAGGTACATTGCCATCAAGTTTGAAGTTAATCTGGATGACGGTTTTGGAGAAGAGGTTTTAAATGTGAAGTGTGAACGGAAGGACGAAGGACACACGGACGACTGAGCCTCCTTAAAACACAGCCTGACTAGCAAGTCAGCTGGGCAGGCTAAAGTCTAGGAACAAACTGTAAACTGTTTTTATTTTGGGGGGCAAATCTGACTCTGTGGATATGGTCTTTGCGAATGGGGAAGTGTACACGTCCATAATATCCATGCGTTTAGAACTCTGCTGATATGCACCAGGGGTAAACAATATTCTTACCATGCTACGGTTCGATAAATCTACTACATTGGAAAATGTGACTCTCCAATTAAAAAAAATAAACCTTTGCCACAATAGAGGATTTACTGATATATATATATATGTATATACATATATATATATGTATATATATATATATATATATATATATATATATATATATATATATATATATATATATATATTTATATATATATATATATGTATAGAAGTGTATCAGATATCCCACGGAAGTCATATATTACAAGCACGGACAGGAAATGAAGACGCAAATACAGAGCATGTAGTCCACATTTTGCAGCAATGTGACGACCTGAAACAAAGGTCTAGAGTATCAAAGTGCACTCTCACACCAGAGGATTTGCACGTGGGGCACGTAGTACATCCACGTGAATACAGTTAGTTTTGTTTTACAAACATACTTTTTTCCTCAAACATAAAAAGGTATCAATTCTACCGAACTCGTACACTTACTCCCATGCAGACCATTATTGGCCTATTTGTCAAACAGGAGACGTCGTTTTGGATTGTGCCTCGATTGAAATCTATCAAAAGACTCCTATGTTTATGCAATGCACAAAATAAGCCACAAAAATGGAAGTTTACCGAGCTGGGTCAAGAAATTTTGGACAGAAAGGGCGCTTTGAGAGGCGAGGGGTCTCGAGGGCTGGGGAGGTCCGCGGCAGAATTCCTGGTAAGGGTCCAAGGGTGCGAATTCACTGGGACGCTCCTGGATTTTAAACAAATATGGATACAATTCAAACAGATTTGGGGAGCCTTACAAGAACCATGAAGTAAAGGCCTGAATTGAGAGGAATTTTAGTCTGTATGAGATGAAAGGGGGATCTCCGGCAGCCCCATCTCCACCCCCACCCCCGAATCCGCCAGTGGTTCACAAGTGAGGTTTCAACTCCTGCTCTGCACTTATTCCATTCAAGAACAAATTCACTGCGACTATTAAAGACACAAACCTTATCCGCCAAAACTTCTGGGACGACCCTCCGTCGCTGCTGCGGTCCTATTATTATAATTTGGTTCGGTATACTTACATCAGCATTCTGCTCACATGTTAGTCCTTCATCAATCGTGCATCCGCCAGCCAAGCGTCCCAGAATTATAGGACGATTTATCGTGGGCATGCTAATGTCTCAGGCTACGTGATGATCAAACCAGTCACCTGAAGCTTGAGTGCCGAGATTGCAACATTAGTAAAAGCGCACTACTTGGGGGCACAGCTAAGACTTTTACTTGAAAAAATGCATGATGATATGGAGAGATAGTATGAATACCAGTGACATTTACCTTGCCAAAGGGGAGTATTTCTAATACAAGCGAAGCAGAAAACATTTCAGGTAAGGTACGTTTCGGTTTGTTTTAGGTATAATGAGACCGCACAGTGGACACTTAAGTTGCATACCATCTACAAAAACACTTATACACATTATTCCAAATGAGCTGCATATAGTCTAATAGATATGTTATAGTATTGTGGCAGAAATTAGAAAAAAAAACACGCTGGCTTTTTTCCTACTAAAAAGTTCTGACATTGGTCTTGCTATATGTAACATTAATTCCCTGCTCTAATACAAGGCAACATTGCCCGACTGAATATTTCAAGCATCAGGTAAATGAAACGAATATTTTCCTCATTCTTCTGTGAGACATGGGACTTACATATTATTGGACAGTTTCAACAAATTGGCTAAATGGAGACTTCTCCACATGCTATTTTTATCTGTGCCGTAATTTGTTATTCATTTGAATCATGTGTCGAGCAATATTATCCCAATTCATGTTATTCAAGAGACTCAGTTGACCCGACAGCATTCTTACTCATAAATAAATGAACTAAACAGCGCCTTTTGCCTTATTTTGATTCCCTATGATTATGGTGTCCCACATTGTAATAAATCCATGATGGATATACATTTCCCAACTTAAATTGTTGTTTCGTGAGACAGAAGTGGTTGTCGAAAAAAATCACATTTTCAGCGTGAGAAACATTATTGAGACATTCACGAAAACACCTCTTCCTCTACTTTCTAATTACTTACAGCAATCTTAGTATATTCTCTCTGAAAAAATCAGCCCTTCTCTCACTCTCTTCTGAGTTAGTATATTCCCATCGCTTAGGAAAGACACAGGATAATTCTCTATTGCAAAAACTCCTGTTAGTGGAGATAATATATCTTTTTTGGGAAGTGGCCTTCATCATATAAAATGCATTCATTAAGACGGTGACAGTGCTAGGTTGATCGTGCATGCAGAGACTGGAAATTACTAGGATACTCTGTGTGTGTGTGTGTGTGTGTGTGTGTGTGTGTGTGTGTGTGTGTGTGTGTGTATTGGAGGGGGCGTACTAGTGCGCATATGTGTGTACCTGTTGCAGACCATGGCCAAAGTACATCGCTGCCAAGCTAACAGAGTTTGCATTCAATGGTTTTGGAGAATGGAATATCCTTTGTGCACTTGTATTTACATATATTTACATTTGTAACCTTAGCTTACTTATATTCGTATAAATCATAACAAAATTGCCAAAAACCATTAAAATCAGGAAAAATAAAGGTGCCAACCAGTCAGCACTTTTCACGCACACATAGCCAAGGTACTACTAGTAGTAGTTTATTGGCATAATTTGTCTATCACAGTAGTCTACTGACATAATATGTACAACATGGTAGTTTATTGACATAATTTGTCCAACATAATACAAAAGTGGTGGGAATATCAAAAGATCCCAGTTTGGTACATTCCTAAGAACTATGATGATATATTCGACAGCGATTTTGGAGAACTCAGAAATTAAAACACACACACACACACACACACACACACACACACACACACACACACACACACACACACACACACACACACACACACACACACACACACACACACACACACACACACACACACGCACGCACAAAATGCGATGATTTAAGCTTGGAACATCACCTGATGCAAAAACTATGACCTAGACTTACAACGGATATTTTTTTAATTTGAAGAGCACTTTAGGACAAGAAACATTTTAAGTTTTTTTACATTACGTGCAAAAAACTTCACAAGATCAGTTGAACAAACTAGTAGGTTGAGACTCATCAAAGGTATCTTTCAGGACGATCCAACCAGAAAATTATTGAAAAGGCATGTGCTTTTTGACATACGTCAGACACCAGAGGACTTGACCTCCTGTAAGCTTCGAAAACTGATAAGAAGCTGGACTTAATTCAAAACTCGGACGTAAGCTGGGATGCAACAAGGTGGTTGTAATAGCTAAAATTCTCTTCCGGGGAATTTCAAAGCAGTTAATTTTTGGTACATGTTTCCAACACGTAGCCTTTCAATATTATCCTTCTTCTTTGAAATACTTCTAAAGAAAATCCCGAGAGGCTGTTTGTATTAATTAGGCAAATAACCTGTTGATTGCACGGACAATGATAAGATTTGCGAAAGTTCAGCTTTTCAGATGTCTGTTCAGTCCGTAATTAAAATGACCCTGCTGCCATCTTTCGTCTTTGATCTGACGTACTGTCACTGTGGTGTGCCATACGGTGATACCGCAGAAAAAGTACTTGCCGGCAAACTTATTTCGGAGCAACAGATGTCTAGCCCATCAGAAGAGATGATTTTGATTGGTGTTCAACTGTGACCGAATATAACCACTTGGACCTGGTTTGTGAGCTAACAGGTCATGTCGACGAATGTAAACCAAATGATATGCAATTTAAACTGCATAAGCGATTAATTAACGAATCGGCCTGTTCCACAAGTGTTTGAATAAAAAATGTTCAAACCAAACTACATGAAAGCATGCGTGACACAAAATATATATGTTCATGGTAAGAGATGTGAAAATTTAAAAGCATCGTTATAGTGTGCACACGTGGAGAATATTCATGGTCGCTATGTACAAGTGACCTGGATATTTTGCAAATTTATGTGAAGACTCTGAATTCAGCAAATGATCAACCCCTATTATATAGGCAGGCACAGAGCAATCAGTGCCTCACAGCAAAGAGCAGCTTCACTAACAGCTCCTGTGAAGGGAAGACTTGTTTTTCCTAATCTATGGAGCCGGGAAGTCAAATTATCGGCCAAAACGTTAAGGAGTATGTTGATTTCATGCAGATAAGATCAATTTGGGCTCTGTATGTAATCGAATGTATCAGTTATACGGTAATCAATAATGCATATCGAAAAATTCTTGTGGATAACGGTACCATTTATAATTCCATCATAAACAGTTGTGTGAGGTTTGTAAATGGTAACATAATTACCCGCCCCTGGGGAAATATCTTTGGTAACGACTTCAACTACCACAACTCGTTGTTAAGGGCCAATCTCAAATAAAGTTGGGGGAAAACGGGGTAAATTTTTACCCCTGTTCAATTATTTTGATCTTGACCATGTAAAATATCCATACATTACCCAAAATATTCAGTATTTTTATATGAGGGAATCAGTATGCCAGCGCTTAGTCGGTTACTTACTTCAGATGGTAAAAGTTAGAAAGATGGAGACTATCACAATCTGTGGAAAATGGGGCCCAATGTGCCCAAGCTTCATTGTAAGGTACAGTGAGCATTCATTGAACGCCCCCTGTCCACTCTTTCCTAGTGTAAAGACCAGAATTTACAATATTTGTACAGTCAGAACGTGTCTTAGGTTCCTTGAGGGAAGCCTTTCCAGAAGAGCCTAACAATGTAGTGAAGGTGTAAATATATTTTTTTCAATATAGCATGCTTTACTTGCCCCCCCCCCAAAGGTGAGCCTTTTCACATCTTTAACATTTGACATCATACGGTAAATCTACCTTAAGTTTTTGAGTCCAATACAGTATTCCCAAAACTTTTTGTTCTACCACTTTACCGTAAAATGCTCCGGCATACCCAGCTGAAGACCATCCAGACATCTTGAGGATACCTTCCACAGACATATTTCAAGTGCATCCAAGCATGAAAGTGCACGCATACCGTCCGCTTTGGTCATAATTAAGTTCAGCCATCTGGCTATTGTATCTCTCAACATTGTTTGCATTTGCTTAAGCGGTTGCTCAAGCTAAAATCAGTGCTAGGGGAATCACCGCTTCAGCTCTGTCCGAGCGATGTGTAGGCTAGGATAGGCCCGTGTTCAGTGGGCACACTTAACTACCTCTTGCATAATTAACATTCGACGCAGAATGAATAGCCTTGTCCCGCTGACAGCTGCTAGAGACAGTTGTTTCACAATGGGTAAATGTATATACAAGTAGCAAAACTGAGGGGCTAGTTTGGTACACAACACATTGTGTAGGTCACACTTTTACAGCAACCAAAATTGTGACATTTAGAAAGAGGTTACCTATGAGGAAGTGTATCTTCGTCTGTTCTCTATAATTAGGATATTATGAGCTATTAAAAGGTTAATTTGATTACTACTGAAAAAAAAGACATTTCTGTTTATCACAAGTGATTTCAAAGGGGAACATTGAAAACAACAAAGCTAAAGGATTGATGATGGAGAAAAAGGAGAAGGCATGGGCCACTGTTAAGGGTCAGTTGAATAGCCGGCATGGCGTATTTAAGTGGAAAACCAAAAAGCTAGAACACTGCTGAAGAAATCTTAAGTCAAAATCGAAAAAAAAAAACAAAAAACAAAAAAAATAGTGCAACAGAAAGAAGGCAAAAGAAGGAAATTGGCAATGGTGAAGTCGCTGCAGTATGAAACCAACCTCTAAATCGTTTTTTTTGTAATGCTTTCGCCTGATCATGAGATGTAAAGTAATCTCTGTACAGTGATACAATGGCTCTAGAGCACCTACTTATGATCCTACTGACGGTAGATATAAGCAATCCAGAAAGATCAGCATCATCCCGTAGAAAAACCTTCATTTCCGATGTATTGCAAATTAATAAGCTCCTAGGTGGCGGGAGGTACACTTATGGTCTTTTTCTGTGCAAGGTGAATATTGCCTTCAATCAGTTATATCTAGAACTGCATATTTTGGGAATCTATTTGTACACAAACGCATCATTATCATACATATTAAATGGCTTATTTCTGTCTTGTATAATAAGCCATCTTCGCAATAACCCCGCCCCCACCCGGCTGGCTCTATACCATCGAGTACCCCCCCCCCCCCAATCACCCATAGGACACCTTTTCACAAACCAGTATGAATACCATGACCTGTGGAGGGTCTTTGATATTGCACAGCTTATGAGCTTCAAACAGGTGCAGGCAGGTACTCTCTTTTTACATAATATAGTCCTATAGGCTAAAGAGTGTTACTAATATGCATACAAACTAAAATTTCTTATTTTGTTGTGATCACTGTGCTCATTGAAGGAATAAATTTAGATAAACTTATTGTATTCTTTGAATATAGATATAAGGGTCTACGTGTAATCTTTATTACCACTTATACAAAACCCGCCGGTACTTTCGCATCTGTATCCACTATCGGGACAACCTCCTCCACTAAGCTCCATCTTTCACTCAGCGGGGGGTCTTGCCTCGTGTGCCCTGTGCTGTTACCTAATTCATAGCCCGGGGGCGACGTCAGTGTCTAATACAAAATCCCTGTTCTGGGGCCAAAGGCTGCCTACAACTGATAACCGTACGAAGTTGTATTTACATTTTCAGGTAACGCTCACTCTGAAAAAAATCCCATTATACATTGTACATTTCATTAAATCTACAAATTTACCTTCCCTTACCACCAATCACACATATTTTGGATAACACGTCTTCAAATTTTGCCATTTTGAAAATTGTGGATTCTGCACCCAGTGGTTTGTAAAATGAAGATAGTATTGGGACGATCTTGGGAGGGGGGAGGGGTGTTATAAGACATGAAACCAAAAGTGTATTTTGCAAATGTTTCCGAGCATGAATAATGATATGATAATATATGCTGTGGCTGCGATTCACTTGGATATGGCAATTAAATATATTTTTGTGCAACTGTACTGCAATCAATACATTGCGCAATGTTCAAAATGGTACGTGCTGGCTCAAAGTATCGTGTCGCATTTGGATTTGTAACTGATCATGATAACTGCTTTAGACACAACCGACTGGGCAGATTAAAGTAAAGATAGCAATTCATGTGTTAAAAGTACTTTACCGTTTGCGGACACCTGGGACCTGGCGAAATATTACGAAAACGATCACCGAACAACCGAGGCTATGCTGTTTCGCCAAACAACTGTGTCTATGCAACTATGCTGTTTCGCCGGCCCAAGTTAACCCTCATGACATCTTGAAATGAAATGCTGTGTTTGAGTTTACTTTACTGCAAAACAACGGCACACTGTGCTCACTCTCTATAAATCTTTCAGTTTGGGTCGATCAATTTTTATTAGGGAAGGGCGGCTTAAAGTACTTTTTTTGTTCTGTTAATGTTTAGGGTTGGGCTTTTTACCGAAACCACAAAAATATTTATGTTAGGCCTATGGTAACTTGGAAATTTGTTGAAACATGTTAAAAATGGATGGTCTTTCCCTTTTTACACATACACTCCTTTGATGTCAGTTTAATTTGTTACCTGGCCACAGCCGGATGCACTTGTATTATATTAAAATAGATAAGCAGAGGCTTAAGCTCCTCTACCACAGAAATTATGCAAAGTCCCTTTTCCTCGGAAAGCGGTTTCATTTCTATTAACAAAGATTTTTACCTTTCCTAGCGTCTTTTAATTGCACAGGACAGGCTAAAACGCACGATTTTTACAAAACAAAATCCAGCAATTAAAACGTCTGTTGTCTTTGCACTGTATGTACGTATTTCCCACGTGCCGCTAAGGACAGCGGCTAATGGTCATTGCCGGGACTAGCGCTGGTACCAAGTATTTTTTTAAGGGAACTATTAGAGTCAAAAGAAGTGCTCGGCGCGAGTTGCTTGACATATTGACCTGCTGCATGCTGTCCCGATAGGCATTTTACAGTCCTCAGCAAAGCCGTTTTGCAGATGAATGTGATTGGTTTTTTTGAGGAGGCTTATGAGGCTGACAATAGCATCACACAAAATTAAATGAGCAACATTATGAACATAATTGCTGCTGTAATTGGTACCGGAATGATCTTGTACACCTGTTAATCTTAATTATGACCATATTTCAAATAATTAACATGACGTCAATCAAAATGGCACCCGTCAATCATGTCACAGGGGCAAGTAGGGCCTCGTGTCGACGTCCATTTACCTGATTTATATTAAGTCTAGCATATTCCCTACGTATATTGCTGGCTGTGGGTGAGGATGTGAAGACAATCAAACGTGCACTTGGCAGACGGACATTAGTTAATTTCACAGAACAGTTACACAATAAAGAGTAAATGTAATCTAATGACAAGCCATATCAACATGCATAAGAGTAACAGGATACACTGTCTTACTAAAACTAGTCGAATGTTGTAGATCAAAACATTTGTTACGCCACAAGGTCAGAAGCACGAGCCGAAGAACCGCATAGATAAATACCTTACTATCAATATAGCTTCCTTTGACGTGTCATTATGTTTTCAGATGCTTGACATGCATTAGTTTATCACTGCGTTCAACAATATTATGATAGCAAGCTGTACATGCAAGTACATTGTATATTCTCATAAGAACCATTTGAATCACAAATTTATTAATCTTTCTCCAAGATCACTTTACAAAAGTAAAAATCTTGGTGTCTACTTTTCATATCAAACATAAAAAACCCATGTTTTTCAAGGGCAGTATGTGTCCGTTTTGCAGTGGCAAGTGAGTATACAATATTGGTATGACTACCTTTCCTACCATTACAAACCTGCGAGCCCTTAATGGTACAACCAAATTAGTCACGGTTATACCACAACCAGATCATCATCATATGTCGATCAATCTGCAAAAAAGGCAAACTCAAAAGACCAGCTCACACTGTTTGAAACCTGAAGTTAAAGTGCGAATTAAACCATATAATTTACAGATGGTCAACTTGCTTTGACGATCTACTTATTGGTCAGGTTAATGCTCCTTCCACTTATGGGTTCACGTCAACGTGCATGTTACATCAAAAAACATTTCGGCATGCCCTGTAATACACAACATGCAGGTAATTTACAATGCTGTAGTCAAATTAGAATTGCTTTCAGAAAGCACAGTACCACACATTAATGTGACAGGTCATTTTACTGATGTGTTATTTCATACTGATTCATTATAAACCTTACAAGAATTAATGCTGACAGTGGGGAGGGCATTTCTGCTGAAAACCTTTGTTTTGAACTTTGGGACACCTGGTAGGCTCGGAGGAAGTCTGTATGGACCGAATTTGTCTTCACAGCGATGGGCTATACTTCAGCCCACAGGTAAAATATCTAAGTACTTCTCGGGCTACAGTGTGACTTAGCTTGCTGTATGATGAGTGAGGAAGTGAAACGTGACTGCATTCAGGTCTCTACCTGGAGGTCACATCATTAGCCTCATTCTTGTGTAAAGCAGGTTCATGAGGACATAGACTCTTTACCCACGTGCCATCAAATTATTCTGCAATCGATTATAAATTTACATTGTTTCAAACCAGCAGCGGTATTACCCAGTGTAAAATCTGTACATATAAAAATGATTTAAACACGTCTGCCGCATTGGTTCCCTTAAATAAAGACAGTTAGAAGGGAATATTAACCTAAGATGAACCATTTTCACCGGCTAGCATTGTCGTAAAACGACAACGGGACGAAATCCTGTAGTATATGTGAAGACATTCAGGAATTTCGACTTCCTTTCGATTCAAATCATTAGTGGGCGGGAAATTCAGACGTAAATTTTAGTTTAAACACCTTTATTTAGTCTGGATAGCCCTATAGTATATCAAGATGACTAATATATGGGTTCTCCAGAACATGGAGACACACAGTAGGTAATTACAAGACACACAGGACAATACAAATTTTACCAATGCATAATATCAGTGAAAACTCTGTACGAAAATCCAGATTTGATTACTTATAGGATACAAGTTAAACCAATTTGAAGTTGAGTTCAATATTTACCCAGTTAGGAAAAATGTGTGATACAAATAAATTTGCATAGTCTAAAGGATGATCACTACAGTAACGGAAACATTTAGTCGTTGAAGCGCCTGGTATCAATAACGTACCGCTGGAGTGCATCACAGATCTGGATATTTAGGCAGTTAGGAAGCTCGTTACTGCCAGGGAGAAATATTTCATCTAACCTATCACTACCAATATGGATTATAAGATGCGGGCTAACCCCCACAGAAATCAAAGGAATGACAGCATTAAGTAATTTATTTCTCGGAAGGACGTTATATGAACAGAAGAAAAGAAAATACTTGAAGTCTCAGTGGGATAAGAACAAGCACATGGTGGGTCGGGAAGGATGTTAACTTTGTGAAGGTCAGAGTTTGGTCTATAGAATCCTAGGCGTAATTGCGTGTGGCAAATATTAGCAAATCTGTCACCCTGGAGATATAATTAAGGAACATTGTCTGTGGGTAAGAGAGTAGTATTAAGTTTTGATTTAAATAGATGTAGGGAAAGTGAATCTCTAGTGTCGGATGGTAGGTTATTCCACTGTTTGACAGCATCTAGTAGAAAAGAGTTACACAGACGCCATGTTCTACATCTGACAGGGCCCACTGACATTGAATATCGGAGAGCGCGATCAACAAGAGGAGGGGGTACTAGATAAGAGGGAGTTAGTTTGTGGTACATTGGTACATTTTGTGAAAGAGAACAAGCTTGTAGTATTTACTTCTGTCTGCAAGAGTTGACCACCCAAGTTCACGAAGTAATTTAACACGTGATGTATGTTTCGCAGCACCAGTACAAATTTTAGTGGCATTATACTGAATCGATTCCAAACGATCAGACAGCACTTGACCACAGTTGTGGAATAATACACAACTGTAGTCAAGGATTGGACGGATCCTAGAACAATTTAGTTTGACCAGGGATTTGCGTGATTGTTTATACTTAAACCTACGGAGTAAGGAAATTCTTCGATCAGCTTTATTAATAATCAAAATAAGTCACCACTCAAGGTGATACCAAGATGTGTATGACTGTCTGCCTCAGGAATCGGAGATCCACGCAAGAACAGAGGCGGGTGATGAGGTTTCGCTTGTTTCACAGAAAATATAACAAATAGTGATTTGGTGGTATTGAATAACACTCTCCAAAGCCTGCCCCAGTAATGTATGAAAGACAGATTGGTGTTCAGGTGGCGTGAGGATTGAAAGGGTTGTTGACAATTTCGATTATGCTAGTATCATCAGCGAACAATCTCACTTCACACGTGAGATTGTCATCTGTACCATTTACATAAACCAAGAATAGGGACGCCCAAGGAGGCAGTCCTGGGGCACTCCAGCCTGGATAGGAAGCCAGGCAGAAGATTGACCATGAATAGTAACTCTTTGGAGGCGATTACAAAGATAACTTTCGACCCAGGAAACAAGATGATCGGATATGTCAAGCTGCTTAAGTTTAAAGAGGAGTCTATGGTGCCATACCTTGTTGAATGCCTTAGAAACGTCGAGAAATACCATTCTGCCCTCTTTCGATAACTCCAGACCGTTGTAGATAATATGAAGTATGTAGACAAGTTGATTGATTGTTGAGTCGCCTGCCTTGAAACCTGAATTTTTAGATGTAAGGAGATTGTTTACAGTAAAATATTTTATTAAAAGACATTAAACAATATGAGTTCAAAGACTTTAGAAACATTACAGAGTAAGGATATTGGCCGATAGTTACTTTTTATTTGTCTATTAGATTTTGTGAAGACAGGACAAATATTGGAACGTTTCCAGGACAAGGGAAAGTCTGCTTGGGTAAGAGAAAGTTTAAATATTTCTGTAAGAGGATTACAGATGGAGTGAGCAGTATTCTTGAGAAGGAAGTTGCCAATACTGTCAGGCCAGGTTGCAGAAGTAACTCTTAGAGAAAATTATACTTTCAAAACATCCTGCTCACCAAACGTGATTTCAGTTAGTCTAGACTCAGTGCGGTGACTAAATTCAGGCATTGGTGGGGAGGCAGTGTCAGAAGAAGTTGTGCATTGACTTGCAAAATAGGGATTCAAAATGTCACATTTTTTACATTGCAAGATATGATTTGGTCGTTTTCAATTATTAGAGGAATATCCTGGTGGATTTTAGATCCCAAGACAGACTTAGATAAGCTTTACCATTCTTTTGGACTTATTTCGTTATTGTCCAGTTTAGAACGTAATTTATGAAAGTAAGATCGCATTGATTTTCGAATTTTGGTAAGGACATGATTACGTGTCCTCTTGTAAAACTGGTAAAACTTTTCGACCTTCATGGAAACCTCGAGTGTATAGGGACGTGAAATGTTAGCTGTGTTCTTGAAACCCTTCCATGCCCGATTGCGGGAACGATAAGGTTTTTTATCTAGATAGTAATCCGAGGCTTCTCCGAGGGTCTTACGGTGACATCTTTGAAGGGAATAAATTCCTTGGCAGTGGAAAGAAGCATTCTGACCAGTATAAAACGATGTCGTCAAGGTTATCAGAGACTTCCTGGGCTGTGTTAGAAGGTGCTGATAAGAGAGTAGAATTAAGTTCGGGGAAATTGGCTTTATTGTTATCCCAAACATGACGTTTGAACGGGCGGTCTTTAAAGTGTGATAGTGAGAGAGAAAGAGACAGAGCAGAATACGATCGCATGATCAAAATTTAAAACAGGAGAAAGAACACCACTGTTAAGTAGCAGGCCAGGAGAGTCAGTGATAATAAGATCAAGGAAGTTTTCTCAGTATTCTGTGGTTCTTGTAGGTTCCTGTATAATCTGATATAGGTTGTGTTGAAGAACCAGGTTGAAGAATACTAAGCCAAAATCACTATCCTGATGTGGTGAATTTCATTTAGAACATCTATCGTTAAAATCGCCAGTAATAAGGAAAGAGTGTGGGTTACTTTCAAGCGCTATAGAGATTGAGGTATTTAAAGCCCCAAGAAATGCATCAGGCATTTTAGCAGGCTGACTAGGAGGTCGATAATAATTTCTGATCAGTAAAGTCCCATGTTTTGTTGTAATCTCAATCCAAATGCACTCTGAGTTAAGATCCTGTAGATCAATGCGCCTTCCACAAGGTAGCGAAGAAGAAACATATGTTAGGACCTCTTCTCCTCGTCCTGTGGGACGGTCTCTTCTAAACTGGGGTTGAAAGTTGTCAATAAAGAGGAGCTGATCAGAATAACTCGTATGAAGCAAAGTTTCGGATAAAGTGATAACGTCAAAGTTTTCGGTTTGCACTAATATTTGAAGTTCATCATGTTTACCCGAACTCTTAATACTACGGACGTTGGAATGGCAAAGTTTTAAGTAATTTTTCTCAGAGGGCTCGTTTTGACTGGAATTTGGATGCGAATAAATCCAGGACTTAACAAAATTCGCAAAACTGACAGTATATGTTGTAAACACGTGAAACCTAGCAGAATAACATTTATTGAAACTAAGGGCAAGAAACAGAAACAAAGGATTATTTCGGATTCAGCAGTGTACTTGGAGTAGACACACATACCGGGGGTTGACCAGCTGTTGTGATCAAGTCCAACTGCCACTCTATAATGATCAATGCTCCTCCCCATGACGAATGATAGGAGGTAAGGAAGAAACGGCATTAATAGTGACATACTGTAAATGTGCAATAAGCACTGAAAGGCCAGTAGTGAGTGGCAGTAGACAAGGGTTCATTTGGATGTTCGTTAATACGTCGGTAGGCGGATGTATGGTGTTGTGTATGTGTGATCGGTGTATCGAAAAATCCGGACGATATACCATGGGAATAAAACGAATAACATGAAATTACAGAAGGAACTAGTAAATATGGTACATACTCCTGACATGGCAGTTAGTAAAACTGACGTTACATGTGAAGTCATTCTGCAAATACGGAGTGAGAAAAGGCATATGAATACGTGTAACAGAAGTTGTAAAATCTGTTCATGACCACATATGAAGTGTACTCCCAAGTACTGAAGTCGATGTTGGAAGTAGCTGCCCACAAACAAAGTGATACACAAATTGCATATCGTAATTAGGGTGACGAAATACTGGTTTTTGAATATCTTGAACATGGAAACAGACACATGATATAAAAAGTATGGGTATGGTATATCAAACCGTTTTTTACCCGAGGAATCCACATCATGTAACCCATACAGCATAAATGAAACAGAGAATACATAGAGAAACAAATGTAAGAAAGAAGTATCATTTTCGGTCACAACAAGTGATCGGAATTAAATGACCTAAGGTCGTGGAGCTATACAGCATACATATAACCAATTACAAAGATCACAGATTAGTAGAATACATGTAGAAAAACTATTTGGTTGAGAGTATTTCTGGTTAAAAGCAAACAAACAAACAAACAAACAAACAAACAAACAAAGCAAAACAAAAATAAATTAATATAATGTGCGTTTATAAATTGAAATGTCAAAGTCAGGCTTGGTGGCATGTATCCACAGCTGTTGCAGTTCTGGGACAGAGTGTATCAATGGAAGTACAAGATGTTTATCACTGAAGGCACATGATATGTAGCTTACGTAATAACAATGATGAGATCATGACCGTCAACACAATGAGTGTTCATATTAGGATGACCGCGTATCTCTTAACATGTTAAGGTCTTCTTCGTCGTAGATCTGGACGACTCTAAGGTGCACCCTCTTAAAGGGACCACGTTTCGAAAGAGACCGTCACTATCAACGGACAACATATAAGGTTAGACAGCACTGACATAACTAGCTGCTGACAGAGAGGATTCAGATTGGTGTCCCTTTGTTGGACAAACACTTAAACCTAGAAATAACAAATTGAAATAATACAACTTCAACAGGTATAAACAACAAAAAATTATCAGTTCGCGTGTTAAGAACTTTATTTTCTGCAATTGCACAGACAATCCACGAACAGTCTGAGTGTGACTCTTATAAGTACCATTCTACTTTCTCCTCTTTTGTATCTTGCCTTTCATCCCTGGGTCCTGTGCAACGACAGGAGATATTGCTGGTAATCTGTTGCCGTCTCTCCTAATTTTGTTTCCTCCTCTTTATTGACGTTGTTGATTGAAGATACCAAATCCTCGCGGTCTCATTTTGATACCAGTGTAGTACAATGTCAGAATATGATATATTTTCGGATTGACCTCAGTTCTACTTTGAAAGCACTATTTGTCGAATGGAATGCTGCACAACACGGATGAGCTGTTGTGTGGCAAAATATTATTGTTCGTAATATTTGTTTTGAGCTGCCCCTGACTGTAGTTTGTTTGCAAAAATTGTTATTTTTCTGGATCACCCATCAGCACTATTGTGCACTAAGCAGGAGGCTCCCCAGTACAAAAATGATGCAAAAAGTACATACATGACACGCAGGACAACACAGGAGAAGACCTGGGTCTATCATTTAAGTGGGAAGAAATGTACCAGTAGTTAGCCCTTCAAGTTAGAATATAAACGCCCGTATTGTTGTATAAAATGTTACACTATATTGAAAATTGATCCGTTTATATCATCTGCCAAGTTGTCTATTGTAAAATAATTTATCATTAGGCATTTGCCAAATGTACAGATAAGATTGATTTACTCACAATGTACGAATCATTGAATACATTAGATGTTTTTTTTTCTCCGGGGGCCAAAACGGAGTAAAAAAAACTGAAAATAATTTTCAATTTCTTTATGGAGGGCACCAGAGGTAAAAAAAATGAAGCGGGAACAGCATTTATTTTATGTATATAAAAGTTCAGCGGGGGCTTGACCCAGTCGCACCTGCGTCTGGCATATATTAGAAAAAGGCTATCACATGCAAAATACTAAAGAGTTTTGTCTGTTCATAAAAATAGAGCTGATTATCCTGATTTACATTGTGGTAAGGAATTCAAGTTTGGAATATCGGGAGGTGGAGGCCTGGGGTTGTTGCGAAAAATGAATCACGAAAACTTTTGTTCGAAAATTTAATATTCTTCTGTCGACCGGTTTCTCAGCGTGCGTGTGTTGATTGCAAAGATATCAAGTGACACAAGTTTAGGCATACTCAAGTAAGCGTGCAATATCATGGACCATTTTATAAAACAGAATTAATTTGAAAAATGTTTACCTGGTGGAGAGGGTTTGCCAGCCCAGTTTCTCCAGTGTAGGCAGCGACAGTTATGACGAAGTGCTCCGGCACATGTTCTAGCGGCTTTACATAGGACTGCATCAAAGGAATCTGATGATTGGCTCGAACAATTGTCAAAAAGGACACATCTGTACTCAAGTGTAGGTCGTATCATAGTTATGTACTGTTTATTGAGAGCTTTCTGGGACAATTATATTTTAGCTGTTTAAGCAGAGCAATTTGCTTGCTGGGTTTACTGATGATTCTGCTAATGTGAGCATGCCACGACACGTTATGGGAAAGAGTTGTAACTAGATGAGCAAGGCAGTCTACTTCTGGGATAAGAGTATCATTAAGAAATGCTGGCAGGTGGCTGCCTTTCTGGCGCTTCCTAGAGAATACCTGACCAACCGTTTTTGTGGCATTAAAGGCTACCTTCCAAAGACGTACCCAGTTTTGAATGGAATCCAAGTTGACATTGATTTTTTCTCGTTGAATCTGGAGGTGGTTTAACGATTTCAAGAATACCAATATCGTCAGCAAATAATTTTATGTCACAGGATATCAGCAATGCCATTAATATAAATGAGAAGTATCAGGAAGCCGACGATGGAGCCTTGCGGGACGCCAATTTCTACTGGTAACCAAGAATACTGGCCACACAGTGTGAGTCGTTGACAGCGACTAAACAGGTTACTGGTGTTTTACTTAAAAAGCGAGTCCTATATACCAAGTTAACGGAGCTTGTATATTAGGCTCTCATGCTAAACTCAGACAAATGTTTTACACATATTAACAAATACCGTTCCAGTATTTTTTTTTTATCGCGAGACTGTTATAAATATTATGCACCATGCTAACCAGTAGTCAGACGGTGGCGTCGTTAGTTTTTGAAAATTGGACATACGTTGGACTTTTTCCACTCATCAGGAAAGCTGGGGTGAGTAATGCGTGATTGAATAACCTTGTCAGTGGAAGATAAATACTACTTGTTGTGTTTTTCAGTTAACGGTTTTAAAGTGCATCATGACCAGTTGCAGAACTGGTCTTTAATAGCTGCAGTAGGCCTATGTAACGTCTCTTTCGTTATGGCGAAGTTCGTTTAGACGTGGCTTTGATTTGAAACGTAAAATTGAGTAGTGTTTGCCCATCATTATCAGCCAGTAATTTACATTGATTTAAAAAGGAATTATTAATTTCGCAGTGGTCTTTGTTGCCGGAAACTAAATGGTCATTTTTATAAGAGGAGGGACGTTGCACCTTGCTGCCGAGTACTGATTTTGTTAGGTTGCGCCATCTGGGAGGGGGGGGGGGCAAATATCTTTTAAATCTAGTCATATCCAATTTGAGAAATGAGTTTGAGTTGGTTTTCTTCATGGCATTTACAGTTTTGTTACGACTGCTTTCGTAAAGCTGAAAGAAAGTTCAAATTTAATTGTGTCCTGATAAGTCAGAGGCCGCGTGCTGTTTGCCATTCATCGGAATATCTTCCATGCTCAATTGCGACATCTCTGGAGATTTTTTTTATTCTGCAGGTAATCCAAAGTTTAACTGTACGTCTAATCAAGACGTCGCGGCACCTAATGAACTGTTTAGAAGTGTCAACACATAAATCGGACCGATGTAAAATAATGACCTTTTCAATATCATCAAAAGATGAAAAACCCGTACCCCAGGGTGCATCAAGTGCGGGAGAATTTAGATGTTCAAAATGTGCCCATTTGAAACCCCAGGTTTTACTTTTACAAGGCTTGTCAAGGGTACGCATAAAGGATGAAGTGCAAATAATAACTGAATGGTCGGAAGTTGGGATGGGGGGTAATATCCCAGAATTCAAGATTATGCCTTCTGTGCAGTCGTTGAATCGTGTGGGCTCAGAGATATTGATATTTTATGTAAATTGTTTTGAGATACAAGATTGACTAAAGTTGTCCAAAGTCACTGTAACAATGATCCGATTCCCCCAAACCCATGGTCTAGTTTGCAAGAACAAGGCTTAATTGGTCTGTTAATAACTGAATACACACGTCACGCCCCAGGGGTCGTGCTTGCTGTCCTGCAAGGATGTTAGTATTTTACAAAGAAATACGATAGGAAGACGTACATTTTCCATAAGACTGCCGACAGAAACCAGGGATACACCTTGTATGAAAAATGTTGTAAAGAAAGTTTTCATTCACACTTAGTTCTTTCTTACTTAAATTCTGAAATGCTGAATCGTGGAATATGCATTTTATTCAAATTTACCAAATTTTGCAGGACTTTCTATTGTTCCTAACGTTCACCTACATGCACAGCGGTCATTCAAGTCACGCATGATCAATATGCATTTAGCATTTTGTTCCAAGGTGCAAATGGTAGAGTTTGAAAGAGAGTCAGTAAATGAAACAAGAACGGATCCCAGTTTGTCTGGTGGGTGAAAATTTACCCAATGTAGAAGTAATCCTTTGCCAGACTTAATTACAAAGCACAGACACTCAGAGGTAGGGGGTTAAAGGTCTGCTCGCCTTGCGCAGGGATTTTTGTTTCTGGCAAAAATAGCGACTCCACTGCGAGGTCCTATTTATCAGTCTTTTCGGAAAATGGGCTGGGAATCTTCAATTGTTAGCAGATTGTCAGGGTAATTTTAATATAACCAAGTTTTTGAAAAAAAATATAGTTGTCGACACTTTCCGATTTAGGGAGACGACATAATTCCCCGAGCTTGCTTGGGCTGAAAAGCTTCGACCATTTGCATGGCACATCTTGATGTATTTGTCATAGTTTTCGTTAGGAGGGCCCAGGTTAGGGTTTATATGGGAGGCCCAGTCGACTAACGTGAATAGCATTTGGGTAAAATGCCGCAAATTAACAAAAGTGTTCAGTGAACATAGCACTGATGCAAGGATACGGACGGCGTAACATTGATCCATGTGATCTGAGAGTAGCCATTGTATCATGTTGGGCCTAATATGTTAAACACATACTATCTGGACGGCGGCCACAATATCATATGAAGTTTGAAGGGATATTAAGCGTGTATCTAAAGATCATCCTTAACAACATATAAAGAGTATATTAAACGTATATTTGGAGAGCAGCCATAATAGTAATATAAAGGATACGATAACAAACTCGTGTATGGCAAGCCAACAGGGCCATAACGCATTGGTCTTACGCGTTGCCGAGCCTCCACTACGCCTAGTCGAGCCAACCAATCAGATTTCAGTCCCAGTACGCGTTGCCGAGAATATATTTTCCACTACGCGTAGTCGAGCTTCCGCTACGCGTAGTGGAGCAACTTATGGCACCTTTTGGCTGAAGAAAAGCAAACCAATTATTTACGTCCTTACAATCATTGCTGATATTAAAAGTCGAACAAGTCTAATACAGTTTACAAGAGCATCAGTGATTGGATAGTTTGGCTACACGCTATGGGAGGCATAGTTTCTCCACTAAGCGTCGCCGAGGCTCTGCGAGGCGTTCTAGAAGAACATTTTCTCGGCAACGCGTAGTCGAGACTGTAATCTTATTGGTTAGCTCGACTACGCATTGCCGAGCCTCGCCTACGCGTAGTGGACACTGTGATCTTATTTGTTGGCTCGAATACGCGTTGCCGAGCCTCGATTACGTGTAGTGGAGGCTCGGCTACGCGTAAGAACTATGCGTCATGGCCCTGTTGGCTTGCCATACACGTGTATTGAGAGTAGCTGCAATAACAGATAAAGTTCTACGGAAAACTCATATAAAATGGAACAACAAACTATCTAGAAAAAAACCCACTTCAAATCTAGAGAAAAAGAGGAAAGCGTACACAGTCACTGGTGACAGTTGTTTTCTGTGATAAAAAAGTGAGATCAATGAATGTCACAGAAAAACCTGGAAGCTGTAAGTCTTTGGCACTGATGGGACCTTCGTATCTGTACGTATTTAGGTCCTCCTTGTCTAATATTTGCACGAATCCGCCTTGGTCTGGGCTGGCCCTGCCTTGGGTCCCATTGAAAAAACAAAATAGGAAGCGGACATCACAGCTACGTAGCACAGATGTGGGACTCACGGAAACAGCAATCGATAAATTTACGACTTCGGCGTTTCATATCTATAACGTTTGTTCTTCTCAATGAATTCTCGTACTGCCAAATCAAAAACATTATAATATTTTGTCCAGATCACAAACACTGTTGCCAAACAATATAGTATTCAAACAAACCAGCCAAAGCAATAATAGTGGTATGTAAAATGTAATAAGGAACGGTATGCTGAGGACAGGTAAGGAAGCAATGCTACATATTTTCCAATGCAACTCCACATGAGCAAGCAGGTGAATTTGTAACGCCAATTTTAAATGTTCATTTAATTGACTGCGCCCCACACGCAGTCTGGGGTGAAATATAAACAAAGACTTTTTTTACCAATGGTTTAAAGTTCAGGATGTTTTACTGGATGCACACAGGGATTACAGATTGTCCATTTGAATCATGCCAAAATCGGTAAAACATATACAGTAAACAGCAGGAGATTCCATAACATAGTTGGAGATGGGAAAGGGGATTTTTCAAATTGCATTGTTTCGAGCGAAAATGTGGCAGATCTTGCAAGTTAAAGCGTTGTCTAAGGTTGTAACGGGCGATAACATTGATACTTGGTGTATTTGACAAGATGTTAAACAAATATTTGGGCGTCAATCTATGGACAATTTTAAACTTCGTGATCAGTTTAGATCTCTCCCATGATGGTTTCAATAAGGTCTTCCATTTGGCTTTTTTGTATAATTTAGCTTTAGGGGTGGTTTTCATGGCTCCGCTTACTATGCAAGCCGCTGTCAATTGAAAATCCTGCAAACTTTTTTCATCAGCCTGAGCACCACCATCCCACACAACACTGCCACGTTCTAAAATGGATCGCAGAACGGATTTGTAAATGACTTCAGGGGTTTCACGACCAAGTATGCATTTTAAAGAATTGAAATTGCTTAATGTTTTTTTTCTAGCTTTATTAACTCTGTGTTTGATATGCACGTTCCATTTCATTTTGGATTTCAATACGAAGCCCAAATGTTTGTGATCGGGTACATTCTCTAATTGGTTTGTGATCGGGTACATTCTCTAATTGGTGCCCTTGGAAGATAAGCGGTTGATGAAAAGGTTTTAATTTAAGGAAATGAGCACAGGTTCGTTTTTGAGAGCGTTACCGGAAATTGTCCATTCTTCAGACCATACATCTAAGGGAGAGGGATTACCATTGAGGATAGTTGCAGCACATTCTGGATCGGCAATGGCGAAAAAGCAACGTGTCATCTAAAAAGAGGTTTTTTTTTTGTTTTTTGTTTTTTGTATTAGCAACATTGACCATGTCGGCAATATAAATAAGAAAGAGTAAGGAACCTAAAACAGATTCTTAGGAAATACCGGCTGTTATGTATCCCAAACTAGAGGATTGTCTGCTGCCTCCAATAATGGAGGTAGTCACTGAACCACATCAAAAGGTTATCAGTTATATATTTTTTCAACCTTGTCAAACCCTTTCCTAATATCCCAAGAAAACACCCCACCTCTCTTTTTTTCTGATCGACAGCGACACATAATTCACGGAAAAGCGATAGTAATTGATTGACTTTAACATTGCTAGGTATAAACTCAGATTGGCTGGCAGAAATTACCATATCATCTATGAAGAAATTGAGCACGTCTGAAACAACTTTTTCTACTACAACTGAGAAGAAATATAGAGCGATAGTTTGTACATTAGTTGTGTACATAAATTATTATCACTCTTTTTGTATAAGGGCGTCATGTGAGCTTTCTTCCAGAAAGGTGGGAATTGTTTTTTTTGCGATATAGTCCAAATAATTTGTTACGAGATGTATAAATGATGGGTGAAGCTTCTTTCAAACGTTTAGGCCTTATTCGTCTGGATTGTGTGCTTCAGAAGGGCATCACTGTGCTAGCTTTTACAGAGAGCAAAATGTCTAATTTTTCTGATAGGATGGGCCAGACGTTTGGGATTTTGGACTATGGAGGTGTCGAGATCATGTGACCTAAGGAAGTATGAATTGAACATTGTTTCTGTGGATGCGCTATTAGATGTTTGCTAGCTTTTATGTAATAAAAATGGTGTGAGGTTGATACCTTTTTAGAAAGGCTTGACAATCCTCTACCAGACTTTGTTACTTTTTACAATATTTTGAGGAGTTGTTTAATGTGTTATTTTGCTCTTTTCAGCGAAGCATAAAGATTCCTGATATTGGTTACGAACGTGATTATAGGTGGCTCATAATACTCGCGCTTAGGGAGTTGTTTCCTTTTTAAGTTTTAGAATAAGAATGTTTGACCTAGCTTTTTCCGTAACGCAAGGCAGGAGAGTACAATGGTAAACTTGTAATTTTTCCAAAAATGATACTGGTGAATTGGGTGGCCTGTAAATGACTCCCAATAAGAATTAGCTCTTGTGAATGTTGATTTCAGTCGATAATAGTTTTACAGCAGGGCTTTCCAAATCGTGACGTTTTGAAGCTGGTCCAATTGAGCGGTCGTCACGTATTATGTAAAAGAAGTCTGGTAGTTTAAAGTTACCATCAATATTACTTGGTAAATGAAAAAAAAGTTTCCAAAAAAGCTATAATATCATGTTAGGACTATGTCAGTCCTTAAACATCAAATTTTTCCCCGAGACAGGCTGCGGACATTGATGTGGCACACTATACAGCAGGTGGTCTAATGTTTAGATTGATATCCCTGGCCAATAATATCAAGCCCCGGTACATGATGAGTAGGTAGATATTAAGATTTGAACTTTTTGTTAGTGTGATAGAATTATCAATATACGGTATTGGTCGCCTTTGGCAGTAAACATGAAAACAAAATTATTAAATATTTCAGCTAGCCGCACATGAAGTATGAAGCATACTAAATTAATCAAAGAGTTTGGAATATATAATCGAAAACGGCAGTCGGGGGCAGCTGTACACAACTAAGCGTGTCTTCATTGGAGAAGTGATTAATTAATTCTATATCCTATCAGTCCAAAAGAGTTTATACAGCGATATGATGCAAAGAAAATGTTTTAGCCAAGCAGGATCAACACAAACATAGTTAATAAAATAAAATAACAACATGTTACCATTTGTTGTAAATAACCATCTATAAAGTATGTAGTCTGGTTAAAAGGCAAAAATACAATTTAGAGAACATAAAAAGTCTACAATGAATAATGCAGTACATGTTCCGACACGAATAAATGTAAATTCAGCTCGTAGATATGAACAATGAAATGCATATAAAGGTTCACATTTGTGTTGTACTTCCAGATCTTGAACAATGTATGGCTCGAACCGGGGAGCAAGTCTTAAAGCGCGTGGCACATTTCACGCATGAAAGAGACCTGGTCACAGAGAAAGTTACAGGGATCCTGAAAACGAGGCCGCTTTGATGCCGCACAAAGTGACGTAGTCTGAATGAAATTTCAAGTTAAAGGGAAGAGCCCAATGTGTTTCGTGTATCAATGTGCGCCGGTCCTCTAAAGCATCTTTCACAAAGTGTCATATAGGATTTGGTCGAGCAGATATGTGCGTTTCCCATTTCAGCTAGGCGACTGGTGCCAAAGGTTGTAGGCTCGAGCCCCGCTTGTACCGAACATTAGCTAGATATTTTCGGCATTTCCTTAAGGCTGGTGGATTAAAGTCCCCAATTCTGGAAATAATGCCGACTCATTACTTATACTGCATGATCGTGTTGATATGGCACTCGCACATAACTACATCCATTGAACCATTCTTTTTTGAATAAGGGGATTTGGTCGAGTGCATATGTCCGTTTCCCATTTTAGCTTGGCGACTGGTGCCAAAAATTGCAGGTTCGAGCCCCGCTCGTTCCGAACATAAAATATATAAAGAATGATTGAGCGAAAGTGAAATACAGTGCAACAGGGTCGCTGTGCCTTTTGGCTGACGGGAAAATAACTGCTTTATCATGAATTTTGGTAATTCTCTGTCTTACCTAATTATGGTAGTAAAACATTTTGGAAGTTAGCACGCATTTTGAGCCTAAAATTCGGATAATTTTCTGCCTGCTTTAAACGGGAAAGTCAGTGCTTTGGGGTCACCTCACAGATCAAAATATAATCGAACTGGTCATAGTGGGAACAAATTTGTGACTCCCAATATTCAAGGCAATCAACCCAGCACTCCTGGCACATTTCCAAAAACCCTAGAGTAGCCACAATTCAGTGCGTGTCTCACGTTATTAACTCAAAGGTGGCCCACCTTTCATCTTTTTCTCGCCGCCTCTCAACCTTTTTGTTACCACCTTTCTCTTCTCTCTATTAAAACATATGATATATTAATATTGGAAACATATTTTACCCCCAAATAAGAAAATTCTAAAATCTTGCAATATTTACCATGTTTCTTCATTCAAACTGTGGGGATTTTCGTGTACGTCTGCAACTTCATTTATTGACACAGCCTCGGCAGGTACAAGTCCCCTTTAGCTTCCTACATAGTCACTGACTAGGTATTCCTCCCACTTATGCTCTGCACCCTTTGTCTTTTAGTTATCCTTTGTAGTGTCAGGGCAAGAAAAAACCTGTTTTAAAACTGCTCCAATCTGCCAAACTGACATATACTTATTTTAGAACAAGGGTTTTCGTTCATTGTACAAAGAAGAGCAATAGTGCCCTATCACCCCTGCAGTTCTGAAATAAAGTAAAATCTAATCTATTTTCTCTACGCTTCATAACCAAACAAGTCACTGTCTATGTCTATCTGTAAACCTATACCTTAATTTATCACTATTCTCACGTACAATGCAAGCGTTCTGAACATTCAAGGCTTTCAGCAGCCAAATGAATTTATGAACGTGTCATCAGCGGAAAACTATCAAACATGTTTTGAAGCTTTAAATTCGGAACATGCTTTTCGGTGATCGCAGCCGCTTGTTTTTACCTTATCTTTGGCAAAGAGAACGCATATAATTTTAAAGAATGTAAAAAGTGAATTAAATAAGTGAATGAATGAATGAATTAAAACAAACGGACAAACAAAAAAAAACAAATAAATAAATGAATGACTGAATAAATAAATACATAAATAAATGAAATAAATAAATAAATAGATAGATAGATAGATAGATAGATAGATAGATAGATAGATAGATAGATAGATAGATAGATAGATAGATAGATAGATAGGTAAATAAATAAAGCAATAAATAAATAAAAAAATAAAATAAATAATTTAATTTGAAAGTGTAACACAAGCTTTTGCTTATAATGGCAAAGCGTAGTAAAATTATACAGATCAGTATATACACCAAAATATCGGTAGATGCATCAACATACGGAGCAAACCATGAAAATCAAAATTTCGATTGATCTAGAGGAAACGATCACATATAATTCATGACCCTTATTAGGATAGGGACTTCAAATAAACCTGGCTATCCAAAAGTTGAAGTACAGAATGAGACCCTTGAAGTTGCTAATACAAAGGTGCCACGAATTAACCTTCCCCCCGCGTATGTACCAAGAAAAGAACCAATCATTGTATTAGTTGTTTTACTGACATCGGACAGTTACCTCGTTACATAACTATCGTATTCGGAAATGAAACACACAAGCAAAACCCTTCATCTGGCTGTTGTAAGTGTATCCGAAAATTCATAAAATGATGTGAAAGGATGTTTGAAATGAAAACGTGACGAGCTTTCTGGGTAATGATACATGTGTGTGTTTCTTTATTCATTTGACCAAGACTTTACTCGGTAAAAAAGACCCGTAAAAGTCAGCTCATGTGTCGTTATAACTTTTGGTCAACTTTTTGGTTCAAATATTTTGCCGAATTTCTTGTATGCTTATGACGTTTACGTGATCAATGACTCTTCCCTGGGGTAATACCCAGCCTCCAATGCAGCGGATGGGAGGTGGGGAGGGGGGCCGTCGGTCGAAGGCCGCGTGAAAAAAAAACTAAGTTTGGTATTTCTTCTTGGTTAGCACCATGTAGTATGTATATTTTATGCATATTGTCAACTGGTCTAAATCGATATACAGTAAACCCCATGTTCTCCTGTGGTTTAGCCAAAATTTGATCCTTCACGTATATGCTCTGATACATTTCCTTGGAACGGAATGTACAGATATGCCTGTGGCTTGCAACTATAAGTTTTCTCTTAATACTTATGTGAGAGTAATCAGTGAACTCGTTTTTCTTATTTTTAACTTTCCTCAACGTTAGAGTACATTTTCGGTGTAGGCCAAGGGCTAAGTCAAATATTCCCATACGGCCTAAAATAATCTCAACACACGTGTGAAAAAGATTTTGAATTAACCCAATGTAACAGATTCAAATTCAAGCCAAGAAAAGTACCAATCAGGTAGCAGAGGTGAGCAAGTACTGCCCATGTGGATTCCTTAGATTGGCTGAAATATCAATGACTCAAATTGAATAAAGACATTATCAAGGAGAACATGAATTGCGCTTCATGAATTTTTAATTGTGGTATATTTTTATGGTATAAACTCCAGAATTTGTCAACCCACAAAGCGGGCTCTTTATAAATTTGTTTACGTTATTATATCTATGACTGTCATGATTAAGCATTTGAATCATTATATCTATAGCTGTTATAATTAAGCATTTTATTTAGTAATTTATCAAGTGCTTCTTTTAAATTTTTACGGGCAACTTTGTATACACAGTAGAAAAATCAAAACATTAAGTAATTTCATAAATTTTAAGTGGAACCTTAGAAACAAGCTCCAATGAATTACTGATGCACCAAAACAATTTGTTCCAGCGTGTTTGCATATTGTGTTACAGGACTTCCTTGTGATGAATGGAAGTAATGTGGCTAACGGTGAATAGAGAGCCCTAAATTTGACAATCAATTGTTTTATCAAGGGAAGTTGACATTTTCTAATATATAAATGTTTCAGTAATTTTCCGAGGGGGTCCACAGAGCAGATCACCGGCTTAATACTGGACACTTTTGCTGACTCCAAAAGGGAAAGGTCCTTGAAACCAGTAAACACCAATAGATTGCTTAGTCGATATATTAAAGAGTCGCAGGAAGACTTTTAATCATAAAATGTACCGTGCCGCAAAATGAAATAGGAAAAGATATATTGATGAACGATGTGAATGCCCATCTTGTCTTTCATCTGGGCAGGGGCACTGCCTTACAGACAGATGTTGCTATTGTAGGTAGACTTCTGCGGGAACCATGAGTTTCTGTGGTAGACCATATGTTGTCTTATATCAGTCGATAAGACGACCCACCATTTGCATGGACGACGCAGAACCTTTTATTCATGTTTCAGTCATTTTGCAACAACATTATAACTTTGATACCGAAACCATGATGTTTTTTTTTGTTTTTTTTCTGTAAGTTTTCTCCGGAAACAATCGTTATAGACCATAGTCTCGAATACTTTGTTCTTACTTGACTTAATCAGCCTACCATATATTTCAGTGTCAATTCAGTGATATATCTAGAGAGCGCAATAAGCGTTCTGTGCGTTTGTGTCAATTAATTTACATATCTATGCTGGGCAATGAACATTCTTCGATAAAAAGATGAAAAGACACGGTTCAGTCCTAAGTTTTGCATATTGATTATTAAAATAATGGTCATTTGATTTCAACAAGAACTGCATTACAGATCACCGTCACTTCTACGCCACAAAAATATCATGCCCTGTGATCGCATTTTGCTACTTGCAGTTGCTTTCGTTTTCGTTTTTCTAAACACAGTTTGTCAAAGATGGCAAAGAAATGATGATGATGATGATAATGATGATGATGATGATGATGATGATGATGATGATGATGATGATGATGATGATGATGATGATGATGATGATGATGATATAGTGATATGTTGGCAACCCAAACCAATTCTGCATGTCTATTGCCATGTTCTTCGCTTGTAACGCTCGAACGCTCAGTTGCCTTTCTGTGCCCGACTTTCTCTCTCTCTCTCTCTCTCTCTCTCTCTCTCTCTCTCTCTCTCCCTCTCTTTCTTTCTTTTTCTCTCTTTCCCTATCACCAGAACCTCATTGAACATTGGGAAACGTTAAACTCTGTTGCACATCTTTCTTGGCTCCATCTTGCTTTACTGCACAGCACCTGTTACTTGCTATTTCTCCCCCCGCCCCACTCAGACTCAGGCACAAATTTATAAAACATGATACAGAATCTAATAACACAGCAGGATTAGAAGTAAATAAGCTCTCTAGGATCATATGAGTATTAAAACGGCTTCAACAATTCATAGCCAATGGCGCACTCTTACATATTTATAATACACTTTACACCATTTAGACTGTTGTGGTCTTGCCATTGTATTAATTCTATTTTTAAAAAATGCGAAAGAGTATCTGTGTGTACACGAACTTTAAGACGGTCTTATATAGCCTGCCACCGTCTGAACCAACAGAAGGACAAAGGGTGACCTCGCCATCTTAACCAAGGTAAGTTATTCATGCCGAACGCGAACATACTGAAAGGAAAAACGGTCGTAACTCTAGTACAGCAGTATATGCGGCCATGTAATGGGATACCAGGCATTTTGTCTAAGCATGAGCCGTTCAATACAACCGTGGCACTGCTGACAGTACGCATGGGTAAGAAGCTTTAGTCAGTTACGTAGCCAAATAATGATTATTGCTTTGTCAATATAATAGTCAGCTTTGAAGATCAGGTTGTTAAGAGTCAACGGCACAATCATGATGCCTTGTAGACAAAGGTATACCAAAAATATACGTGTGATAATTAAAAGGAAACAGGCCAAAATGGGACTCCAAAGGTAGATACTGTTGAGAAGGGTTCTCATAAATCGACATTAGGCTGGTGGTAACAGCTTCAAAACGCAGAAAAGTAAAGAGGTCCTTCACAGGAGACGTGACAACCAGGACACTTTTGCGCAACTGTATAGTGTTTCCTATTGTAACCTCATTAATATGTTGAATACGTAAATCATGCAATAAAGTAGAATGACAGGATCGCTTACTCTCACCTGTAAAACTTGATAAAATGATAACTCCCTGGAGGGAATGAAGCTGTCTTAAGGATACTGAATTTAAACAAAATGGAATTGATGCACGAATTGTTAATTCTAATGGTAACCTTTTTGCGGACGACACATCCCTTTTTCTTGCTTTTGATGGTGCAGCCCGTGCAGCTACTGCTCTTAATCAAGATCTTGCCTCTTTGGACGATTGGTCCATATAGTGGCTAATGCCCTTTAATGCCTTTAATAAAAACCTACACTATGCTTGCCTCTCTTTAAAGACATATTCCTGACCATCTGCCGCTTGTTTTCCAAGGTCATCAGGTACAACATGTGCTCGAACGCAAATATCTGGGTGTTTCCCTGAAATCCTATTTAGAATGGAATGCCCATATTAAAGAAATTGCCGCCAAAGCTTCCAAACAGATAAACATTATGAAGTGTCTTCAGTTTCATCATGATCGCGTCACATTAGAAGTTATTTATTTTACATTTATTCGTCCCATTTTAGAATATGGTAGTATGGTTTGGGACGGCTGTGCTCAGGGTGACGAAAAGATCCTATAAGATTTACAATTGGCTGTGTCCCCTGTCGTTACAGGAATTATGCAAACTACCCGCAGTGTCAACTTACGTGAAGAAACCGGTTGGGAAACTCACTCCAAACGGAGAGAGATCTCAAAACTTTCTATGATATATAAGATAGTCGACAAGCTGCATCCTAGCTATTTGTACACCGCTCTCCCCAGTGTTCCGGCACCCGACGAAAAATTCTGCTAGGCCACCAGGAGCCAATCTGACACCAATAGGCGTTCTGACGTACATTTTATTCCAACCATAATCATGTTGTTTGAAAAATCTTTTTTCCCTTCTATTATCAAATCGTGGAGGCTTCTTCCGCTTGAAGTGCGAAATTTACCGACTTTGTGCCATTTCAAAAGGAGGATCTCTAATCCATCGAAAATCTTGTTGATATATCCCAAGCTTCTAAACATAGGCCAGAGATATCTATCTATTTTACATTCCAAAATACGCATGGGCCGCAGCCAATTGAATACATATCTTTTCCAAATAAGTGTTAGAGTCGCCACCATGTTCGCCTGGTGCTGCTGTCGAAAGCATATGGCATTACTTTCTTCCTTGTGCTCCATATATTATTATACGCAAAAATCTTAAAACCGTACGACTGTTAATTCAGTTCATGCATCATTCTGTTTAAATACAATTTTGTTCGGTGATTATCACCGCAGTCTTGAAGATAGTATTTTCATATTTCTCTGTGTGCAAGAGTTTATACAAAGAAGTAAAAGTTTCGAAGTTGAATCATTGACATGATACATATGTTGTTAACTTCGACAAGCACCTTTGTGTGTGTTCCGTTCAGGTGGAGTCCATCTTCTCCTTGTTTTGCCCCTGCGTCACCACACCTGGAGTGCTTCTTGCGCACGACGTGAAGCCTAGTCAAAAACCCCGACTGAGCTTGAGATGATAACATATATAAATATGAATAACACATTATGGGTTGAAATCATTGTTATGATTCCGAGTTGACGAATCCAATCATAGCGATTAAATAACACATGAGATGGTATATTGATTTTCCAACAGGTAGACAAATTAAATCATACATGAAGAAAAGGCTGCTATTCAACTTGACATTAACAGTTGCAGAAAATATATTTAACATATTACATATGATGGAATGAGTTGGAGCTCTGCCTTCCTCATATTCTGGTTAGGAAAATATACTTTCTGTTGCGCACCAAAACCTATGTAGCCGTAGTCAGACTTGACAATATGAGAATCAATATAGTTTTACGGAATTGGAAGAATGTGTTTTTTGAACTATTGTGACTCCTTTAATTGAAATATTACATACAATAGAAAAGTTTTTGATGCTCAGTTCACCACTGTCATCTTTCAAGTTTAATAAGCGATCCTTCTCCTCGGGCTCTTTTATTTCGAATTCTCCTTTTCGCCTGAAATGTCAAACAGTGTAGACCATTGTTCTATTAGTTTCGGGTCGATTACAGAATCAGTTATCCATTGTTGTACACTAAAAGGATATGTTTGGTTTCATCCAAATAGCAGCAATATTTCATGAATCGACACGACGAATGGCAAATAAGACTTAATTCATACCTTTCAGCTCAGTGGCAATCTTCGCAATTTGAAAAAGGTTATGGGATTATGCACATGATGTGCATAGCTTAGTTTAAGTTCTACAAAATAGTTCAAAATGTTGACACAGCTCTGGGCGCCGATGTGCTGTTATTCGACCAATACAGAGAAAAGGATGGAATGGCGACCAATGATGTAACCGGACTTTTCCCCTCAACAGCCAAAATGTTCGTTGACGATACCAAAATATATCGTACATTCCATAATGTCAGCGACCACGCTGCCTTACAAAATGATCTTAGCAGTCTAGCTAGCTGGTCGCATTTGTGGTTGTTGAACTTTAAAAACCAAGTGCTTGGTCTTAAAGATCAGACAGAGCCTTTAACACTTATACACACTCAATGGGCATTTCTTTAGCCAAGCTCATTCACAAAGTGACTTAGGTGTCATCATTTCTGACCATCTTAAGCCAGGTGCTCACATTTGTGAAATAGTAATAAAAGGCAAATCAGAAACTTGGCCTAATCAAAAAATGTTTCACTAGCTTTACAGATGAGAAAGTATGCACTCTGTACAAGTTTCTTATCAGGCCCTTACTTGAAATATGGTGATCCAGTCTCGAGCCCTTACCAACAAAACGACAAACAATTACTAGAAAAAGTGCAGAGAAGGTGTCTTAGACTGTGTTCCACCCCCATTGAGTTAGAAAGCTTAGAAAGCAGACGGAACAATATCGATTTAGTTGAAACCTATAAGTACATGCACTGCATGTATAAATTCAACGGAGAAAACTTTTTTAACTCTGCAAACAGACAATTGTGAGAGCACTCTCTCAAACTGCAGAAGCGCTCTGCCCACAAAGAGCCACGCACAAACATGAAAAAAAAATAGTTTTTAACCCCTGCAAATAGACAACTGAGAGGGCACTCCCTCAAAGTGCAAAAGCACTTTGCCTGCAAAGAGCCACGCAAAAACATTTTTTCATTCGCGTGGTAAATTCATGGAACTGATAACCTGAAGACAAAGCCTCTACAACCTCTTTGTCTGCCTTTTAAAGAAAATTGAGAGCCGCGTCTGAAGACTAGCGGGTTTCATATAACCAAGTAACCAAGTACCCGACCATACATTGCCCATTCATTGCACCGCGGGCATGTTAAATGACGCAGCTGCAGTCAGGGCTGTCATTAATAGCTACCGCATCATTATCCTCTTGACTCATTTTTGACAAAAGAAGTTCATACAGGCTTCATTCAAAGTAAATTTCCATACCTTAACCAATGAACCACTGACCAAATTTCCCATTTGGAAAAAGGAAAACATACGACTGACACGGAGACACACTTTATTTAAATGTATTGCAATTAAAGTGAATGATTTGTTGTTTTGTAATAAAAAATTGTTCTGCCTCCATTGTTGCGGAGATAAAATATACCAGAATACATACATGCAGATGGCTATAATATATAATAATGAAAAAATCATGTGTGAAGAAAGTGAATTGTAAGGTTGCACAAAGTCTGGCCGTTACTGCTGCCCCTTTGCACGCCTCCGGAGTTTCAATACAGATTTCCACACATTATTTTTGTATGGGTGATTGGGTGGTTGAAAACGATATTATTGGGGTCCTACTAAGTTTTT
>OZ026624.1:73617070-73627070 GCA_964020975.1 Hermodice carunculata
GAGTCATGTAACCCGGAGTTAAAATGGTAATCTAGGGCTACGTGACTCTGGGTTATGAAGCCATTGCTCCAGAGTCAAATTCGTTTGCACTTGTCAAGATCAAGTCAGGGTCTGGTGACTCCAGGTTACATTGTTGTGTCTTGAGTGTGTTTGCCTGTTTTGCATAAATTCTATTGTGATGTAGCTTTATTCCAATCTACCCACTTCTTTTTCCTACCCCGGCATGGTTGTGTGTGAAGTCAAATAGAGGTAGAGGGTCACGGGCAAAGAACGTAAACAAAGACTAAAAAACTGCTCATTTCTAATTTGAACAAACGAGTTCTAAAATTAACAGAAGCGGATAAATATTGCGGAAAGTACACAAAAATGTTATGGCTAAGGTCCAGAAGAGGGATGAAGCCTCGAAAAGAACTAGCAACAATTTCAAAGCCAATGTAGAGATGAGGGATAGCAATCGACCAAAAATGCATGGGAAAATTTGAAGGATAAAATTGCTCAGAAGAAAACATCCCCGAAGACAACTGGTGGAGGTGCCGCTCCAAAGCGAATAGTCAGTAAAAGCCAGCGTCCGTCAATTCAGTCATCCCTCAATTCAAGTCACTTTTCAATGCGACAATATTTTCATTAAATATCGGCATTCTTAAAGAATTGCGGACATTGAAAACATGTATGCATAATTTTTGTTATGTATTTTTTGGTTTACCTGTCTTATTTTGTTGCATAGAATTTGTTATCATGAAATAATTAAGAAAATAAAAAGATGATTTTGTTATGCCTTGACCAGTAAACATAGAGGAATATTTAAAATCTATGATTGCTCCGTTTCCTTTAACTAGGAGATTGTTCATCCAGCTTTCGAAGGTGTTTGGGCACAAAAATGTAATATCATTTATCGTGATGGTAAATACTGTTTATTGGTACAGATGGAGTAGGTACTGATGAAACTTTCAATATATGTGTTCCATGTATGGGTATGAATATGCTGTTTTGCGCATGAAAATATCGTTCTGTGGCATCTGCTTGTTTCATCATTCTCCTTGCCTTCGGCAGTGGGCTCTGTGGTACCATACCAGGAAACAACCCTTTTTATCCTCTCACGCGCGTGTGTGTGTGTGTGTGTGTGTGTGTGTGTGCGCGCGCGCGTGTGTTTGTTTATATGAAATCATGGTACCCAGCAATTATTCTGCTGGCTGCTCCTGCGTCGCTATGCAAAAGACGATCAACCAAATCAAATTTATGCAACTAGTCGATATAATCTTCCACGGTACAGTAAAACCCCCACTTACAGCAAAGTGATGTGTACATGTACATACACTGGAAAATCGGTGTAACTTTAGCTTTTAATCCTGACTGTATCCTGAGGTAAATTGTAAGGAAGCTAAATTCAGTAGGGCTTCAGTTTAACCCAGACATGCAAGTGAACACACCTATTTGACATGGGCTTGACTCTAGAGTCATCGTAATTCCGACTTGATCTGGACATGTGCAACCGGGCATCTTGTTGCACCTAGTGACAAAGGAAAGCAGCAAGATTTGGGTCACTTCCATACTCGTGTGGCCATCGTGTTGAGCAACATGCCTTCTCACATTCACCAGAGCACATGCAAAGGGTGACTTCGTGTAACTCGGCTTATAGAGCTGGCAAGGTACCACATATGCGGCAAAAGGGTCGAATTAACCCATTAAAAAGCAACACATCTGACCCAGGTAAGCAAAATAACACTTGCAGACACAATTCCGTGCGAGTGGAGGAAAAAACAATTTCCATAAAGACAAAAACGGACTTGACCATGTAGTTTCCTCTTCGGGTGTAAAAGAAACTAGGTAAACTGACGAAAGATACTTATTTGGGCTTCAAAGACTTTATATCACTACACATCAAAGTAACAACGTGTGCTGCTAGACAGTAGTTCTGGTTAGAATCGTTATAACGATTCTTACCAGTACTATTGCGCAGCAGCACACGTACACAAACGTTGCCATTGGCAAGATATACACAACCATTACGCACAGATACTCTCATGCCCTAATACGTAATGGAAAGAATTCTGTGCAAAATACCCGAAGATGCAGAAAACCCCATATGTTAGTCGAACATTCAGTGCTCACTGACAGATTTAGATACATTGATATATTTTAAGCTGACTTAAAGATATATCTATCTTCATTAACTTCAGATTTATTTTTGCACAAAATGAAGATTCTTCCAAAATCATATGCATTTGAATGCATTCGGTTGTTGTGCATTTTGATCATCTGTTATAATTATTCTGCTTCCCAATATCTTTCAGTTTCGATACTGTTTACGTTTCCCCGATTTCATGTGCTCAATTCAATACAAAGTTATATAATTTGAATGCATTGCTGTTAATTGTTGTACGAAGAGAAGGCATTACTTTCTTCAAAGAGTACACGCCTTTAGTTTGGTTGATTTGTATGAACGACATGTTGAAAAACTTTGTCACATTTTGTCAATTGATCCAATTAATTAAATGAAATGCAATTAATTTAGGTCCAAGCAATTTAATGAGCTTGACACAGAAACACAGCATTTTGCTTGATTTGCCTCTAATGATTTAATAAAGTCCGTTTGTACAGAGATTATGTTTGGTGATGCTGCAGAAAACGACTTGTTGCTTGATTTTATTCTCAAGATGCAGCAGAGAGAAAACGGATCCGGCTATTTATTCATGAACACAATGCTACTGAGTTAACACTTTTATTGCCAATTTTGAGAGAACGTCGATGTGCTTTGATAAAGTTGCAACATGTAAACAGTTGCAAGGGCCAGAAGGATGACCCAGTCAACAGCTTTCTTGCACCCTCTCTGAGCACAATGCGTCCAATTCACGCAGGGGAAAGCTGTTGATTGAGTCAAAGGTTGGCACTGAAAGAGATAAATTCGCATATATTTAATAGTTTTCTGTAATGCCGTCAGAATAATGCATATTTTGATTAATTGAACATCAAGTTGACTTGATTATGAAGTTTGTAAGATGCATTTGCTGTGCTATTGTTCGTGCTACGAGATCCGTATTACATTTGTATGTCATCTATTTCTCGGTACAAGTGGGAGTTGACTGTGCATTTTGTCAGTGTGGTTGAACAAAACACAACGGTAGCTGCTGCATCAATTATATGTCAAGGGTGGATTTATAAAAACATGGTTGCACACAAGTGTATCCTAAATGTAGTGTTAGAACTGCCCTCATACTGCAATTTTAGTCCTGTAGCATACAGTGTCTTTCAGGGGACATACCGACACCAAAATAAGGGAGGATACTGAAACTGTCCAATTGGAACACATGGATAATGTTACACTAGCAACAGCCAGTATCCTCCCAAGGGAAATACAATCTCCCCATTGAAAGAACATTGAGAGTCAGTATATCCCTCACGTTCTTTATTTGCGGAAACAGCGACTCTAATGACGTTTTGCGCCATGACGTCACTCACGTTGCAAGGGTGCCTGCCGTACGAGATGGATGACCTGGCAGGACAGTTGTTTAGGCCTATTTCTTCCTGAAGGGGAGGTGGGCTTTTCTCAAACAAAATGATGAACCAGAAATTGTATGTTTTGGCTACTGAATGGGTTTGTAGCATTTTACACAATCCCAGGAAAAGCTGCATTTGCCTTTTTCGTCTTATCATGGCATATACATTTAGGATACAAAGATCATCCCATGGCTAAATCAGTATCCTACCCTGTACAGTTCCTCCTCGAGCTGTATCCTCCCTCGACCCTTCGGGTCTCAGGAGGATACAGGCTCTCAGGGGAACTGTACCGGGTAGGATACTGATTTAGCCATGAGATAACCTCTAATTATTGAACAATCAAGACGTTTTGTTCCACCCTAGATATTGATTAGTTATCCTGCTTTGATATGTAACTTAAAGGCACAAAACATAGCGTACCTCTTACTTCTTCGTAACACTGTATGTCGCGTTATGCTGAAACTTGTTTAACTGTACCTTCTGGAAAAGTAAAACAAATATGCTCAGCAGTGGTGATGTTCTGGATCCCTGATTTTAACTCCGTTTGCTGTTCGGGGATTTATCGGTAAATGCATGCATGGCTATCTGTTACTGTGTAAGTCAATGGAGATAACACTGGTAAATTACACTTTGGGCGTATCCTCTACACTCGTCAACCTAAATCACTTCAAACGTGGTGGGGATAAATCTCTTGTTTGTTTTTAATGAGTTTTTTCAACTGGTCACGCTCCAGCAATGTCTATATCTTTCGTGAATTTTATATTCATTTTTGGGTAAAATTTCAAAAAAGATTTTCTCTCAAATCGCTAGGCATATTGCATTGAGAGTGCACAGGCCCACTTCGAGGGATACCTAAACCTTGGTTTAAACGTATTTTGTATTTTCAACAATTTACAAATACAATATTCTCATCGGCAATTAACAATTGGGAAGAGGGCTTAGCCCTATGTAAATCCCTCTCGAGGAAGAATAGACAACAACTAAACATGACACCAACGTACACACAATCGGTGCACAGTGAGTCACGGTCCACTGACTTGCCGCGATACAAGAGTGGGAAGACATCACAGTTGGACAGGGACGGATATGGGGGCTCAATACGTTCAAAGCTATTAATAATTTTGTTTACTAGGTACATAATTCAGACAAAGTTTTGAGTAAGAAAAATAAATAGTTGCTTGGCCAATACCTGTTTGTGTGCATCTTTCAGGGAGCACAAATAAATCTTGAACTGCAGAGAAAATTTGGTTGTTCTCTGTCAGGGTGCAGTTAGCAGAGCCATACAGTATAGTTTACAATGTAAAAGGAGCATACGGTGAAATAATATTGTGTAGTTTGGATCGGATAACAGTATACCTTGGACAAGAAAAAAAAAAAGAAAAAGAAATGCCAAGAATCCTCATTACATGCACCACATTGACAAATGGCATGTGTTTTGACACCAGTCTTGAACAGATGGGAACTCAGCCGATTGCTACATAAGCGGAGGCGAGTATGCAGAACAGAACTATATCTCTCACCAAAATTGTAATACTCTGGACGCTTATTTGACCACCCAAAAGGGATCACATAATCTAAATTTAAATATGGGTAAAGATGGCAAATTTCGAATTTCCAAAGGTAATTCATTCCAGATGCGTACAGTTGACGCAAAGAAAGAATTGTTAAATAAATCAGTGCGGGCTCTGAAATGAGGAAGATCATATCTTTGTCGAGTATTATAACGTGTAGGAAATTGATTGACATTATCTGGAATAATAGATTGCAAATAGTTAGGTACTAATTCATTAAATATTTTATACATTAGTGATAATTTGGCTTTTTTCCTACCACAGGCCAGGGTTTGCCACGCAAGCTCTTCATACAGTTTATCATTCGATGTGCCATGCATCGCGCCAGCAGCTATTCTTGCAGCAGTCAACTGAATTTTTTTCAAGTTTATCAGCATCAGTTGATGTGCAGCCATCCTAGACAGGACTTCCCCATTCTAAAATAGGTCTTATAAAAGAAAAATAGATGGTTTGTAAAGTTTAGCGGTCCAGGCGAAACTGGAGGCTTTTCATAATGTTAAGAAGCTTTCCAGCTTTAGCAGCTAGGTTGTTAACGTGGTAAGACCATCTCAGGTCAGAGCGTATAGTAATACCAAGATGTTTGTGGGTATTGACATTTTGCGGTGTGTGGCCTTAAAAAGTAATAGATGGGTGGTCCGGAGAAACGACCTTACGTGTAATTAGCATACTGTCTTTTTATGGGCATTAAAGGTAATTAACCAGTCGTTTGCCTATTCGTCAATAGACACAAGATCTGAATTTATAATTTCACTAGCAGTTGCTGGATTGTCCACTGTTAAATAAAGAGATATGTCGTCGGCAAATAACTTGATATTACATCTGCCAAGGTCCACGATATCATTGATATATATTAAAAAGAGAAGAGGTCCAAGTACAGAGCCTTGTGGAACTCCAACATTCACTGTTCCCCAGCTAGAAGATTGCTCTTGAATCACAACACGTTGCTGACGATTTGAAAGATAACCAGAAGACCATCTCAATAGATCCCCACAAATTCCATTTTCTCAAGTTTGGAAAGTAAGCCAGTGTGCCAGACTTTATCAAAAGCCGTGCTGATGTCCAGGAAAACAATGGGTACTTTTTTGGCTGTTCAACAGCAAGACATAACTCGTGATATATAACAAGTACCTGATTAACAGTAGAGTCGCCCGGCGTAAAGCTAGATTGGTTAGCTGATATTAATAGATTGTCCCTAAAGAAGTTGAAAACATGCTTGAAAATAACTTTTTCGAATACTTTACCAACGCAACTTAACAAGGAAACTGGTCGATAATTAGCGCAGAGATTTTCAGCGCCCTTCTCATGTAAAGGTGTAAAATTATCTTGTTTCTATTTAGTAGGAAACGTAATTAATCAAAGAGAGATTAAAAATTTCAGCTCATGATTTATGAATGGAAGGCGCACCTTCCTTTAAAAGTTTGGCAATAAATGCCATCGGGTCCGGTGGCCTAAGAAACATCTAAGCTATGTAGAATGTCCAGAACTTCCTTATCTGAAATTGAAATTGAGCGAATTGCATTATTGGGATGTAAAATGTACCCAGAAAGAGAGGCAGATGTAGAGTCAAGTGTGTATTGTTTAAGAAAAAAATGAATTGAAAATTTCAGCCCAAGACAGCTTGTCAGTATTGAGGTTATGTGGTTACAGTTTCGAAAATACTTGACTGTGCCCCACCAACGTTTCTTATTTTGATTAGAATTGTTTAAAGATAATCGGAGTTTTTCATGATGATTATGTCCTGCAGCTCTGAGTTGCTCTTGATAATCATTCCTAAATCTACAATACGAGGACCACATGTCAGTGTCTTGACGAGGACCATTAGCTTTGACCTTTTCATATGCCCGGTGCATTTTACGACGTAAAGATCGTAACTGTGAATTGTACCAAGGGACGTCCAAAGGATGAATATCGATAGCTTGGTTTGGGGTGCAGTGTTTGGTAGCGTCAAGAAACGTTTTTCCGACCATAAATCGCAGCAATCGTTAATACAATTCGAGGGGAAGCATAGGTCTTAATTTAAAGTATTGATATAGGTCCAAAATAAATTAAAATCTGGGTTGCTATAGTCCCAGACATGTCTTTTGTATATCGGGTCTCTTTTACGCCGGAACAACAGATTAACACTTACGACTGAGTGGTCGCAATTTGAAATGGGTGAAATAATTCGCACGTTTGTGATAAAATTAGGAATATTGCTAATAATCTGGTCTAAACACGTTGCGGAATGTTCAGTAAGACGTGTTGGCTCATTGATGTGGAGCGACAGGTGATTGGATATAACAAATTGGTGAAGTTTGATGGCCTGCAATGTGCTAAGATCAGCGTTGAGGTCGCCAGGTATAATTATATTGTTGATGTTCGAGGCTCTCGCCAAATCAATACTTTATTGAAATTTATGCCAGAAAGAAGCGGGGGAGTTTGGTGGTCTGTAAATATCGCCTAGAAGAAATTTATTATTGTGTAATCTGACTTCACTCAATAACATTTCGAGATCAGGTATTTCAAGGTCAGCGCGTCGACTGGCCACAAACGATCGGGAAACAAAAAGAGCGACTCCACCACCGACCTTAATGTGTTGAACGGATTGCTCATCATTTATTCTATTTGAATGAATTTTTCTGCGTTGTCTCTGTTTTCAACGTTTTATCGAACATCGTAATAAGTGTCACAGTAGATAGTAATTTACTATCTACTTGTCACATACGTTGCCATCAGAAGGTACCAAGAACCTACAGCAATCTGTGTGGTTTTTCAAAAGCTATTTCGACTTTTACCTACCCACATGCTTTTAGGATGGAAACAACCGTGTCATCTCGAAGAAATGTTTCCGTCATTCCAAGACACTGAAATATTTGAATTCCAAGAGGTCACACTCTCTTTGACACACTTAGTTCTGGGCGTATCCAATACTTGTAAACCATTGGGATTGTTGTCTATTTTTACTAATACGATCACCTGATGATGTGTTGACGAGGCATCTTGACATCAGAATCAATTTTCTGTTTGCCCTTTACCTGGTTAGTCTCGCAGTGTCCACCTTTATGTCTTTCTCGACCATATCCTGTGCAAAGTAAATCGCAGAGGATATTGCATGTCTGCATTTGGACTACGAGTGTCCGGGCACCCCGCAGTACTGACCAGAAATTGCTGTATTTTATAATTGGCAAGTCAACGGAGTCTGAAGCCACTGTTCTGTACCCATTAAGCGAAGTCTCGGGTACATCAAAGCTCTGAGCGGAGTCACCATAGCGGTCCTGTGCCCAAGAAAATAACAGCGAAAAAAATAAGATGTTATAAGTCCTCGTCTGCTACATAATAACTCTCCACCTATTAAGGACAAAATTAAACAGGCAGTGACTCTACCCTTTCAAATTATGTAAAATTTGACAACAGAAATGATGACGAAGATGTATGTTTCATACTTAATTGTGATGTATTGAACAACTATTCCTTTAATTTCCAGGTACATAGCGGGTTTTTTGAATTGCTGGTTGGAGCCATCCTTATTTATTTTTCCTGTATGTAATTTTTTAAGTTACCGCAATTATGGTACACTTGATATAAATATAAAGTTTGCGTTAACTTTTTTGTTGTTCTTTTTCTTTTTGGCTTCAAATTAAACACGTCGTCAAGTGTGTTGAAATTGCAAGCTTTGAAATCGTACTTTTAATGTACTCAGAATCAGTTAGCGGAAAATTTTACTAATATCTTTGCTTTACCACCAGCTAGTCATAGCTCTCAAACCAGAAATAGACATGTACCTCGGCTTGCAATTCCAAATAGACCTAAAACTGCCACCAGTAAAAGGTACTGTATTTCTACTATTTTCAGAGACACCCCCGCCCCGACGTATTGCTGAGAACATTTTTACCGATTCTTCACCCGGTTTTGTCAGATATGCACAAATCATACAACATTGAACAATATTCAAATAACTGCACAATCTACGATTGTTAGAGGTGCAGAGAGTAGATTTTCATTTTTCAGCAATGACCTTTTGACCATCCCATTGACCTGTCCAAAAATGTTTCTTTTCCTTTGTTTTCAATAATATATAGGGTTGTATAGGAACATTGCTTGAGATTGGCTTCTGTGTTAGCGGGGATTTGAGTCCTTAACTGGGGTCTCCCGACAACAAGATACATTTGTTTCATTCCATGTTTGTTCACCTTTAATATTATTTTTGTATACTTATTTTATGTACTTATTTCATGACAGTTGTCAAATTAAATCTTTCTGAGTCCCATTAGAAAAGCCGTTTTGACCTTTCATTTCAGCAGTTATAGCACCTGTCTGTGTCGTTTGAGTCTTCATTGTTTGTTTTGTTGATGGTTAAGATTAATTAAACTGTTGTGTTTCTTGCTGCACCTGCTACTGTCATTTGCAGCTTTCAGACTGGTAATCAGGCTGCTGTACATTCGGGCACTCAATATTGTCCGATCGGTTTGAACATATTTTGTTTAGAATAACTATTGGCCAACGGGTTCATCTGCTTATATGAATGCGTCTTGTGCATGTACACGAGACAACATAAATATTTCGAAACACCATTATACAGATAGATAACAAACAGGGCCACAATTAAGAAGAAAAAGAGAAAAGGGAACGGGTATATAAGGAGAGTAAACTTCACGAAATTCCAGTAAAAAGTCTTATTTTAAACCCTCCAGAAAATTTAATATGTTTATAGACGGCCTGCAGCAGTTGTTCATTCAGACTTTTCGTGGTCCCACTTCTTTCAGTTCCAAATGGGTTTTCCTCCTAGAGTTACCAAAGTATACTATTTCAGATTGTTACACATGATTCGTAGAACATACCAGTTATACTCAAAGAAGAAGTGGTAAATATTTTCGAAGCTTGCTCCGCAAAAGTATGACGAACATGTCACAAAAAAAAATTTGCTGTGATCACTGTTCAGTTGTTCCCGCCCATGC
>OZ026624.1:73629570-73633570 GCA_964020975.1 Hermodice carunculata
TACATACATACATACACACACACACATATATATATACATATATATAAATATATATAAATATATATGTGCCTGCAACTGAATTCAAGCGGAGACTATTTGTATCTCTTGACGTGGCTTAGCTGTTAATGTGTATACCCTGTTATTCATCATCGTGTGATCAACCATGAGTATTTGGGAACTGAATCTCCGACTCCTGCATAAGCATTGTACAAAAACACGCTCCAAGTTCAAATCATGACGCGGGTTTCCTTTGTTTTACAGTCAACAAAGTTTCATTTTATTTAGGAGTTGCAATTGGTCGTTTGGTGCGATACAAGTGGGCAGGTCTTGCTTGGTTCACAAAACAGGATGCTTGATAGGTCCACTCTTCCCCTTTCCCTATCATGTATCATTATGGAAGCCCTACACGTTGTTACATGTTGCATTTCGGTTGTTCGGATTTCTAATTTCCATGTCGGACTTGTTAAAAAACACTATATATTCATTTCCCTAAAATTCCAATTCCTCTTCTGATTTTAACGCCATCTGTCTCCTGTCCTAAAATTTGTAAAATGCTCATAAAGTTAGACTTCTTAAAACCAATAAACCTGATTGTGTTAATATAATATTCTGTTTTGATAGTGGGATGAAGGTCATCATTTGGATTGTTCAAATGTTATGGTAAGAACATCTCGGGTACATCTCGGTAAGATTTGTGAACAAAGTGGTGCGGCAATTTTGTGTGTTGGTACCATATGAATTTCATAAAAGGCCAAAATAGCGTTATTGTGAAAGGGTTTAAATTTTATTTTTAAAGCCCAAGTTACCCGATTGTTTGATATGTCCCGACTTAATGGTTACCTTCACTTTGTTTTGCTGGTGAAATTTATTTTGTTTGTTTCTTAAAATTCCCTTTTCGGTAAGACTTAAAATTCCCTTTTCGGTAAGACTAAAAATTCCCTTTTCGATAAGACTTAATATTCCCTTCTCGGTAAGACTATTTTCAACCTAATCTGACACTCTTTGTATTTCTTTAAACTCATTCATTGCCACAATTTGGACTGAATCAACAGCTATCATTGGATCGCTTTGGGTGTCTTATGCCAAGGAAAGCTGTTGACCTGTACTGTTATATCCTGTCCAACTACAGGCAGCTGGTACTTGAATTAACGGTCTTCTCACAGAGATGAATCTTGCATCCTTAATCTAATTTAGAGTGGTAAGATTGGCATTGAAAGGAAGCCGCAGATATAAGGCCTTTTCGATGGACAAAAGTTTGAGCGCGCAGGTAGTCGGAGGCGAAGAGACTGTTTTCCCCCTCGGCCAGCAGTCTCTTTGGCCTCCTCCTGCTTCCATTTTTTCGACTGAATTTTTTGGTTGGTGGTTCAAAGTGATGAATCCAGGTCTCAGCCATGGTTACAAATCGAGCCAAAAAAATCATCGGGATCTGCTTCAATACGGCATAAATTGTCACGGAAAGGTAGGAATCTGACACGTTTAGTCCGGCAGATAAATGCAAGATTTGGGTAAACCTGTAACCCTTGAGAACTTTGATCTTTTGCCTGTCCCCGCCCCCGCACACACATTAAAAAATAAAAAAAGAAAAAAAAAAAAGACAAAAAAAAAAAAAAAAACGTTAGCTTGCGACAGACAACTATGATCCACAAACCACAAAATTACATTATTAGGTATGTGGAATTTTTTTTACCATTTGTACCTGAAGTGATCTTGACGATCACATGACCCTAAGGTCAAGGTATACATGTTCCGACACTGGGCAAGCTGATTGTCAACCCAAATAAACAATACATGTGCCGACACTACACAAGCTGCTTGATCTCCAATTGTCAACACATCTTTAGACGTGTTACAACGTCAGAGTGTAGATGGTTATTTACAACTTCGAAAATGCATATTGGAGTTAAACCATAAATCAGGAAGATCATGATGATTTTGTGCTCTGCTGACTGGAATCTATGTCTGAAGTGCAGACATAACTAATCTTTACATGAACTGTACTAGTACTTATCAATGGTTGACTGAAGTTTTAATTATTTCCAATATAGAGGCCAATATGCCAGTGTGAGTTTTGAAGGTCATTCAAAATCAAAGTTAAGGACACCAAAAGAAACTCCTCAGGGATATTCCTAGAAATGTTCAAGAATAACTGTTGGCGCAGGATCCACCATTACAAAGGTATAAGCCAATGTGTGTGTTTGGCCTTCCGAGTGCACTAAAGATCAATATCAACATCATATGTACACTTCTAGTAGTGTTAAGTAGTAACCACGGGCCTAAGATCCACACTTACTAAGATATAAGTCAATATATCAGACTCTTTGAGTCAAGAGGAAACAAGGCTTGAACTCTAATAAACATTCATTCTCAAAAAGATTCACAGTTTTGCTTGGCCATCCCTTCACACATCGAATGAATAGAAGCCCGAGCAACATCTACGTGCCATAAAACAAAGCAAAGCGTTCCATACACCAGGTTGGTACATTATCGCGAGTAATGCACTGCGTTGCTACAGTATACAAGTACAGAGGCAGCACCCACCCACACATAGTTCAAAGGTGTGATATTCCATAAATTCATGACATATACTTATAATTTTTGAAAACTTTCATCATCTTTAGTCATATAATAGCCTGCTAAAATTTAATACGGGTCTGTTAATCCATTTACTGTAAATTGCTTTATTTTCGCGTGTATAAATTTTCACGGTTTTTGTATTTTTGACATTTCACTGTAGTTTTAATTTCACTGTTTTGAACATAATTCCCATTCAAACAATGTTGAAATACTATTTCAATGTGTTTTTATTTTCCCGGTTTTGTGCCATCTGCGAAATAAGCGAAAATAAGAATACAGCGAAATTAAAGCAATTTACAGTATACATATATATATACATATATATATATATATATATATATATATATATATATATATATATATATATATATATATATATATATATATATATATAAAAGACTGCATATGCCTGAAGACCATCTTGGCCTGTTACATTGCAAAAATAAAAATCAATGACCCCTGGTGAGTTTAATGAGAAGCCAATATCACTGGATGTCGGATCCCTATCAAGATTCTAATGAGATGCTCCAATAGTTTAACCAACAAGTTTCCTGTTGGTAGCTCCATTTCTTACAAGGTATTCTGCCCAAAAGTGACAAAATCTCTTGATCCCTAGTGACCTTGGTCAAGGTCGCCGAATGTCAAACTCACCCAATTTTCTAATAATATGCTTCTACAGCACAGGTTTCATGACAATACATGTAGCTCAAATACTACTGTAAGAGGTACTGGGCCTACGAAAGTGGGGGGGGGGGGGGGAGGAGGAGGCGTATTCCCGCATGCATAAATATGGCATCAATGAAAATCCCGCTGGCCGATAAAGCCAAGGGAGTAAAAATTCCGGGACCACTTGGTGGCCAAAATGCAAACTAAATGACCCCCGGGTGGCACTGTACTCACTATTGAAGCAATTATCTAAATACGCTGTACTTCATGAGTAAATTTTTTTTTGCTTTTGTTTGTGTTATTTGTGTTATTCTATATTTGTTTTGTTGCAAAAAGGCTTAAAATATGAAATATAAACAGATAATTGCATTATGATCTTTTTCGCAAAGTTAGTACACAACCTAATGGAGAAAATCAGTGTGCAAAATCAAATAGAAAAAAACATTGCATCATCATCATCATCATCATCATCATCATCATCATCATCATCATCATCATCATCATCATCATCATCATCATCATCATCATCACAGGTATGGTACAAGCCCACCTAGGAAACAACTATCATAAAATTAAAGCTTTCCACAAAACCATTTTGACAATATTACAACACATGCACTGTATTGCTACATGTCTGCACAATTGTAGTGCTATCCACACATTGTCTCAAAGTCTGATGTCCTACAGCTTCATCAAAAATGAACATATCCTCATTATTTTCGCCAACTTGCGTCATCTTTAGTCAGATTATAATAGCAGT
>OZ026624.1:73633770-73682770 GCA_964020975.1 Hermodice carunculata
TCGAACAATTCTATATAGCTGTTTTGAAGATAAAGACAAAAATAGCCTCAAAATCCATACAAAATAGGAAAACACGAAACGCCAGATAATGTTTAAACTGTGAACTACATAACCTCAGATGAGTCTGCATGCAATATCAAAGCAATTGTCTTAGTGGTTTTTGATAAAAAATTTCATTTTGTAAAAATTAAATAAAGTAAAAATATTCAGCGAAATATAAGAAAAATTGCATCATCATCTCCTTCTGGAACAGCCATTTTCAAATTCAAAACATTTCCTTGCCACGATTGTTTAGAAATGGAAAATGTAAAAAGTCTTGCAGACGGACACAAACGGATTTCATAAAAACTGATATTGAAAAAAGTTATCTTTTCTTCTTTTAAGTAAAATGGAAAACACAATACAGACTGCAAATAAAGGGTGTTATTAAAGATCAACTCTCAATATTTAACAAAGCCCTTTTAGAATTGTCACAGAATATTCTTCGTAGAGACTAAGATGTGCTCACAAAAAATCATAAAATTGGGGTTATGCAAATGCGTGTTGCTGCTTGTTTTCATTTGGACAGGTCACTGTAATCATTCAGGGAGTGCTGGGTCAGTGACTTCAATGAATACTGTGCAGGGTCACTGCAGAACCACTGGTTGGCCTGTTTGTGGGTGACTCATATGGAACTTGTAACATGTGGAATCAGCTAGAATGCTGACCTACATTCATGTGAGGTGATCCAAGCAGATCAAGCAGATGTGAGCCATTGTTTACATTGTACCTGTGAAGTGTGGACAGTGTCTTGAGTGGACTTGTATATTTGGTGCTACCCATTTACACTTCGTACCTGGGGATTTGGGACATTGTCTGTGAGTAGACTAGTATATTGTACCACATTGGAACCAAACCGTACCTCTGTGGGATTGGATCAGCACCACATCTTTCAGTACCACATTGGACCCAAACCGTACCTCTGTGGGATTTTTACCATATCATTCGGCACCTGTCATAGGACTTTGAACGTTGGGACAGTACCAGTGGATAACCTCACCAGGGACTAGGATGTATCTAAGACTGTTTGACTATTGAAATAACAGTGGAGATAAGTTAACCTACTTTGTATAGATTTTATTTGTTAATATATTGTTATTGTTAAAGGTATATCATTTTTGTCATTCTTGGTTGAATTTTGCTAATATTCAAAAGGTGGGCATCGTGACAATCCGAAATACATATCTTTATTTGAAAGTTCTATTTTTTGTGTGAAATCCCCAAAAATATAAAAAATTAAGTTGGAGAAATATTTCAGATTCAGCATCAGTCTTTTTCATTTCACCAGTTACAATGCTGCGTGCCTACCTACAAACAAAATTCAAGCCATAAGTAGCTCATTAAAATAGCATTGAGAGGAAGGAATACCCTGCGCGCCAAAATCAATTTTTTCTTCAGTTCTGCATTGCTTGGGACTTCACATGAAAATACTTTACATACAATTTCAACATTGTTGTCTATGAAATTACAATTAAAGCGCAATTTTGGGTGTGTTTTGGGGGGGTGTTCTGGTGTCAGAGACCGCTGTACTGTGCGTCAATTAGACGGCCATCAAGAACATTACTTCAAAAGTTTCATAACAAGTTTTAAAATAATAATAGGAAGCTGGTTTTCAATAGTAATGTCGGCCACTACAGTGTGCATCTCTGGAAAACAAGTTGGTGAAGCTGCGTTGGATCCCTGTTTAGATATTGTGGTATCCTCCTCCCCTTGTGCACCACTGAGATGGCCTTGAAGATAAATACGTTAGTGTTTCGTAAAAATGGTATGTAAATACAAAGAGGAATCTGGTTTTAAATAGGAACCTGCTCCATCATAAGATGCATCTCTGATTGAAAAAAGTCGTAAAGCTGTGGTCAATATTTTTAAAATATCGCGGTGACGGTGTCAAGGTTGACGCCACTCAGACAGCCTTCAAATGAATACATCAAAAGTTTCACAAAAAGTTAACAGAAGCCTTCAAATGAATACATCAAAAGTTTCACAAAAAGTAAAAATCACCAGAGTAAGCCGTTTTTATAGGAGCTTGGTTCATCATAAGATATATATCTGACGAAATTTTGGTAAAGAGGCGATCATTTTTTGGAGATTTCCTGGTACCGACGTCAGGGTTGACCTAAGAAGCTGGTTTTCAATAGCAACTTCATTCATTAAAGGTTTCATAAAAAAGGTAACAAATTTTCAGAAGATGCTTGTTTTTTTATAGGAACCTGGTCCATTATCAGATGCATTTCTGACAAAAACTTGGTAAAGCTGCAGTCAATATTTGTTTAGCTATCGCGGTGACGTCGTCAGGGTTGACGCTACTCAGACGGCATTCAAATAAATACATAAAAAGTTTCAAAAAAAAATATATAAAAAAAAAATAAATAATCAGAGGAAGCTGGTTTTCAATAGGAATTCATCTATCATAAGGTCCTTCTGCGACAAAATTTTGCTACAGCTACGGTGAATATTTTTTTAGATGTCGTTGGAACGTTGACAAGACGGACGGGCGGATGGATGGACGGATGACCGAGAAGACGACAATAACCTCCGTTACCCTACGTGCCGAGGGTAAAAAGTAGTTCGACAGTAATGTAAACCTATATGTAGCATGTTTACAATACTGATTGCTTCATCGGCTACTGCACTGCTTACCTGTAAGAAAAACAAAACTCATTTGTCAGCCACTACCTTTTCACCTGGTAACAAATCAACCATATTTTGCCATATTACGAAAACTCACAGGTGCCTGGAAACCTACTTTTGAAGACTGGAGGTATATAAGGTTATGACTAAGCTCAACCTCAAAGAGAATATCCAGCATAATACTACATGTACCAATTGTTTTACATCTATAGCACATACATGTAAAAAAAACAGAGAAAAAAAATAGTGTCAAAATAATAGTAAAACAATTACCAGGTGAAGGTCATGTGAACGTCAAGGTCACAGTATAGAACACATTTTTTTTTTTGTGCCATCTATTTAGCTCAATAAATAACCATCAATATTTTGAAATGCTCAAAGATGTTATCCGGCATTTTCTGACTTTGTATGACTTAGTAGTCATAAATCTAGCACCCCCCAACCCCCCCCCCCCCCCGCCGCCAAAAAAAAAACTATAGACAATAATGTCAGGCGAACCCAAACGTCTGCAGGACTATTTTCTGATCCGCTTTCAAGAGCTTTGACACCCATCGTTCAGAAACTGTTGTCGTTTCCAACTCCCTGGTGATAATGTGCTCAACGCTCTCATGAGAGATGTCCACAACACTGGCAATATGTCGAGTGGACAATCGTCGATCAGCCATCACCATGGAATGCACCCGGGTGATGTTTTCGGAATGGTTGCTATTGAATGCTTTCCTGGACGCCCTAATCGTCAAGGCTCCCTCTGCCACGCTTGAATTCCGCGGCCCACTTCTTAATAGTGGAAAAGGAAGGGGCATCATCCCCTAATGTGCAGACCATGTCAGCATGTATCGGTGTTGGAGTTAACCCTTTCAGTTTGAGGTACTTGATGACTGCTCTATAGCCAGTTTTGGCAAAAACTAACAGATATTTGTGACGTAAACCATCATACAGTCCATCTGAAAAACAGAATCTACATCTTCTTGTCCTGATCAAATTATCTCGGACTTTCCAAATAACGTTTGGAACGTAAAGGTTGCTGCACCAGCAGCAAACAATGACCATTGTGACCAGTGACTGATGGAAAGAAATGTTTTTGAATTGAGCTAATGATTGTATACTATATAAGGAAGTTATTATGAGACCGAATGGTGTACCTTGCATGGTACACAAATGTTATTCATGCTTTAAAACGTAAGGTCCACTGTATTCATTTATATCCAAAAGAGAACAGACAACTTTGGCCAAATTTACGAAAGGTGCGCAAATATATATATTAAAAAGCTGAGACTGGCTGAAAAAGAATATTACCAGTGACTCGAAGGTTCTGTTAATACGGCGACACAAAAGAAAAAGACCTGGTGGCAAACTATAAACTTTCTTCTAAATAAAAAACGAACTTCCGATATTCCTTCTCTTCAACACGAAATTCAAATTGTAACTGACAATGAAGCCAAGGCGCGACTTTTAAACGAATTTTTTCTTTCCAAGTCTTCAGTCTTTGATTCAAATTTTTTCTTTCTCCTACTAAGCAGAGAAACTTTAACCTGTTACAATATATCTCTGTTAGCGCAGTTGAAGTACAAACAAGAAAAGATGATTTGCCGCATAGCAAATCAGTGTGTGTGTCTTCAAAGCTTATTGGTATGACGATGTACAATTGGTATTTCAGTGCTGCAGTGTATTATCGGAATGACAATGTTACCATAGTGTACAATGAGTACTTCAGTAGTACCATGTTACCATAGTGTACAATGGGTACTTCATTACTACAGTACTACTTAACTATAATATTTTGAATGACAGAATCAACCTTCATACTCTATTGTATTTTTAATATCTGTTACCAGCTGTCACCACCTATCAGAGAGCTCAACAAATCTGTCAGGTGTGCATACTTTTGAAGATATTCTAAATTTGAAATTTCAATTGCCCTTAATTCGCATAATTTAAACTTGTGCAGCATCGTTACTAATACATCAGATGCGTACTAGTCCATAACATATGAATAGAAGTTGGAATTGCATTTCTATCTGTTAAAGCTTTGAAGTTATTCAAGATTTTAAATTTCTTTTGTCTTAGAGTCATTACATGCGCAATGGTCAATAATCCCCTAGTAGAAGTTGAAATGACGTCTCTAACTATCATAGTTTTGAAGATTCTCAAGATAGAAAATTTCCAATGCTGCCAAGTAGCATAATTTCAATTGCTGCAACTTTTGTTTTAAATTCATTAGATGCACAATGGTCAATAACCTTCTGGTAGAAGTTGGAATGACATATCTATGTATTGTATTATTGAAGATATTCAAGATTTAAAATTTCAAATGCGCGTAATTTGCATAATTTCAAACTTTTTCATTCATCTGCATCAAAAATCAAACTCCTTGTATGGAGGTAAAATCATACTACGTTTGGAGTTTCTATGTATAATAGTGTCAGGGAAAAAGTGTCGGACAACTTCACTCGTAAAGAAAAAAGAAAAAAGAAAGAAAGAACTTAAGGAAAAACAGATATGTGTGTGTCGACACACACACACTTTGATTTATCCTGGGAAGCCTTGATGCTAGCATGGCTAATAGCCCTGACGGAATAAGTGCGCGTTTGTTGAAGGAAGGTGCATCGTTTATTTCTAAGCCGCTAACTATTTTTTTAAATTTTCATTAGATTGAGATACATTTCCAATGGGGAAAAGTAAACGTTGTACCAATTTTCAAAAAAAGGATGTCCTAGTTCTTGCAACAGTTACAGACCTATTTCTTTGCACGATACTGTCAGCAAAGTCTCCCAAAAAGTAGCCGTGGTGCAGCCAGACGATCCAAACGTGCCGTTTGTGCAATAATGAATTCGTTGCAAAAGAGATATTTCCCATAAAAAACTACTGGACTTTTTTTAAGAAGAAGAAGCAAAATGCAATAAATTGGAATGAGTGTTAGGATGGGTCTGGTCCTGCAGTGTTTCAAATCCCACCATTCACGGAAACAGCTATGGCCTGCACCTGTGGTATGCAAAAGTCTGTACAAGGAGTTAATTTTCCCTGCCCATTTGTATGGGTGATTAAATATGAGTTTGCATTTATGAATGGCTTTTAATATATCAAAATTCGACAGAAACCTCGCGAGCCTTGACAGTAACTTACGTTGCCGTATAAGCTTGCATCAGTAAATGTGCGTATGAAGCTATGATCCTTTATTTCAGATTGTATCCATGATGTAACGCTGGTAGATATTTGCCTCTGACTGATCTATTTTCTGGATACATATTAACGACAAAGATATGATGGCATTTTTTGTACACCTAATTATCACAACCTATCTGTGGACTGTCACAAACGGTGGCACATGACTGGAAGAGATCGAAGGCCAGCCGCGCACTGGTCTTGATAGCTGCGTAGATGCGGCGTATCCAAACAAGTGTCATCTAGTCATGGGATTAAACACCTGGTAATATGCAGTGTTAACTGGACATACACATTACAGTGACCAGCTAACTCAACCCAAGGACCTGTAATAGACTGTTCTACAGCAGACATGTGTATGGAAAAAGATCGATCGTTGTTTGCCCATGTTTTCCACTCATTTTTCCCCATCAATTGAATAAAATTGGTTAAAGACACTACCGTTTTGTTACAATGTAATAGTTTGTAACATCCCAGACCGGCATTGTCACTGTGCCAGTGGATTGTTAATTATGTGATACATTGTAACAGTCGCAGAACTGCTAGGCCTAAATTTTTCAGTAATGCAAGCTTTGAAATCAGAATCATACTAAAGATTAATTTCTAAGGTGGGGGAGGGTACAGAGAGGCCAGCGTGCGGTGGGGGCAGGGGAATCTGGCTGTGTCCGGTCACGTCTGTGCCAGCAACGTCACCCACGTCCATATCCTGTTCAAACACAGTTGTTGCTGTCCTGCTCGAATTGCCTTTCTTGAGCACTGAAAATCTTGACTGCACAATTCCACGCTCTCCGTAGTTTCGGGTCTTTGGGCAATGTAAACAGGCTATTGGTTGTTTAACTTATATTGCATAAATTAGCAGCAACACACCGACCCGTCTTGAACGGTAACAGGGACGAAAATGAATATTTCTGCATGCATTTTTAATCCTGTTAACCAAGTGACACTTGACAGTCATAGCTCGCTTGCATAGTCTTCCCTGTCAGCCAGCAGAGTTGCGTTTGTGACGTATATAACCTTTCGCCCCTTGAGTGTCGGAAATGAACGAAAAACGACGACTGAAGGCGCAGTGATTTTTTAAAATGGAAATGTGAATAAAAGTATTATTTTCACATCCCTTATTTTTCAAAGGCATCGTATGGTTAGAAGAAGAAGCCAAGAGTCATCCACGTATGCAATCTGAACATGGTCAATCAAGATAACCTTTAAGAGCATGTGACGCAAACCACAGGACCGCGTAATCGATTGATAACCCTTTCAGACTGACGGCCGAGTCGCCGAAGGCGACGAGAAGGAAGGACACTCAAATTTCGCATTATCTAGGTCACGTCAACCTACCCGTGTTTTTTATTAAAATAAACGTGGCTCCAATAAGTTTTGCATTCATTTCTTGTCTATTTACCTTACTTATTGTCTTGCTAACTTTGCTTGTCTGTGCAAGGGTAATTAATGGTCAAATTCGGCACATTTATCGCTGAAGCGGCCAGGATACACCTGAGGAAGCAAGCGGCCATTACACCTCTACGGGCTGAATCAATAGGCGTGCTCTGATTGGTCCAAAGTTTTTAATTTGCTCAGCTTTTCAAGATACACGTGCTCGAGTGTCAAAAAGATGCAGACAGGGTCAGAAGTAATTACAGCAGCCCAGTTAGGGCATAATGTCTTAATGCTGGGAAAGGCAGGCACCGGTAAAACTGCCTTATTGAAAGTAATCCATGGCAAATTGAAGGAGATGGCAGAGAGGTTCATGTGAGTGCAACAACAGGAATTGCAGCAACACTTTTGCCTGGAGGTGCAACCACTGTACATGCTTTTTTGGGATCATGGACGGACGCTATACAGACCGTGAAATCGTGGACAAGATAACCAATGATACAAATTACTTGGATGTGACAAACAGGATTTTGAACACTGACACCATCATCATTGATGAAATATCAATGCTGTCTTTCAAACTTTTCACACAAATTGAATGTCTTTGCCGTCAAGTTCGAAGACACTTTTTTCCTTTTGGTGGACTGCAGGTTGTTCTTAGCGGAGACTTGTTCCAGCTGCGACCAGTGCCAAGTCCAAAATATGAAGACTATGGACAATTCTTTGTTGAAGCCGAAAACTTTGACACCCTCATACCACATAGGTTCATATTGACAAAGGTCTACAGGCAAACTGAAGGTCAGTTTTGCATTGTTTTGATGACTGGTACAAGTTGCCAAATCCTTCAGTGACTTTAAATGAGAGAAACAAATTGTTCTATTGACTATAATACATATATCTATATTATTCTTTTTGAAATAAATGGAGAGTGAAAAAGAAAAAGAAACAAAAAAGGGAGAGAGAGAAAGAGAGCCTTAGTGCAGTAGGCCTATGTTTTTGCTCATGGCAAAGCCTGTGTAAATACCGTACTCTTCCTATTTAGTGCCCGTCCCCTTGACCACCCCCTCACTTTTCAGTTTCATATAATACTAAAATAATGGTAAGTTCTGTGCATTTTACTCAAGAATTGATAGTTGTTATGGCAAATATAGGTCGCTTACTAAGGTTCCATTTTATGTAAATTACTTAAGCGTCCAGTGTGCTAAAAAGGTAGAATACGGTAACCACGTTATACAGCCAGAAGTTATGACCACATACAGCATGTCCAAATGTAGTTTCTATTTATAAATCAATGTATCAAATGATTGAATTGTTCATCTTTCATTTACAGCTGACCTTGTGAATGCTATGCATGAGCTTAGTCAAGGTCAAGTGACTGAGGACACTATTTCACTACTGCTCAGGCTGCAATGACCTATACCACCAGGATCACCTCCTGTTCGTCTATTTGCGTTAAACTATGATGTTGGCACATGCAACTCTGACATGCTTTTGGACATGCCAGGTATGAGACTCATATTTTTATTAAAGAAATACATACATGTACATATTGTTTTCTCCATGGAAACTACTAGGTGGGTTGTGACTTGTATATAGTTTCAAAATGTAACAATATGTTTGAAATATCATTCTTTCATTTTAGTATGATCATCAGAAACAAATATGGAAAAGAATTCTCATTCATATCAATTTTTCCCACGTCTCCTCCTTTGTATTACTCCTTAAGCTTCTACCAAGCCTTCACTACAGGGAGCCACACTGACCAAGTCTTCAACACCTGTGAGTCTAATTGGGTATTACATAATCACTGAGATAACACTTTGGTCAGGAAGCTGTCATGGCAATTCCCTGCTTGGGTCAATTTGTCTTTATCATCCCTGTCTAACCTTTTTTCCATCCGATTTTGACAATCTTAGATTACAAAATTTGGTTAGCTATCATTTAATTGTGAGTATCAGCTATATAAAAAATCAATATGTTGATTATCAAAATAAGGTTTGGAAAAAGGAATCTGTCTCTTGCATCTCAAGAATGAAAACATGTATATAAGACAAAACAAAGGGATCTGCAGAAAAGTGTACATTAAATGTGAGATTACAGTAAGCCAGATGGGTACTATTTTTTTCACTGCACATTTTTACAAGTACATGTATTTTCTATGTGCACAGTGTAATGTTCATAGAATTATCAAAGCTACCCCTGCCAGTGATATATATACTTGTAAATACATTGATTTTGCTTCCCTGGACTGTCCCTGTCAGGAGTACATACCATATTTATTCAAATTGTAGCACACGCTCAAATAAAAGCACACCCCCTACTTTTTGATATTGGAGACTTTATTCAATTTTTAACATTTCTGAAAAATAACTGCTTCTGATGACAGAAGACAGTTCATTGTTGTTACTTCATGTTATATGAACACTATAGTAAGTGTAATAGTCTTTAATATTGTAAATTAATATTGTCACAAAACTTCATGAAAACCATGTGTCATCCAGGAAATCTTTGCCTTAGCACTGTGTGCTACTATTGGAATGAATACAGTAACTGTATAATAAAAAGTGGTTCTCTGTGAAATTTTACAACTTTCCATGCCAGCGGTATGGATAACTTGTACTAATGTCCTTGTATTTAGTATGTGTATGTAACTAAATAATTATTATGTTCACAACTATCCCTCTCTATGTGTCAGGGTTAGGCATAAATAAATAATTCTCCTTCTCATAACAGTCCCTGCTTGGGATATAGGTACATGTATAAATAAATAAATAATTCGTCTTGCCATAACATAAATAAATAAATAAATAAATAAATAAATAAATAAATAAATAAATAAATAAATAAATAAATAAATAAATAAATAAATAAATAAATAAATAAATAAATAAATAAATAAATAAATAAATAAATAAATAAATAAATAAATAAATAAATAAATAAATAAATAAATAAATAAATAAATAAATAAATAAATAAATAAATAAATAAATAAATAAATAAATAAATAAATAAATAAATAAATAAATAAATAAATAAATAAATAAATAAATAAATAAATAAATAAATATTCTTCCCATAACAGTCCCTGCTTGGGATATAGGTACATGTATAAGTAAACAAATAATTCTTCTTCCCATAACAATCCTTGCTTGGGATATGGGTATAAATAAATAAATAAATAAATAAATAAATGAATGAATGAATGAATGAATGAATGAATGAATGAATGAATAAATAAATAAATGAATGAATGAATGAATGAATGAATGAATGAATGAATGAATGAATGAATGAATGAATGAATGAATGAATGAATGAATGAATGAATAAATAAATAAATAAATAAATAAATAAATAAATAAATAAATAAATAAATAAATAAATAAAAAAAAAATAAATAGTGTTCTCCTTCCCATAACAATCCCTGCTTGGGATCTAGGTATAAATAAATAAGTATCCTTCCCATAACAGTCACAGACCCTGCTTGAGATATGTGTATGACCATTTTTAGAAGAAAGGTTAATGAGAGCTGTGCACACTATCCATATTGATATAAACTTTATCAGTGTGGGAAGTGTCCATGGAAACTACATGTAGTTCCTAGTATAATCTGACACTGTCTGCTAATTTCATTTCACCTTTAATCGCTTAGCTTTGGGCTGACTATAAAAGTTAACAGGCATTGCTGGTGCCAATCCTGCATTAGACTTGCTGTCCTGTGACAATAAAGACTGCCCAAGTAATACAGAATTAGATGTGGACTGATACATGGCATAGTTTGGATTTGTTGCATTGCCATTGTACAAGCCCCGCTGCTGACAAAACGTGTTTTCAGCAACATCATTGTTGAAGCGTGCAGGCATTATACTACCTGTCGGATAGTGTGTCAGATGGATTTCGGACACTTTGGGAAATGTGATAAGCATACACAATATGTTACTGAGACATTCTTTGGATGGTAGCATTCTGGCATTTTCCCCATTGCTTAGTGATACATCGTCTTTTACCTCACTTTTCCAAGCACTAAACCAATCAAGTGCTTGTTGACGTACTCTGAATCTCTTATCCTTTAATGAAGCAATAAGTCTTTTGTCCCTGAAAAAGGAGATCATATTGCTTGAGTGATATGCAAGTTCCACAGTGCTTGACAGCAAAGAGGCAGATGCCTTATCAATGCTGGCCACATAGCATTGAAACAAGTTCAACATATCTTTGTTTAGCATGTCTTCTGCAAGATGATTTCTCATCTTCTCGGACCCATTTGGATAGTGGTGAGTATCGGAGACAATTTGGTGTATGGGGCGGCTGTTAACTTTCTTATCCCATTCGACAGCATCAATCCAGTGTGTCCAGACAATTGCCTTCCCTTTATGTAGGAATTTCCGTGTGTGCTGACCCTTCACATCACCACTGCTCAATACTGCATTTCGTAGTTTTTTCATGTTGTGTGAAAAGTCTTGTGTGATAACAATGTTTTTTGTGTGATCTGAAAGGTCAGGACATGTGTACTCTTGGTCTAGGGGATCCCCAAAAAAGTTCATTAGGGTGAATTGCCTGTTTTCCTCCCCCTCCATATTGGTTGATAAAATCAACTTTGAAGCCATAGTCTGATAGCTTTGCAATGGCCTTCCATAGAATAGTATAAAGTTCTGATGCCGTGACACCTGTCATGGGATAATGGCATATGGGGAACCGGAATCCAGTATATCTCATAAATACCAATTGGATGGCCTCTGAGGCTAGCTTTTGTTTGACTGATCCTTCTTTTAGAATTCTGAGATTATTGGCTTCAGGTCCTAAGTCCACCCACCCAACCAGAGAAGGGCTCCCATTTGTCATGCATATTACAAGAGCTTCTTGTATTTTGGTTTCATCGTGATGAAGGCCACCAGCCCATCCATGAGCAGGCACTTTTGCTTCCTGTGCAGCTCTCTTCATCCATTCAAGTACCTGGTCACTGATACCTGATTCTTGTGGAATGAAATTTTTGTATCTTCTCAGCTGTCTGCCTGAAGGCAGTATCAGAATTTTGCTGTTACTCAAGTCTGCGTAGGCTCTGGGGCTCCTCACCCACAAACTAAGACAAACACTAATATTTTTGTTTTGTTCCAGAGGTAACCGTTTCGTGATTTTGCCTTTAATGCTTCATGTTGTGATTGAAGCAATAGTTTCATTTCACATGCGGCATTGGGAAAAACCTTTTCTAGTAGCTCTTCTAGATGTCTGTTGTCATCTTCATTTAAATCAATGCAGTCAGTACTGTCAGAGATCACAGTTTATACATCATTCGTACATGTAATTTCACTTGCACTGACATGTGAAGCAGGGTCAGGTGGTATATCTGCATTAATTTTAGTCAGGGATAAAGAACGATACTTTGAGTGTACTGTTTTACATTTCCTGCAGACCTGCCCTGTGGCAGACCATGGCAACACTTGACTGCATGCTTTGGCCCTCAGTATTTTCAATGAAGAATTCTCATCCCCAACAAAGCTTATATTTTCTTTCACAAAGTACTTTTGATAGGCATCTTTTATTTCATTTTCATTTGAACATGTTACACTGGCACAAAGGTGCAATTTATCAGTTACATGTACTATATCGTTGATACATTTTTCGTATTTTCAATTTCCAAATCTGTGGGGCTCTATGAAACAAAATTTGTTTCACAACTATGTTCCCATCCGTGATTAAATTGCTTGGTACAAGTATGTACAATATATCTGTCAATTCTCCATATTGCTTCAAGCAAACAGCTGTTTTAGGAACATTGTTTGAAATGTCACAAAACTGTAATGTTTTATTGTTATCAACAGCCCAAGAAAGGCATTTGTAAAGCTTGCCACACTTTCCGGATATTTTACCTTTTGTCTTGGTCACAGTGACACTGGGGAAAAGTATTCTTATTATTTTACCCAAAGTGCTGCTTACTGTGTTGCACTCACTATCAGGCAATTGAAGCTTTTCCCACAACTGGTCTGAATTAATAGAAATTGGTTGAGACTCTTCAATGGTGGCAAGTAATCTGTAAATCAAAGGAAATGCATTAGATGAAACATTAATATTATATAAATTTGATGTATGTCTTTACATGTGTGGTATATGGATCCTCATACTACAAGAGGCAGACACATTACCCAATGTTTATCCAATTTACTTGAGCTCTATGCATAAAAATATACTTACCGTCAATGAAAACCTGCCAACACTATATATACACTGCCGGGTTTTCATTGACGGAGAGTATATTGGAGTCTTGTCATACAGTACTTTGTAGTCTAGTTCTCATTGATGAACTTAATCATTTTGACAGTCATTTACACTAGAATATAATTGAGATAGTTCTGAATTTGGCCACAGGTTCTGCTGACCATCCTGTTCACAGCTTACTGCCCAGATTTTTTGGGACAATTTTCATGACCACAGATTTTCTCATATAGATTAACAAAAGGAAATAGCAAGTGGAAGTTTAACATCCCTATTTCTTACCAATAATGCTCAAACCTTCATTATCAGGTCTATTATTTTGGCACATTGACATTTGATCCTAACACTTGTGTCTATTTCTTTTCAGGTGATGAACGTATATACAGTCAAAACTCATTATCAGGTTTATTATTTTGGCATATTGACATTTGATCCTAACACTTGTGTCTATTTCTTTTCAGGTGATAAACGTATATACAATCAAAACTCATCATCAGGTTTATCATTTTGGCATTTTGACATCTGATCCTAACACTTGTGTCTATTTCTTTTCAGGTGAGGAACGTATATACAAGTCACAAGACACAGGAAATATTAGGAGCCTATCAAACTGCAATGGTGTTAAGGAACTTCATCTTTAAAAAATGTGCCAGTCATCTTAACAGTCAACATGCCTTCAACATTAGTAAATGGGCTTAAAGGTACAGTCATTGATTTGGATGATCAATCTGCTCAAGTTCATTTCCCCTCTATAAGCCAAGCAATTAGTATTGAAAGGTACATATTTATAGTGTACAGTGCTACAGAAACAAGAAACATTGCATCACGGAAGCAGATTCCACTCATGTCGGCATTTGCTTTTACAGTACATCGTGCTAAAGGCATGACACTTGATAGAGTAGAAATTGACTGCAGAAATATGTGGAACCCAGGACAGATAGGAGTTGCTGTTGGCAGAGTAAAAGACAAAAAAAGATTGAGGGTCCTGAACTTCAGTGCAAAACTTCTTAGTCTCAAGTGATTCAAGATTTTTACTTGTCTCCAGCTTTACCTTTACAGGACAATTGCACATATTGAAAAACGGTCATCTCTGGACCTGTAAGTGAAGCATCTAGTACACCTGCACACAAGCTTTCAGTTGATCATGATGATGACAATGATAATGCTGATGAAGATAGTGATGAGGAATTACTGAGTCATGTGGTTCAGTTGGAGGAAAATTTAAACCAGTTGGATGAATCGGAAGCAGATACCGCAAGAAGTACATTTGGATGAAATAATAAAACACATTAGATATGACACACTACACACACAACAACAGATGGATCTGAACAAGGCCTTGGACAACATGTCAGAACAAATGACTGTCACCACAAAACTTGCACAGGAAATATGGTTACACATTCAAGGTATGTTTAAAAATTATATGCCAGATGCTGGACCAGTTTCAAACAAGCAGACCACAGCCTTCTATAAAACAATAACTCTATTTCAACAAAGTGAAGTGTAAAAAAGGGAAAGTGAGAGTACTGTTCAACACAAGAGAACCCAAACGTGAACATTACAGGGCATGTGTTGCCATATTGCAGAGCCTTAAAGACAAAATGATTGAAATGGCAACTGAAGGCATCAAAGAAAAAGCAAGAAGTAGTGCTAAGAAGGGACCGCGGCAACTGGCTCTGTAGGGGGTAGGGGGAATTAATTGCTGGCTGGTGTGTGGGAACCTTGAAATATAAGAAAAAACAATTTGTTTCAAGGAACTTGTACAAAAAAAGCACACGCACAATGACAAGACTGGTTGACCAGCAGGTCAAATTTCTGGAGCATCTGACAGAAAGTGAAAGTTATTTAATGCCAGAATCAGCTTTCCCAGACTCCCTGCTTCAAATGAAACAAAAACAAAATATAAGAGGAGGCTTGACAAATATCAGTGACTCTGCCTTCAGATATTTTGAGAACTTGGGTATAAGTATTCAGGAACTTGAAACTGAGTCAAACTTACATATACATGGCAAAGACTTCTATTGTTTTATCCAGAAAGAAATGGAGGACAATACAAAATTGTTTGATGAATGGGAGAAGCTGTTTGAAGATATTTGTACCACAGATATTGAATATGAAAAGCAGAAAACTTGGATTAGATCCCTCCATTGTGAAGTCATTGCCAAGAAACCTACGAATGTCGTCTGGCCAATTTAGAAGGGATTATATGCATAGTTTGAAAGTGAAGAAACAAGAAGCACACAGCAAACTGATACATATTGGTAAAGGAAAAGATGTGTAAGGGCCAGAGGCAAAAGCAAGCAAATGGGGCATGAATGAAACATTGAATGACAAGAGTGATAATAAAATTGTCTCTCACCGAAGGTTGCAAAGTGAACCAGAGGCTAATGCAAAATATCTGGCTGTAGCGTTTAAGAAAGACCATCTGTTGCAGCTATGTGCTGCTTACAGAGTGAATGTAAGGAAAAATCGAACAAAGGATGTCATTGCTGCAGTACTGAAATCAGAAATTATGAAAGTGGACAAAATGACGGAATCAGGAATGTTAGGTTCTGTGAGTGTACCTGTGGCAACAAGCAGTACACAATCAGTAGTCACAACACAAACCGAAACTGGTACAGATACATGTACTCAAAAAGGAGGAGGTGTTAAACGCAAAGTTCAACAGAAATCAAAATCAAGATCAAAGAAAATTAAGTGGCCATGTGGTCAGTGTGGAAAACTGCCAACTACTTGTGTTGCATGTGATCCTTGTAATATTTGGTTTCACCTAGACTGTGTTGGTAGTAAGTCCTCAGAGGAACTGGAAGATGATTCAGAATGGTTCTGTCCAGAATGTAAATCTACATGTAAAGATTTAACATATCAGTTATACAAATACTAGTGCATGTATGGTGGTCAAACCTCAATACAAACATAAACCAGCTAAGTTGGAAGTTCTTTCTTCATGTAAGTCATGACTGTTTACTACATGTATGCCGTGGCAACTATCCATTTCTCTGCAGTTTTCTTATCATTGTTTTCTTCAATTTGATTTACAGGTGCATATTCCATTCTGGCTGTCTGTTACATATATGTTGTAGGCCATGTATTATTGTTATTGTGAATAAGTTTTTTTTCAAGGACATTAATGTTGTGGTTTTGTGCCTTTCAGACTTTTATCCTAGAAAGCATTTCAATACTTATCTTTTCAGTTCATAGCCCGGTCAAGTAAAACATTTTAAATTTTCATTGTAACTTATTATTGTCTTATGGTTTGGACAACAAGCACAATAAACAAAGATAAGAACACAGTGATTTTCTGCATCGGTGAGGTATGCTAATGTTGAAGTGAAACTGGTTTATCACAGATACAGTGCATTGGCCTAACATGTATCAGCATCGATATATTACATGTACATGTACATATTTATCATGAAATAACAAATGCCACAGAATTAAAGTATATATTTTATGCTCACAATATATGAATGATTTTAATAAAAAACATATCAGTTGTGAAGTCTAAATATATCCACAAAAAGAGAGGCTCTCAGTTAACCGTTGTAAAAAGTGGCAGATGTCTCGACTTCAATAAGTCAAAGGGAGGTTGGTTACAAGCGTCACAGGTAAAAAGCATATCGGCGGAAGGGGGAAGCTGAAGCCATGCTCATGTTCCAAAGGATTTTTTCTTCTTTATTATCAATTTAAGCATTTACAAGGCTTCTTAACTCTTCCAGTGCTAATCACAACTTTAGTCGTGGACTAATCTGAATCATTGTAATGATTCCAGATTAAAATTCCTCGTGAAAAGACCTTTCCAATGAATCCCAACATGCCTAGTCTGAAATCAGTGGTTCTGGGAATACATTTTTCCAGGTCAACAGCTTTCTTTGGCATGCTTTTGGGCGCATTGCACCCAAAGCATGCCGTGGAAAGCTTTTGATTCAGTCTCCAATTCAGCACTGACAGAGTTAACACATAAATAGTGATTATGCTTTTTTGATGCTATTCAGTTAGTAGCTGTAACATTTAACAAAACTTGTCCATAAAATTGAAAAATTCAGCCAGATAGTATGAAAACTCAGGAGATTCTCCACTGTAACAGGGGACTTGAAGCCTTTGCATTAAATTGCAATAATGATATGAATCCCATTGACACTTTACAGTCATTATAATATTCGAAATGATTGCTCGGGAATTTTCTTATATTTTCTATTCAAATACAGATAACCACACATTTTGGCATTTTATCTTATTTGAAGTGTTAAAAGTAAATATTAATTTGAAATGCAATCATTTTATGAAGCTGGAAAGGAGAGTATTGTACAATTTCAATGATGTTTAACACTTTCCATCCCTTTCATTCAAAATGGCATTACACAAACATGCTTACAATAACCCATACTGTGGTAATATTCAAGAAAAATGTTTACTCCTTTGCTTAGGTCAACAAAGTATAGTATATGAGAAAATATTGGTTTATTTATATGTTTTCATAATTCAATACCACAGTCTGCTTGGTGTCAGATAGACACAGGCAGATACTATGATAGACAACATATAAAAATGATATTTTTGACATAAATTTTTCACTATTAACCACTGTTCTTACCTAGACACTATACCATTTGACATTATACAAGCAGCAGTGTTGGAACATCAGTTTTGACATCTTCTTTTGACCTGGTGGAGTAGCAATGTTAGGAGTTCCTGATTTTGCATGTTAGTTCCAAAATTGCGCCAAATGACTAACACTTAAAATACTGCGACTTTGGACCAATCAGAGCACGCCTAGCCAATTCAGCCCGAAGAGGTGTAATGGCCGCTTGCTTCCTCAGGTGTATCCTGGCCGCTCCAGCGATAAATGCGCCGAATTTGACCATGAATTACCCTTGCACAGACAAGTAAAGTTAGCAAGACAATAAGTAAGGTAAATAGACAAAAAATGAATGCAAAACATGTTGGAGCTACGTTTATTTTAATAAAAAACACGGGTAGGTTGACGTGACCTAGATAATGTGAAATTTGAGTGTCCTTCCTTCTCGTCGCCATCGGCGACTCGGGCCATCAGTCTGAAAGGGTTATCAATCAATTACGCGGTCCTGTGACTCAAACCAAGCAAACAGTGCAACCCCACCGCCGATTTCGTCTTCTCTGTCACGTCGAAAGATTGGATGGAACACAGGCAGGCTGTTGTCATTTTCTGAATAATGTTTAGAAAGAAATGTTTTTGCTTTGCAATAATATCATAGGAGTCAGATAATGCTGTCTTTGTGCATCTTAGCTTCTCTGGCGAAAGACTTGTAATATTTACATGGTACAAAGTAATATCGCTTGTAGAACTGATTCAGTTTGGGTTTGGGCCGGAGTCCAGATGCACATCACCAGATCGCAACAACAAAGTATTTGACAGAAATTTCAGAACGTCACCGGCATCTTCCATAAACTTGTCGAATCTAAGAATATTAAAAATACGAATTATAAGCACCTGAAGCTTCAACGTATATAAACAGTATTTTAGTAGAAGCCATATAAGATAAAAAAAGCCCACAAAAGTACGTAACAGGAAATGATACCGAGACCAAAACATAGCACAAAGTAATGCCGATGCTCATCTCCTATCTAGTGTTAATATTATATGTCAGTTACATAACAATACATCATACGAAACACATTTATACAAAAATGTTTCAACGTATGTGTTGTTTTTCAAATTTAAACCGATAACTTTGCTCAAATGGCACATCTGAGCTGAAAATAGACTAATAACAGTCATGTTTATATGACTCATAACTGGAACCTCAAAGGTAGGTGAAAAAAAGTTGAAACTATTGTTTGAAAACAGTATTTGGATGGACATTATGTCCATTTGAAAGCATCTAATAAATAGGGAAAAGGCCAATATTTCGAAGGGTTGTGTATACAATTGGCATTATATACCAACTCTTATGAATTGTTACAGGAAATACAGAAATATATGAAAACGTTTCTTCGCTTAATTTTTAGAATATATTCCATGTACTACACAAAATGCAAATTACATTATGATATAACCCACAGCTTAATTCACAAGGAGTTTAACCTGATCCTGAATTTTACCCTAAAATGAAAGTCAATGTGGCTTTGGGCCTTGAACTACTGAGTTATCAGCCCAATGTGTGATATAAACTTGCAGGATTAATTAATGTATGTTTTCCACTGTAACATGAACTTTGGACTAAAAGTTTCCATTTTATTAAACCAATCCCGACTTATCAGGACTTTAATCCTTGATGAAAAGATTAGATACTGGATCAAACTAAGATTGATTTAATAAAATGAACGTCTTAACCCTGAAGTTCCTATTGTAGCCACGGGCATTTATCGGCTTATCCTCAAAGTGTTGAACAAACGTTGAGCCAAGGATTAAGTAATTTAGGGCCCAAACCACATTGATTTTAATTTTGGGATTAAAGTAAGGATCAGATCAAATTCTTTGTGAATACGGCCACAGGAGTACAGTTTCAAAATCGAAAAAGACACCATTAATTCTTCAGTATCATATAATAATAGAAAATGGCTCGGTCTGTATTTTACCGACACCATTATAGCAGACACAGTATATGATAAAGCACAATCTGTTTTAAAACGTATATGTTATGTCATTGAATTTTATCTCTCATCTAAGTAGTATAAAAAAAGGACTGACATTCGATCAAACAGATTACCATAATAGAACATGATACAACCAGTCCAGTTGAAGCACAAAGACAAAAGTTGGAAGTCAGAAAAAAATGTAAGCAAAGCACACCATACGAATACACGCACTGAAATAACATGGAACAATGACGAACATAGAGAGCTAAAAACAAATTGTGTGACATGAAAGGTGCCTTGGAATTCGACGTATTGTACCGTCACCTGCAAATATATACTATTATCTCTTTTTGGTAACTAACAGGCAACGTCACTGGTTCAAACGTGCTGCACATGCTCTATGCACCAGTCCGTATCCGCGGCTTGATTCCGCATCATGGATAACCTCACTCTGCAACCCGGGCGCCTCGCCCTACGGTTTGCAAACGACAGTGAGCATGGCGGCTTCAAGCCGAAGGTTTATCTAGTTATCAAAGAATGAAATAATTTAGTCAGTGTTTTAATAAGAGATAAAATTGCTACTCCGTGAAGGGACCCAGTTTACAGATATATATACATATATATATATATATATATATATATATATATATATACATATATATATATATATATATATATATATATATATATATATATATATATATATATATTCCATCCACAGGTGTATATTTCTGTACCCTGGGCTCCTTCAGGGAGTTATAAATAGTATTCTTTTACACAATTGGAATCTGAGAAAAAAAAATATATGTAGCAGCATGGAAAGCACTTCACAGATACATTTACTATCAGCAATGTAAAGATGAAACAACATTGACTTACATATTGCAACCAGGTCGAACTGGTTGGAACTTGTATAAGTGCATGTTTTTAGAATACCGTAATACAATATATCACAAACAGCTACATTCTGTGATGCACAGTCTGCTCATCCTGAAAGGATTTTTTCGAGTTCCCCGCAGTTTATACAAATCTGTTAATGAGAAATCCCAGATGCTAGATACGTAAGTAAAAGATTTAAATCGATGTAAGCGGTCATGAACTAGAAGATCCTGATATTAGTTAGATAAAGGAATAAACATGGTTTAGGGAGGGGGACTCATGTTAATCCCCCCAAAAACATATCCGTACGCATAAATGACAGATGTCATGGGATTGAACGCATTTGGCCGTTGCCAGCAGATATTGTTGTTTTAGTTACAACCTGAACATGAAACATGTAAACGGAAGCAACATGTAGGAAATTGTGCAGTTGGATACATCACCTTCAGTATGAAGAATCAAATAACAGAGGTATACGAATCATCACAGAGAGAGGAAAAAGAGTGATAATTTGAAAAGTTTTTTGAAAATACCATAGAATAGGCAGCCATACTTGTACACTATATCTTATGTTCACACACTGAGAAAAAAACATGCTACCTCCATTTCATACCATCAGCGCCTGGCAAGATCCCACATCACACACAAATTAAAAACAAAAAAAAAAAGGGAAAAACACAAAGATGCCACGATCGACCTGATTCCGTACAGAACCAAACCATTTCACAGATATATAATTGATGATTGAAGGTATAACCCCTCCCCCCCCAAAAAAAAAAAAACACGACACACCAACTTTATTCGTCATATGAAATGAGCATTCCCTTACAAAATCAAAATTCTGGGATCATGCTGGATTTTGCTGGTATTTGCTGGACAGGATGAGAAGTGCTGGAACCACGTTGCATTTTGCTGGAAATTGGACTTAATTTTCTTTTCGATTTTCTGGTTTTTGCTGCCAATGCTGGATACTTGTGGAAACATGCTGGGTTTTGGTAGAAAAGAACTTAGTTTTTTCAGGGTGTTCTCATTGTTGCTGGGAATGCTGGGTATTGCTGGAAACAGGCTGGATTTTCCTGGAAAGAGAACTTTTCAGGGTTTTCTAGTTTTTGCTTCGGATGCTGGATATCGCTGGGAGCATGCTTGATTTCGCTGGGAAAAGAACTTGTAAAATTTTAGAATGTTAGATTTTTGTTAAAGATGCTGGATTTTGCTGGGGTAGGCCTCAGGGTACAGAACTTAGAAAATTTTGAATCTTGAGTCTTTGACAGCCCAGCAGAATCCGGCACAGTGTTAATTTTGTTACTGCCTAGTTTTTTATGGGCATGCTGGATTTTGGTTGTTAAGAGTTTGCTGAAATTTACTGGCACAATTTATAGTCCAGCAAATTCTAAAGTGTTACCACAGTGTGGTTTTGCTAGATTTTTCACATTTCTCAACCCAGCAAATGATTACGTTTTTTTTTTTTTTTTGCTGGACCTGCTAGATTACAATTAAAAAAGATCTCGATCTTGGTAAGATATTCAATGGTCAAGATTTCAGTGGAAGGAAAGCAGCATGGGCGACAAAGGAGGAACAAGTGCGTCTACCCTCGCTCAAGTTCCAATTATAATCTCGATGTTTCAGCATTATTTATTAGCCCCAAAAGTTTTATTTTAGTATGTAATCTTATGTATATATCTTATAACTGGATCTTTAATTACCTGTGCCAGAATTTGGGAAAATTCATTAGACTTATACCTATCATAATATTGAATGAAGATACAAAATATTTGATCATCGGTTAGCCTCGTTCTCAAAGGTTTGCAAGGCGGTAATTTTTTTAACTGAATTTGTGGATTGTGAAGACTGTGTTCTGTTGTGCTGTGTTGAACGACTGCAAAATTCAACAAAGCATGGGGCAAGGCAACAAATTTAAATATCTAGTAGTCTTTCCCTTGGGGTTGGATCAAACATTGACAGTGGTTAAACCCACGCAAACATCACCAGCCTTCAATGGGAGCAAAATATTGGGGAAGAGGTGGATGTGCAAACACTGCAATGGCCGGGGATAATTCACAAGGCTATCATAATGAAAATGGCTTGCGAGTACACTATTATTAACTCATGAACTTGCATATCTTAACGTTACTGGATTAATGCACAGTATGAATACCTTGATTGACATGAACCAATGCTACTAGGTATGGTAGAGGTACAATCATGGTGGATGTGATGTACAATGTAAAGCGTAAAAGATAAAATCATGCCTTTCATGGGGTCACACTAAACACCAAACCCCACCTGAACCCACCAAAAGTCACCAAACCTCACCTGAACCCACCAAAACTCACCAAACCCCACCTGAACCAACCAAAACTCACCGAAACCCATTTCTTTGCTGGATTTTGTCGGGATTTGGTTATATCCCAACAGAATCCAGAAAAATTTTGGTGGAACTGGCTGGAAAAATGCTGGATATTGCTGGATGCTTGGCAGAAAATGCTTGATTATGACGGATGTTTTCTCCAGCATTGTCCACCACGCCCAGCAATATACAGCAATATCCAGCATAATCCCAGCATTTCGTTTTTGTAAGGGCTTACATAAATAAATAGAAAAAAACGGAAAACTTTACTGTAAAATTATAAATTAATTTTCAAAAAGGCACCAAGAAGAAGGAACCGCTTTATGAAAAGTTGTCAATAAATATTATAAAGGAAAAATCACAACATAAGGTCATTTGTCAATAATGTGAATGTTAAATCATGACACAAATATTTGTCGCCATGTCACACAGGCTTTACAGGGAGTCAAAGGATTCTTACATGTACATCATTGGAGCTTATACAGTCAAGTTCCATATGTGGTAATGTTACTGAATAATGAAATCATTTTGCAGTTGTGGGTTAACACAATGTGCCTAAGCATCAGGTAATTTTTCCTCACTCCTGGCCAGGTACACGTTGATTGAGTTGTTTTCTGCGACTTCAATTTGTATCTGTTCGTCGAAAGTCCAGCTATCTACTGTCTGTCCCGATCTTTTCAAACATCTTGGCTTTTAGGCAAGCATCGCTTTTGGCGAAGTCCTCCGTTATCAACATTCCGGAGTTCTTTACCTAACGCTAGGCTTGAAAAACTCTAGCCCTGACCCTAAAGCTGGAAAAATGAGCTATAATGGGTCTTGCTTGGTTTTGACGTCTTGGCCAGCTCACGTGGTGAGTTCTTTACATTTCATCGAGCTTGAAATAGATACTCCCATTTTCCTAGGACACATGTCAATGATTGTATGATCAGTATTATCGTCATTGCCCTGTGTTTGCGCCTACCCACAAAACCTCACACTCATTCGTCTGCCCCATTGTTCGAGGGAATTATTGTTTAACCTTAAGACCAAAGCTCTTGTTCTCTGTGAGCTTCTGACTGGTTGCCTGTAAGGTCTCTGCCATCGACTTGACTTGATCTTTCAGCTTGTTTATTTCGTCAACGTCCACACTTCAATTGTCACACTTTATTGTGGTCAGATGACTTTCCAGGCTCTCTATTTGGAGGTATCATCTTCTATGACCTTTTTCGTGGGTTCAAATTCATTTTTTACTGAACTTATTATTTCATTTTCAACTATACAATGGACAAGCGTTGCAATAGTGTTTTCACAGCCTGTGTGATCACAAGTGGACTGGTCACTGCCTTCAGCAGATTGTCCTGTTTTGACTCAGTGACGTGTGCAAAGTTTTTCACAGCTGCTCTGCACAAAAGATGCTTTTTTTCCTTTTGTCTCGTTTTTCTTTGTTAGAAATGTCACTCTTAATGCCACGAGAAGGATCATCATCTGTATTTAAAGACTGTCTGTCACCAAAAATAGTTTCTAATAACCCTCTGATTATACTTCCAAGATCCTTTTTGATGTTTGTTGAGAAATGTTCATGCAGGAGATAATATACAATTTTACGTGCACTTACATATTATTGTCGTTGAATCACTTACCTTGTCTTTGTTTTAAAGAAACGACCATAACCTAATAAAACTAATATCTCGGATTCACTGTGACATCAGAGGCACTGTCGAACTAATTATCTGTACTCAGTGCATGCACGTTTTCCCCCATTCATTCCAATATGAAATTAGCCTTTTTGAATGCAAGTTACAGAAAGCTAGACATACTTTTTGAGTTGCAAATCAGTGATGCTTATAAACAATACTCTTCTCTATTTATACTTAGGTTTAAATGATAATTTGTTCTTCGGAAAGTGTACTTTTGACTGTTTTAGACCAGCATGTTTTACATAGAATACAGAGGTTGCTATGGGTTTGTTAGACCCCTCTCTTTCTTTGGCAATACATGGTGTTCTTACCTTTTGATTGGCTGGCTGCCTGAAGTGCCAGAATGGTGAATCCAAGAATCAAAACTCGAATAATCCAAAGTATATCCGTATTTCCAGATGTCCAACATGCACACATTACATTCACATTTCAAATAAAACCAATTACATGGTCACATTCCATCATAGGGCACGTAAAAACGGCAAATTTTCGGGCGGATATTGAGATTTCGAACATGCCGCCGTGCATGCGCACCTCACCCAAGTTTTTTGTTGAAGTAGAGTCTATAGTTTATATGCGAACAGTTCCATTTTGTGAGGCTGACACTTTGGGCATGTATTTGTGTACGATGCTGTTTTGTTTCAAGAAATCTAGCTCAAAGAGATAGATAAGTGACGTGCACCACAAGAAAGGAAGCGTGCAAGGCTTAATCAAACAACACTCATGTATTGATAATTGGGAAAGACCATTAACCTCAAACGAACCTTACACATAAGACGAAACAGAAGGTGCAAAAGATAAATGGGAAATCTGCAGAGGTCAAAGAGAGAAGGTGACCTCCAGACGTAAACAATATATCAAGCTCTGCTTTAATGGCCGATGTGGTCCTAATGGCAATAAAACTTCTTGCTTGAAACAATTCGCACTTTTTTCCTGACAAAACAAGAGTCAGATATAACTACACAAAGATAATGATAATGGAAGGTAAATCGTTTCTTGAAACCAGCCATTATAGCTGATATTTTTAACAACTTTTCTGTTTCTGTTGCTGAACGAAAAGAGCCAATCGATAACTTTTCAACCGATCATGACCCGACGACAACAAAACACTTTTAGTATTAATACCATCATTAACTCTCATGCTGTTTCCGCAGCAGTATTGTGGCCGCACGACCAACAGGTCCTAACGTACATTCTACGCGTACTGAGAACAGGTTGCATGTTCGATTGAAGTAACCGTTGGAGACAGTTTCATTTCAGACCCAACTTGCATTTGATTTGCACGGTTTCCATTGAGAAAGGTGTTGGTTATGCAAGACCAAAATGGATGTTTAGAATATTGAGCAACCAGTGACAAATCAAAATATGCACGCAGGTACCCAGGCCTTTTAAAATAGTTGCATGGACTGATGGAGCAGTCTGTGACAAATTTATTGTTTCATGCAGATCACAACGGCTACCAATTTCAGAACAAAAAGGACTAGCACAGAAAACCAGAGACCCATTCAAACTCACCTCTATCCCCGGTATATCGACAAAAAAAATCAGCTTCACATACCAATACCTCCTCACGGTACACACTAAATGTGCCATTATTTTGTAAATGGGATGTTTCAGTCTATCCCAATCATTGCCTAGTTTTGCTTAGGCAACAGCATTCCCCCACGCGATTTGAGCGCATTGCGCCCAAAGCGCGCCAAGGAAAGCTATTAACCATTTTTATGTTCTTCCATTAGCTCTCTTGAACAGTAGGCTAAGTGCTACTTTCATGAGATAAAGGTTAGCTAACATAAAACATGAATCCAGTAACGTTATATCAATCCAGAAAAACATCGGCGTTTGTTGAAATTGGCAGTGAAAGAATTAAATTAGTTACAAGTGAGGCGATTTGGTAAACTTGTGGGATAAATGGCATGCAAGAATTGAATGTAAGCCCAAAGATGCCTGTTATCTGTATTGTAATGTTACCCATCAAGGTGCCTGTACATGAGGAATGAGGACATTGCCGAGGACCGGTGACCACGTGTTAAGGTATCGGTCTATTTTCCGTTGCTTACCGTGATATGAAGAACTTAGAACCGCAAAGAATGTTGAATCCGGTCATTATCTTGCGAAATGACAAAAAATTGTATATTGTGCGATGGTAAATTATCAGGAAGACGACGGGGCAATTTAGAAACGACACCCTGATTATTTATAGGTCAAAAAGTCTAGATTTAACCCTGGCAAAAAGACAGGTAGAATATGATGGTTTATTATACCCCCCCCCTCCTTCAGAAAAAAGACCCCTCTCCTCCCCTCAAATATATTCAAAATAAGATAGGATGTTTTTGAGAGGTCGTGGATTATTCCTTTTCAACTGTAATCACCGTGTGCTTGAACGTTTTACATGCCTTCCGTGTCCAGGTCCGGTGAAAATTATTTTATTAAGCATGTCACTCATATGTCTCATCTTGGATCCATACTCAGCAGTTTAGTTTTTTCCGCTTTGTTAGACATCATATGATACGATAACTTGTAGTTTATATCTCACCTTTTTCTATAAGATTAATGAATACGTTGGAAATTATTGGAATATTGCTGCCACTTGTCGCAACGTTAAATTAACTAGTTCGTTTACCTCTTTGCTAAGGACAAAATAACTTTAAAGTGGGATTAGATATTCCTACGCGCTACTGCGTCTGCAAGTTGAGTTGTGGAGGCAGGCCTATGCCTTTTCGGACATTTTTGGGACTTTCCACAACAAAATACGGGGTACATGGGGATAAGAATTGAAAGTAGCTTCTTTGTGGAACGATAAAGTTTATTAGACATCCTCGGAGAAAACATTTTGTCGAAGTAATCGCCTTTGGCGACTAGTAGATTGGGCTACACGTTTCCTTCTCGGATCTGTAATAAATTTTATGGTTCAACACGGAACCTACGTTCTATTATAATGTTCCATGATAGTAAGAAAGCAGTAATGATGTTAGTCGCATCTTTCCGTGATGATGGTTCGGACAGAAAAGGGTAAATCTTATCAGAAAACTGTCAGAAAATAATCATACCTGTAGTGCAAGAAGCTTTGATTGCAAACTTACAGGGGACTTTGACGTACGCTGCCGTACCCTGCAGCATATGCTAAGCTTACTTTATAGAAACAACGGGAACTAGTTTTCGATTGCTCACGTAAATGCACCAGAAAGAACACATGGCAAAGGAACTCACTTAGGTCAGTAATGTATCATATTATATAACTGAAGGGCTTTCGGAAAACATCATTACGGTATCCACTGACAAGGTCAATATGTGTAACCTGGGGAGTGACCACAAGCCGACATGCACTTACGGTCCATGTTACACAATGTACATAATCATAGAAGTGAGTCCCTACTCATAACATATACCAAATGGAATTCAGTTTTTTTTTCGATAACTATAGCTGTTAAAATCCTTGGGGCAAAGGCTAAACATCCAGTCCTTGTGCAGAATGGAACACTGTCAATGAGGCACAGACCTGGTGGAAAGTTATTGTGATAGAACAAGGCCAGAAGGTTCTTTGGAATACATAAAACCGAACGGAAAAAAAGCAAAACAAAAGCCAATGCGGTCGGTTACATAACTCAAAAAGTTGTAATATTATAAAGAGTCAGAAAATGGCAAAAGACAATTGGTCAAAGAGAGGTATATATAATCCAGATTACGCCAACATACAGGGCAGCAAGGATATTTAAACACAACATTTGTTAATCGAAGTAAATTCAAACCAAGTTCGCAATAATAATAATAATAATAATAATAATAATAATAATAATAATAATAATAATAATAATAATAATAATAATAATAATAATAATAATAATAATAATAACAATCACAATCACAATAACAACAATAATACAATAATATTAATGATAGAATATGCTTTGTGACTACGGAACGCCCGGGTCAATAACTGCTGAATGAGGGGCGAAAAATACTTGCACATACTGGCTTATGGGCAAGCGTTTGAAGAAAGATAATGATTACCCGCTTAAGAATGCTGATACCAGCTACAAATTGTGAGTTATTCATGCTCAAGAAGACATTATCCATGTCCATGGACAGCTACCGGTGCAATCCAAGTAAAAATCAAAATCAAGGACCTTCTGCCACTGAGGACTGACACGCATATTTCATAACTTGCGTGATTATACAGGTTGTTTCAGTGGCCAGACAGATGCTGTCATTGATAAAAGTAAGGTCTCCTCCTCTGTTCTAAATGAGTGCATGGTAAAACAAGTGCGTTGATAATATCCCTAATGAGGTGTTAAAATACATGGGTAAAAGATTGATTGCAGCATTGACGGTAACGAGATGTTTCCCCGAGCGGTGGTTGCGTAGATTTGTGAAACCACTTCACATAAAAATGGCTATACAGAATTGCTTGATTACCACATAGGAATAACGGAGACATCTGGTGAATACAATTTAGAGAAAGAAAAACAATTCATATTTTCTGCAGGGATACGCACTCATTTTTGAACTGGATGGGACTTATCATAAAGAACAGAGCTTACAGGACAATTGTCAAAGGGATGCGTGACCTAACTTACAGCAAGAAACAGAAAACATGGCTCTAGTGTGGCGCATGGCGCATGGTCAAAGGTCTCCATGATAAAGCTGCAAATAAAATAATTTGGGGCTGTTCTTTGGCACTTGGTTTGAAGTATTAGATTGGAAAAAGCAAGTTTGCGATCTGTTACCAACGGAATTTTGACGAGTCATGTCTGACCTTGTTGATAAGCCTTAGCTCCAAGGAGTTCATATTCTATGTAAACAAGAGGACCGTGACAGTCCTCTGCTCGGATACTTACCTGTTACTGTTTAATAGTAACCATGGTTCCAGGATCCACAATTACAGAGATAAAAGCTAAAATATGAGATTTGAAGCTGTCTTCACTGTAACAATATGCATATACATGAGCGATTTTCCCGTTTTCATAATTTGTTAAAAATAGGAAAATGACTGCAACACAATGTAATGGAAAAAGTGGGCGGAGATTGAGTCAAGGTACATTCCCTGTAAGATTGAAGATTCGACATACAGTTCAGAACAAGTTGAAAATAGTGAAAACACATACACAATTCATTTAGAAAAACAACAAAGGCCTCCCCCGTCACCTGGTGCACAAATGAATGTCCCGCGGTTACCAGGAGTGTCCCTATACAATTTCATGGCACCTGGCCAAGCGGTTTTGGAGGATAAGACTTTTTATTTTGCCAAGACAAAAATAAAATGTGTGAACTTAAAATTGAAAACATTATAAACATAATTTGAAGAAAAACCACGGAGGTATAAATATTTCGACAAAATCAGTACAAATCGACCAAGAGTACATCAATGTGAGTTAAAGTGATTCGGACTTGTGGTTTTGGAAGTGAGGCTAAACTGTTGATTACCATTCCAATCCGTACCATAAGGTACATTTACACCAGATTTCAACATAATTTGACAGACGACTTTTAAAAAGCTGACAATAGGGGGAAAAACGAAAGTAACAATAAATAAATGAAATAAATAAGTAAAAATTTCATAAAAACCGCGATAACACATGATGAATAAACTAACGTCGAGGGATACACAAAAGTGTCCCCATGCAATATTGTAGCCATTGGCCAAGATTTTTTGAAGATGTCCAAAGATTTTGCCACATTATTAAAAGAGAATAATAACAAAAAAATGTATAAACAAATAAATAAAATAAGAAATAAAGCCGTACAAATAAGAAATTATTAGGCAACTTGTAGAAATCCATCCAAGATAAATCCCCACCAAGTTTGAAGTGGAACTGGAAAGCAGTTTCGGAGAAAGAAGTCAAAAATGTTAATTGTGAACGGAAGCTGAGCTGAGTGTTTCACCAATCAACTTGTCTAAAAATGAGAAAATGCATGCCTTCTTTCTGCAGATACTATTGCTCTGATAGGTTGCAGCCAGGATAGTCTTACTGAACTGGTAAATCGAGCACATGTTTTTTTCTCGGGATTGGGAATGGTGTATAACCAAGATAAATCAAATGCTATGGTCATCCGGAAACAATGCAATGCTTAAAAAAGTGAATGTTTGGAAATGTAAAAGTTGGCAACTCATATATATTTAAGAATTATGTGTTCCTACTCTTTCCCGGATACCTCCATCCTCCCCTCGCTTACAAAACGTAGATACTTGGAAATGTAAGTGTTCCCATATGTCTAAGAATTATGTGTTCTTACTCTTTCCTGCATAAAGCTTCGTCCCCCATGAGGATATATTTCAAGCCCGAAGCAACCGGATTTGCAGAGATCTTTATAGTATTCCGTCGGCTTACAATATCAATCGTATTCCATTCGGAGATAGTATTTGGAAAAAGCTGTGTTGCCTATTTTAATTTACGACTACTATGTTGCTTAGCAAAGTACGGAAAGCAAATCAACTGTAAAGTTAATACAATTTTTACGGCGAAGGCTTTCACGTAAAATTTAGTCACCTCCTGCTGTGACTGAGCATCAATGTTTCGAAATGATTGCGCTGAAGTAGATAGGTTTCGGATTCCAGTGACGTTGAAAAGAGGTCAGGGTTGACAAACAAGTCGCGCTACACCAAAAGCAGTGCATGAGCGAAGATGCAAATGTCTTCAATGCAAAGCATGTATGATACGGTACATTTTGTAAATGCCTCAAAGTCATGTTGGGCGTCGGTGTGACATTTCTTGTACCGATGAAAAAGTTCAAGGTCAACAAGCGAGCCAAACCACACCCACAAAATCTGCATGGTCAACGCGCGAGCAATGCTGCACATGCCCGTATTACAATGCATGTATAATGTGCAGATTGGGTTTGCTTCAAAGTCAGGTTTAGCTGCTTTCTGACTTTAAAAAGAGGTCCAGGTCAACATGAAAAACACTTCCCATGTCTACTATAGGATGCACTCTACATGTAATATATATTGCATCTCTCTTTCTTAAGTGGTTCATGAGATATCGGGTCTTATGGAACTGTCACATTTAGGGTCCACGCAACCTTGAAAAGATGTCATGGTAAACATGGAGCAACACTGCGCATGGCGTGTATAGGAAACATCTATGGTAAACATTTCACCATCCTATCTTGCGCGGTTCTTTAGAAATTGGGCCAAACTGATGTATCGGTTGGACAAATGGTCGCAAGGACCGAGTGCATCTATCTCTACTATTTTTTATGCCCCTCCCCCCACCGTACCACCTTTGTTGGCAGGGGTCAACTGACTATCACTCGTAAGTGTTCTACAGAAACAACGGATTAAATGTGATTGTACAACAAGTGAATGGATCAATAATCCGCAAACAAAGGAGCCACTGTATCTTAGTAGACTGTGGAAACAATTACTCTATTTAAATAGGCTGCAGAAACTCTCTGCAGAAGTTCACAAAAGCGTTACACCAGAAAGTCTATAAGTTTTGGACAGCAATTAAACAAGCAATATAATCATTCCTATTGCTTGATGTAATGAAATATCGCATAATAGAACATATATTAGAATATATCACATGTGCGCGAAATCCAGTAAATAAGATTCTCAGCCTAATAAATAAGTTTAAACACCCTTTTTTGTTCAAAACAGTTTGGCTTGACGAAAAGCATGATTCGCTGATTTGAACGTCTCTCCATTGCGTACAGAATGAGCAAAACAGATACCTAGCCATAGCAATACATAAAGTCGCTTAAAATATATGCGATGATTGTGTGTACTTGGGAGGTTTATAAATCCAGTAACTGTTCAGTAATAGGAATTAACGTGTCTTTAGGGACTGAAACAAAATATCCGTTCAAGGGCGAAATCTTTTGTTAGAATGATGAATTTCTGTACAATTTTGAATAATTCAGAATTTGTATCGTTTCAAACCCAAGTATCCCCAAATGAAAAGGAAGGTGTTTATTTTATGTTTGAAAGCTCTCGGATATTTGGGTGAAACAACCTGTTCTGCATTTTCGTACCAGGGACAAGAAGAAGGAAATTTGATGTCGTTTCTCGCTGGTGACCGCAGGCACACCTATGACTATCCGTTATGGTGTATTAGAACAAACGATGGCCCAGCGAGCTGCATTTTAATCTTAAGTGTCTATATACAATTTCGCCTCTTCTGTTTCCACAATGAAAAAATAGAAATAAAACAAACAAACAAACAAACAAACCAACAAACGAATAGATAAATAAATAAACAAACAAACAAACAAACAAACAAACAAATAAATAAATAAATAAATAAATAAATAAATAAATAAATAAATAATTGGGAGGTTTAGCTGCAGGACTTTTAAGTTTTTGTTTGAACAGAGACAGGCTTTCAGAATTTTGAATTCGGAGATTTAAATCGTTCCAAAGGTTCATGGTCGAAGGGAAAAAAAGATTTCCCCCCTTAAAACTCTATCGCACTAAATTTGTGGTATATCAGCGGTTTTCGGAAGGTGTTGTGGTCATTGCCTCCACAGGCAAGCGAGTAACTAGGTAATCAGGAGTTTAACCATTAATTATTTTGTACAAAAGGATCAATTTGTGTTGTTCTCGGCGCGAACCTAGACTTTCCCATCCAAAGTCTTTCAGTAGAAGTCTCGTTGAGACATATCTAGCAGCTCCGGTTACTACTTTTGCGGCCCAGATTTGGACGTTATTGTTGCAGCTGGCTGAACAATTATACCATAAAACATCAGCATACTCAAGCAAGGGACAAATGTAACACATGTATTATTTTTCCGGAGGTTTTCCATCCAAAATGTATGAAAGGCCTCTAAAGTAATCACTCGTTTTCATACTGTTTAGCTTAGTTTGACTAGAGTAAAAGTTTCTTTCACAATGCTTTCGACAGCCATCGGCAGTCTCTCATCTATCTTTTGATTTGTTGTATTTACGTGGTAGAACAAAGCAGAATTACCCATATTGCTGGGTCGTCTGTGTCCTGGAAATCTACATGTGAATTGTCTATATGTTTCGCCGATGTAATGCTCTCCACATTCGCATTTTATATGGTACACAAGAACTGTTTTGTTGAACATTTCAATTTTGTCCCTTGGGGGACACTAGTTCTAGGTTGCCGGTGGTCATGTGCGGTTTAAATGCTGTGTTCACATTGTGCTGGTTTAAAATATCCTTTATCCTCTCTTAAACCTTTCACATATTCAGCTAGGCTACTGGTGCCAAAGGTTGCAGGTTCGAGTCCCACTCGTTCCGAACATAAAATATGGTATCACTGCTAGTCACCTGTATTCTTTTTTTCTCCTGTAGTCCTATGTTTTGGTGTTTTAAGTTTTCTTAATGATTGGTTGAACACCCATTTTGGGTAACCACATCTGTTGAGGGCAGTTTCAAACTTTTTTTTTATTTCATTTTGTGTATTTTTACCTAATTGCCCGCTGTAGTAAAGTATCTCGTGCACTTATTTTGTGCTTCATAGTATGGTCCGATTTATAACTAAGATATTGATTAGTGTGGGTCCTCTTTCTGTACACTTGTCTCAGGATTTCACCTGTGCTATTTCTCTGTATTAACCGCACTGAGAAGGCTTCCGTGTTGTCTGTTTCTTTGTCTGTTTCTTTCTCAACTGTTAATTTTATTGATGGGTGTTGTGAGTTGAGGTGCTGTATAATTGTATTCATATGGTGCTTCCTGCATATCAGAAAAATATCATGCACATAGCGTCCATAGACCTTCAGCGGCGTAAGCGTTGAGTGTAATGCTTTTGTTTAAAGTTTTCCATGTACAAATTTGCTATGATTGAAGGTAGTGGAGAGCACATGGCTGCCCCATGTACCTGTTTGTAAATTTGTGTCAAACTTGAAGTATGTGCAGCTTGAACCCAGGTTTGTGATATCATGTGTGTCATCTTCTTCTAGGTTTGTGTTTCACAGCCATGGGGTGTCTGTTTGTAATTTCGTTTCAATGACTCCTGGTGACTGATCTATTGATATACCAGTAAATAGTGCGGTTACGTCTGTAGAACAGAATACTTTGTCATCCAGTACTATGTATTGTCTTACCTCTGAGACAAAATTTGTCGAGTTCTCACAGTGGTGTGGAGTATTTTGCTTGTCTGTAGTCGCAGTATTGATGTCAACATTTTTTGCCATATTGTAAAATATTGTGCCAACATTATCTATGATTGGCCTGAGAGGGTTACATTCTTTGTGTATTTTGGGAGAAGCATATAACTTAGGAACAATCTGTGCAATTAGTGTCAGCTTGTAATACAATTTTTCGTTTATCTTCTTTTGTTTCAGAAGTCTTTGTAATTTACCTTTTAACTCCCTCATGTGGTCTGTTGTTGGGTCTTTGGGCATGGGTTGATATGTATAAGTGTTATATTGTTTACAGTCTTATTATGATATACGGCTATACGGCATTTGGGTTGGTTCAGCTGCTCAAGGTACTAGCTACCCCTCCCCTCCCCCCCCCCCGGACGGTTTAGTAAATGACCGCTTGTGATACCTAGCGACTATGTGCTTCTGCCTGATCCACCGACGCCGTTATTGATACTTAGTCAGTGCTGTCCAACTGGAGCACTGTAGCAAAATTGTGCTACAAAGCTCTTCAAAATTGCAAAAAATGATCTCACAAATAAGTCTTTCTTATGTAAAGAATTGGCAAAAAATACTACAAGTAAAGAAAATGTTGCTGCAGAGATTTTTCAGCTGAGCAGCACTGTTGGTACTGCTGAAGCATGCATCTTAGGCTATACCTATTACATGTATAAAGTACAACTAGCAGCGGCTCACCGCGTAGATAAATTAAAAAAACAAGATTATCACGATATGACAACTTTAAGGGCAGTTATGCCCATTTATGCCTGCTTCCACTCCATCAAAGGAAGCGCTCATTTTGGATTTTGAAAATCCAAAAGGAGGCTCTGTTTCTCAAACGACTTACATAAATTGAAATTCTATTATTTTTGGCAAACTATTTTTTTCTAGAATCATCTTTAAGTTGCTTCCCTAGGTGTGCATATCTGATCACCTTTGTGGAAACTTGTTCTGATATTTTGGGAATTCTTTTTTTTTTACTGGTTATCAGTTTCTAGTTCGGACGCCCCCATCATGGCTTTAAAAGAATTATGGGAAGTACTACACACACGCACACACACACACACACACACACACACACACACACACACACACACACGCACACACACACACACACACACACACACACACATATATATATATATATATATATATATATATATATATATATATATATATATATATATATATACATTACATAATGCGTAGTATATATTTTTACAAACTGTCATGAGCAGTGTTTCTGGTTTGGACGAAAAAAAAATTCTGTGCAAGAAGCTACAAGCCGCGAAGCGGTAACTGGTTCGGCAATTCGAAAGCAAACCACAATACAGCACGTAGAGAGGTAAAATTATAATTCACAAACGGTAAATTCAAGAAAATCAGGTTTACACATATGTAGTAGATAAAATATATTCAGGTAACTATAAACTAAAAATGAGATTCTGTAAATAAGGTAGAATTCAAAACTCTTTGGTTAAAAGCTTGGCAATGTGATGCATGGTACCATGGGGTTTATTGTAATCCTCGTGCAGCAGAACATACCACATAGAATCAACCAGTCCACTATTGGCCCGTCGACTTTCAGTTGCCGGCCCCGTCACACGAGCATCACAAATAGGGTTGCCGGTAACAGCACCAGAGAAAATCAAACTAGACGGTGAAAGCCCAATTTTCGTCATGCAGTCAACAAGTGTGCCTTTCACCGGGGAACTGGTAACAATTTGCTTCGCGACAAGAAAAACATTTAAGTCACGAACAGGCGACTTTACTCCAAAGATTCTGTGGAACAGGGATTGGGCATCATGTTCTATAATTTCTCTTACTCTAGGTATATCTAAAGTACCTAAGATGGGGTTGAGTGTGCGAATTTACTGAGACCCAATAAAGATTTAATTGATAAACTTTGTGCAGTCTCGACAAAACGTTTGAGACGGGATTTACAATCAATACAGTCCATGCCATAGGTGAGGGACAGCACCCCTACGGTATTCAAAAGGGAAGTTTTGACATCAGATGCTAATCCTGGGTAACATACACCAGTGCCGGAATATCGAAATATTGCACCTCGAGCTTTAGAAATTCTGTTTGAGACATGTAAATTAGACTTCATATCATTTTGCTAACATACATCAAGTAAAATAAGTTGTTTTACATTTTCCAAATATTTGTTATGAGATGCCAAACTGATTCTTCAGCAAAGGTAGATTTACCTACAATCATACAAACAGATTTCTTTATTTTGAAAGAGAAACGCTATCTGTTGGAGTAATTGTAACAAACATCAATTAAATGTTGAAGCTGAGGGACTGTAGAGGCAAAGAGCATGATGTCATCAGCATAGGCAAAACAGTTATGTAGCTTAGTGTCAATTTTAACCCACACTCAGATCTTCTTAATTGTAATAGCAGATCGTCGAGGAAGATAATAAATGATTTTTGTGAGAGACTGATGCCCTGACGGGTCCCTCTTTTAACAGGAAAAACCTCACTTACTTCTCCATGCCATTTTACAGAAGCTTTCAAACCTCAATACCATGATACAATATACAACCATTTATTTAAGGGGACACGAGGCAATAATGTATACAAAAGTCCATTATGCCAAATACTGTCAAAGCATTTGGATTCATCAAGGCTGTATGTGAGCACTGAACAACCTGAGCTATTGAAGTACGAAATAACATCATATAAGTACGAGCAAGCAAATGATGAACTTCTGCCCTGTCTGTATCGAAATTGTACTTCACTGACATCGTCATCTGGTAATAGGGAAAGTTCAGTAAATTTGGAATGAATTGAGCTCAGAGTAACGGGCCTATAGTTATTTAGATCACTGGGATCGAGGTGGGGTTTCTTAAGAACAGGTACCATTGCGCCCAACTGAAGCACTACAGGTACAATTTTATGACTTAACAAAAAGTATAAAGCGAAGCTAGGTGGGTTCGAAGTATCAGTGAATTCCCACGACAAAGATGGTCTATGGTGATACTGTCACACCCAGGAGCGCAATTGCCTTTCAGCTTAAGAAACATATCACCAACCATACTTTCAGTAATGTTAAAATCATCAGATACATTCTTACGCTTATTCCATTTATCATCAACAAAATCGTGGGTAAGTTTCTGTTCAGCTTCTAAATATTTGGTAACATCAGTATTCATTTAATTAGCATAAAAATTATCAAATTTGTTGAACATGAATCGTTGATGTTTTCCGTTGCTGGCCGTGTTTGTTAAGCTTATTCCACAGAAAAGACAAGTTACGTTCTTTAAACAAGATATTCAGCTTACTAAATCTACCGTCAACGTAGTTTTGTACGTAACGTCTAGATTCGCGTCAAAACGCCTTTTTAACGCCTTTTTAACATTTTCATAACAGTCATGAAGTGCACCTGATTTTGGACGACCGTCATTTATCCACGACCACCAGAAGCTCTTTTGGTCTCTAAGATTATGGTGGCACAAAAGTGCCAACTAAAATATCTTTCTCTCTCCACAAAAATGCGAAGGCGAAAACAAGAAAATAAGAAAACAGAACAGCGAAAACAAGAAAACACGAAGGCGAAAATGCGAAAACACAACCACGACAACACGACAGAAAATATGTCGTGTTTTCGCACTCGTATTTTCGTGTTTTCGTGTTAGCGTTTTCTCGTTTTCTTGTTTTCGCATTTTCTGCCTTGGGCGAAAACAAGAAAACACGAAGGCGAAAACACTAAAATATAAAACACGAAGGCGAAAATGCGAAAAACACAACAGAAATTATGTCGTGTTTTCGCATTAGCGTTTTCTTGTTTTCTTATTTTCGCAACATCGTGCTTTGGCTTGTTTCACTTCCGTTTAACACCTTCCCATATGTTAGCGAACGGAATTAATCTACTGAATGATCATGACGAGGTGACGACTGAGACAAGTGTCCTGTTAATGATAAACAAACTTCAATCCCAGCATATGCTAGAATTTTAAAAAGTGAAAACACACACACACACACACACACACACACACACACACACACACACACACACACACACAACGCCTTATATATGTTGAAAATCCATTAGTTTCAACGTTGCATCAATGATAATATTGTGCATTGTCACATATGAATAAGTAAGTCTATCCGTTTCCTAGATTAGACACTGAGGTTAATAGTACACCATGACCGAGGTGATGATGCTACAGTTTGGGCGCATGGGTAATTAAAGTGTGTGTGTCAACACACACTTTTCTGTTTTTCCTCGAATTCTTTCTTTCTTTCTTTCTTTCTTTCTTTCTTTCTTTCTTTCTTTCTTTCTGTCTGTTTGTCTTTCTTTCTTTCTTTCTTTCTTTCTTTCTTTCTTTCTTTCTTTCTTTCTGTCTTTCTTTCTTTCTTTCTTTCTTTCTTTCTTCTTTACTAGCAAATTTGTCCGACCCTTCTCTCGGACACTATTATATGTAGAAACTCCAAACTTGGCATGATTGTACCTCCATACAGGGAGTTTGACCGTTTTATACAGAGGAATGAAGATGTTTAAAATTATGCAAATTAGGGGCATTTGAAATTTTAAATCTTGATTATATCTTCAAAAGTATAATAGATAGAGATGTCATTCCAAGTTCCACTATGGGGTTATTGACCATTGAGCATCTAATGAATCTGAAGCAAAAGTTGCAGCCATTTAAATTATGCTAATTAGCAGCATTTGAAATTTTAAAACTTGAATATTTTCAAAACTATTATAGATAGAGATGTCATTTCAACTTCTACTAAGGGGTTGTTGACCTTTGCGCATGTAATGAATCGAAAACAAAAGTTGTAGGAATTTAAATTATGCTAATTAGCAGTATTCGAAAATTTTCAATCTTGAATATCTTCAACACTATAATAGATAGAGATGCCATTCCAACTTCTACTCCTGTGTTATGGAATAGTTGTACATAGCCATACCAATATGCTTTGAAGACACACACACTGATTTGCTGTGCAGCAAATCATCTTTCCCAGTTGCGAATTGTGTTTGCTTACATAATTGATCTGACAGTGCGACACGCACTTCAATCGCCATTCAACAATAACGCAAAGTAAGTCTGTTTTACAGACAAGAAAGTTTCCAATTCCCTTTAAACGAAATTGGAAAAGGGATGGGGCAATTAAGGCAGAGTTCGGTCTTCGTGGCTTTGGCTTGGGTGCTGGTATATAAGGTTGTCAGGAGTGTTAATTATATGCCAAGCCTATTTCACTGGTTCTTCTGCAAATTTTGGTCTTTCTCGTGATAAAGGGGACCATACACACTGTCATGCTTTCCCCGGGTTTTGCCATTTATATAATTGGGCCTAATGTATAATTTTATTCTGTAGAGATATGTAACCAGTGTGACTTTTCAAATGAAGATCTGCAATAAACTGATCGCGACACAAAACCGAAACTTCGTGACTGGGATGCAGCGATAACGCGACAGATCGCTCACACACACACACACGCACGCACACACGCACGCACGCACACACACACACACACACACACACACACACACACACACACACACACACACACACACACACACACACACACACACGCACTATACATGACCGACCGACCAAGCAAAAAGCAGTGTGCAGAGCCACTTGCAGACAGACTACGAAAAAGAAAAGACATGAGTCACAGCTCTATGGTAGAAATTTATATTTACCTGTTGAAACAAACGTGATATCGTAATTTTTTATGATGTATTGTACTTTTTCTGACACAATTCTGGGCAGCACACATGGTGTAAGCTGTAGTTTGGCATTTGAATATGGTTGGGTTTCCGTGTAGATCTCCATGTGCATTCTTTGGAGTGAAAGCAAAATCAGATAAAAGATTCTCAGTTGGTAGGTTAAATGCTTCATCAGTAGAATTTAAAAAGCGATGTCCGATATGGAAGCAAGTTTGATCATGCACAGCCACCTCAATTATGCTTAATTCCGTTCTTTAAATTCCTTAAACATATATAAATCGTAAATGCTTTATTAACTTCCTTGATATGATACCAATAATTGATTTAATATTTTGCCCGATGATAGATGCATATAAGAGCATGCACTTTAATCACATGCAGAAATGTAGCTCAAAACATGCTTGGTGGACTTGATCGTGTAGAATAGAAACAAATCTGCCATAAAGAGCTCAATTATGGATTACATTGAAAACTATTATATAGCAATCTTTTTTAGTGATCAACCACCGAACCGGAGTTCTGGGACTTATGCCAGTGAAATTCGTGGGCACGTTTCGGTGCATCATGCATACCTTGTTCCAGCAACAAATAGTGAATGCCTTTGTTTTTTTGTTTTTTTGTTCTTTTTTTTTTTTTGTTACTTTGTTTCTTTGTTTTTTGTTTTGTTTTTTCGTATGACATGACATGTGGGGGGGGGATATAACTTTTATGTCAAAACACTGTATTCAAGTCCCATTTTTTCACCGAACGATTATTTTTCCACACGAACACTACCTGTGAAGGACTTGTCCTCTTGTTCCTTGGCTCTGATAATTTTGTCACCAGGATTTACATGAATCAGCATCAATTTCCTCAGACATGACTGGCTTTAAGTTTATTTGTTTGTTTACTTATATGCTTGTTGGCTTGTGTACAGAGTTTAGTTCAAGGATCAAAGTCTAATATTTACCGTAAATATTACCATTAATGCAACATGTATTAAAATGTGCTTTCGAAAACCAGTTTTTCCTGTTCGCTCGATCTTGGTATCATGACCGTCCGCTAAGCAGTTCTGTTTAGTACTAGCAAGATATAGTAATAATGATAATAGTTATATTATTCACAGAGAAAGGTGAGCAATGTAGACAATAGTAATTCCATATGTATATAGGTTAGACAGAGATAGGTTAGCTTATGGAGAGTAAAGAGTTCGGACTGTGGAATAGGGTATTGACTACTAGGAAGTGGTTCTGGGCAAAAAGACACAAATACAATAATGATAATGATAATAATAACAACCACCACCACAACAACAACGAGATATAATAATAACAACAAGAACAATGAATTTGGAAAACTACCCCGTTACAACAGGGGCACCAATCAAGCGGGGGTATTTCATGGTGCGTCCACACATTTGAATTCATTTGTAAAATACAAGTATAAACCATAAAAGTTAAAGTATTCAGTAGATTAATTCCGTTAGCTAACATATGGGAAGGTGTTAAACGGAAGTGAAACAAGCCAACGCACGATATTGCGAAAATAAGAAAACAAGAAAACGCTAATGCAAAAACACGACAATGCGAGTGCGAAAACACGACATAATTTCTGTCGTGTTGTCGCGGTTGTGTTTTCGCATTTTCGCCTTCGTGTTTTCTTGTTTTCACTGTTCTGTTTTCTTATTTTCTTGTTTTCGCCTTCGCATTTTTATGGAGAGAGAAAAATATTTTAGTTGGCACTTTTGTGCCACCATACTGAGATATAACAATGTCGGCGGCAGTACTTTCTTTAGGGTTAAATCGTTTCTTACTTGTTATTTTGGCCTCTTGTACAGCTGAGAGAACGGCTTCATTTTTTTTCGTAGATATATGATTATCTATTATAGTGTGGTGATCTGACTGATTATCACTAACTTTCAAATCTAAATTTAATATTGTAAGCAAGTTTGTTTCAAGTATAGTCTTATATACTCTCGATCTCGATAAGCAGTTTTCCAGTTAGGATTAGTAAACCTTGTGTAGTTACGATTTTTACGTGTATTCATGCTCATGTTCATGTTTGTCTTTAGTGTCAGGGACACAGGCAAATTATCACTGGTGTTACAAGGCTAATGGGGAGTGATCTCGCATCTATAAACGTTGGCAGAATCATGGGAAAAATTGCAAAAAGATCAAACCAAGTAAAAGCATCGTTTTTATGGCAAAAATACGTATATGAAACAGGTTCTTTCAATATAAAATCAGCCAGTATCATATTATGAAGCATGAGAAAATCATAAAAAAAGCGACTGTGAATGTTATGACCCTTTTCTTTATATCACAGGTTTTGTAACTTCCTTTAAGAGGGAAGCTGTACATTGAAATCACCGCATAATATTACAGGACATAGAGCAGAATATCCATCAACCAAACCTTGGAATGCATCAATAGTTTCCAGGAAAGCGCCGGTTTGATGCTTGTCTGACTTATTATAATATGGAAAATAAAAACAAGCCACAATACTAGCTGGGTTACCATCAGCATTATTCAAACTTACAGCTAAAAGGCGTTTGTTTCAATCTCATTAATATGTGTACTTGGTCTGTCCTTAACGAGCATGACAACGCAACCGTATGATCGCCCGGAGTAGTCCGAGGGTGCTTCACTCATACCTGATTTCACAAACACAGAGATTTTAGTATCCGATAAAGACCTGTCGTTTATCAAAGCATTTCTCATAGTGTCAAGTTCACCAAACCTGAGCCAAGTTTCGCATAAACATCAAATATCATTTTTTCTCAAAACGGTTACCAATATAGTGATAGGAATGTTTTATGCCATGACAATTAAAGGATGCAGTGTTAAATGCTTCACTAGTATGATCCTTAGCCTGCGTAGGCTCATGTCAAATCTCCGTATAGTTCAAGGGAGTGTCATGCCACGAATTAGTTTCATCGTCTGCCCCAACTGTCCCACCTGTCATTGGTGTATAGGTCGCAGTGGTCTCCGTCGTTGAGGTCTTCATGGTTCCACCTGTCTGGTCGGTGATATCTGAACTCCTGCTGTCCATTGTAATATCCGGACCTCCGTTGGCCTTGGCTGTACTTTTGACATTTGGTCCAGTGATTAACCCTTTTCCGTGCTCTTGGCTGGTCCGCTGACTCATTGCAGTGCCACACATTGGGGTTATAAGCTTTAAGTCGACTTTTCTGGGTATCGGACTTATGAAAAGGTCTGACAATCACGTTGTTAGCCCAATTTGCTGTATTTAACACTGCAACTTTATCCGAACTGGGCAACTAGACCTTATCAGATACACAGTCACCTTTATCAGGAAGTTATTCTGCTAGGCCTTCTACTTTAATTCCCATTAACTCTAGGTGGATGATAACGTCCTCCCCGGTATACTCATATATATCCTAGTAGTTGAAAGTTGAGGCTGCATCTAACTTAGAACTCGTAACCTTGCTACCAGTGGGAGTGATGTTTTTTTTTTTATCATAGGACAAGTATCATGTAATGGCTGTAATAATGCATTCTTCTTGGTACTCTAAGTTTAGCTTCGCTGCGCCGCTTAGTATATTCCCTTGTGAAAGACACATCGTTGGTCAAATCGACAATCCGTATTTACGCCTGTCAGCTGTTTCGTGGAACAGTCTCTTGTACATATCCTTTAATGGTTTTGCATTAACAATGCTATGGCCAAGTAAGCATATATCCGGAATAAGGCGCTTTTTCACTCGTCTCTTGACATTCTGTCTTTGAACTTAGGAAAGGTATCTAGAGCCTTGTCACAGAGAGCTCCCTCCGTGAATGCGTTTAAGTCGATGCAGTGATAGATGTTGTATTTGTAACATGTGTTTTACATCCTGATGGTTGTACTGGAACACCACAGGAAGGGACTAAAGAAAAATGTCCTCAATCTTAGCAGTTGGCACAGCTAGGATATCAGATAATTGAAGAATTGGTGCCGAACCAGAAGCGTTTTGATGTAGTTGTGGCTGGGGGCCATATTGCACAAGGCCGTGTTCACGAGGGCAGCTATGTAATACTAATACTCCAACTACCCAGGTGCTTGGTCAGCCTATCTTTACTGCAAACCAAGAAAGGGTTTCAGTGTCCAACATCAACAAAACACTAAAAAGCAAGTCCAAAACCTTTCCTGTGGTGTCTCTATATCTTCATGAATCACAGAGCAGTAAAACATTGTGGTTGTTGATGCCTATACAGTATAAAAATCTTCCAAAAGTATGAGCGATATGAAGCTAAATCAGAAATCACTGAGCATGCACACTAACTTTCATAGTTGTAGACCCTTTTCACTGCCTAGAAACCAAAGAAAGAAACAGTATAGAACTAATTTTTGACCTGCCTTGACACGCCCCACTGAGCACGATAAGAGATACAAACAGTGCATTAGTGACCAGGTCACATAGGCTGGTGAAGTGGTCAGAAAACTTGGTTCAGCCTCTGGAAATGATCATCGCGGATTCAAATCCTGCCAGCGGTGTACTGATATGTCAGTTTTTTTCTGTAATAAAGCAGAGAGTAGTCTTCGTTGCCAAAATTCGAACTCCAACATTCTGGTCACCGAAAGTACCTCTCGTACAAGAAACATCCACAGGGATATAACTGAAAAAAAAACTGCAGGGAAATCCATGGCAGTGACGTAAAGGCATAGCGTAATTTTCCAGAAATGTAATGCGGTCCAATTTCAAAAGGCACAGCAAGTTGACAATTGGCCATACAGGCATGGCAGTGCATGGGTATGGATAAAAAACAGTTACAACTGAAAATACATAGAATGATGACTAAATTTGCACACCAAACAGCGGCCTGGAATGGGAAGTGGCAATTTACTTCAAAGTACATAAAACAGCAACAGGGCGCACCAAGGTGGCAGCCAGGGCAGTGATTGCGCTCCTTACCAAATATGGTACTGTACTATGTGATACGGAACAGCAGACGTGATAGCCGTAAGACATACCTTTATGACCGTACCGAGGGCCCTAGTCTTTCTTCAGACCCTTTCTAAGTTAATTCGTTATAAAACAAATTTACATAAATCAAAATAGCGAATGAATTTTTTTAAGATAAATAAATAGAGGGGGTGGGGGCGGGGGCGGTCATAGCGTAGAACTACAACAAGCCAGACCGCGAAAGGCCCCGTGCAGAGGATTGAATAAGGGTCTTTTAATTTTCCCAGAGTTCCCGTCGCATCCTTTCGGCAGCGCTGTGGTGCCGGTCGAAAAAGAGACGGGCCAGGCAACAGGCATCATAAAGATTCCAGGACCGCTTTGCCATACACACACACACACACACACACACTTACACACATACACACACACACACACAAATATATATATATATATATATATATATATATATATATATATATATATATATATATATATATATATATCCCGGGGGCCCTCGGTAAGGCATTTCTTACGGCTATCACATCTGCTGTTCCGTATATTTAGTTTAAACATATTCATTTCAAACTGGATTGCCCAATGGTACAAATAGTGTTACTAATCGAGGGGTTCTCCAGACACGGAGACGGGCAATATATATGTACAAGACACACAAGACGAAACATTATAAAGTAGAAGACTATGCATTTAGACAAAGCAGGCTATGTGTATGTATGAACACAAGAGATAACTTTGTACATGTGTGTGTTGACAATATTCTATTAACAAAATGAAAATGCCATCGAAGGCGACTGGAGGCGAGGGCATCAACCCGACTTAGGCCCTCCCACCCTAGCAGGCCAACCCACAGGGTTTGGCCTATCACAGACGGCCACTGCACTGGATACTTAAAGCATGCTGCTAGGCGCGGCCGAAGCACGATGGCGACATACACACACTGCCACTGTGGAGCCGCCATTGCGCCCAGCAGCTTGAGTGTACCCTCACCGCCTTGTCGATGCCCACCCCCTATGGTAAGTCAGCGCGGGGGAGCAGTTATGGTAACATCTTTCAAAGACTGGGAAAACACACACACAGACACACAAACACAGTTGATGTACATGTACTTCTTTACACAAGTATTCACCGAATAAAGATACTCAAACACTTATTCATGTGAGTGAAACACTATGATGAGCAATTTGCATGAACACACTTGAAAGAGAAAATTTTCGATTACGAGGCGAAAGGTCTCGATTCAATAATGAAGTTTTGCACAGCTTGAAGATTAAAGCGTTACATTCGACCGAAGCTTCTTTACTCCCAAATAAAAAGATATTGGCTAGTCTGTCACTTGCAACATGTAGAATTAAATTTGGATGTACACCAGGGGCTAGTAGAGGGACAGTAATACAGAGAAGTTTCATTCTTTCCTTGGCGTATCTTGGACAGAAGACACAGAAATGTTTGAAATCCTCAGTAGTATGTGAGCACTCACATGTGGGTCTCTGGATAATATTGACTCTATAGAGGTCGGAATTGAGTTTGGAAAAGCCTAGTCTTAACTGAGTATGGCAGATACTGGTAAATCGCTGGCCGTGAGTGTAGAAAATGGGAACTACGTCAACTGCAACTGAGCTTGGACTTAAAGATCTGAAGGGATAGGTAGTCTCTGATATCGGGAGGAAGATTGTTCCATTGTTTGATGGCATCAGGGGGGAAGGATTTTTCGAATCGTAGGGTTCTGCGTTTGATGGGGCGCACGTTACTGGATAACCTATGATGGAGCATACGTCCTACCGGCACAGGAGGAACAAGGCTGGAGAGATATGTCGGAGTAAGTTTATGATACATTTTGTAAACAAAAGTTTCAGTTTGAAGTATTTACGTCTGCTGGTCAGTGTTGGCCAACCAAGGTCCTGTAAGAGATTAGCATGTGACGTGTGTCTTAAGGCACCAGCACATATTTTGGCTGCCTCAAACTGAATTGACTCAATTAAGTCACACAGGCCTTGCCCACAATTGCCATATATTACACAACCATATTCAAATATTGGCCTAACCTCTGATAAATATAATCTTAACAGTGTTTTTAGGGATAACTTGAATTTGAATCTTCGAAGGAGGCCAATACGCTGGCTAGCTTTGTTTGTGATACGCGTGATATGAGCACGCCAAGAAAGATTGTTAGCTAAGGTAATTCCAAGGTGGTTATGCGTATGTTTCTCTGGTATGGCGGTACCACCTAGGAGCTGTATGTATATATATATATATACATATGTATGTATGTATGTATGTATGTATGTATGTATGTATGTATGTATGTATGTGAGTATCAGTATATGTATACATTTATAATTTTTATCAGATTCTGGGTACCAGTGCCTGTTTTCCGAATGCGGTTCCTAGTTGAGACTCTCCCGAGGAGGCGAAGTGTATATATATAAATATATAAATATATATATATATGTGTATATATACATATATATATATATGTATATATATATATATATATATATATATATATATATATATATATATATATATATATATATATATATATATATATATATATATATATACAGTTACGCCCGGCTAAAAGTTAACAGCCTAACTCTTTTTTCGCGTTTTGCTGGTGTTTGGCTTGTGTTTGGAAACGTTTGAAAACGTTTGGAATGTGTTTGGAAAGTGTTTGGAATGTGTTTGGAAAGCGTTTGGAAAGCGTTTGGGAAAACTCTCAAACACTTTTACAAAACGTTCGAACACTTTCACAAAGCTACCGAACACTTCTCCAAACGCGTTCAAACAATTACCCTAACGATTTCAAACACTTTCACAAACGCATTCAAACACTTTACATTTCAAACACTTCAATTTAAATGATGAAGAATCTCCAAACGTATTTTCAACAGGTCCAGCAACATAAGATGTACCTACATGTAAATGTGCACTTATCCAGCATTATAGGTTGTATATATTTATATAAAACACGATCCAAATACGTTTACCCAAGTGTCAAATTCAACTAAAATTAATTAAAGACTTAATTCTTCATTTAAGATGTCATGAATACTTCATCTTTCAAAAACTGTTTCGGAGTAAATCCATAGGCAATATCATGATCAGATCATGATCCATGATCTGATCATGATATTGCCTATAAAAAGACTCCGAAATAGTTCCTAATTTTCAATTAAAATATATATAATTACTCCAAGGACCAGGTAGCTTTTGTTGCGTTTTCCACTGTATCACAGGCATAAACCAGTTGCAATTTGTCACGCAAACAAGAAAACAATGATATAGCCTACAATATATACACATGCATCGTAAGTGATACATGTACAAACTGTTAGATAGAACTGATTTTTTTTTGAAAAAGCATAATTTCAACTTTATTGTAAAATATACATAATAGAGCTTTTTGGCTTATCCATAAATGAAGGCATGCACATGTTGTTGGGATTTTTAGGTGCTGATAGGCTTTTTAGACACTTGTTAAAA
>OZ026624.1:73682970-73715470 GCA_964020975.1 Hermodice carunculata
AATATTCCTGTCATTAGAATAAGATTACGAAGTGTACATGTATATGTATCACATACGTCTGGCGCAAAGTGTAAAGTGTTTGAAAGCGTTTGGAAAAGTGTTTGAAAACATTCGGATTTCACCAAACGCGTTCGGCAAAGTGTTTGAAAGCGTTTGGAAAAGTGTTTGAAAGCGTTTGGCAAAGTGTTTGTAAAGCGTTTGGAAAGTGTTTGCAAAGTGTTTGCTACGCGTTTGCAAAACGTTTGACTTTCACTGAAAGTGTTTGGGAAACGTTTGGGAAACGTTGGTGCGTTTGGCGTTTGTTAACTTGAACGCGAGCGTAACTGTATATATATATCCTATATATTATAACTCTATGTTGACTGTCGCTTTTTTCCGGTTTTTAGCTCTAACGGGAGTTTTTTTCCAATATGTTGGCCAATTGCAACAACTCAGTTGATATCTGCATTGGATAGTTTAACGGTACCTTAAGTCAGTAGTTCTGGTAAAAGTTTAGAAATGGAACTCGGAACTGGTAGCAGTTTCCAGTCCTTTATTATATATTAGGAGTTGGGAACCAGGAACCAGGAACAGGTGACTGGTTCCCGGTTCCCAGTTCTAGAGGCAGTCCCTAATCCTTCTTGACAGTTGCTTATTACCAGTTCCTAGTTCTAACGGGAGTTTGTTGTATGTTGCCAATTGCAAAAATGCAGTTGGTATATACATTGGGAAGTTTGACAAGTTGCATTGTTGCAATATATATAAGAAAAAATAAATATAAAATATCCATGGTAAATAAGGACTGGTCCCTTGAGGACGTAATGGAGAGTAGTCAATTCTATTACCTATACTTATTAGTAAGTGGCAATGACAGTGATAATGAAACTAACTAATAATGACAATGGAATTGCTAGCGACAACGACAATAATAACCATAAGAACAACATATATATCTATAAAGCCTGGACAATTATGTAAAAAAATGTTTCTGTTTTTGCCCGTTACTCTACAGGACCATCTAAATTGTGTCAGGCATGGGTGTGGTGTGGGTGGAGGGTGAAAAAAGCGCTTACAATGTAGTTGTGGTGCATGACCAATAGCCAGTTGCACACACCTATGTTAACAAACAGTTAACAGCTTGTCAGAATAGCTAACCAGTTGTGAAACCAGAAGTTAACTCATTGTTGACACCAAGCTGAGTAACATGGTGTTGGTTTGCAGATGGTTTTGTCAAGTATCGATTACACAACATGAGGTTGAAGCCACACCTCATTGCGTTTTTTCAAGACTTTGTTTGTGTCTTTTCATCCAGAACCACTTCCTAGTAGTCATTTCTATTCCGCAGTCCGAACCCTTTACACTCAATAAGCTTACCTGTCACTGTCTAACCTATATGAATATGGAGGCACTATTGTCGATATTCCAAATGTTCTTCTGTACAAGTTTGACATATGATGCATATACCCAAATACATTAAAGGTTCTTCAGCGGATAGCTACTCAGAACATGTTTCAGAACCGGTACCAGTACATGTCTCTCTGAGTAGCGGCTCGTTGTCAAAGCTAAATATTCAGCAAAAAACCCATATGATCATGAAAAAATATGAACATGTCAAATGATGAATTAGCTAAATAAGTGAAGCTTTGCTTCTAAAACATAATTGATTCCTTTCACAGAACCGACAAATCATAGAATTTTCTCACCTCCAGCTGACTGGAGAGGGCATCGCAGGGGTGGACACTTGTGGGTATAGAGTAATGCATGATATGGCTAAATGGACCAACCTTTTAAAGTAAATTTGAGGTTAATCATAGCAGCAACATGAACGTAGATTGTAAAACTTTTTGATTAATATATCTGTCTATATCAGTAAAAAACCAGGAATTTTTAATCTAAAGATGTTAGTAACTTTTTACAGGCAAAATTAAAGAAACCCTCATACAGTATCTGTGCACTGACCACCACACATGCGTAGGTGTCAATTGGTTTCTGACACTTGTTGGTTAATCACCAGGGTAGTTTGTGAAACCTTTAAGCTTAGAACATTTTGGCAGCATGTGTTCAGGCAAGCATTGCTGCCATAAAATAGTGTTATTCTATTGTTATAAGTATAAAATTTTATGAAAGGTTTCATTGATAATTTAGAGGCCATTTTCTGTCCATACTTAAGGTGCCAGGATGGTTTTGGTCTATGGCGATTGTGCCAAAAAATCACAAAATGACTTTTGTTCTCTATCTGAAAGATAAACACCTAAAGTATGTGGTCATCAAGTATTGTTTAAAAAATCAATATTTATATGAGAAAATCGACGAAAAGCTGTGACAAGTTTCAGAGAATCACTGCACGTGTATGTTCTGTCTTCTTTGGTATGGTAATGGTCCGCAATGTTTAAGCAGCCATCAGCATTGCTGACCAGTCCCTGACAACGACGAAGTCACATGAGCGCAGGGGAAAAAATGGGGGCACGCTTGATTCTATGCACATAACAGTCGTAGAGACACGCGGAAGGAGCCACTGCCGCTGAAACAACTATTTCTGTTTGCTGTTACAGTGACATTATTGGCGATCTAGAGGTATTTTTGCACCATGTTATCTAAATGGAGAGTGAAATGCGTCACAGCAGCTGGTTAACTTGGCAAGGCTCCATCGTTCCGACTTCAAAGCTTGTCAAAACTTCACAGTATTAAACACCTTGTGTCACTAAACAATGGGCATTAATACGGTGTTTGCTAATGAATTTAATGTTTTCCAAGCTATAGTGAGCCACCTATTTGATGATGTTCACTGGGGTATATATGTAATTTCAGCCATTTTGGGGGGTAACCAAGGAGGCTACGCGAATGGAGAGTCCACTCTGGCTTTTATGCCAGGTCGACCTTCTTTGTGGCAATGGGATTTTTTGATAGAAATCTGATACTTTTTGCGATAGGGAGACAGCGGAGGGGGGGGGGGACAATAAACCCGTGCATGTGTATTACTCAGTCCGGCCGCTTTCGTCTTTTAATATTTTTCATACTCGCGCAAATTATATACCAGTTTTGAAACCTGAGGAACATATTTCAACTTAAATTCAAATGAATCAGTGGATTTGATGTTTCATACGTTCCAGCAGCACCCTGGCCTTAGCACGTTGTAAGCGAGTACATTCGAACATGCTCTGAACATCATTTGCCATCGTTTGCGAGTGTATTCGACCGCACTGCAAGCCAACATTCATCAGCTCACCGTTCGCCCGTATTGCCTATTTACCAATCGAAACGTGTACATTTTGTTGTAGACAAACTTCAATACTTGCAAGTGGTTATTTCCATTTTGTGTTTAAAAGGATTACTTCCCTCTCACACGGACAAAAATCTTACAACCGCCCTTTTTGTCGCAATTTGAATGATAAAGTCCGATATTTCACAAAAAAAGTAACTTTGTCCGTTTCCGGTCTCAATGTTTCTCTTCGACCACCATGGTATTTTATACCGCTGGAAAGCTCAGGGGCTTGTCTCTTTGTGTAACAAGCTTTCCAATCGGTCAAAAAAATCAAGAATTCTGGAGTTCGCCGTGACGTCGCACCCCATTGAGCACTCGGTTAAAAATCACCGACTTCACCATTCACTTACATGCTAACCTTGGCTACTTTGCTGATTAAATGTCGCGGAACTATTTATGAGTTTCACTTATGGTATTGAAAAGTTTTTATCTTGTAAAACCAACTGCAAAATTTCGTCAAGTATCTTGTGAAAAAGCTAAACTTTGAGCGGGTTTTTGCAACATTGTGCCTGGGTTTACAAAATTTGATTTAATTTTTATACCACTAAACAACAATGTATCTCTGCAAGAATACATCAAAGTTGCAGGTTATTATTTACTCCACTCGCACTGAAAAGTTCGATCGTAGCGAATGAGTTGTTTTCACACTACAATCCGCTCTTTGTAAAAATCAGAGCCATGACTCTTGAAATCAATTTTCTTAGAAGTCAATTTTCACAAGATCAATCAAATTTTAAAATGACGTGAATCAAACACGCATAGATATATCATCTCAAAATAAACGGGTAAAGCAAGATAAATGTCTGACTAAGGAACCCTTTTTTTATTTGGCCTTTCCTTTCTTCCTCCTGTGACTTTTGGAGCTCAAAAATGAAGAAACTGTGTGACATCATGGTACCAACTTAAAAATTCTTCAAAACTATATAGAATCAATTCACCCCTAGACAAATATTTGTTTCCTGGGGAGTGGTCTATATAATCGTTTGAGATAGTTTGCAGATCGTAAAACTGAGTCTTGTGCAAACGAGCTAAAATAAACTTGTGAATCTATACACTCTCACAAAACAGCGCAAAATGTCTAAACATTTATCTCTAAATTGATTCGATGTTCTGTTTTTACTAATCTAAACATCCATACAATTGTGAAAATATATAGTTTTATGGGTGAAACGATCAATTTATGTGGGCTGGACGGGGTCAAAGTCGGCAGAGTCTGCAACGCACCTGAAACCATCCTGGCACCTTAAACTCGTTCAGCTGAGATATTCATGTCATTTTACCATATAAACCGTGCTCTGTGGCAAGTGCCTATGTTAAATTTGAATAGTACAAGTTCAGATAAGAATAATTTGATTTACTCTTGAACCAGTATGTATCCTTTCTAGCTGAATAGCTCACCTTAGTTTCAAAACCTGCCAGTGTACATCTGAAGTACAAACAAACTGGGGCATTATATTCAGTCCCAGTGATAATAAAATAAACAGTTACAGCTACCCCTTGATCCATGTAACTGTCTAAATACTGCCTTTGTATTTAAATTTGCTACATTATCCAAATTGATGAGGCAGTTTGCATGTTGTCAAGGTCAGGTACATGCAGTAGGTGTGATGACTGTCAGAGTGTAACCTACATTGCCAAAAGGCCAAACTTTGCTAGACAAGGGAGACCCTTGTTGAACTTGCGCAGTTGAACAAATCTGCATCATTTCCCAAGAAAGTATCACTGTCATAGAACTATAGTTATATTAGAAGCTGTAGCACAAGGGGCACAGAAGATCTTTTATTCTGCACATGCTGTCGTCTGTCCTGCACCAACTCCAGTATGTCAAAGACCACATTTTTGGGCAAGTGGAAACGATATATAAATCCATGATCATCACATCTCTCAGATAGGTCACTAACATCTCGAATTACTGCAGTCCCCCCCGAAACTTGTTCAGTGAGGTCACTGATATCAAGGTATTCCATCAGATATCAGTCACACTGCTGTTTCCCTACCTTCCTCAGATTTTGGTGCACAATCAAATGTGCAAACCACAACCTATACGTAACAAAGGGGTCAAGAAAACAGGTTTTATTTGATGTAAAAGGAAAAATACAATTCTTAACATGGTGTTAACACTGCCCCTGGCTCTGTCAAAGTTGATTACATGTCAACCTTATAAGGTTGGCATTAACAACCGAGTGTGCCAACCCGCTTCCAAGTTAACAACAGGCCAACTCCTCGTCGTCACAGCGAAGAGTTAACATGGACGTGTGTAACTGACCACAAGTCCAGCGTCGCTAAACTAATGTTCGTTAACCTTGATGTAAATAAGTCTAAACTTAGCGATTGTACAATTTGGGGCTATTGGTTGTTTGTTTTAATCTTTTATCCTCTAGTAGTAAGAAAATTTTGTGACAAAATCTTCATAAAACATTCAGTTGCATGTACTGAAAGCTATGCGAGTGGGAGGGGCGGTCGTTGAGAATTAACTGGGAAGAATTCAGCCCTGCAGGATGATAGTAAATTTGTAAAACATTGAGAGTCTGATCTGCAAGATTGAAGGGGTTGCCCACCAGGTTTCTCCATCAACTGTGTGCTGGCACAACTGGAATCATCAGTGACAAACCTTGTTGCTGTTCTTTGAACTTTCTCCAATAAAATAATTTCCGTTGTGTGTAAGGATCCTAAATTTATGAAACATATTCGGAATGGGGCGGAATAGGGATGTGTATGATTTTGTTTCACTGAGGGTTGGCCAGATTTTAAATTTAGGCAGATACAAACTAAGGAACATGGAGCTTTGGTAACTGTATTGCAAATACGATTATTACACTTTAGTTTATCATCGATTTCAACCCGCAGGTAGGAATAGCGGGTAACAGCTTCCAATGGAAAGTTGCGAATATCGCCAGGTTGTCCATGGATATTCCTGGCGTGGGTATGAGCATGGTGAAACATTTTGAAGTCTTCAAAAGCATTTGCCACGCGTGACAAAGTGTAACTCTGTTATGGAAAAAGACTCACAAGCAATCCAATTAAATTTGCTCTGTGAGTAAGGTATCGCCAAATTTACATATTGGACTAGCTTTCATTGGTATCACTGTGGACAGTGTCCTAAAAGCAAGGAGCTCATTGAAAATGGGGAAAACTGCGTTCAGCCACGACATATTTGGTTGGCTACCCTTCATTTTCTTTGTAGTGGATATTTCAATTGAAAACATAATGAATTTTGTGACGGGACATCGTGGCCGATCCGTTTAGCAAGGCATGGTCTCTTTGTCGCTATCCATATAGCCACATTATATGGTTGGATTTTAACTGCAACTCATGATGTTTTGAACTAGAATTCCTATAGTCTTGTGGCGCAAAAATATTAGTTTACTAACGTGAGATGCACGTAATTAATTTTAAACTTTGTGCCAAACGGATCCCTTAACAGTGTGGGCGAAAAGGAAAGTTATTTTGATATAAAATTAAATTATACAACCAGTTGGCAGTTCTACGAGCCATTTTGTTCGATGTTATTCCACAACCGTGCACATAACTGCACACAGGCTTGTTCCGCCAAAGCTGCTTCCCTGTGACGATGAAAATGGACCGAGACAGTGTGTATGAACATTGTTGCTTGAGTATTATGCAGCACCCATACACGAGAAGTGTCTTTGTCGACGTGTTTAAACTGAACATCAAACGTACAAAAGACAAATTAAGTACCATACGTTCATAAACATCACAAGGAGCAAACTTGTTGTCTCGGGACAATCCACAAATCGTTTCTCCTGTTTGCAGTCTGTGCATTCCAAGGGTAAACCTCATTAAGGCTCTCATCAGAATCAGTAAACCTCGCTTTGTTTTGATTGAAGGGTTATAATCAATTGACTTACAAGGGTACCCAAAAGATGTTTCCTCCACATAAAATGGTCTTTGTAGACTATTATATAATACGTCACAGGTTGGCAGTGACATGAATTTGGAAGTAGTTTCAGCCTCAGGCAAAGAAGCCTGAAAGTAGTGCCCGACGATGGCGTATCACATTGTTCATTTGTACCTGTAAATTGCAAAATGTCCTAATGTTTCTCAAAGATGGTGTGTATAGGGTTGCCAGTTGTAATGTCAATCACATATTTTGTATAGACAGCCTGACAAAACTAACAATTTGACACACTCTCTCATTGTCATGGGGGCCGTATCATGTGCAGTGACATAATTTCCCATTCACTTTCGCTTGAACTTACAAGTATAGCATATACAGTTTTGCTTGCGGAAGTTTACTTTATTCCTTTTGAAATAACTTCGCAGATAGCAGGTGTGCCAAAGTGTGCAATGTTCCGTTGATAATGGATAAAAGGACTTAATACCTTGCAGCAGAGCTTTGGAGAGAAAGTTGGAAAACTAAGTTACATTTTACAACTGGAAAACACTAAATGACTCAAAATATTACTTAAAATGGCACGCACAAGTCATCATGTGGCGCATAATGCAGACTGAATCAAGTTTACCAAGTTTTCCTGAAGAGAATATGCAGCACTAAATTTTGTAAATGGGGGTACCCTTTTCAGCAGTAGAAATTCTTATCAGTCCGAAACATAAACAAATAAACCTGTTTACATTTGCCTTGCAAGTCCATATTAAATAGCCTTGTCTACTTGGAGCAATCAGACTGTGGGTCCTTTGGGATTAGAATATACCTCCCAAATCACCAAGTTTTCTGGGTGCGATACGCAACCAGTGTGTTCCAAGGAAATTTGTTGATGACTGGCACATTATCCTTACGTTCATCGAAGGAAAACTATAAAATTACACCCACAGAAAATCTTCATAGACGTTCTTATTTTAAGAACTATGATTTTGAATAGAACCGTAAAATGTGTGCACTTGCTTTGGAGGGTGAATTGCCTCTTTCGACCTTATGTTTGGAATTTGTGTGATTGCAAAATGTACACTATGTTCTCAATTGTCAATAAAGAATGGGTGTAAGCTTGGCAGAAAAATCATATATATATATGTATATATATATATATATATATATATATATATATATATATATATATATATATATATATATACACATATATATTCACATATATACGCGAATGAGTTCGTTACAATCAAGATATATATTATGATCAATCATTTATTCAATGTTTCAAAGATGACATAAATAAAAACCTAATTCATATGCATGACTGTGTAGAAAGAACAGATAAATTCATAATACCTTTGATGAATTGCCAAATCTTCTTGATGAAAATAGACGGACGACATTTACAAGAGAACACCATTATTGCTTTCTCCTGGCAAATGCCGATAAATAGCCATTATATTTCTTAGGGTTAAGATAACCTTGTAAAATATGGGGACCTTCAATGATCCAATTTTATTTATTTTATGTCTTGCAACCATTTCGCTTTACTGAAAACGCACAGTCAGTAGGTCTTTTTCATTTTGTCCGGATGGAATGAATGTGTCCCAAAAGTTAGTTGGTTTCCTAGCAGAACATTGGGTATATTTGAGTGGAAAGTTTGCAGTATGTGCATCGACCTTTTCCTGCTAATTTTTTTCACTTCTTCATGATATGCCGCCTCCATATATTTTTTTTCAAAATGCCAATTAAGCCACCTTCCAGCAAACCTCGCTGGACTATTTTGATAAGCCGGGGTATCACAAAAATAAGAGCCTTAATATCTTAGGATAAGGTAAAAAGTCCATTCAACGGTACTGTAAAAGTGGTAAGTTAAAGAGATGCGCTCTACCTGCTTTGATTTTTTTTCGGGCAGTGCATACAATCGAGACTCAGAACGCAAATGCCAAAAAAAAATTTTGCTCATAAAATTATGACCCTCTCCTGGTTGGAATAGTACCGAGCAGCTTTCCTATACCTCGCCGCGGACTTTAAGTTCACCGATCATTAGTTTTGACCTGGGGCACATTATCCTGATAGAGCTTGCCTATTATTTTCATAGAAACGGATTTATAATTTAAAGAAGATGGTAAGATGTTAAAACAGACGACATTTGACATTTGGTCGCTGTTGGGTGATTGGGTCTGCAAAACGGTAAATTTCATGTATGCCACCGGTTACATTCTACGTTTTCATTAAAAACTGGCATAAATTTTAAAATGACAGTTGTAAAAGGAACAGAATCAAGCGAAGACAAATTCTGGTGTCGATTTGATGCCAAAATATGTCTATTGTGGCATACCTTAAGTTGTAGTGTCCATCTTCTATCATCTTTATTTCACTTTTCACAAATTATTTTCAAGAAACTAAGTCTTAGGATAGACCAACTGTAATAAGTAATTTCACTGTCACAAAGGTTCCATCGATTGCACCGTGGGTGCTTCGAAGCGCAATAGTGGGACCCTTTTTGCACTCAGAAGCACCACAGAAATGTTTGTAACCTACCCACAAAAAACAGGAGGAAATCTTTTTGCTCGTTGCAAATGGGAAAGGAAAGGGGACCAGCAGATTTTTGACTAGGGTTTAGGTAGTCTGTGCTTAAGTTTAGAGATGCTGGTTCTCATGCAGATAACAGTCAAAGACATTCACAAACTCACCAGGACATAAACTATCATTTATTCCGTTTATATCAGAAAAACATTTTCGACATAAAAAATACAGATAAATTTGTTAGGACATCGAAGACATTTACAAGCTCACCACGATATAAACTGTCATTTGTTCCGCTTAAATTAGAAAAATATTTTCGACAGAAAAAAATTATAGATAAAATTTATCAGGATATCGGACTGCAGATCAACAGTTTTTCTTGTCGCTGGATGGAGGTGAACAAAAGACAAATTCAAAAGAAAATAATTCTGCTGCAACGCGTGGCACAACCTGTTAGGTTCGGGAGGAAGGGGTTCTTGCAAATATAAGAACATACTTCTGACCAAAGACAGTTCATTGACTGAAAAGGAATTCCATACTCTGAAATAATTTTGTTTGATTATATTTTTATTCTGGGGCCAACTACATGTGGCCACATGTACAGTACGCCTTTCGTGTGCGTCGGGAACGCGTATGAAAAGCGTGAACCATTCAGCTGCATGCTCTGGCCTGATGCAACTATTTAAAACTGGAGTTTTTGCAATATGAGTCGAAGAAAATGTTTGTCAGAATAAGGTGTCATTGGTTCACATTTGCACTTGCTCCTAAAGGTCTTCTTAAACATAAAGGTGAGAAAATGCCAGACCAAGTCTCGAACCTGTAGAAAGGACATGATACCAATTTCTTACATACCGAGGCTTGTCTTACGGTATGTTCAGAACCGGTTTTGTCAGTGTTGTAACGCGCTTCATTTTGCCCAGCTCTGGAATGGCAAACAAAAGGGCAAAATGGCAGAAGGGAATTTCACTTCGATTCAAAGATTGTTTTGCAAGTCCTGTCAAATATAAATATGTGAGAAACAAAATTAAGTGATGTGTGGCAATTGCATACCACGTTTAGGGAACGTGAAGTTAGTTGTGTGGTTTTTTTCATTTTGTTTCAAACCTCTCGAAAAAAATCCAACCACTCAATCCACATACATAGTAAGTAGCTGCCATTTATCGCTCGTTCTCCATTTCTACTATAACTTCGATCTAACCACCAGGTAAACCAAGTTTCACTTGTGCTGGATAAAATGCATTTCTGCATTACCACAATGACAAAGATTGAATCGATGACCTTCTTTTTTAAGAAATTATTCCATGTAGTTCTCCAAGTAACCAGAAGTGCTTATTTATTGGATGGTATACTGTTACGAGAGCAGATTTGTTGAATGGATAGCACCTGGTGTCATGTGGAGGCCTTGCTGCTGAAAGCGTCAAATTGTGTTGTTCCAGGTTTCACTTGTGGCAGCCTTTTCATACCATAGTTTATAACATGGGTGGTAGGAATCGCCCAATAAGAAGCCGGAAAAAGTGTTGATTATATCACACAATTCATTTTTTCTGTAAAAATTGTGGATTACTGTCTTCCCTTACTATTCAATAACAAGTGAAGTAAACACATAACGAACCTTTTCATATAACAGCATTGCTGGTGTTGTGTCGGGCACCATGACTTTCAAGCAGTGTGTTTTTGTTCAAACGTCCCCCCCCCCCAGCCCGAAATAAGGTATTGTTCTAGCAGGATCTGTGCAGATGAACACATGACTTGGAATAGTACAGACGTGTATTCTTAGAACTTTCTGTCGTCTGTCATAACTAACATGGTATCCCTGTCGGCATGATGTAAGTTGACGTACATGACTCAATTTACAACCCATAATCAGTGTCCATACCAAGCATGAACCCCGAAAAGGGAATTAAATTCCAAAAATGTATTGCTTTTTTACCAGCAAATTTTTTTTTGTAGCGTGCACTCTCGTCATAATGTTTCATTGACATCCGTCTTCTGATTTAGAATAATTCAATGATTCGAACTTATGCAAATCAGAGGTACATTTTGAGGAAAATGTTCCATATCTTCATAACTGTTCTTCATGGAAGGGTCATTCCCAGTTCAATTTCTGGGTTATGTCATGAGCAATTTTAGAGCATGTAACCTAAATTATAAAACAAACAAATTTGTCACTCAAGTATTTCTTATCAGAGGTACGGAATTATAATGATAATCTGTACTTCAAGTCAACAGAGAACAAAGAAAAACATATTAGCAGTGAGGCACTATTATTATTATTTTTTTTTTTTGGGGGGGGGGAGAACATTAATTCTTCCTAGAAATTAGTGTACCTGCGTGGCAAACTCAACTTTATTTGTTCGTGTCCTGTTCCTAGATTTTTACCAAGACGTCTATATGGAAGGCGTATGCACTTGTAGGTGGAGAAATTGTGACCATGTGATAGCTAATTTGCCTATAATTTGTTTAACTTTTGTAGCTGATATAACTGACAATATGTCACACACGTTCTTTGAGAATGACATCGTTTTCTGTAAGAAGAGCATCAGTTTATAAACATGGTTGTTGACAGCGACAACCCCTCAAGCGATACGCTGGCAAGGAGGGGGGGGGGGTGCATTGAACGTAAATCAACAAATAATCAGCGTTTAAAGTACATCCCGCAAACTTAAGCTGTATGTGATCACCTGTTTCTGGAAGTGCTTTACTGGCAGATTCTGAATAACCTTGGAAGATTGAGCTTGACTTAGCAGAAAGATGTTTTTGTTTAGAGCTTTTAAGAAAATTTTGTTTTAAAAGTGAAATTTTGCCTTATGAAAATATAGACTAACTTTGTTTGGTTGTAGCATGGAAGTAACATAAAAATGATAACTATGCCCTACAGCAACATTTTTATTTTTGTCTGTACCACAACCAAGATCGCAACAGTTTACATTTATATCGATGAGCATGATTTCACATGAACTCTGTGTACAACAAAAACAAAAAGGCACCACTTGGCTTTCACACCTTGGAATGTGTGTATATAGGATTATAACTCTTGGCGATACTCAAGTTTTAAAATGTGAAGTGCCTCTGATTAACGTGATTTTAAATGCTACAGATTAATATCCTTCATCAGATACACCAAATACTGTATATATGTATCAGCAGCAGTCGGAATTACACCTTCTCTATTATTAGTTTGAAGATTTTCAAGTTGTAAAGTTCAAAATATTCCCAGTATTCAATGAAGCAATGTATGATTGACAGTAAGATCGTACCTTCTCCGCACCCATACTGATTTGCTAACACTTTAAAACAATTACAGATACAGCCGTCAATCCAACATCAGTTTTTTAGGTTTATGCTATAAGTGAATTCAATGAATTACAAGTTATAGATTTAAAATTTGAATTCATGCTAATCAGTAATACTTTTGAAATATAAATGCTTAATATCTTCAAATATGTCTTAGATGGTGATGTGATGAGTAAAATCGATTGGTTAGTGGCATAAGTGGATCCACAAAGATGAACAGGAAAGATGTTCAATTTGAAACGGTAATTTGCTAATTAGGCACGCTCACCAGATTTTAATATTCACAACTTTGAACCTACTGAAAATGAAGGGGGAATTTCAATTCAAAAGATTGAGCTGAAGATGATACCCTTTATATCAATGAACAAACTTTAAAATCCTTTAAATATTATTCATTTTCAAGGGACATTGGCAGATTTGCTCTTGCCCAAATTTTGCTTGTCCCTAGTTCTGAGCATGTTTTAATTCTACACAAAGATGATCTCTAACAATGCGTCATATGCAATATCGAGCTCGTTCCAAGTACACAACAACTACGGGGGTAGGGTGTCGGAGGTTTGCAAAAATCTGTAAGGATAATGTGAACAGTGTAATACTTAGCCATGCAAAGAGATATGCAGTAATGATAAAGAGCTTCAAAATAAATGGGACAACAGAAGTAGTTTCTACTGGGTATGATAGATGAATTTTCTACACAGACAAGCAAAAAGTTAGGCAATCTTTTAACCTTTTCCTTATAATTAAGACGAAGTCACTAGCTTTCCATAACATGGGTTAGGCCCAACCCTAGCCAGGGAAAATTGTCATCATTTTTAGACATTCAAACAGTAATGTATTGACACATGGATATTGAAGTGTTGCTGTTATATCTGGTGATGTCCCTGTTGATGGGCTTGTCAAGATATTTTTTTTTTACAACTTGGAATAATTGTTGAACCGCGACACTGACATGTTAAGGTCTCATGCTGCCGTTAAAAAACCCATTTGGCTGGTTTGAGCAGTGGTTATTGATCTCCGACTGAACATTTATATTTGATGTATGCATTATATTTTACAATATCAGTACCTACCGAGCTATCACTTTTAAAAGGCCCCAGGAGAAATTGGTCATGGCAACAAGACAGCTTGATCTTGTGGATGGTAATGCGACACCATTCATTGATACAAGCATAATAACTCCAGACATGGATCTTTAAGAATGATTGAACATTACCAGAGACCAACAGCAACGTCAATATGACAAGTTCCATCTGAAAAAAATGCATTGTTATTCCTCTACAAAATTGTTTTTTCAGAAGACATACAAAGGAAAATGAAAATCCAAATATGAGGCAATCACAGACGGTAGACCTACAAACTGTTGAAAACCTAATTAGAAAGTTTCTTCTTCTTTCACCAACAAAGATTTAACATGAACTTAGTCCACATCTGATGCACACTTTACGTTGCAAATCCAGAAATGCAATTTACTTACTTTCATGTCAAAAGTACGGACTTCAGGATGGTGGAGACACTGATCGAATGAGAGCTTCATCTCAAAATTGGTGGTAACTGAATTGCAATTGCAGAAGAAAAGGAACAGAAAGTACACATTTTTCGAAATCAGGACTTAATCTCAAAGTACGCATTATCAAAAAAATAAACAACACATACTATTCGAAGGAAAGAGAGGGAATGAAGAAATCGAAGTCAATATCATGACTTATTCTAACAAAAGTAATTGGCTACTGTTTTGCCCTTTTGCCTTAAAGATGGGGTCAAAGAGATAGGGACAGATGTGAATGGTTCTCAATTTGGACTGTTTTTCAGATTACGAAAGAGACACATTACAGTCTGATCCTACCATTAAGTGTCACGCAAATCCACTGAATTCTTTGATATGCAAAATCTCTTATGTCCCAATGTCTGGCAATGATTAAACTACAATTCGTGTAATTTTCTAATTTTGTAGCAAGTAGCAAAATGTATATGGATTTTTACTTAACTTGGGTATTGCGAATATTGCCAGTAAGCTTTGATATTTATCTTTAAACGTTAAATTGTTTTTTCTTCTAAATATTGAAAGTGGCAAGCTATTATTTTGTTCAACAGAATTGTTAGCGTTATGAAAGGCAGGAAAGTTGGTGATGGATTTCAAGATAAAATCATTTGCTAATTATGATCACATAATTTGAAGCAGGAGAAATACAATATTTTCATTTATGTCATGTTGACACTTGTAGAACATCAGACGTATACAGGAGAAGGTAAGGGCGTTGTTTTATTTGGTTGTCGTTTGTCAGTTTAGATTTTGTTGTCGAGTATGTGAGGGAATTCACTGATCTATTTCTTCAAGAACTTTCCTGTTCTTTTACAAAACAAGGAAACATTGCTTAGAGCTTTCAATACTGTCATATCATCTTGTTGGCAAATATTTTTGTTATGTTCTATACAATAAGGACCTTTGTCACTTAGACAACTAAGCATTTCCTTTGAAAGCAATAGAATGGATACCAGTTATAGCGTTACTTGATGAGTTGATAAAAATGGACATTGTTTACATTCCCAAAGCTATCAATTACGATTAAATTCCAGGCGTTTCGTGGAGTTGGGCATCGCTACCACCTCAGAGAAAGACTTGAAAAAATTATTGACACTAAAATGTAACAAGAACTGTTCCTTTGAATCAGTTGATTATTTGGTTGAATTATTTCAAGTGGAATCATACACTGGTCTTTCTTTTTGATGCTCATTGTGAGGTAGGCATGCCAACATTCTATTTGTACTGAAACTTAGTACTTCTCTGTACTTGAGCTTTTCACTTTTCTGGCCAGACAGGGTATTATACACCCTCGCACTTCAAATGGTCCGGCAGCCTTTAACATACCCAGGAAAACCAATACTGAAAGCACTTCAAGTCCTGTATCCATTGAAACCTGCCTTGGATAGCTGTTTTTATTGGCATACAGCAGTGTACAATTGTGTTGACCTGCCTTCAAAATACTTGCCAATTCACACCCCTAAATGGATGATTAGAAGATGGCTCATGATCGCATTTCTTCAAGAATGATAAAAGGGGAAATCATAACATTAATTTGGCTCTTCTCCCTTACCTGTCATATCCCAGTGCAGAAAGTTGTAATTTAAATCTTTCTTAGAGTAAGGTTTAAGCTGTTGTCAAGGAGCGCTAAATGTACAAGAAACAAAGTTGGATGTGTGAATTTTATCATTACATCCACTATCATGCCTCAAGGTTAATGTTAGGAATTTGCTTTTCTCTTTAATTGCGTTCCTTTCCTTGCGTTGAATTCAGTAACAGACAAGTTTTCCTAATTGAAAATTTTCTTCAAAATCAAGGGTTTGGGAGTATCACCATCTGGTGAACAGCTTTGTTTGATCCTTCCATAAGCTATGTTTTCATCAAGTTTCAAAATAATCTGATTGACTCTTGTATTGAAGTTGATTAAAGCAAAGCCACACACACACACACACACACACACACAAACCAAAAACAATACAAACAAACAAACAAACAAAAAAAAAAAAAAAAAAAAAAACGGAAAAGGTTGCATGGCCAGCTGTTGAACACAACATGGTCTAAGTGTCCCCAGAAGTGTCTTCCTGCACTCTCGAATTGAGATTGGTGGTTTTGGAGCAGAAGAATTTTGTTGAAGATTTTGCGTAAAAAAATCCAAGAATCACTGAGAAATGAACATTTGTACAAACTTGGTAGGGACTCATCCAATATAGATCTTCAACAAGTTTGAAATGGAAGTGGCTTAGTATTTTCGAGAAGTCAAATGAGTAAATTATTGAAAGCTGACCGCCAGACAGTGGACAAGGGAGAAAGATCCATAAGCTCAGCTGACGGACAAATCAACTTGGCAAAAATGTTACGAAGAATTGTTTGCTTTGACGACGGGTGACACGGCGGATCCAGGTACCTAGAAAAAAAAGGGGGGGGGGGGGGTAAGTGGCCAAAACAATGAAATGTTTGTTGGGGGATCCTCCCCCCTCCCCAGCAAATTAGATGTGGAATAGTGGATTTTGAGCCATTTTGAGCCTTACTTGCAGGAAATACCACACACGTTTGGAGTAAATTATAAACAAAAGTATTTTTTGTGAGAAAAAATATTCGGGGTGGTGGGGGCTTTTAGCCCCCTGCCTTAAATTCGCCCCTGGGCGATATGATAACAGTTAAACTAGGCGTCTTTGAGTTTCCATATATTGGGAGGCCTGACTTACTATAAAATACGTGCTCAGCTGGAGGATGACATACTTGGTTTTCGTTCCAAACGAACCTCTACTAGACGAGTGTCGCCATATTCTCTGTTAAAATACACTGCAAAACTACCACCTACCACGGCACGGTGTTGGTTCTGCGAAATGTACACTGTTGCCACGTAGTCACCCACGCACACCTAATGTCTCCACGCTGATGCACCGAGGCACAGGAAAAGGAAGATAGAGCAACGGAAGCAGTTTTTAATCTTTAACGTGAAGGTAGAAGGGAGATGAAGGATGCTGGTACATAGAAGAAATATTACAGGTAGGGGAGCTTTTTCCGACAGGACACATTCGTATTGTGCATGTTTGTGACACCCAGCATCCCAAGCTACTTCAGATTAGATGAATAAGTAGCCTAGCAAAAGCTCATCGCGACCCTGCTGAAAGCTACACCTTCCATATGAGAAAAGATATTGTTAATGCCATCTTCAATTTCCATAAAGTATATCTTATCGCATAGCCATACATCCTTACGTGATAAGATAAATGATTCTTTTATTTCAAAGATTTTTTTTTGCTGCCAGCCATTTATGTGACAACAAATATAAGGTTTATATTAATGCTTACTAATGCCCAAGATTAATCTCGGAGGGAAAAATGAAGGTTACTAGAACCGCCAACATGATCTGGACAGTCAACCATGAACAGAACGATAGTGCCACCTGAGGCAAATTTAGAATAAACATAGATCTTTCCTATTCCTAAGGATAGAACCCTGTTGTGCTTCTGCTGGAAACTGTTTTCCATCATATATCGTGTGGCTGACATGAAGTTCCACTACGAGCATTATCGGTTTAGGCTTTGAAATAGGCTTTCATATTTCGATTACTTGCAACATTATTAAGTCTTTAAGTTTGAACATTAAAGACAAGAAATTCAAAATGAATAGACGTGAATTGTTGCTTGTCTTTACTGCGGAGGAGTAATGTATCTCAGCACGTGCAGTCTAACGTGAAAAATGGTGAATAGGTATGGCGACAGAGACAGGAGTATCTAGCGTTTCAAAATATAATATAGTCATGTTCCTTTTTGTCTTCTTGTTTCTATCATATACCGCAAGATAAGAAAGAATGCACAAAGTGAAACTCTTCACATATCTGCCCCATTCACCTAACAAGAAAACTGATGCAAGCCCTGGGCCTGTAATGTGGCTTAACCCTCCCCCCCAATGTTGATGAAATTACGAAAGGAGACAAGATGTTGCCTCCTGCCCGTTTGGCTGTTTGAAAGGGGGGGGGGTGGTTGGCTAGAAAAAGCATACTCTGAGCAATTTTTTTGAAGAGCCGAAGTGCAAATACTAATGACAAAAAGAGCAACTGGACACCACTTGACTGTGGGCTGGAAACTTCTTCAATTTGTTAAGGTGATTACATATGTATAGTTCAGTATAACTACATCATTATAAGAGCTTGTCATATCTCAAACATAGACATTCAGGTGTATGTTAGGTTGATGGCTGAATCAGTAAAACTGGATGGCAGTGTTGATAAATATTCAATGAGGGATGCCATCTTCAATAGGACACTTTACGTTAAGGGACGTTGAAAAGAACACGTATACAATATGATGCATAAGGGAAAATAACGTGAAGTATTAGTACAGGTATGTGAAACTAAAGTCAAAGTCATGATCATATGATTCAAACTAATTCAAAGGTTGCGTCTTTGCAAGGTACTTTCGATAAAGTCTATTGTTAAAACACAAACTTGTCTGATGGAACTCGGAAGACAGTTCCGGATATGCAGTCCTTTGCAGCAACGAGATTGTGTTTTTCTTTCAGCTCGGGGTTGCGGTATGTAAACTTTGGATTTGTTTACTGACACGTTATGAGTACAGTCAAAATACTCAGTGATAAAGCTGGCTGCTCTATTCTGGAGACGTTCAAGAATACGTGAAAACTTGGAACAGTCTCTCCCCACCGTATTGCTGTGGTAAGGTACATATTCAATCATTCTTTTATGGACGGTATTCAGTTATATTGGAGGCAAAATAAATGGCTTGGGAAAAGGAGAAGGGACACTTCGAAGCCGATTTTTGAAACCAATTATGTTACCTGCTGTGACCTGTTCAATTTGTCATCAATTACAACGCAAAGCAATTTTTGAGAGTTACCCGAGAAAGAACATGCTTAAGTACAGCTCAATGCGCTAAGAGCACGAGACTAATTGGAAGCTATGGTACACTATTTGGGACATAGAAATTCTGTTTTGAGTGAACAAGTGAGATGCATTGTAGTATTTACCTTGCAAAGTCGATTATACATGTATGTGTTAATCTATACTACCAGATTGTGACTTTGTTGCTTATCACTGATGTAAGGCTTAAACGTTTCTCCTTTCCTCACTCTGTGAACACGGAATTCAAAATGTTTTAAACTCTCTCAAAACATCAAGTGCTACGGTAAAGGACGGAATTGGCAATTATGTATTGAAAACATCGGACCTACACCTCCAATTGCAACTACTAGATGGAAGTTGAGTAGTTAAATGTATTTTTAGTCTAAAACTTTAGAGTTCGAAAAGTGGTGTTAATCAATCTTGCCTTGCGCCAATATTGATGAACACTGCTTTAATTTTTTTCTGTCGTCAATGGCACATGACAGGCTTTACGTGTAGTGGCGTGTACCAAACAAAATGGCGCTCGATTGGCTTGGCTTCCTACCCAACCACGCACTTCTTTGGTAGATATAACTCGGGCCTGTTTTATATAAAGACAATGGTTCGGTTAAAATAGGCTCTGCCCATATTAAGATATCAGGATAATACAATAGCACAACAGAAACGTTATAAACTGTTTGTCGTGCATGATGTATTGTAAACTCTATGAAACAACAGGGGGGTCATCAAAGCAAAGTCATTAGGAAGGTCATTCTCACATTGTCATCATCCTGACAATTGAAAACAATAGCTACTTTGTGTAAATTGCGCATCAGCAATTATGCGTTTGAGGGAAACAAATCTTGACAGATCACAATAAATTAACAGCATATTTTTGTCCATCAGTAAAGGTACCTCCAAGTTGCAGTTTAAACAATTTTAAAACCACTATCAGCATACATACAAGAGTAACTTCACATGAACCTCTTATCGGTGAGGAAGAATGTATATATTTGTAAATATATTATGTATGTATATAGCACTGAAGAGTCCTTATTTTTATCGCAAACATTATTTACTTAATTTTTTTTTCCAAAGCATGGCCGATTTAAATATTGTCTGCTTAACTGCAAATTTCATATATTGTGTTCATAGCCTAACTGAACAGCATCAAAAATTAACTAAATATGCGTAAGCGGTACCTAAGTGATCTGACAATGTTCATTTAATGGCTGAACGCTCACCGATAGATAAACAACTTTTTTGGAGGGAACAGATGGACAATGCATTTTTATTTGACACCTGATATAATTGGTTGTGTCTGTATATTTACTTACATTGGTCGCAGGGGCAGCACTGAATCGACAAATGACTTCAACAAATAAGCCGACTACACATGCAAGAAAATCAATGGCAATGCAGACGCACCTGCCGGTATACACATGCTGTGACCTGTCAGACATTATTTGATATACTATTAGCCTCATTTATTCCACATCAGCTTTAGCTTTTATCACTCTGGTTGTCCGGGAGCAAAAACTCGTCGGATACAGCTTTACGTCCTTTAGAGTCTGTCAGGGAAATGTTCCTTGTTACAATATGGCATATATTAAATTTTACGCAGTAATTAGAGCTGTGTTTTTTAAGTGGGAAATTAAACATGGACGATGCCGTTGTCCATAGTATCCCAGTTCCAATGTGATGAATTGGAGCTATAAACTACTTCTTTTCCATATTTGGAATATCGTTTTAGTTCAAAGATTAAAGAGGTCATAAGGGACCTAAATCCACCTATAATACGCACTGCATATGAAATCGCAGGGCTCATTCCACATGTATTTCTAAACACATCTTAAACGTACATTAACCTTGCATTTTAACAGTTCTGGCATTTACCAGAAAGTGCCTCGATACCTCTCGTTCCACATGTCATTTAGCGACACTCCTTCCTCTTTGCTAAAATCTAAGGCGGTACAAACAGCAGTTTAGATAGCAGTCATGTATCGGAGAGATATGTCTGGGTAAGCTTGGCTCGGAAATGTATTCTGATATTTACATCCTGAAGACCACTTATTATCTTTCAGGGTCAGATTGATATGGCCTTTTTCACTAATTACCCATGGAATCTGTTGTTAGGATAAGCTCCTTGGGAAACTGATTTCACAGTTTTTGACTCCATAAGTGACACTGTGTCATACTGGTCAGACCTATTTATTGACACGTGTAAACAGTTTATTCCGTTCCGCGTGGTCACTATTCGACCAAGGGACAAGCCCTGGATCAACTGTATTATCAAGAGGCTAATAAGGCAGCGCAATCGCGCGTGGAACAGATATAAATGCCAGACACAAAAGCCTCGGCCTCACACGCTCCTCACTACTCAAAATATTGAACGCTTCTTTCAGTTATACAAACGGAAACGTAATTAACAGTCAACGCCATTAAAAACTCCATTCGTCTTTACTTTACCAAAATCCGATCTGAACTAGACTCAAGAGAGATAAACTCTAAAAGGTGGTGGAACCTTAGCAAATCTATTCTCGGTCACAAACTTTATCAAAACATACCAACTCTTATTGACGGTGGAAGGAATATTTCTTTCTGATATTGAGAAGTCAGTGACCTCCAACAAGTATTTTGCTGATCAGTGTAAGACTCCGCATGATGACAATCATTTGCCCTTGCCCGACCTTGCCTTCATAACTGAGGCCCGCATGTCTATATTTCAAATGCAAGTAAATGATGTGGAAAAGATTTTAAAATCTCTGAAAACCAGTTCTGCTTGTGGTCCTGACGGTATAGGCAACACCCTTCTTAAATACTGTCCCCTCAATCTCACGTTCTCTCACTGATCTGTTCAATTTCTGCTTATCCAACTCATATTTTCCAGATCCCTGGAAGAGGTCCAACGTGTGCCCCGTTTTTAAGAAAAGTAACAAACAGTCAAAGGAAATTATAGGCCTATTTCACTCCTCTGTAATGTCTCTAAAGTACTTGAGCGTCTAGTTTATAACGTTTTCTATGAGTATCTAACCTCTAACAATTTACTTTCTGCTAAAAACTCGGGCTTTAAGAAAAACGATTCCACCATAAATCAACTTGTTAGCATACTTCATACTATTTACAGTGGCCTTGAGTTGGGCCATTAGGCCCGTATGGTTTTCCTGGACATATCCAAGGCCTTTGACAGAGTCTGGCACGCTGGTCTACTTTTTAAACTGAAACAATTGGGGTTTGGAGATCTTGTGCTACTATTTATAGAAAGCTATCTCTCAAACCGACTTCAACGTGTTACTATCGGAGGACAGACCTCACCTTGGCTCACTATAGAGGCTGGAGTGCCCCAAGGTTCGATCCTTGGTCCCCTACTTTTCCTCGTTTACATTAACGACATCACTGTCAACATCACCTGTGACATCCGTTTATTCGCAGATGATACCAGTATTCTTGAAATTGTCCACGAACCAATGGCCACAGCTGAAAACCTTAATTATAATCTTACACAAGTTCATCATTGGGGCAAGCTCTGGCGTATGACATTTAATGCCATAAAATCCATCTCAATGACCTTCTCAGCTAAACGACATAAGCCAGATCATCCTCCCCTACTTCTTGGAAACACACCGATACCTGAGGCCACTCTACATACTCACCTTGGAGTTACACTCTCAAGTAATTTGTCATGGCACCAGCATATAACAGCATATAACACGTATTGTTAATAAAGCCAGCCAACGGCTTGCTCTTTTACGCAGACTCAAATATAAACTCTCCCGCCAAACACTTATACGGCTGTACAGTACAATGATTCGTCCTATCCTCGAATATGAGTGTGTCCTGTATGACAATTGCACTGAAAACCTGTCACAATCTATAGAAGCTGTTCAGTATGAGGCAGCCAGGATCTGCTTTGGCGCAACTAGATACACTCCACATGTCTTACTTCTCGAAGAGCTTGAATGGCAAACTTAAAATGTACAATAGGTTAACTCTACCATACCTACATGATCTCGTTCCTCGTGACGTTGCATACGCTACTGGGCACCTTTTGAGAAATCGTACTGAATTACGCCAAATTAGGTTCACCACCAATCGCTTCGGCGATTCATTTCTCCCGTCTGCTATCAAATTATGGAATAACCTCCCGGTTGATGCTCGTCTCACCAATTCCCTGCCGCAGTTTAAATCTACATTAAATCTAATACTCTTAAGTGTTGACAAAAAGCCCACATACTTTAAACATGGAAGTCTTTTTCTGAACATATGCCACACGCAGCTACGTCTTAACTTCTCTGTTTTAAATGCCCATCTACATCATGTCAATATCCTTCCAGCCTCAACGTGTGCATGCTCTCATACCACTGAAGATACGAAACATTACCTTTTGTTCTGCCCCAAGTTCACTGTGCAAAGGGTCCGTCTACTGAACACTGTGTGTCATTTACTCGTTCCAGGTGTAAATCCGACTTTAATAGTTCAGTGCTCTAGTGAGATGTTACTAAATATTCTCTCGAAAGGTAGTGAGGACTTGCCAGACACTGATAATGTATTCTTCTTTGAGGCTGTTCAGATATTCTTATTAGAATCTAGACGTTTCATCTACTAATTTAGTATATGATCTAATTACAAGTCTCCACTATCTGGCATCAATTGTATTATTCGTGTACAAGCCGTGAATTTAGTCTACTGTTCTCGTCCAGTGTGTATTGTATATATTCCTGTGCGACCTTTTATGTACTGGAGAGCCTCCAGATTAGTCTTTGTGTACTATTAGGCAACCCAGAGAAAATAAATATGTTTATACTTATACTATATTCCACATGTATTTCTAAACACATCTTAAACGTACATTAACCTTGCATTTTAACAGTTCTGGCATTTACCAGAAAGTGCCTCGATACCTCTCGTTCCACATGTCATTTAGCGACACTCCTTCCTCTTTGCTAAAATCTAAGGCGGTACAAACAGCAGTTTAGATAGCAGTTATGTATCGGAGAGATATGTCTAGGTAAGCTTGGCTCGGAAGCGTATTCTGATATTTACATCCTGAAGACCCCTTATTATCTTTCAGGGTCAGATTGATATGGCCTTTGTCACTAATTACCCATGGAATCTGTTGTTAGGATAAAAAAAAAAAGAAACCCGAAACATAAACTTATGTAAGCGAAAATGAAAGTAAAACTTAACTCTTTCAATGCTTCTGAATAAATATATTTTGGAAAAGCACAGCGGCATAAATTCACAGACAGAATGTAGAACTTGGTTAACGAATTTCGGGTATTCATGGACGATGTGGATGTAATTGCATGACATTTCACTTTTCGAGTTAAAAGTGAAAGGGTTAACGTGTTCCGCACTGGACCTTTGTCCCATGCAGATTCCCTTGTCAACTCGAGCTAAAAATAATCGTTCTTAAGGTATGTGCACTCGTGCTGTGCTCTATTATTTGTTGTAATAAAACAGTGTTTGTTGGCTCTCTCTTTGTGGCTTTATATTGGCAAATATCTGGAAATATCAGCCCCGCAACCAACCGTCTTTTTGAGTCAGCACAAATACCCGTTCATGCGATATTCGTCAAGGTCCCTTTGGTATCTTTGCTTCGCAAGTTTTTTTGGGTGTGATTTCATCGGCTGCCATGCGCCCTTCTCGGTCACATAAAACAGTAGTCGTATCGACGATTACAATGGCATATGTGCTTCAAGGATCTTTCCTAACGGAAAATTCTCTTGGTGTATTTACATCGGCATTCCCGACACTTAAACTAATGTTGTAATCTATCCCTCGGTTGGTATTGGGGCAGAGTTTATGAGGGCAGGGTAAACGGGTTCTCTGGATTAACTTGCTTGGTGCGCTGGGTATTATTATTCACCGTTTCCGTTTAGTGAAAGCCCCTTATTTTCGTTGTTCGTCCTGTCCATTATTCTAACATTATATTAAGCACTTCGTACTAAGGCAAATTCATAACCTTAACGGGCGTTCTGGGACCCCTCCCCCACCCCGTTCATGTTTATGGAAAACACATAGTGCACATCTCCCAGCTCTTCCTAACATCATGATTTATAAAAATTGAAAGAGGCGAAGAAAATATAATTTGGGCCAGATTAAAACCAGCTTCAGTGTGTTGACCGTTACATGTTTTTTTTTCCTTTTGGAAGATTTCAACATTAAATCTACTGAAATGCATGCAATTAACACGTTTTTATTTCCCCTCTTCAAACGATTTATCGCAGACTCGACGGTTCCAATAAATTTGGTAGCGTTTCCGAGAAAACAAATTATGCTTCTTGTCATTTCTTCATAAAATGTCTGACCGTTGCTTCGGGATATTAGGGAGCATGCCAATGAATGATTGGGGGTCGCGATTCATTTATCAACACCTATTTCGATGGCTTTCCTCTGCTTCCCACTGTTTATATACCATCACTGTGTGCTAACAAAGGAAAGCGGTCAACTAATTTGATAGAAAGAGTTTAACAGCATGCAAGCCAGAGAAATACACCTTAAATCAAAGCCATTTTCAATTTGGAAGGCATAATTAAATGTATAATGACTGCTGGCATACAGTGCAGGGTGCCTCTGTATAAACGAATATGTCATGTTTTTCCACCGATAGTTGTTAATGCTAAATTTGATTGCCAATTTCAGTCACTGCAATAACAATCAAAGTTATCCGGGATGTAAGGGCAGCTGGTTCCCAATTAAGTTGGGTTAGGTCTGATGCAGGTGATATAACGTAAACACATATCTAGTGACTCAATTTTAATCCCTCCAGATAGTTATCAAAGACCACAGGTCAATGTATTGTTTATATACTTATTTTGTGTATTTCTCCTGATATGATCATTTGCTGGATTTGATCGTATATTTAAAAGCAAATGCGGTAACTAGCACTTTGTTACACGCAAAATTGGTTGCAAAGGATCACTTACTGAAGCACAATTAGATACCTTGTGAACATATTTCCCTTAAAAAAAATTGACCTCAAAATGCAGTGAAGTGATATGACATGGTCCTGACGTGGATAATATTATATTAATCGGCATTGTGAAATAACTGAAGGTAGTGTAAATACACTTATTTTCCCTTGTCAAAATCATTGCAGTTTTGCGTTTCAGCATATCACTGATGTTTTAATAATTCACCATTTTGGAAAATGTTCCTGTTTAACCTGTATTAAAATACTGCTTCATTGTGTTTTTATTTTCATTGTTACATCAAAGAAAAAATTGAAAATAAAAATACAGTGGACGTAAGTATTTTACAGTAGGTTTCATAATTTAAACTCACGGAACACATTTAAATTTTGGGCTTTCGAAACCAAAAATAAAGTATTTTTTGGTAATAAAACTAGCTATTTCTTGTTTTTTTTTTTTTTTTTTTTTTTTTTTGTTATTTCTATCTTATAGCAGAAATAAATGTATATAACAACGCCACTGCTACGAAAGTATACAAGCGGCATCAATAAGCTTGTTGCAAGGAGCACCTCAATTTGTTGGCATCATTGCAGTTTCAGACGACATTCAACGTGGGAAATAATGCTTATTACTTAAATAATCTCAGCACTGTTCATTTGCAGCCTTGTGTAACAATGACGTGCTCTGTCTGCCTGTCTGTGTGTGTCTCTCTCCATATATATATATATATATATATACATATATATATTATAGATTATAGCATGCTTTGTTGACGATATGAAGTATATCAACGAGCACTGTATGCCATATAGCAGAACGAGTGAGCGAAGCGAACGAGTGCTGCTATATGGCATACAGTGTGACTTGATTACTTCATATCGTCTACAAAGCATGCTTTAAAATTTTTATCTCATGTTTGTGTTGATTCGTACGTTTTAAACCACAAAGCAAAAATAAGAATGACATTTGCAGAAAGTTTTACACCTCATCAACACAATTATCGATGAAACCGGAAGAGTACTGATACATCATACCGCGGCACTGTAGCTTTTAGGCTTATGATGCGGTATTGATACTAGCCTGTTATAGTACTTAAATTGACCCAAACATGAGATAAATACGTTGAAGCGATGAATGCTTCCTTTATCTATTAGTGATTCTTACCTTTCAATCACTCATGCTTATACCCCTGCTTATCAGGTTCCCAGCCAGGTTTTAAAACCTGAAACTTTGTATGGCTGACCTGTGCTTACATGCACAAACCCCCAAAGGGGCCTCCCGTACAACTTCTGGTGTTTGCACATGCTCACCAGCTTCTCTCCTCTAGAATTACATTTCTGAGTGATTGAGAGGTAAGCATAACCAATAGATAAAGGTAGCATTCATCGCTTCTACATATCTATGGTGTAACACCACCTTCTCAATCACTCATGCTAACATCCTGCAGAGTGGACGAGGGCGTAATTCACCTTTTGACAAGCCTACAGTAATAACCTCATAGGTCAGCTACGTACGTCAGTATGGTACCATAATCACTCTGAATTCTACCTGAACAATCTTTTTGAAAGAAGGAGCAGGAGAATTCAGGATAAAAAAGCAGAACGGCATATAGAATGAGCAACTGCTCTGTTCCCTCAACCCAGCCTACCACAGCAGAAGTAAAGCAGACTACTTGCTTGGTCATGTGGATCTGTGACTTCGGACATATTACTTGCGCCTCTCTGGGGCCACCTGGCAGTCACCTCGGAGCTACTTCCCATCGCCAAAGGAGGCTGTGGGAGTATTGTGCATCACCATCAAACCACCCTGAAACTCCGTCAGATCACGCAGGTAAAAGGACGTAAACATTGTGTGAGCCTTCCACAGGCATGCCCGCATAATGTCGGCAAGAGCAATATTGCGGATCAGAGACCACAAAGAAGAGAGAGCCCTGATGTCATGTGCTCTTCCCTCTTGGACCCTTAGATTATCCTCTGACCCAGAGGCTACCCGGTAGGCCTTGCTGACCGCTGCCTTCAGCCATGCGGACACGGTATTTGCAGCTATCCTGCCTGACTCGGTTTTCCTCAATGGAAGAAAGAGGGCTCTCTGACCCTGACAAATCTCTTTCGTTCGGTCCAAATACCACTTTAGCGCCCTAACAGGACACAGTGTCCTATCTTGTTCCCATTGTGATAGCGTTTTGGAAAGTTCTTTGATTGTAAAGTCTGTAAAGGCAGTGGTGGGGTCTGTAGCAACATGGTTCTTGGCTAAGAAACCCATGTGTGGTTTCAAAGTGACGGAGGTTTTATCCTCTGACCACCAAATCTCTTAACATCCAGTGCATGGATTTCACTGCTTCTGGCTCCTGAGGCCAGTGTGAGCAAGAAAACTGTCTTGTAAGTCAGCCATTTTAATTGGATCGTTTCAGGACTCCTTTCTTCCAATGGAGGTCTCGTCATAGCCAAAAGGACGAGGCTCAAATCCCACGTGGGCATTATATTTTTGCCAACAGCAAAAGCGTAGCCCCACATTCCGTCCCAGCATATTGCCAGGGCATCCACAGCAAGAGCTAGAGGATCTGGGATGGGAGCCATGAACACTGTCAATTTGTGTTTCCATCTGGTGGCGAACAAGTCCACATGGGGTGTACCCTATCGGTCCCATAATGCCTGAACTACTCATGGGTGTAGGGATCATTCCGTCCCTATCACCTGTCCCTTTTGGGACAATTGGTTGGAGGCTTCTCATTCCTGCCTCGCCTAGGTTTCCTCCTCTTTGCAAAAGAGTCCTTGGCACCAGTAACTTTTGATCCCTGTCAACGAGGCTTGGTGGCGGCACTAGTGAGGTTAGCCTCATCGGCCTGATCCCTCTTTCACTGCTGGATCACTTGGTCCCTGATGGGAGTGAGAGCACCTCTGAACAAATAGTTCCAGAACAGAGGCTAGGTTCTGATGGCTCGCTGTTCACCTTCTGGAAGGTTGGAGACTTGCAAACACAAATCTTGCATTGTTAACCTCAGGTTGGCTTCCATGGTGATAGCCTGCCTGATAAGGTGCTCAATCGCCATACCCCAGGATGCCTGAAGCTGGGTATTCAGACTAATCCAGTCCCTGACTGGTTCCGGGACCTGCAGAGACCCGAAGAGCCACTGCATGATCTTGGCAGACGTGGCCGAGGACACGTCCAAGAGAGAGGCGATGATTACCATTGCTCTTGCATCCTCCTCAAGTCTACTCAGAACCTGCTGGGCGACTTTAGGAGATGGGGTGATCCATTTACATATGTTCTCCCATTCCACGTCTACCTCTGTAGCCCTGTTATAGACTTCATTAGGTACACAGTACCTGGCAAATGTTAGCTCTAGGTCTCCCCAACAACTTCCTGCACTTCAGCGCTTGTTGGGTTAGGACGCTGGAGGGTAACCTAGATCCACGCAGCTCTTTATCCAGGCTCCGATGCACTTCATCCACATAGGTGGAGAAGGGGAACCCAGAACCGACTTGTTCCTACACAGATGGCGACTCTAGTGGGTACACTGACATTGCTCATCTCATGTGGTCGGTGGCAAGGGAGAAGCCTTCAAGGTATCTCCAAGGAGAGCCAAGATCGACTCCTTCATCAAGTGGAAGAGCCCTGCTGGTTCACTAAGCTTGGCTGGGGCTGAGCTGTCCCCAAAGGACAACTGTTGTTGAGCGGAATGGGCCAGCTCGTTGGCCAACACCTCATTGCTCTCTGACCCCTTTCCCTGGACAGGTGGGGATCCACGCTCCAGATTACCCCTAAGGCATTCTTCGCATTCATCCTCACCTTTGTCGAGAAGAGACTCGTGTAACAAGCCCTCTCTATCAGACAAAGGCTTTCCCAGCTCATCTAAACCACTATGCAGTGGAAAACACTGCATGGGAAGAGAGGGAATGGCAGCTTTTGTTTGACTGGTCCTATCCAGCTGTTCACCGGAGTGGTCCAGCCCAGTCTTGGTCCTGGCCGGCATGGATTCGGAAAAGACCAGATCTGATGTACTGGACTGGTTCGGACCTACCAGGGAACTATCATGTACTTCCTGGTGTGCTCCGGGCAAGAGTTCACGACCCACCTGCTTGAGCTCTGGAGCATCTACCACAGGAGAACTTGTGGCTCCTTATTCAGTGCCAGTCACACCGGTCCCCTTGGTAAAGGGAGCCGGCAAACTGGGCTGTTCTGGTGCCTCCCCCATGTCCATGCTGGTATCCTCTGCAGGAGGGCCACTTACACCTGGATCTTGAATTTCCCTTAAAAAATCCGGGTCTTGGGTCTGCTGACCAACAGATGTCACAGACACAACTGATGTGTGGGAGGGGGCTCTCACCTGTGCAGATTGCACAAAAGACTGCATGGTGGTGGCCATGAGTATTTGCGCTTTCTGCATTGCATCCAGTATTGCCTTGAGTCCAAGATCCAAGGTGGGTGCCCTTTTTGCAAAAGGCTGCTCGGCTAGTCACCCTTTCTCTTGTGAGAGCACCTCTTCTTTGGGGTTGCCCCCACCAAATCAGATGCCCTATCCACTGTCTCAACTCTCTGAAGAGAGGGTAACTCCCAGGCTTGCTGGAGAGTCCAGAATGGATGGGGCTTTCCGGCTTGATGGTTTTGCCTGCCTACTTTCAGCCAACTCAAAGAAATCACACCTCTCACTCGACCAACTTTTGCAGTGTTAACAAGGTCGTACTTGAACACTGCAGTCGCTCCAGCTCCCATCTGCACTTTCTACAGTGCAGGTGGGTGTCCCACTTTCCCATCAAGTGGCCGACCACATCCTGCTTCTAAGAAGCAGGTGTGCCTGCCACTGAACTGGCAGGAACAGCTGGTGCTGCTCCAATGCTCACTGGGGGTATGAGGCTATGCCCCTGCCTCTCCCTGAGCTGTTGGATTAGGAGGTCCAAAGACTTACTACCCTACACTTATCTGAATCCTCAAGCCATGAGTTGCCGCGGCAGTCATTACTGCTGAAACAAGGCGATCCTGGGGCATTCTTGTAAACACCACAACAATGTAAACGGAAGCAAAGAGAGAAACTGAGGAGCATGCCCAAACACCGGAAGTTGTACCAGAGACCCCTTTGGGGGTTTGTGCATGTAACCACAGGTCAGTCATTAAAAGTTTCAGGTTTTAAAACCTGGCTGGGAACCTGATAAGCGGGGGTATAAGCATGAGTGATTGAGAAGGTAGTATATATATAAATAGATCATGTGCTTGAAATAAATTTGAATATTCATGGTGACTGCAGGATGAACAAATGTAAATGCAGCACTTAATTCGACCCTGAAATCCCTGAACTCAACATTGAGGTCATTTGCTTCAAAGAATAATCGTTATTGGTATTATAACCCCCCCCCCCTTCGACTCAGATCACTGGTACTTGTTTATTATCTTTAAATTGCATGTAAAATATGTTTTACTGAATAGGTCAGCTGCACTGCCTTCTCAAATCTATGCTCCCCGATCCTATACTATATACCTCTTATTAATTATAATTCATAGTAGTTTAGCTATCCAATGGTGCCTTCCATTTCTGCTTTCAGTGATTGGCATGAATGGGCATTTGTGTGTAATCCCTAAAAAAACTCTCAAGGCTTTTGATTGTTTTGTGTGTTTATCTTTATTTTGGCTTACTTATTTTTCAATCATTTCCCTTATGCTGACAAGCGATTTGTTCTACCTGTGATAAGTCCTGACTTTATTGTTCTCTTTTATCCTTGTTTTTTTTTCACGGGCTTTGGAAACTATGTTAGAATCCGAGACCCGTTTCTTACAGGATGTTTTGCTAATGTTTATTTCTGTTTTGTATCCTATTTGCTTCACATCGTGCATTGTGTTGTAGGTCGGAACGTGTTGGGTTTGCTGTTTGGGTCTTACATTTTCATTTCCAGAAAAATTGAATTGCACTGCACAGTTTTCGTATATCAATTTTATACATGATAAATTCCTGCAGTATTCTGGATGGCTTTTTGGGTGATGACATCAATTCTCTGGCTACATTATTGGAAGCTAGCTCAATACTCAGCGAAAATTATCCAAACATTTCTTTACCAGAGTTAAACAGTCAACATAAAAGGATATTGATAAACTAGTGTCACACTTGAAATAAATGAAAAACTGTTTAAATGTAATCAGTTTAAATTATGATTCATCAAATGCTAAATTTAGCAGTTGAAAATATGCCTACATAATTTGGATATTCATGGATATTGAACCATTACTGTTGGTCTGCAATAAACGTGGCAAAGTACTAATTAGACAGTGTCATTACAATATCCCAACCGCAGTCCTAATGAAACAATTCCAAGTCAGTTCCGAC
>OZ026624.1:73717970-73718970 GCA_964020975.1 Hermodice carunculata
GTGTGTATACATATATATATATATATATATATATATATATATATATATATATATTATATATATATATATATACACACATATGTATATGGATCTTTCTAAAGCTATATACATACTTGGACCACAGCATTGTATAACATAAGCTAAGCGACTATGGTATTAAAGATATTTCTAGATCTGTGACAATAATTATCTTAGTAATAAAAATCAGTTTCTCGTCTTTTATAATATGAAGTCCGACTGTAAAAACTATTCATGCGGGTGTTTATCAAGGTTCGATCAAAGAGCCGCTTTTCTTTTTGATCTCTGTTAATGATATAAGTCTACTGTTTTCAAACTTATCATGTGTCCGGTAACACAGCTTTATGTACCGCTTTGCGCCCTCTCAATATGTCTGGATCAAATCACGACCTGTCCAAATCCGTTAACTTTGAGTACTTGGTTGAAAGTGCATTAGCTCTCTCTGCACATTCATACATTAATTTTGTGGTTTTTGATCAACCGTAACGAAATGTCTCAACTCCTACACTAAAAATTGATGAAGTGAGCATTGAAAGTGTGGACGTGTTTTACTTTCTTCGTCTAGCTATAGGCACCTGCTTAATCTGGAATAGCCACATTCAAAAAGTAACCTCTAAAATTTCTCAGACAATTGGCATCATGAGTAAATTTTAAAAAACCGTTCTACTCTTACACTACTCCAAATCATCTATAACTCCCGACTTCTTCCGCCCGCAATTTAACTACAGTTTTCTTGCTTGGGAAGATCAATTTGAAAGATAAGTTAAAATTCTGAATACCGCTGTTCGCACTTCAAATCATAATAACTATATTGCACATACCGAACTTATTTTTAAATCCAGTATGTATATATGAGATATAAATCCAAAGATACTATTTTAAACATAAAAATTGCCGATTTCCTGCTTACCTTTATCAAATTTCGATTACGCCAACCCCCAAGTCTAGGAAACTGATACCTGAATAAAGGGATTATTTGTAC
>OZ026624.1:73719170-73764170 GCA_964020975.1 Hermodice carunculata
CACTAGCTTAATATGTTTTTTTATAAAAATGTTTCGACTTGAAGCTATTCGTCTTTTGAATGCAAGACCTGAGGCTGTTTACTCAAGTCCCCAAATTCATAAGTATAACACTTGGAAAGCTCACAATTTGTGTAAAGCTTAAGCTGGCATGAATTCGCAAAAAGGTGCATAAGGCATAGACTAGTGTCCAGTATTTCTTACATATATTGTACAAAAAGGTGCATAAGGCATGGACTAGTGTGCAGTATTTTTTTTATATATTGTACAAAAAGGTGCATAAGGCATGGACCAGTGTCCAGTATTTCTTATATACATTGTACAAAAAGGTGCAAAAGGCATGGACTAGTGTGCAGTATTTTTTATATATATTGTACAAAAAGGTGCATAAGGCATGGACTAGTGTCCAGTATTTCTTATATATATTGTACAAAAAGGTGCATACGGCATGGACTAGTGTGCACTACTTTTATTTATTGTACAAAAAGGTGCATAAGGCCTGGACTAGTGTGCACTATGATTATATATTGTACCAGATCTCGTGAGAGACAAATTTTATACTGATCCTCAAATGGCCTCTCTTTTTATATAAAAAAACTATTTTTCAAGCAATTGCGCAGGTACTTGTTTACTTCCAAATTGTTCTCTAACTAATGCTGCTTAATAATATAAAATTATGACCCTCCTATTTGCTTGATATGTACTGCTATGTTAATTACGTGTTACATGCAAATGTTACCGCCTATTGATACTTGTGTGGATAAACTTTTCTCATATTTTATGCTCCACGTCTTGCCACAAAACATACTTCTGGTGGCTTCCATGCTCTGGCTTCTTGAACTTTAATTGCTCCAGCTTCTTAAACCTTAATGTTAGTCTCCCTTACATGTTACAGTTAATTTGGCATGTATATTGGTAATTTAGGGAGTTTTTTTTTTTTTTATGAAATACGATGAATATTATAATTTTTTGTACGGTTAACTTTGTTTCTTTTCTATTTTTCCCCATGGCATAAAGTGTAGCGATCTGTATGCTATTGGTCAAAAATGATTTCTGAGTTCTGAGTAACCGGTATAAACGTGACGAGTGCTTATAAAGAGGCAATGTCATGTTTTTCCACAGATGGTTACTAATCCTACTTTTGCTTGCCTATAGCAGTCACTTCAACAATCAATCGGAATTATCTAACAACCAGAGGAGCTGGTTCCTCATTAAGTTTTGTTAACTCTGATGGCAGGAGGTATAATGTAAATATATCTGCAGTATAATCTCTCTGCCTAGTTCTTAAAGATCACAGGTCAAAGTTATGATGATGTATCTAGGTTGTGTATTTCTGCTAATATGATCATTAAATTTAAATAATAGTGACTTTAAAGGGAATTGTGATTATGATTTTTCTATATAAGAAGTATTGAGTTATGGTTGTTTTATTAAATGCTTCAACATGTGAATCTGACTTGATGTCATAAATAATCCATGATAACAGGCTAAATTATTTTGCATCAATGCAACAAGTTTTTATATTAACATAATGTGCCGCCCCTTTTCCCCCTTCCACAAGAATATATTCAGACTGTTGACATGGCAGAAGAATGGCTTTTAAGCTTGCCATATTCAGTTGCACTTGCCAAAATGACTGACCATTACCGCTGAGACTAAAGTTTTGTAACATATGATATGACTATACTTGGTTTTCCTTCCATGGCAAAGTGTATGTTTTTGTTGCTATTGCATTCTATTTAATGTGGAGGTAGGCCCACAAATATGCTGCAACTCTAGTTCACGGTTCATTGAATGCGGCCGTGCCATAAACCTATGAATTGAAGTTGGAATGGTATCTCTATACATAATAGGTTTAAAGATATTTATGTTATCAACAGGATCAAATCTCACATCCACAAATAGAAAAACAATGCCTGGGTAACCTCTAACAAAGAGCCAGTTAAAAACAAAAATATTTGGCTTAAGCTGGACAAAGCACATACTGAGTGCACCACATAAATTATCTGGGAGAATGTGAAGGGCCATGTTGACCCTGGTAATGTTGAGGCTGATCGCCTAGCTACCATGGCCATAACAAATACCCCCAAGCAAAATGAGACTTGTGTAACAGCACCTTCAACTGTGGCCAATGTGCAAGACGGAACAACTACATCCAAACCTGACAATGAACATGCTGTGACCGAATGCCCCATGTGCCATGATCATAAAAATCTGGATAACAAATCCATACAATGTTACAACTGCCAAATGTGGCTACACTTCAACTTCACGAAACTGCCGAGGTTCCAACCATGTATTTACAAAAACACGACCAGGAAATTAACGTGCAAAAATTGCACCATCATATCAGATGATTTTCTACCGGAAGAGGATGACTTGGCAATAAAGAGCAAAACTCATAAGGGTAAAGCAGAAGACACTCATCATAAGGAAAACCCCAAGAAAAACACAGTCCTCCAACCATTGTATGACACGATGTACAGCTTACAAAGTAAAGTACATCCCCTGGAGATTAAGCTGGTTGAAAATCAGTCCAAGTATCAGACAGACAATGAAAGATTGTTGAACAATCTCCACCAAGAAGATAGTGAAATTGTTGAGCTTAACCACAAAGCTACAACTAGATAACTCGAACGATACAAACTAGAGAATACGAAACTTACAGAAGAGAAGAAAAGACTTGTGGAAACCAAACTCTGTACATGTGACAAAGATGAAGAACACAAATTGAGGGATGAGCTTCGACAAATCAAACATGACGGAGCCCTCAAAGAGGCTGAATTGGAATGCAAAATTAAGTTACTTAAAAGCCAGGTACAAAGTGTGTGCATCTTGCCGGAGCGTGAAAAAAAAGACTCCTGAAGGAAATTGATGTGCTGTATGAACAACTAGAATGGGGAAAGACCCAAAGATGCATTTTGGTTGAAGATAAACAAAAGTTGCAAAGGCGCTTACTAACACAAAGGATGAAGGCGTGTCCTAAAAAATCCACATGCAAGGGCTTGAGTACAACCATAGTGACTTCGAAGTCCAAACACCAAAAACCAGCAAGCCCAAGTCACTTAATGGTATTCCACTTTCTGTGACTATTGACGATGAAATCACTTTTCTAAGACATGAAATCACAGTCTCAGATGATGCAGGTAACAGAATGAATACCACACAGAACTCCAAAAAAGAACAAATGCTGATACTGTGAATGTACTTCCCCCCAAATTTCAATCACAACTTGCCAAAAACAAGAGAGACCAAACAGGCAGACAACAGGGATTCCACATCTAACGAGATGGTGACTGCTAGTAACAGAGAACCATTAGGCAGAAGACGTCAAGTATGAGAATCCAGAGCCAGGTTGTTGTGGTACGGAGAATGCACCTAATCAACGAGAGAGAAATAACAACCGCGGTAATTCCAGCCAGGATGGGACCCCTAAGAAAGTAATCTTTATTGGCAGCTCTCAATTGGACGACATGGACACTAACAGACCCTCCTCAAGGATGGATACTAGTCGATTAACCCCTTACACCATAACACAAGCCATCAAATAGGCCAAGTCAATACCAAAGAATGCAGACTGCCTAGTATTACACATTACTGATAATGAAGTGAAACATATCAACAATGAGAATGACCAATTTACATGCGTGAACAGAGTGGGTAAGCTTGTTAAGAATCTCAAACAATGTCACAAGAACAGCAAGATAGTGCTGTCCCTTGGCATAAACAGGTTTGATAAATAGATAAACAGTGCCTAAAATGAGTGGTTAATTCCATGGTAAAATCAAAATTTCTTCTCAGTGAAGGAATGTCATACTGTTCACATGACAACATCAAATATGTGGGCAGATTTCATGATTACTTGTACAAGGATGATGGGATACACCTTACGAAGGAAGGAACTCCTATATATGCATCCAATCTGAGATGCTCGATAGAGAGAGCGTTAGGTATTCCATCCAAGTGTACGTCTAATCATGGTAACTAACTAAGATGTGGAGACTTAACTTGCATACTATCGGGCACTGGCAGGGTCTTTAACCATTTACTTGTGGTGGTTTACAAACTCTTAAGTATCAACAATGCCTAAGAGTTGTACGATCTCAATATGTTCCTGGAATGTTAATGGTATTAAATCTAAACGTGAAATTATTTTACTATTAGAGACTCAATTGGGTGCTAATGACAATATTGCCATGAAAGACTTTACTACCTACAGCTTTGCTAGACCCAAAAGCAGAGCAGCCACTAGATATTCGGGTGGTATTGCAGTTCTTCTAAGGAATAGTCTACGTAATGGAGTTAAAATAATCAAAGGTGCTATGAATGAATGTGTATGGGTAAAACTGACTAGATTTATTTAATGTGGACAAGGACTTGTATATAAGGGGATTTATATCCCACCCAGCAACTCTACATACAATAAAAACATTGACTATGATACATAACATGAACTAGAAAAATTAAATAATCACCTACTCTGCGAAAGGCCATGTCATACTGATGGGTGACTTTAATGCAAGAACGGGAACTGAACTAGACTACATTGCTAACGACTCAACAGGTCATATCCCGTTCTCTAATAACTATGGTGGTGATATCAATATTGGTAAGCGCAATAACATGGACTTGAAGATGTGCGAGTCAGGTAACAAAATGATATCTATATGCAGAACGGCTGGTCTTTGCATACCCAATGGTCGAACACTTGGTGACCCAGAAGGCCACTTTACTTGTATTAAGAAAAATGGTAAAGTGTATTCGATTATATGTTGTGTCAGGAGCACTTATTAACACAGATAAGATCTCTCAGAGTACATAATCTAATGGGTGAAATTTCATGCCACTGTAAATTATCTTTAAGCTTGAAATTGTCAACCCCTAAAGTATCTACTACCAATATCGATATGACTAGTTGCCCACAAACATACAGCAGGAATGTACAGAGTGCCATTGTATTTAATATAGTCCTTACGTCAGATTAAATTTCTAAAAATTCCAAGACCTTGATATTATGATCGCTGACGAGTCCGTTGACAGCAATAAGTGCGTTTCGAAGCTAACAGACATCATAAAAGGTGCCATGCACAGAGCCTTAAAGTAAGGCAGACTTAAGAAAAGCAAAAGTAACAAGAAGAGAAGCAAATGGGTTACACCAGAATGTACTAAGCTTCGACAGGAGTTCAAGGCACAAAGCAAATTACTTAAAGCCTACTCAAAATCCCCCGAGGTTTGGCACATATATTTCAATATGTTAAAACATTCAATAAGAAATGTAAAATACTTAAAAAAGGAAATTTAAAGATGGTTTAATTAATGAACTAGAATCCCTAAGAGGTAACCCAAAAGAATATTGAAAATATCAGAAACCTTTCAGAAAAATGATGTAGACACACATGAACCAGGTGGCAGTATACAACTTAGTGTATGGTTCGACTACTATAAAAAGCTGTATGGTAAAAATCAAGAAAAATGAAGACTTTTTTATTGAATAGTTGGAAATCTTAGAACGTCTCACTGTGTTTAATGAGTTAGGTTATGTAATCACTGAGGGGGAGGTGAGGCGTGCGATCGACAATCTAAAAAATAAAAAAGTCCAATGGTTGGTTTTAATCTCTAATGAAATGATCAAAAGTGGCAGTGATATATTGATGCCACATCTTGCTAAACTGTTGAATAAAATCCTCAATACTGCGATGTATCCCCAGCCCTGGTCCGAGAGCTATCTATTACCTATATTTAAGAAAGGGTCACACTCAGACTGCTATAGGGGAATCACATCAGTAATAATATTGCAAAACTCCTAAGTGCTGTTCTGAACAATAGGTATAGAGGCTCTTTGAACACTGGAGGAATTATGAATGATGTGCAAATATGTTCAATGCAGGGAAGTCGTAGGACAGATCATATCTTTGTTGTCAAAAGTGGTTGATAAGTATACAGCTGATAATGATGATGGAAACAGAAAATTATACACATGCTTCATAGATTTCAGGAAGGGCTTTGACTCGGTGTGGCGTAAGGCACTATTACTAAAACTATTATATCATGAAGTTGACATAAAATTTCATAAGTTGATCAAAACCATGTATTCATCAATAATAACCTGTGTTAAACTTGGCAATAGGATAACACCACTTCTTGACTCCTTTTTAGGACTTCAACAGGGTGATGTTTGAAGCCCTATTTTATTTAATTTCTTTATCAATGATATACCAAACCTCTTTCATGACAAGGATTACCCTGCAATGTTAAGCTCACGTCCCATTAGTTGTTTATAATATGCCTATGATTTAGTACTCCTGTCAGAAACAAGAGAAGGTCTACAGTCATGTCTCAACAAATTACATGGTTATTGAAAAATATGGCATCTTGACGTCAATACTGACAAAACCAAAATCATGATATTCAATGCCACAGGCAGAAAATACTGTGATGTTCTTCACTTGATACACTAGAAGTAACTAATAATTATTCATATTTAGGAATAAAATTTAACCCGTCTGGCAAACTTGCTGCAGCTGAAGCTGAACTGAAAAATATAGGAATGCAAGCATTATTCAAGCTGAAAAAATGGCCAGTCTGAGTTCTATGAAACCAAAGACTGTGTTATATTTATTGACAAACTGATTGTACCTATTATATGCTATGGATCTGATAGTTGAGGTATTTGGCATATAGGGAGGCCAAGTGTGTATACAAACCCGCCGTTGAAGTTGGAAGATACCAAAAATCCCATGTACCACCAGAGGTTTGAATCTTTGGTTATTGTGACCTTAAGGAAATTGAAAATGAATCTCACCTCCTACTCCACTTTACTAAGTATAATTCTATAAGGGACAGTATTATCTCCGATAATGTTGCACCTGATCAACGTGGGTCAGACAAGGATATCCTGCAAATTTTCAACCATCTGAATATTGTTATGAAGCCTTCAGAATTAGACACAGATGTACTGTATGATGTAACCCAAACACTTCTGACCTGATACCTCCATTGGTATTTATACTAGAAATATCTGTATATAGATGTAGTATAGAAAGTAAAGAGTAAGCCATGTCCATAGCTAGTGGGTTTAAGCTGAGGCACCAACTTTCTTTCAGTTATTAATTTTTTGTTTCCTTTATTTCATGGTTCAATTCTTGTCAATTGATACATTGCATAGTATTCCATGATATGTACTTGCCATGACCCCTAGAGGGCATAAAATGCAATAAAGTATTATATTCTATGTCATTGTGTTTATGGAGAAGCATGCGCTGACTCACTTCACTTGCTGGTTATGATTCCTCTTACTTAACAAAACATGATGATGACAATTTCTTCATATAGTCACTGTATTTGACTCATTAAGGTTTTGCATCAACACAATGACTCTCAGAGTCCACCCTGCCTTCTGTTGCTAAATAAATTTGTGATTCTTATATTTTTGCCGATTTGACTCATCAGGTAATCGAACACCAAAATATTTCTAATTCTTGTATCGAGAAAACTATCATTTTATAAAAGTGGTGGTTTACCTTAAATAAATTCAATTGTTGGTTTGTTTTTCTTCATTGCTGCTTACACATGCTGCTATTGTCCATAACACCAGATGATTCTGCGAGGCAGTGGGTCAATCAGGCTCTGTTCCAGAAGGCTTTTGCTAAACACTGATTTACCAAAATTTGTTGGAGCAGTTCTGATCAATGTAAAGGGATGCCTTTGTTTAAGATTTTTTCTGACTTTCCTCTGAATTGTTGAACAGATTGATCATGATGCTTGCCCACGGTTATGTCACTTTCAGGTGCAGGTGTGACATATTGAGAGGATACTAGTAACTGAAGTGCACTTCGCGGTTCAGAGCCATGTAGTATCTTTTGATGTTTAGAAATCTGATGTCTTCTAAGGCAGTCCAGCCTGCTGAATTTCTTAACACATATTTGACAAAACTGTGTCTTTTCACCTCTTACTCTCTTGCATTCTTGCAACAGTTGGTCTACTTGTAAACTTTTACAGGTGAAGTGAGATATATGTTATGGTGGTGATGTTGGTTGTGGTTGGGGTGGTGGTGGCAGTGGCGGTGGTGATGGTGATGGCGGTGGTGGTGCCAGTAGTGGTGGTGGTGGAGGTCGTGATGGCTGCAGTAAGCAGTGTTGGTAGTGATGGTGGTAGTGGCAGTGGTGGTGGTGCCAGTGGTCGTGGACGAGGTGGGGGTGGTGAAGGTTGCAGTTAGGAGTGGTGGTAGTGATGATGGTAGTGGTAGTGGTGCTGGCGGTGGCAGTGGTGGTGGCAGTGATGGTCGTAGTGGTTGTGGTGGCAGTGGAGTCGGTATGTGTGTGGTCGAAGGACAACAAAACATGTCTGGTTAAATACTCTTTCAACTATGACTCTTGTGGTTGAAGGGGGAACTGTTGCTGTAAAAGGCTGATGTGCATGGACTTGTTTTAAATACAAAGTTTCATAGGTTACTGGTTCGAGACCCGGCGAAATGTGGTCACAAAAATATATATTCGGTGTTCATTTGATGCTTGGGAACCTACATATGTATATACTCCAATCTGGGACAACTCCGAACACAGAACTTCAATCGTACTGAAATAAATACAATGAAATGAGCCGTATCGATTATGGCTTTCATGCATACTTGCCTCCATTCAACCCTTCTTTTTAAAATAGGGATTCGGTACAGTTGGTATGTGCGTTTTTTCCCTTTTCGGCTCGGTGATTGGTATCTAAGGTTACTGGTTCGTGACCTTGTCTTCCCAAGGTCACAAAAACATATAGACATACATGCATAGACATGTTTTGATTATAATTGTATCAGGTGTGCAAGGACCTTTTACCACTCTTAGGAAAGTTCATTTTAGGCAATTTTATACGGCTAGGAAAATAAATTCATGGTATATGAATTGGTTGGACCTATGATAATTGATTGCATAAAATGAAAAGCGAATCACAAACAAAAGTCAATTTGAAAAGCATATCTGACATAAAACCCTTGTAAGTCACTCGAAATACCCCAGGTCGCTCACAAAATCATGACTTGTTAATCTTGCTATTGTCTGATTTAACTCTACCCCCTACAACATTACTCAAGTTTCACAATTCACATCATATCTATTTTCATTCATTTTTAGATTTTTATAGGGCTATAATCTCCTTTAGAATGCTACGCCATAGAACCCATACCGACTACTCGCCACACACTGCCTCCCCTCTAATAACAACAGCACTGAGTCACTGGGTGATTTTTCCCAAATGTGCTTTCGCCATTTTGTTGGGTGGTTTTTTTTGGCGTGCAGACTGTGCCATTTTGTTGACAAATACACTGGACGAAAATAGTTCTACTCATAGTTCATTATGGGTTCATACTATATTTCTCCAGGAGGTAGTGCGAACATACTTTAATGGGTGTATTCAGGTATACCAGATCGTCACTAAGTATGATTAAATATGCAATCAGCCAACCAAAAGGCGACTCACTTTTTGAATTTTTAACAATAAACTTTATTCGATCGTGAAAAGGCCCTTATTTGTCATCTTACGTGTTAATATAACAGTGATGTTGCTTTGAATGTCATCAAGACCATTTACAGATCGCGAATTGTGTTAACAGCGTTGTACCAGGCGCACGTAAACTATGCCAAAACCTTATTACAATTAGTACCAATCACAACAATTTGTAACAAATTCAGCAACGTGCGTAAAGGATAATAAACAAAACATGCATCGGCGTAATAAGAGTAAATTCTCAAATACAATAGTTATGTGAAAGACTTAACTGTTGATAAAGAGCATTAAGTCCTCCTTAAAAAGACCACCCCTCGTCCTTTGCCTGGGTAGATCCAAATGTCACATAAAGGAGATGGCGCTGTGTGGCATGTTTACCTGTCTTCTCATTCCATTTGAGAGGCCCAGTCCCACTCCCTTGTTTTGAATAAAATCCCTCCAGCAGGAACTCTGGAACTATCAGGGTAGTAAAACAGGTAAGAGACAATTTTGTAAGTTCGGTGATAGTTGAACTTATGTTGGTTTGATGTAAGCCATCGGCGAGCAAAGCACACAAAATTGGTTATGTAAATATGAGAAAATTCTTGTATCCATTACTGGAATTTCATTTTGACACAGCAACAGTAACAATTCATATGTTTTCTGCTATGTGTTCTTTGACTTAGATATTCGAGTCTCAATTGACAGGTTTGGCCTTAAAGTTTTTCACAAAATTGATGAGTTTAACTTTGAAGTAGCTAATTATCCTTTCCGTGACAGTAATATTTCAATTACCATTGGATATAATTAAGTTTTGTCACAAATTTTGAGATTTGGTCGAATTTGTTACAAATCTTACGATTTTGCACTCACCAGGGCGGGCAGTCAGTCATAGAGTGTCCCGAGTGCTTGGTCACCAATTGGCAAGTATTTATCAAATACCACAAGCTTGACTCATACTCTGGAAACGCTAAGTCGAGGGCCGTGAGTCAGTAATAGGCTGATCCGAGCACTTGGTCAGAAATTGGCCGTATTTACTCAATCATCACACACTTCACTAGTTCTTTCGAAAGATAAACTAAGAGTTTACAACTAAATAGGCCTTGATTTTTTGGAAATTTTCATAGTGAAGAGTAGGTGTAGTGATGGAGTTTGCTTTATATTTCTGGCACACGATGTCAATTGTTACAGCTCTTTTTAGGAAGTCCCCTGGGGTATGCAGCTGTCAAGCTGTATCTGTTTCTTTTATAATGACTAGGAATGAATAGACAGCCCCAATTTGTTTCTACTTCAGTTATACATTGGCATAGCAGGTGGTTGGACTAATGAGAGCTATCCCGCTAGAATGGGTACATAATAGTTAAGGGGAAAGTCAAATTGTTCTTATCTGAACTTGTTTTATACAAATTGACAAATTGCGCTTGGTTTGTTAGGTATATTTTTATTTATATTGCGGCTCTGCATTTTCTGCAAAACTTTGCAAAACATGTACCGAGTTACCCGCTGAAGAACCTTTAACTCATTCCATGCTATAGGTAACAGGCTTTGGTCAGTGGTTCTGGCACTGTCTGGCGAGTCATGCTGCACCTGCCCTTGCCTAACTCATTCCATGCTATGGTAACAGGCTTTGGTCAGTGGTTCTGGCACTGTCTGGCGAGTCATGCTGCACCTGCCCTTGCGGCAGCTGCAGCATGACCTGCCAGGCAGTGCCAGAACCACTGACTCAAGACTACAGGCATGTTGGTACTTGAACAAATGCTCTTTTTATGGAGAATTTAAATATGCAATTGTCGTCTTACATCTGGGTAAATATACGGACGATCAGAGACTGGTATGGAATGGGTTAAATTATTTGGGCTAATGCAGCAAAGGTCAAAATTCTACGAAAGAACATATTAATAGGCACAAAACTACTCCCATATATATATATATATATAGGTTCGACAGGGACAGGTTAGCTGATGGGGTGTTTTGAGTTTGGACTGCCGAATAGGATAACGTTCATCATGAAATGGTTATAGATAAAAAGTGTCCAATAAAATAATACATTTCTGGAACATGCATGAAGCCATCCTAATTGGGCGAAGTGTTTTATAAATTTGTGAAAATTATTATTATTATTATTATTATTATTATTATTATTATTATTATTATTATTATTATTATTATTATTGTTATGATGATGATGATGATAATAATAATAATAATAATTGCAAATTTTATTATTATTATTATTATTATTATTATTATTATTATTATTATTATTATTATTATTATTATTTATTACTATTATTATTATTGCTGGTGTTAAGTTATGCATTTTCTATATATAATGACCCTGTGAAACGTCTGAGTATGTGATATTGTCAATTAATCTATACTTTACAACAATATCATTTGTGCTAACATCAAATTTCCAGTTTCCAAGCAGGCACCTAAAGTTAAGCACGGTTAAATTATAATAAAGCACGTCCATTTATTTATTTATCAATTAAAGTTTTACTTGTTGTAGAAGCATTTGTTTCTTATATTTGACAAACATGTCAGCCTACAGTTTTAGAGTCCGATTCTTTTATTCTACACTAAATTCAATACATCTCAATTGTAAGATGAAAATAACAAAAATATCTATAAACAAATGCAAAACAAAAAATAGGTGAAACAGTACATTATTACCACAGAGAGCAGATATTCAGGATGACCCAGCTAAGGATGAAAACTCCGCTCTTGCATGGGGAACCTGAATAAATATTCCTGGTAAGTTAACACCTTGCTTCAGAACAGAGCACATGTGTGTTGGGACAATTGAAGTGACTGACACATAGATAACATGATTACATACAAATGTCCTTTATCGATGATTATTATAAACAAGGCAATTAGGAATAATACAGGTTTCAAAGTATTGGTCTATGTAGAATCTTTTGACATTTTGGGAGTTACCATTGTAATTGTAGGTAGGAATTTTATCCATAATATTTCCCGGAGTATCAAGAAGCAATTTTCAGTAGATGTATGTTGAGGGTAGCATAGCGGGGAATATCACGATGCCCGGTAGAATAATCATGAATAACTGGTTAGATTGCCAAATATGCTATGAATAACTAAGGTCATTTTATGAATTATTGTTATTCTTGCACAGGTGATTAGTTAAGTTCAACGTCGAAACTGATAAAATATTCCGACTTTTAAATGGCCCATGTAGTTCTGCTCTGCAACACTGAGGATCGCTAACTTTGTAATTTGTATATTACATAATTACACACACACAAGCACTCACATACAGAGGTCTATACGTGTGTCCACTCTATCCATTTGTCCGTCGGTGTAATATTTTGTGCATAATATCTGTAAAATGCGGCATGCAAGGATCATGAACTGATACTCCAGAGCCACATGAAAACTTCATAAACTAGATTGAAAACCTTCCGCATGATCATGGCATCATTGGGGGAGACAGTAATTTCGTTTAAGATATACTTAAGAAAAAAAGAGCTAGCCCCAGACCTGATACCAGATTTCAAAATCTTGTTGAAACATAGACTGACGCCTCTGACCTGATCAATATATGGCAACAGCAAAGAAAACAAATCCCAATACATTTTCAGTTGGACTTCTTACTCATTGCTTTCGGATGCTATGGTTACATTACTGACACTGATACTATTTATGGCTATAAATCTGATCATTCTGCTATAAAAGTAACACTGAAGCTAAATGATAACAAACGGGCAAGGTTTCTGGAAGTTTAATGCCTCCATACTAAAAGATTCAAAGTATATAGATCTTGTGAAAGAGTGTATAACACAGACTTGTAATGTATATGCTTATGAAAATGAAAATGATATCATGCTTTGAACAGAAACAAAAAAGATTAAGATCTGCAGTCGAACGAAATTGGAGAGGGAAGAAAAGGTTGAATACTTAGAAGTTAAATTAAAAAGGTTAGAAGAGGCATTGGAAGCAAATAACTCCGACAAAACAAAACAACAAACACAAGTTACCAAGGAGGAGCTTGAAGCTGAAATGAAAAACACAGTACACGGGACAATGATCACATAAAAAAGCATGTGGAGTGAAGAGGGAAAAATCCCGAAAAAAATGTATTTTCAACTTAGAAAACAAAATTATATTTGCAAAATAAGCAACAAAATATACGTTAGAATTTGAATTACAATATATGCGTCAGAACCCCTCAATAGCGAAAATGTTTTATCCAAATTTACATTAAAGCAGCATTGGTGATGCAACTTCAAAAGATAATGAATTTAATAAAGTACTCTTTGTAGAAGATCCGACTATTCCAAAACTAATTACCGATCAAAAAATAAATGCAAAGGAAAAATTTCAGAAAACGTATTATCAGACGCAATGAAAATCTCCAAAAACGGCAAGTCTCTAGGACCTGATAGATATTCTGCAGAATGTTATTCATTCTTTCTGGATTGACATGAAAACAACGCTTCTAAATGCTTATCATAATGGCCTGCTATCGAGCACTCAACGATATGGCGTTCTCATATTACTTCCCCCCAAAAGATAGAAACACTTTAGAGTTAAAATACTAGGGACCAATCGCCCAGCTTAATGAAGATTTCAAATTAGCTGTAAAATACATTGCATCCAGATTTAAAAAGGTATCAGCAAACATAATACATGAAAAACAAGCTGCATATTTGGACGGACGTTACATAGCTAAAAATTTGAACAGAATATTAAGTCTTGTAGATCACAGTCGTATAGTTAGGAAGAAATCAAAGCACTTTTGGTTTCTAATTGACGTCCAAAAGGCCTTCGACTGATTGGAGTGAAAATTTATTTATGAATGTTTTAACTATTTTAACTTTGGATCTTCACTAATTAAGTGGAAAAAAAACATATTAAGCAGTAAATAAAATCCAGATATTGCAGGAATTGAAATAGGTCCACATGAATTTAAAATATCACAATACACAGATAAAACCACCCTTAAAACCCAAGCTTCAGAACATAGTCCAGTGGCAATTTTTTGACATGAAAATCAAAATATATGAAAAGCCTATTGTAGAAACAAGGTATTACAAGTTGTTGCATATATAACTTTTCATAATCCATAGACTGCTGAGAAAGCGATGAAAAAAGTAATCTGTTTCAATTATGATATTAAGATTGGTGGCAAGGTGATATTTGATAAGCAGTGCCAGGAAAAATGTGTCAAGCATGTCGAACATTTACTTGGTAAAGAGTTCAACCCTGTACTCATCTCGTATTTAATGAGAAAATGAATCACGTACATTTTCGCACTTTATGTGGTATTATATCTGACATTATATATTTTTTTTGTCATTCCTATGGATGAGTCCTCGAATATTTGTCAGGCCTGCAAGGTGCGTTTAATGAATTTGCCTGTAATATATCATGAAAACATACATCTTTCATATTTAGATAACTCACGATCCCTCGTTCTCTGGAACATGAAGTACTTAGAAATTTTTGGTGGTGTATCTGTTAACTGTTTAAATGATTTGTTGAACAATGAAAATGACCTGGAAAATGCTATTTCTATTGCAGCTGACTCTCCGTATGTAGAGACAAAAGATCTCTCAGAGTATCTTAAACCATTGATGAACACTTTTTCAGCTTTGACTCTGAATATTCAGGGCCTACATGCCAAATCTGATAACTTTAAAGTGATGATTGAAAATCTAGCTGAAAACGATTTCGAATTTAGTGTTATTTGTATTCAAGAGACCTGGATCGAAAATCCATCGTCAGCTGACTCATATTTTTACCTTAATAACTATACACTGATTCCTTTGGCTGTAACATGTAGTTCCCACGGTGGTTTGATGATTTATTTACGTAAAGATTTTCAGTTTGCTATACGAAACTTTATACATGATCTCAGTCCAATAATTGAAACGATATCAAGGGAATCATCAGACAAAATTATTGTTGGTGATCTTAACATTGATCTCCTTAAGGTAAATACAAGAATCAAGTATGCTGAGTATTTAGATACTTTACTTAGTAATGGTTTCCTACCTAAAATCACTTTGCCAACAAGGTTAACCGATAGGACTGCTACTCTCATTGATCATATCTTTTGTAATCTATCTCACAGTTTGAAATGTTCCACATCTTATCTGACATTTCTGATCATCTTCCTTCCTTTACATGTATCAAAACTGAACTTGTTGTTAGTCATCCACCCAAATATGTTAGAAAAATTACAAAGGATCCTTACTCACTTCAATGCTTCTATGATGAGGTAAAAATCTCAAGTATGAGTCAAACTTTTATTCAGGATTTACAGGGTGACCCAAACATTAACTCCGACAAATTAGATAGTATAATAAGGAAAGCCAAAGAAACACATCTTCAAATAAGAAATGTCAAATTTAATAAGTATAAACACAAAAAGTCCCCATGGGTTACAGCTGGTATTCACACTTCGATAAAATTTCGGGACACATTGTATAAAATGTTAAAATGTACTGAAATAGACAACCCCCAACATGATACCTTGAAACAAAATGTAAGGGTCTATAACAACATACTAAATAAAAGTATCTGCTTACAGAAAAAGAAGCATTACCATTTTCAATTAGAAAAATTCACAAATGATACAAAAAAGACTTGGGATGTAATAAGAGATGTCTTGAATCTAAACAAAAGCAAAACAAATTTCCCTTTATTCTTCCAAATATAAAATAACAACATAACAAATAAACAAGTCATTGCTGATCGTTTCAATGAATTTTTCACAAATATTGGTCCTAAACTGGCGGCAGAGATTGATCCTAGAAACAAACCTTCTTACAATTCCTATCTAAAACGTCCAACTGATCACATATTTTCTTTCACCTCAGTTGGGCTGCAGGAAATAATTCAGATTGTACAAAAGTTTAAACCGAAAACCAGTGCTGGGCATGAAAATCTATCAATGAAACTGCTTAAAGGCTTAATTCCTTCAATTTCAGAGCCACTGTCAATTATCATAAATCAATCCTTAACCACTAGTATATTCCCAGATAAATTAAAAATGGCAAAAGTGATTCCCATTTACAAAAAGGATGATAAATCCTGTTAAGATAACTACAGACACATTTCCTTACTTTCTGCCTTGTCAAAAGTTTTTGAAAAAGTTGTCTACAACCAGCTGCACAGTTACTTTGAAACCAATTCATTATTTTATCTCAGTCAATATGGTTTTAAGAAATTGCATTCTACTGAAACAGCCTCTTTGGAATTTATAGATCGAATTTTCAATGTTCTTGAAAAAGGCGAATTACCCATAGCTATTTATCTTGATCTGTCAAAAGCGTTCGTTACATTAGATCATCAGATTCTCTGCCAAAAATTGAAATACCATGGTGGCTCTGGCATTGCTTTACAGTGGTTTAAAAATTACCTTACAAATAGATCACAATTTGTTCAATATGATGAATTTTCTTCTAGAAATCTAACAGTTAGTACTGGTGTCCCTCACGGATCGATACTTGGCCCACTCCTCTTCATGCTTTATACAAATGATATGCATCTTGCCTCATCTGTTTTTGAATCCATTTTATATGCTCATGACACCACTCTTGTAAAGAGCCTTTGTTCTTTCAGCTTCTGTCCTACCCAAAATTTAAATGTCCAAAATACATCTCTCTCTATTAATTGTGAATTAAACAAGGTGTATAATTGGCTGGCAGCAAATAAACTTTCTCTAAATATTGCAAAAACAAAATATATGATATTTCACTTTCCTCAAAGAAAAACAAATTTTACACTAGATTTAAAAATCAATAATGTTCCCATTTTAAGAACAGAAGAATTTGATTTCCTTGGTCTCCGAATTCAAGAAAAGTTAAAATGGGATGCTCATATAAATAAGATTGGTAATAAACTTTCCAAACTTGTTGGAATTTTCAAAAGAACCAACAATTTTATACCCACTGAAACTATGCTAGTACTGTACAACTCTCTTTTTCTGCCACACCTAAATTATTCTCTCCTTGCCTGGGGTTATTCATGTAAACGAATTTTTCAACTTCAAAAAATGGCCATTCGTCTAATATCTCATGCCAAGTACATATCCCACACTGATCCTTTATTTAAAAAACTCTTTATTCTTAAAGTTGAAGATTTGTTACAGTTAAAGGCATTAAGATTTTACTTCAAATACACAAGAGATGACTTACCAAAATATTTTCACAACATGTTTTCAGTCCCTCCACCGTATCATACTTACTTCACACATGGTCGTAATAATGCACATTTCCCAGTACCTACGAGACCCAGATCCAAACAGTCTATCAGGTATACCAACTTTACTCCAAAATCATCCCCCTTGTATCACTGATGAATTACATACTCATTCACTCTCAGGGTTTTCAGGATATATAAAAAAAATACTATGTAAATCTATACTCAAATGTATGTACCATACCCAACTGCTATGTTTGTAACTCTTAAATCGATTACGTTTTATGTATGTGTTGACTATGTTTACTAAATTTTGAGTGAGTTTACTTAATCAGTTATTATCTCTCTAAGGTGGCTCCTGTGATAGCGGAAACTTATTTCCTCAGCAGGAGTCATCCTGACACATTACTTGTTGTAATTTTACTAAATAATAGTAACTGCTGTGATATGCTTTTGAAAATTATATTCCTCATGTATGTATTGTTATTGATGTGTCAAATAAATGTCATCTGAGTCTGAGTCTGAGTCTATATTAGGAACACCAGCTGAATGGAAACAGAACAGTCAGAGAACATATTCTAAAAATCAGTTAGAAGTTCCACAAGACTATGCTAACAAAAAGAAAGATTTGTCAAGGAAAAGAAAGAAAAGAAGGTCCCACAGTAGGTATATTCAGTGTTAATAGTCTCAGAAATGTGTAGACAGCAACCAGTAAAAAACAAATGGCCCCAGGAACCTTGCATCAAAATACAAGAAAACGAATGGTTTGAATATTTTTATATTGTGCATCAGTCAACTATTTCAACTATTTTAAGGAAATACTAGTTTAAATTCCTACATAGCTGTATGTACACAAATGATAGTTTGTGTTAATGCAAATCATCAGATTCAAATAAGTGTAGTATCTATCAAGGATAAACTGAAAGTATAGAACATTTATTTTGGGACTAAGTTGAAACCCAATTTTGGAATCAAATTTTCAGAAGGTTGTCTGTCAACACAAAGAAATAACGAATTCACAATTTTACAACGTGATATTCTAAGTAAATGTGTTAAAGAGTCTTATATTTATATATTGATAAGGTTTCAAAAATGTATCATTTATGATTTTCACGTACACTTTATATTGATGAATCTTTTTGCATGTTACCGATTATGGAAAAAGAATAAAACGATGTATGTAGTTGTTTCTGGGACTTTGACTCAAATTTGCGTTTGAAACTTCGTTATACGCTGGGAAACCATTTAGAGATGTTACAGGTAAAATCCAGTGGCCAAGTATCATAAAATCTCTCTAACCTGTGCAAACGAGACACTTAAATAACAGTAATGTGCAGACGGACCTTCATGCATTCCGGGAATTAATTGTCTGCGATGCTTCATAATCATAGAGATCCTTGTCTGGAAGTATTTTCCTTGATGGCATCGTTGTCATGCATCCTGAAATTGCACTGTGATGTACAAAATTAATGTTTACTTCTCTTGACAATTTATTGATAATGATACATACAAGGGGAAATTAACAGTCAAGTGTCCAGTTGTGTCGGTAGAGCTTGGTCCATTTATCTCTTTAAATGTATCGCCACTTCATACGAGAAAGCCGTTAATTCTGGTTAGGACAACAGAAAGTCCGGAAGTGTCTCAACAGCTGCCTAATGCACGATCTAGTTGCCATTTAAGGAACAAAAAGAATCTATACGCTAGCTTGCAGCCTATGGCAATTTCGTTTCATGAGATTTTCTATGGAATCATTGATCAAACATTTTATCAAAAGAAGAAATAAGTAAGAAAAAGTGAAGCAAAGGACATTTATATATAGTCGTTCAAGACCACGCATTTTACCACCTAGGGTGGGGCGGTTTTGTGATTTGTAAAAACACATTCCAAATTTAAAACAAAACCACTACAAGAACTACAAAGTCTTTAAGATCTGTAACTGCCTCTACTACCAGTGCAGGACGCCAGCCTTTATTTATATTCTGTGTAAAGAACACACAGTGTTTAAAAGTTTCAAGGGGAAAGCAGAAGTAACACACTTGCCATATGTCGATACCTTGCTGCAGATGGAGCATTAAGATTTACAACGGAATATATGAATAGTAATTTTTAAAACTCTTTTCGAAAGAGTCAGTTGCTTAGTAGGTTTGCCTGGACAGAACTTAGTGTCATATGACCTGAGGATGCTGCTCAGTCTAAAACACACGATGGTCGAAGTTCTGCTCACTCATATTGTTTTAAAGCCCAAACAAATGAAAAAGTTTTTGATATCTTAAGAAAAGATGTACTTGAAAGGTTCAATTTTGTTGAACTGGCATACCTGAAGAACCTTGATTTCCTTTATGACATCTCCTAGATACATGATACTAATATGGGACCATTACGCATCAATATTATTGTCGAACATCAGTCCAAGTCACAAAGCGTCCAAATGTTGACAAACCCTTCAACAATAAAATCGCTCGATAGAACCGTCCATGAAATCAAAACCTGTCAATCATTAAACGAGTTGCCTCGAAATCCCGACATTCATGGTAGACATACCAACAACTTTATGATATTTTTATATATTACTGAAAGATTATGATATGCAGTATGAAGAAAAACACCTGATTTGGGACATTTACCGACACAAGTTACTAGTAATTTAAATCGATTTAATGCCAGCAATTCTGAACTTAACATTTGCCTCAAACAGGCATTGTATAAAATGTCAGTTACAGTTGTTAGATTTACATATTTAATGCATAATTTCAACAACATCTCAAATCTATACGATATAAATATATATCAAATTTGCACTTTTACCCAGAAAATTAAAAAAACAAAAAAACAAAATAGGGACGATGGTTTCAATTTCATTTTTGGGATGTCCCTGTTTTTGAAATTGAAGTAAATGATGGGAGTCAACGTTTCAAAAAGCGGTGCATACCCTAGCAAAAGCAATAAATCGTAGCACACAGACACCATAACCTAACTGAAGTGGAATATTACTGTCCATTTGAGGACAAATTACAAGGTTAAATTCAAAATCACCACGGTTGTTAAGTAATTTTAACTTTAATTAACAATTATCATTATACACCATTACATCTAGAAAAGAGCATTCTATGTCCCTATCTGTAGTTATTTTAGTTCCAAATCAACATAGTATGTTTGTGAAATATATAGAAAATCATAACATAGATACAGTAGTTTGTTTGCGCAATTATGTGGATACAATTTATTAACTGCTTTTGTGTGGTTAAGTATCTTGGAGGCAACAGTTTTTGAATAGTCTTATAGACCTTTTTGGAGCCACGTAAAATAATAATGAAAAGGCATGTAAGTTTTAAGTTTAATTTGGTGACATGCTGCACTTTATGCGAATTGTTAGGGTAAATACCTGGTGCATCGATGCAAAATGTTAACAGTAGATGTTAATATTGGAAATTAGAGTCTGCAAGAAGATATAGAATAAAATCATTTAAAATCATTAGCCTTTAAGCCGTTTATACATTACACTGGTTGTGGATAATAAAACGTGAGGAAGATAGGGCGTCTTGCCCTCCAACCCCTGTTAGAAAACTATTGGTTCAGTGTAAATCCCTTGTGCTTGACTAGAATATTCCAGTGCAAACTGTGTGGATAATCTAAAAGGACTTACGATCATCCATCTATGATACAAAACCTCTATACAGATATTGGTGATATACATTGTCACAAAACTAGACAATACTATGGTTTTTATATCCCAAAATGTTGTACAAAAATTTGAAAAAGTTTTCAACAGTATGTCATGGACCTTCGATTTGGCAACAAATTCCCATTTATATACAGAAAGCAAATTTAATTCACAAATTAAAAAAAAAATCCTGAAGCTGCATATTCTTAAAGCACAATGAATCAGCTACATTGAATACTCCCTTTTTGATTAACACCTCTGAATAATTTATTCGTAATAAACTACTGTAAATATATGACATATGCAAATTGTACGTATTCAAGGGCCCTTTAAGTTGGGGCTAAATAAAAGCCCCATGGGGTTTCCTTCTCCCAGCTGAAAATCTTTTTGTAAAAATATTTTCTTATAACTTTCTTACTGTATACATATACCATTTGTTGAGGATATTTGTAGTTGATCATATCCTATGTATAATGATTTTCAGCAATAAAGTAATACAATGCAATGCAATGCAATAATTTTACCCCAGCTATTCGAATTCGATATTTCGCATCTACATTTGGTCAGAATCTAAGCTTTACAAAACAATAGGCTGTTAAGAACCGAAAAGGGAGTTTTGCAATTTCTGTTGGAAAGCGCTGATAGAATATTACTTTAATACAGGAATGGAATCCCCTTGGCCACAGAGTGTCATATTTGCAAGTCAACAAATTGGACACAGCAATGTGCGTTCGTACACGTGTCTGCTGCACCTGATGAAAGTGTCCCATTACCATGCAGTATCCATTCACGACATACATATAACCTTTTCATCCTCCCCATCTGGGCTGCAATACGCTCACCTTTGACCTATGCGGCCTGGGTTCGATTCACGCCCGGGGAAGCAAGTAGAAGTAGTTCCTTCGACCGTGACAATGCACAGTGGTTGTCTCCAAGCACTTCCATTTTCCTCCACCCAACAAAGAAATAGGAAAGTATATGCCAACATCTGTGCCATGGAGAGTGATTAAAAAGGCTTGGTAAAATCTAGCTTCACAGAAGGATATTGTGGAGGGACATGTTATCATCCGGCGATAAACATGTGGCTATCCAATGACATAATGTAAGTCTCAGTCTAGCTTTTTGTTGCATTCTTGGCCGACTTTTCAACGATAAACTCTAAAAGACCTAGTCATGTACTTAGTCTGACAAACGATGTTTTCCCAATTTTTGCTTTGGTTACTCCCACATGTCCATCTTTGTGTGGTAAATGTCAGCAATTATACCTAGAGGCCAATGTGGGGTATCTGGTTGGATAACAAAGACAACATCGTGTATATCGAAATATCTGTATGTGGCATACTACTTCGTCTGGCATACCAGTTGTACCAGTCTTGATCGTTTATGTGGTTTATAATCTGTTTGGTCGACAGAGTCTGGTGTTAACTGTCACGTTCATCGATTATGGAATGAATCGTTTCATGTAAGAAGGCCTAAGTCTTCAGGACTCATTGCTTAATACATAGCAGCTAATAGCTGAACAGTGACTCAGCCCTATCAACGCTGCAAATTTATAGAGACATCTTTCTTGGCTGATTTAATCATTGTTACATGAGCGTCTCCAAAAGACTGTGCTTGTGGTGGATTAAAGTTCCATTTGATGCATTGGCTGGCAATTGAAGTGATACGTTTGTACAGATCTAATTTATTTCTGGGTTCCATTAACTCATTCTTTGAACCAACCATGTTTGTTCCGGTATCCGATGTAAGCAAATAAATTAACACAAGTACCATTCCTGCCATCGTTTCCCTCTACCTTACACAGTTATGAGAGGACCACTAAAGTCCATCGCAATGTGATGATTTAAAGCACGTAAAGACATACTTAGTCTTGATTTTGGCAGTGGAGTCGTGATTTGTTTCGCTAATTTTTCTTTTTTTGTTGTTTTTTGAGTTTGTTTTTTGTTTTATTTCTGCCTGTAGCACATTTTTTCCTTTTTTTTTATCTCTTCACAAGTAAATATAATCGAATACCGCGCTCTTAATTTTGACAACGAGTGGTTTGTACCAGCTACATGCTTTCCGTTTTCATGCTACTGTGTCTCACAATATACTTTTAACCCAGTGTTTCCGTGGTAAATAGAGAACTGGGATACTGATAGCCACGACTGCTGTCACCCTGCTTCTTGAAGCTACCAAATAATATACTGCAAATCCACTTTCAGCAATGTATCTTACATACACCGAGGCGCTATCGGCATGCTCGGACGAGTCAACAAATAAACATAGTGCTACTGACCTGGTGGGGGGGTTTGACAAAGACATCTGGGACATTTACGCTTGCACTGTGTAGGGAGTCGGCAACCATAATAGATCAAGGTCCAGGGTTATTTTCTGGAAATAAAAACTGCGTTTAGTACACTTCGCCACGTTTTCTAAGGGATTGGCATGAAATGTAAATCTTCCTTTGCCAAGCATATAATCTCCAGTGTTTTCGTCGATGGCAACTTGTCACAATCCAAATCAACCTCGGAAGCTTTCTTCTTCCATGGTATATTTTCGAAAATTTGAGGGTAATTTTGTTTCGTGCATTCCCAAACTTTGCCACAGTTCCAACAGTTCATAGTTCAAGTGAACTCCAAGTTCCTCCAAGTTCCTCATCCATTATTGAATCCAAGCTATCATCCATATATATGTACAGTCTCAGCGTGTAGTGGAATTATATTCTGATTATCCTTGGCATGATATTAGGCCACCAACTGTGCCAACAATGGCAAAGAATTTATGCCAAAAACAACAGTGTAAATGAGTACTCCCTCGGTTCTTCATTTTGATCTAAGTCTCTCCACAATATCTGCAGAATGACATGACTGTAGCTTTAATTTAAATTTGCATGTATATTTCTGAGATAGCACTTACCAAGGCCACTTGGATACTTGAGAAATCACAACTAAACGTCAACTGTTTCTTTTTCGCAACTTAGGTCCCTTGTAAATAGCATCATTTAACGAAACTCCATTTATGTGGACGGACCACAGGAAAGTTACAAATACCTACTTGTGGGCTTTATCTCGGACCTAGGGGCTTTGCACATATACACTTTCGCTAAATATTGTTTCATTTTGTCCTGTTAGGATTCAGTTTCATCCTTGTTTTTACTAGACGCCCTTTCTTTTTCCAGGCGACACAATTCCTGTAAAACCCTGTTTTGTACGGTTAAAACAGATTTGCCCTTGGAATTTTCGAACCCACATTAATGTTATTGCGCCAGCATGGCTTCTGTGAGCATTGTTGTAACTTGACATGCACAAAACAACTACCAGGTTTACCTTATCACAAAGTGTCCTCATTCCCAGACGTCATCTTGTCCTATTGGCCAATAATTATCCAATTCCTCTACGAACATTGCAGCTTGTCACTTTTTACCGCCGTATATCCATTCCAAGCTCTCTTCAGCTAAGAAATATACAGCCTCTGAATATATAAGACCCTCCGCCACTTTAAGTGCCCTACCAGACAAACATTCTCGATGTTGTACGAGTACTCAGGTGATCCCGGCACTTTATCAGTACAGGTTCTGAAAGAAGCTTCCCAACCTCTGTAAAATGTCTTTTACCCACAAATGTGCGGCATTGGACCCATTTTAATAGTTTCCATAAGTTCTATCTGATGGACACAATGTAGTTAGTTGTGAAACAGGTTCAACTTTATCACTTGCAGCAATGTCACAATGTGTAACGGAAAGTTTATTACTATTGTTCTTTTCAGCGAGAAGGTGCAACTCTGGCTCTCATATTGGTCTAATTTCCGAGTTCACAACATCATTTAAGTCTTCACTCTCAGAGACTGCTTCCACCATGGCCATATAACCGTGTTCAAGGGCTACACTTAATTGCTCTTCAAAGTCATTTTGTTCTTGCTCAAAGTCTTGTTGATTTTGCAAAAAAAGTCTTGGCAGATACCCTCTGCATTTTGCTTTGCTGGGATTTTTGCACCTTGTCATTGGCATGTTTTTTGGACACCTCAGATTCTGCACCAGACATCAAATTTCTTGCTTTGCATAAGGTCTTGAGCCCTGTTTTGAGCTTCAGTGCACTCATACTCTAGTTGCCTAATTTCGTTTCCAACTTTCACTGCATGGACTCTTCCGCCGGGTCAACGCTTGAAGTGTGCATATTCTGAACTTCAGCCAATGTAAATACAATGATGCTCTGGCACCAGAATATGTTGCGATGATAAACCATATGTGAGAAAACTTGAACTTCATTAAATGAACGCGATATTTCGGAGACGTGACAAACACGTCTAACTGTTACTTTGTTAAGCATAAGTGTAAAATGTTTATAGTATCTTCAATCAAAGTACACCGTAATTACATTGTGTTTGTGTCTTTTTGCCCAGAACCACATCCTAGTAATCATTACCGTATTCCGCAGTCCGAACTCTTTACTCTCCATACGTTATCCTGTCCATATTGCACACGTCCCTCTGTAAAATTTTGACATAGGCTGTATCAGCCCAAATAAATTAAAGGGTCTTCAGCAGGTAACTACTCAATATGTTTCGGAGCCTATTACCCATACATGTCTCTCTGATTAGCAGCTCGATGTAGACCATGCAGTCAAACTCTTTACCAGCAAGGCACGGGAATGTTATATTTGGGTTTATTTACTCAATGGTCCCTGTATGGCCATATCCACTGACGAAATTGTATCTGGTGACATTCATGTTCTAAAATTGGGTGGTAAAAATTCTAAGATGACTGTAGTTCTGATAAAGTGCAAAATATAAAGTGTCAACTTTTCTCCTCGCCAACAGGTAAGATCTCTTGATTGACTGGTTCGATGAAGACCCTTCCCTCAGGCAATTCCCCATTGCTTGTCCTGCAACTGTGCATGTAATTGGAATCCGTCCACTTGTCGATGTTTAACCGATGGCCTAAGCTGGATTGATCTGTATAAATTTTCTAAAATGCATCAAGGCCAGTGATCCAGAACTGGGTAGTGAATGCCATTAGATGATGCTGGTGGAGATGAGGATCCAGATGTCAACAGCATTTTGTAGCAAATATCAAGCCGATGTATCTTTGGTCCCGACGTCATGCAACATGCTCATCCATGATCACACATACTTATTGCAATCCGGGACTATTGCATGGAGTGACTACATGCATACAGTATTCAAGAGGTTTTGGATTTCACTTGAGAAGCATTTGAAACCCGTGTTATTTTATACGCGGCCTTATGGTATGATAATGGTTAAACGAATCCCAGACGATGAAGTTTGACTGGGATTCTGTGTAGTCATGTAAGACTCATAGGGATTACGTGAGATAGTACTGCCCATGTGGTTGTGAGCCCAGGTGGTCAGATTTTAAATCTGGAGTTTACATCAACAAATATCCAAAACAACACAAAAAGTACAACAAACATATGTCATCGTTAGGGTGGGCTCAAGGGTGGGCACTCAAAATTTTCAGGCCGACAAACTTTATCCTTCTGGTCTTTGCATTGTTCTTTGGTCATTCCATCCCAGAATACTGTATCGACTAAGTTTACCTGCTGAGAATCAACAGTTTAATCAGATTTTCCCTCAGTTCCAAAAACTTTAACAAAAATTTTCAAAGCATGACGAACACATATCGTCTGCCACCTGAATAAATTCTGTGTCGTCGGTAGCCACACTACTTTTTGTTTTTTAGTGGCAGGTTCAACATTTTCATAACAATCATCATTTGCGAAATAATCGTCTCCGGTAACCTCATATCAGTCATTTTCCATTGCCGAAACTTTATCAGCAACCTTATTCAAATTAGACAGACAGTGTTACTACCATAACCAAACCGTAGTCCTAATGAAACATATCCAAGTCAATTCCGATCAAAGGCAATGTTCCTTGGTATGTATAGCTGAATCACATAAATGTATAGTTCGTCTTTACTCAAATGAGTCCAGAGCGTATGTGCATAGGTCCACAAAGTCGTGTCTTGTTTTTACATGACAGAATGCAAAACGTTTTGTTTAAAATTATAGGCCTATTTCAATAAATTGGCTTGAACAGGTGCATCATTCATGTGCATATAGGACTGTACAATTCATGTAAAGGGACCAAAATTTGCAGTACATCAGAGAATTTGCAAGCACAGGTTCTTATTTTGTTGAAAATATGAATAAAATTCAGCATTTAAAAGGTACTAATTGCAACCATCATCCTAACAATGACTATCATCCATATATGTCCACAGAGAGACACTAACACCAACATCAATCTATCAGAAAAGCCCCTTAGGCCTAAAATGACCATCAACAAGAATCCAAACACAATGATTATACAATTTGATGTGTTTTAGAGATGCAGTTAAAGCCATGATGTTGTTTTAAAGGAGATAAACTAAGAGTATTCCAAAAAGAAAACTGGTTGAATGTGCAAATATAGTGGTGAAAAGTCAATACATTGTCGGAGTTTGCAAGTACACTGGTTCAAATGTTAAACATCTGTCAGAAACAAGTGCCATCAGGCCTCAAAATACAAAACCGCAGTCAAATATTGCAAGAAAATAAGTCAAATTGCATTACAATAGCCAAAATTTGTAAGCATAGCAGTCACATTTCAAGTATGGTTTCCAGAAGTATTTTTGAAAGGAAATTTAAATGTTCGAGAAATCATAGAATCCCAGAAGTCATCCAATAAGTCATTTATTAAGGTAATAATTTAGAATTTAAAAAAAACGTAGTATGTCATAAGTCATCTGCAAGTAAGCCAAGCATAACATACATCTTATTCATGCTTGTATAAAGTTCAAAATGTAAAACAGTCATAATTATTGTATCCTCCATACGACCAATATAATCCAACGTTTGATGATTTCTTTTTCCAACACGGGTGTATCCAGACTTGGACTTACACATGAACTGTGTCTGCAATATTCTTTCCCAGTCAACACATCGGAAAGTGTTTTCATGATACACACAGAAGTATTAGGTGGGCTTTCAAGTTTTTTTTTCAGATCTTTTGAGACAGAAGCCTCGATAGCCGCCACAGTAGCCCCTGTCATACTAAACTCTAGTGGAACTGTGCACTGACCACCTAGGCTCACAATCATATGGGCAGTGCTATCTCACGTGATCCCTGAAGGATTAATGACGTAATAGAATACTCCAATAACCTTTATAACATGCCAGTGTTATTCATAATTACACAGCACACATGCATGACAGACACGAGATGCCTCTACGGCGCAAATACTCATTATTTGCATTTGTCTGTTCTCTTGATATCAGACCAGAAAGACGGATACACACGCATTCAGGTCACCAAGACCTGCACATGCGTGACCATCCTAACCACACGCATGTTCATGTACCGCTTTGCCGCCTTTGTGGCCTGGTGACTTCAATTTATATTCGATGTATTTGGCAAAGGGCATCACTATTAACCGATAGCTTTCAACCATCGCTCAGAACCATGTATTCTGTGACCATACAACACTCAGTGTCAATTGATTTTTCAAAGCAATTATCCTTATGAATATATACATATTTGGCATAAATAGGGAGTGTGCATTAAATTACGAAGTGGGTATATGAGCTGTGATTCTTTGGTACACCGCACTTCTGTTTTGAGGTTTTTAGGTATGCAAACACCTATCGATTTTAGGATGACAGCTCCCATTGCTACAAAGATGTCGTACACAAACATAAACTAAGACTGTTGTACTTTACAAAATATACTTTAATTTTCATATGTAATAAAAGTTTTCATCGATTTTTATTGCAAGCTGCTGGCAAAATGTGTTATCAGATACCTACTTTTAAACTGGCGTATAAAATCCTTACAGATTGTCATATCGATACGAAACGTGTTTCTAACAAATTAATTGGAATTGTGGCTTTTCGTCCAGAACCACTTCTTGCTACTCATTACCATATTCTGCAGCCCCAACTCTTTTCACTCCTTAAGGTAACTTGTCACTGACCTACCTATAAAAATATGGAAGTACTATTGTCCATATTGCACACGTTCTTCCGTAGATTTTTGACATAGGCTGTATTAGCCCAAATAAATCATAGGCTCTTAGAACATGTTAAGCCACCTTTACACTACAGAAAATGTATTTGTTTCTGTGGGTCAAATATGAAACATAGTCCATCTATGCGACGTGAAGGTAGCAGAACCGTTGTGCGGCTCAACCTCCTGCGTAATAGAAATTTTTATTTTTTTCTATGCTAAACCATATTGGAAAAGCATTTGCCCTATTTAAGGAGGATAGTTACTAATCTTGGTCGACAGTCCTGTGTTAATCAGCTCATATATATATATATATATATATATATATATATATATATATATATATATATATATATATATATATATATATATACATATATATATATATATACATATATATATATATATATATATATATATATATCTCCCAATATCTTTTTGCTCGTTATGTTTTCTGACGATAGTTCTTACAGTTGCCTCCTAGAGTAGCAGTGCATTGTGACATCCATTGTGTTTTTTTATGTCAATACTGTGTTTGACTTTATTGCTGGAAGGCCCCGAGATACGTTCAATCATTACATCTATTCAATAAGCAGGTTTACAATAAAATGATACGGTATATTGCCATGCATATAGATTGTCACGCAGTTAGCTTTTTATCAGCATGCTATCATTTTACTGCACACGCAAAATGTGGTTAGGGAGAGGAGTAACATGATGCCATAGTATTGTATGCATTAACAAAGAAGCATATCATCATCTGACCTATGATTCTTCGAAATTACTGAACAAACGTGCCGATACTGTGTCCATTTTTTCTGCTTTCGAGGCCTCTCGAAACTCTAAGAAGAGTCACACTGCACTAACTACTCAATTGTTTGTTCCTGTGGTCTTTGAAAAGAAACCGAATATACTTTCTTAGAGAGTACTATCATAATGTTTCAAAGCAGAAAAGCGCAAAAGCCTTCATTTGTATATTTTTTTAAAATTGTCCTCTTTTGATTATGCATGTAAAATCTTTGTACTATAAGTAGCAAGACCACACCTACATTAATTTGGTGTGAAAATAAAACTCAATGCATAAAATACTTTGCTTGAGAGCGTTCCGGGGCTGTGATCGGGGCGGGAAAGGGATCATCATAAGAAAAATAAAAAGCGGCATAAAAAAACACACACAAAGAAACAAACAAACAAAAAAAAGAAAAAAACAATCAAAAACAAAAACGAAAAAAAAAAAAAAAAAAAAAAAAACAAAACAAAACAAACAAACAAACAAACAAAAACACCCCCCCCCCCAAAAAAACCCCCAACCCGCATAAGGTGATCTAGAAACAGTTAGAATTAAAGCTGTGTGTGTGGCTTCAAAATGATTGTTTTATTACGCTGTGACCTGACAAGCAGCTACATGTTCAAGGGGGCCAGCCAAGAATCAACATATTACAGTCAGAAGCATCCTTGAGAACTGCATAGTTCAAACTTTGGTAGCAAGAAAAAAATAGCAACTATTTGGGTTGTTATCAAAATCGACGCCACATACGATCTGAGTGACGCACTCTCTCTAGTATTTGGTTATTCTGACGAAATGCACGTCTTTCTGGATTTCCGTGCTGTATCCCTTTTCACCTACATCTGTTTTTTTTTTTTTTTTTTTTTTTGTTGATAAAATTCATTATAGCTAATGTTGCTTTTACCTTTTGAAAATTATAAGGTTTAAAAGCTGCACGTTTTTATAGGGTATTGACCAAAGGTTTAAAGCTTCACAGGAATATGTTGCTTCTGCACCACAATATCTGTCAAATCTATTCATGCACTTATTTTCCCAAAGCACTGTAGAATGGTCGATATAAATACAAATCAGCAGTGCATTCTACGCAATATCTGTTCTATTTAAGCAATTACAAGATATATCAATATGTTAGGAAATGGAAATTTAGCATTTCGCTCAAAAACACAGTTGCTAACTCTTTCACAGCCACATCTTGTACAGAGTCGACAGCTTTCCTCGGTGTGCTTCGGCCGCAGTGCACCAAGAGCGTACTGTGGGAAGTTGTTGTCCTGGGTTATTATGTTCTATGTACCTTCAGGTATGCTGTTGCGTGAATGAAATGCCTTTTTTACTAAACAGTTCTATCAAGCACCCCTGATGCAGCGCCCTTTGTTACATGTTGCCCAACTTTAATCCAAGTTGGCACTAAAAGAGTTGATCTAATGTAGTTCATATTGTAGTATAATGTAAGGATGACTTAGAAAATAAGGCAACTTAATCCAGTTGCTTTTGTGTTGCAAGTTATGGGCAATAACCTTAGAGATATTCTAATCGACTTTGACTGCAACTCTTCATTGCAAATATTTTCAGTCTCATCGTTTATCTTTTGTATTGTCCTCTTTACCCATGGATTCCTTCACTGTTGCTACACTGTTCTCCGAGAAGTCCCAGCAAGAAGTACACTATTATCCATAAACATGGTACATGCGTCTGGATTTACAATTGGTACTGATGTAGCTTGTCTGGTGCCAATATGGAGTAAATTCCAAGTCAGGCTAGCATCTTTTGCAAAAGTGTGTTTCCTGAAGCTTTTTTTCCCTTTGAGCAAGGGAAGGCAAGGGCCTGTAGATGATAGGGTTAAATAACTGTGATTTTGTTTCATGCAGGAAAATTATTGGGTAGGATATTCAGGGGGATTGATTGTGTAACACATTGAATAGAGGAACACAGCTGTCATACGTCCAGCTGTTTTCCATTGTAGTCCAAGGCTGTCAATCCAGGGCTTCAGCTATTGGTGTTAACTTTGGAACAGCCAAGACGTGCGAGCAGCTCGTTTATACATTTTTAGCAGATATATTTTAGCAGCATTGTCCCAAATACAGGACACAATAATGGAAATGAGGCAAGGCCACATGATTGAACAAAACCTTTGTATGATAATGACAGATATTTTGAAATACTATTTTTGCTGGCAGAGCTTGGAATGGACTTTTTTGAGGCTTGAATATAAATGTTCAGTTCGCCGTCTAGCCAAACACCAATACATTGATGAGTTTGTACCATTTCACTGCTCTGACCCTCTACTGAAAGATTCAGAAGACGTAAAGATAATAAAATAATCAAAACTCTAAAAAAATTTGGCATTGCCCTGAAGTTATATCGGGGTTAATTTGCACCTTATCCTTTAATAAAGATTAGTTCGAATTAGGGCCATATTATTTAAGGCACAATCTCAAACCCCAAACGTAATTAGGTATAATGACATTTTACTGTGGTATTTAGATGACCAGAATAATTATCACAATTCCCTAATTGTACATAATACAACATGCCTTAGCACAGGATGGGGTGATTTGAGCAAACATCATTCTCTTTTAGTTTAAGATTTCTAGAGTGTTGAAACACTTTTCTACTCCACAATTCTTGATTTCTCATTTGTCTTCCCAATTTCAAAACGTTTTGTAACACAAAATATCTCGGTTTACTTGTAACTTCAATATGTTGACTTCAACACATACAGCTGCAGATGCACTAGTTTGCTTGATGGCAAGCCTGCTTTGCCTGTCACAGGACACTTTTAGCCAATGGATGAAGTAGGTTTTACTAATCATCCTAGTGTCTCCACCTACACCAGGTAAATAACAGGGGGAAGGTAAACAGTGGCGACACCTATAGGTGACAAGCTGTATTGGTTGGCGTACATATTCCGTGTCCCTTTTTAAGTGACACAGTTTTATTCACCTGCAATCGCACTTCATACTTGTTCAACAAGCAAATTTGTATCGGTTATTTTCTGCTTGCATACCCAACCATCTACGGGTTATGATCGGCATGAATTTGTTCACTTAATGTCGATTCAGTCTGTCGTTTTACTTGCAAATTTTCTTCAAATTGATTTGATATCTCTTTCAAATATTAGTGAATGTGCTTCCATTCACCTTGCTATTTATATGCCGGCGTTTTCTCGTTTTTTTTTTTTTTAAACCAGTCAAAATATAATGGAAAGGAACAAATGTAAACCGCTAAGCAAGCTATTGTGGATCCTGGAAATATAGTATACTTTTTATCCTTTCCCCCACTCACATTTTCCAGAAATATAGAGATTTCTTGAGTCAATATTTCTCATATAGAGAAATTTTGGAATATATATAGATATGGTGATGGTTTCCTTACCCCTCGTACTTAACTTTTCAGGGGGAGGCAGAGTTAAGGGCAAATTGAGAAACTATTTCTTAAATCGTATCAATCATTTTTTATTTCACTTGCAGCAGGAGGGTCACAACAGAGCCCTTTGTAGCTGCCTCCTTACCTATATACTACAAATAATTGTAAAACGTGGACAATGAAATATAGCCCCTTGTAAGTTGACAAAGTTTTTCTTAAATTTCAAGTAAAATACCCTTCATGTGATTGGTCAATAGCCATGTGTTATTTTGTCTTGGTTCCACGACAGCCTTTGACTCAGGTGCCTGAGCATGGAGCATTTGAACGGCAGCTCGTTATTTTGTATATCTTACCTTTCTGGTTGCCAAAAATGAAACATACCTTGAATTAATGTTTCCTGAAAATATTGTGTATATATTCCACTATTTTCCGTTAATAAGCTTGAATGATTCAGATGTTCTTATATTTATAGCAAATTCAACGCCGAAGCAGAGCAAATGCTTGCCATGACGCTCAGTAGGGAACCCCATATCGCGTCATCACGTTAGTGTTAAACCATTTAGATTAAACTTGTTTAATTAGCCATGTGTGAATAGATAATTAGCCACATACTTGAATTTCATTACACTTAGACTGATGCGTTTGCGTTTCTCCAGTTTGGCTTGGACGCATGCACGATCCTGACACAGTGGAATCCCCAAAACCCCGGTGTACGTCGATTCATAAGCGGTTCTAAAGACTTTGATAACAAAGTAAGATTTTCAATACAAAAATGATGACCACAGCAGTGGGGGATAGACGAAATGTCACCCGTCGAAACAATTGTTTACCCGGACCTTCGGTCTATGGCATTGATGTTTTTTGGGATGACAGTCTGTCGCCCACTATCCTGGTCACGCTTCATATATATGGATTAATGGCAACGCATTCAATTCCAAAATGAGTTTTTAATTTCATTTTGTATAATAGACCAGTTCATAGGACTCGGGTTTATTCGGTTCACTTCGGAATGCGCTCCCTGCATTGTTTACATTTTGTGCTCGACCACGCTGGCCGGATTTAACGTGAACGGTTAAGAAAGTAAAACACAGGATGTGCTTGGGTTTAACGAAAAATCAAACCTTCAGCAAACTAAACATGCACATTTCACCACTGATGTGACATTTAGGTAAAAGATTTGCACTGTTCAGCACAATCCATGCTGTAATCACTATCGTTAGCCATGGCATAGGTTTTGGACATTTGAAAGCGTGGGCCCGACTCGGCCACTTGCTGATTGGAGGACAATCAGGCCAACAATGGAATGCATAATTAACTAGGGTCCAGAAAAGGTAAAATTCGGTATGAACAGGTCTGTTATACCATAAGTGTGTAACGACATAGAACAAAACACCACTTTCTGTGGTAAAATCTCCGTTAAACCATTCGCTACTTACATTGGCCAATTTTTTTTAATGAAATTCAACAATTTGGAACCCCCAGTTTTGTTAAGATCTTACATCATCATTTGCATAATAACAGGTTTCATATTTACCTTCAGATGCATATTATCATCCCTCACCAATTCCGTTATCGAAAGCAGTTTACAGTCTTTATATATTTATCAATTCTCGAAAGTACATTTTTTTTGTCTGGAGGTTACGTTTGGGAGAAGGGACTGCATTGCTTGCCTGTGGAATTGAACTGGCCGAAACCAGGTGCTTGACATAAAACGCGCCAGTCATCTGGAAATTTCACAACAATATAAGGCCATTAATAGTTGGCCACCCATATACAAAAAGATGACCGCATTTTACGCCATCAATTTCAAATGCTACTGAAATATCAATCGGATGGTATGTCTATGTCATTGGTTGGGTGTAGAAAGTAACTTTGCCTGAATCGAAGTTCACAGGAATACTTTCCTAAACAGGTGTTTTTCATCTCTTTCCTGACGTGACCTTTTTCTTCGTCAGTGATACAGTGGGCTTATTTTTTTATGATGCCAGCCCCAGCTGCAGTTAAGCTCAGTTACCCAGGGCTGGTTGACGTCCGTAAAGGCTAAAGCAATGCAAACACCAGCTCCGGCAATCTAAACGTAAATTTGGCGGGGCAACATAGTATGGGTTTGGTGGTGAATTTTAACTTGAGTCGCACAGTTGGTAAAGGGGGGCTGGTTTCCCCCAGGAAGTGGACATCATGTCGGAGTCTACCGAAAAGCATTACATCCATTACACATCAATGCTTATATGATATAATTAAGTGTATTTCTACCGAAAAGCATTACATCCATTACACATCAATGCTTATATGAAAAAAAAGTGTATTACATGTTTGTGAGACATATTTTAGATTTTTAATGTTTTTAGCTTTTTTTTTCGTTTCCAACATGCACACAGCCACAGCAGGTCACAAATGGGGCTTTGATCATTCTCAATCTATGCGATTAATTATGAACAAGACTGTTTAGGTCATACATGAAGATTGTGAAAAAAACAAGCAAATCTTTTTTCATAATCACGCAACAATCTGATTTGATTCTTTGATCCATCACATTTAATATCTTTTCTATCAATACAAGTTTAGGTCAAAGGACGCTAAATGGATTATTCCTGACAACTTCAATCACTAGTTCTTTCGAGTAATAACCGGACAGCTACTCTCCTGCCTTATCGGATCAGCAGAAAATGTCAAGTGATCTCTCTTGACGATTGTTGTTCTCCAGTAATTAGCGATTAAGAACCTGCAGCTCTGGCAATAGGTCCACTTTCAACTATGCTTACTCTGCTTGAACAATACAGGATAGAGAAGAAAAGACTCTGGTCTACCCAACCATTCATGATTAGGATAGCGTTGATAGTAAAATAACTGCAAAAGGTAGACAAAACGCGACCTGTCGAAAGCTTCATTTATATCCCAGTGTCATGAGACAATATCTACCAAAACTGAGTATACTGAGCGCAAAAGCAACGATTCTCGAGGATAATTCTTTGGTCCTAGTGCGTATTAAAGACTGTCATCCAGTTTAAGCTGAACATAGTCCTTCTACATTAATCGTGCGCCGGTTGGAAGACCTTACTACAAAACGTCTTCAGTTATCGACCAGAAACCAAGTAAACCGAATCTGCCTGATAAACTTAAACAGTGAGTCTAGACCACTTATGGCCTTACAGTGCTGCTTCAGCATGTACAATTTCGAAGTCCTAGTCAAAACATTTTTGAGTTACGATCTGTGAACGGAATTTTGCAAAATTCACCCTTTAACCTTGAAAACGTGTCAAGATCTCCCATGTTTGAACTTAACCTAGGCTTTAAAATGGTATATGGGTGAACCTAGCCAAGGCATTTAAGTCGCCAATGCTCTGTATTATCCAAGGCAGTTTATTGGTACACAGTTGCCCGTAGTTTGGATCTATTACGGCAAAATGTTTTAAGGTATCACCCAGATTGCGTACAAATGGAAGGTACCTGCTATCACCCGAGGGTACTCTCCTTTTAGGCAGTGCTTCAATCACCTTCAATCTGCCTTCCTTAGTTCTAACAACAAACGCAGTCGCGCTGGCAAGAGCCTATGCACAGGGCACCTGTGGTTTTACCAGTGTACTATATTGGATGACATGCCAGACCTGCGATAGGTTAATAAATGTTATATTCGTCCATTAATTATAGCTGCATTACCCAGAAAGCTGGTGAATGCTGACTGGTGAATTATTCTATCTAAATCCGCCAACGAGAGGTGCAGTCATCTATCGTTATGCCAAGTTTCAAGTAATTTCCATACGAAGCACATTGATACTGGTCAATAGTTTGCACGTGAAGCAAACTTTTCCAACTGACCTCCTCTGTTTTCTATTGTTTGAAAAGCCGCAGCAATAATAATTGGATAAATACAAAACTGACTGTGTCTGAATACTGATCGCCACTCGTCTGAATCTGGTAGGGATTTGTACTTCTTTGGGGTTAACTGACCTTTCGCCAAATTTTAACCAGACCCCTTTTGTTTTGCCAGTACATAGTGTAAAAAATGATGGCTTTGGGAGGGGATATCACACCAGTAGATAAACACCCACCGAAGGAAAAAAAGATTTGATGTAATAGCGTCAAAGCTGTACTAAATATATTCGTCCTTATTTTATAAAAAGGCAAGCCCCATGATTTAATATCTGTGCATTTAAGGCAATAAGCTCATTTCAAAGGAAAAATGGCCAGGTATATGAATCAAATAGAAGTCCAGGAAACTTCTCAGAGCTATTATGTCTCAAAGGTGATTGAAATCATACATTAAAGGGAGCGCATATCTACACTTACTTTTGATGATATATGTTATTTCAAATTTAGCAGACTGTTTCGAAATATTGGTTATATTTAGAGCGGCAACAATAAGATTTAGAAATGCATCGGTGATAAACATATTCAAAACATATATGCACACATTTCATAATTAGGTTAAACTCTCCAATGCAGTATTGACACGAAGACCTTGCATTTTTGGACATTAAATATATATGCTTCTTTGTAAAGAGCATCCTGATACTGGGCAGGAAGAAATAAAAGAGATGGTGGTGTTGACCTGTCTGGTGCATTTTGACTTGCCTTGAAAATCATTGCAAATGATAGGCCTTACCCTTGGCCTATTGTTGGCTTTGAACAGAAACCTTCAACAGTCGAAACTACCATTTCACTTGAAATCCGAGAATCTTTTATGGGAAAACCTCATCAACTGTCTGACACTGGTATAAAGTTACTCAGAACACCAGGCTGAATGCTTTTATAGTTGGTACAAGTTTCACACCATGCCTACCGTTTCTATTCACAACCAGTTGTTGATGACTTTTTCATCATCATTGGAACTAATCTCCCATTGGTCCATTACATGAATAGCAAACAAGTGGCGAAATTGCAGTAGAGAATTTGCTCCGATTCAGAGTCTACTTTGCAGTTCATATCAAATGTGGGCATGTGGGAAACAAAAATCTGTAGTTGGGTAACAGTTGTAGATAGCGTTTGGCACTCCGTGTTTGATTTTTCTTCATTTTCACTTGGCAAGCATCGCAGAAACCAGAAATTACAACAAATCATACCCCAACCTAGTCTGCAACTGCTACCCACTGGCAGATTTTCTATCTGTAAAAATGGTGTGCAGTTTAGGCCACATAAATAATAAACGTGTCAAGCGCATCATACATTAATTAACTGGTAGCACTAGGTATACGATTTTTTTCTCAATATGGTATATTGGATCAGATGCACGACACAGATTCCTTTATATATTTTCATATTGATGTAACACCAAATCTATTTTTGCTTTTATTTTTAGCGCAAGATGCATTAACTAGTGTATAACTATTAAACGCTGCACGCTGAATGGGCCTTATTACTATTAAATGTCTGGCACTAAATTGGCTATCATCAGCTGGAAAACCACTCCTGTAAACCTGTTTGTTTGGTTTTTGTACTGTGCATTGATGTTGATAATTTGACTGCTATGCTATGAGAATATAGAAACCAAGAGGAGTAATTCTACTATCTGTAGCATTTCCAATAACTTTGTGGACATTTGTAACATTGCCATTGCCAAAAAATCAGATAACATCCATTGTTTGCATTGTGACAGTGGAGTGTAAGGCCCTTCAATACAGCAGAATTAGACTGATTAGCCTTCAATCTGAGAAGGGAACAACAGAGCCAGCTACTGAAAGAAAGTGAAATCACTTGAGCTGTTTCATTTCAGGAAAAAGGGGAGGTAAAAGAGTATACCTGGTGATCTCTTCCAATCCCCTGTCAAAGAAGCTTCCTGTTATATAAATATTCGTTGGAGGACAGAAGATCAGCCTTCCATCTACTGCACAGAGACATCGGTTGTTTTATGGACTCGCATGCTACGATGGCAGCACATAAATTATCTGTGTGCCAACAGCTTATACACATTACAATATCATCTGGATTTGGAAACATCTGATCAAGACTCATTGGGTACCATCATTCACGCTTTTGTAACATCTAGGCTAGACTACTATAACTCCCTATTCAGTGGACTGCCATCATCACTCATCGATCATCTGCAGTGTATTTAAAATGCAACAGATCACCTTCTGACGGGTCACTCAAAGTATGACCACATAAATCCAGTGGTGTACTGTCTCCACTGGCTACCAGTAGAGCAGACGATTGAGTTCAAAGAACTGACTTCAGTATTCTAGGGTGTGAATGGCCAAGCTCCACAGCGCATTCAACATCTAATTAGTCCCTATAATTTATCAAAAAAACTCCCTGCGTTCCTTGTTCCAGTCGTTGCTGTATGTTCCTTATACTAAGTCTATCATGGTCCAGAATCGTGCCTTCAGTGTTTGTGTGTCTAAACTGTGTAACGACTTGCCATTTGTGCTTAGGTCCACAATAAGATTTATTGTTTGTAAAAAGCAGCTTATAACACATCTGTTTTCTGTGTGTTTTAGCTAGTGAATCAAATATGGCTTGCAACATATGTCTCTGAAACAAAAATTATCCTTCACTCACAAATGCCACTCATGTTATTAAAGGTAGATATATAAAATATCATAATGTTTCTTCTTGCTGCCAATTGGCAGGATTACAAAATTTTAAGAACAGTTGACATACACTGTGTTCAGAGTGGGGTCAGATACGCCCAGAAATAGCTTAGGGGTCAGAAATTGTAAAAGGACCATTGTATCAGTTAACATATTATGCAAAACTATTGGCTACAATCAGAGATATGTATTTGGAACAAAAGTGACCCGACAGTGCGTTTTCCAGTTCTTAGCAATACGAAAATGAGAACATGCCTGTCATACAAAATAGACCACTTCATTTACATTACTAAAGTCATTCAAGACGGAATTACCAATCACGTTTGCTATAAATAATACGGAAAGTTTTGCATTATGTTTTTGCTGTTAATACAACGTTCCTTTGGTTGCATTACAGCAATAAAGCCCCCATGTATATATGACAGATAGAATACCCGAGTGTCAATAAATATTATTTGCACCAAGGGAACTATAATAGTGCAAACGTAAGCCTAAGGTATCAACAGCCTTTTGAAGTTTTAACCTCTGCTATAGAAGTTTTTTTAAATATGAGCTTATTTAGGCATATGTAATATGGCTTCATATTTTGTTCATATGCGTGGTTTTCTTTCAGTAATTAATGCATAAATAATTATGTACCGAGTGCAAACATCAGTTCATATAGTCTGCTTCAAAGAAGGTTAGCTTCAAAGTGGTCACATGTTTTTAGCACAGGGTATACTAATATCGAGGATTTGGAACTACTCAGTATCTACAATTCTGTTCATTTCTGTGGAATTCTTCTGTTTTTAACACTTAATTAATACTGTTCGGCGGCTGACTTCAAAATTGTCATTGATGGTTGATGACTAAAAGCTCACAGGAAAGTTGTTTAAGAAGCTGAATGTATTTACATCCAACAACCATCTCCACAAGACATGTTTAAAGATTGCTCAATGGAGGTCATATTAAAAGAAAAAAAAACTGTAAGCACACAACAATCATGGCAATCATTTAACCTTTTTACTACCGGGTACAACATTTCTGGGATAAAATGAATCAGTGTCACCATTATATAGTTCAATTCCTCATGGACTGACATTTTAAAGTAACACTTACATGTTATATTTAAAGTAAACACCTTTTACAGCATGTTCTGCATGATGCAATTCGTATCCAGAGCACGCCGAGGAAAGCTGTTGACTCAGGCTACATTTCTCGCACACGGCACACAAAGGGTAAAATTGAGGTAGTGTTAAAAGGGTGAGCAAAATTTAAAATTTAAAATAGGTATTGATCAACATTTACAAACAGTGTTTGGACCTACTCAATTAACAGACAGTTTTATTGTCAGAAAAATGGTCACACATGGCATCATAAATATAATCAATGTGCATAGTAATTCCCATACAAAGCTGATGTCCCAGTTGTTCATCTTTGTAGTTGGCTTTAGTATCACTGAGAAAATACAATGAATAGCCAATGCCAGTCTATGATGTGTTTAATGTTGATTGTCACTGTGAAAACGTATGAACAATGAATAACGACCTACTATGTTTTCAAAATACTTTTAACAGAGATGAAGCAACTTTCATCATATTTATAAACTATAGTTCTTTTGGCATCCATTCATCTACAATCATTAGCTTGGCATATTTTATTTTGAAAAAGGACTGCTGATGAAGCGAATCAATGATTTTGTTGGTAAAAAGAGTCAAAAAATGTCTATGCCTGTCTTTTTGTTGCTTAGTGTATGATTAAGAATCGTTGTAATATATTTATATGCAATTTCTCGAAATAAGTTTCGCGCATAATGGTTTGAGTTGGCTGAACCCAAATATTTACTAATTCTTGTTAAGTCCCTAATAGATAAAGACTTACAGGCTGTGTACCCGTAGCCAATACTTTTAGAAAAATATTTAAATAAAGCTTTAGCTCAGTCTTTAGTCATTTATTTCTTAGCAGTCTATGGTTAAGATATTTTCTTCTACCATGGCTGTGCCTCTTTCTCTGGATTTCTCTTCGTTGAGAGTGGAACGGAGTTAAATCTCGCTGAGGACTATCAAAGTGTAATTTTCTGATCTTGTAAAAACCCAACATTCTCTCCTGTAGACCAAAAGGGCATACTGAATGTAAAGTTTTAATCCAAAATTATTCCAGGTGTCTTAATGCATGTTTAATTACTTGTTTATCAATGGTTAAGGTCAGTTCTACATAATCTATAATTTATATCCTACAACTTGAAAGATATTGATCAACAGGATTAAAACTGTTACAAATGAATGAATTTGACTGAACCTTTTTTAATGTATGTTTTGTACTGACTGAATCTTTGCTTTTATGTAGTATATAGCATATTGCACATCACATCTGTTACATGAAAATAACATATGAGGTGAATGTGGTTGAAATAGTTATAATTTTGGATCAAATTTCTGTTAAAGGTGCAGCTCTTTTGTAATAGTTTTGATTAAAGAGGCTGTACACAATCTTTGACAGAGACATTTGTTCTCAAACTTCAATTCAAAATCATTGCTCAAAACTCCGAATCGTTATATTTCACTGGATGAGAACATGTTATTTTAATTGGAAAAAGCAGAATTTTACTGACCCGTGTTCTGTTAATCATTCTAACAACCTGTACCCAGATACGTCTTCAACAGAATCCAAATCATAAAAGATTAAATGCAAAGTGGGCATGGACTGTCGATCTGACCTGCAAACGCATTAAGCCTAAAAAGCACAGATCGGAGATCGACGAACTATGATTCGCAACGTACATCTTAGAACAGAATTCTAACCTCAAACTGATATCATATGCATGAGCACCATAAATTGGATACAAGGTCTTGTTATAGTATTGGGCGAGGGCTCTCAGAAATGTCGTGTCACGGTTGGACATTTGTGTGCACTGCAAGGTTTTCATTTTAATAACGGCAAAGTGGTTAGTAATTTGCTTCTCGCTCCAAATGCAAAAAGTCCGCTAGTATAAGCTGCACACAATGAAATGAGTCAGGGAATGACACTGAGATCCCGACACAATGTATTCAAACACGTTCGACCATAAAAAAAATGGACACGTGCATTGAATATGAATTTACATATCAAGTTAGGTGTCAGACCAAAAGATGTAAACGCACCAGTAATTATAAATGATATTTTGACAAAGCAGTCAGCAGTTCAGCCGCTGGATGAAAACGCAGTTTAACTGTAAGCATTTGTTGCTAGGACATTGGACCGTGAAATGTGCACGTGGCCTTAAATGTTAAGTTCTTCCTTAAAGTTTCTTCAGCCCGCTCAGATCCATGAAGAAGTGTTTAAGGGAACGTTTACACTATGTGTTCAATATCCCAAAACGCGAAATTTGTCGGAAGAAAAGCGCTGTCTTGTCCATTCAGTCAAGAAGCACACTTCCTCACCACAACATGTTGCTTATCAGTGATTGTAACGGATTATCATCATGTGTTGCTAGACCATAGCTCAGCTCGGTACATATTTGTAAAAAATAGATTGGTTTGTTTTCCACATCTTACAATACTATTCCCGGTTATTTGGTGCACTTCTATTCTTGCAAGTAGAAGAACCTCCTTCTCTGTCGGTTATGGCTTTTGGACCACACCAAGTGTAAGGCGAATTCATCATAATATGACTTCGTTACCTAGCAAAGAATCAATCTGTCAAAACTGAGACACCATGCTCGGAACCATGCCATATCACCTAATAGTACTAAATACACATCTGACCTTCTATCATTTTTAATGATACCTTTGTTGGCCAAAAACTATAAGATGCCTTACTTATGTGCTCCTCCGCCGTGTTTAGGTGAAGCATTTGTCCTGTTTTGGCAGTTTTGAAAGAAAGCAATGAAAGATATTTGGCACATTTTTACGACCTATTTTTGTGGAAATTGTGATATTGCAGCCTTGTGTCTCTAACGAATGATGGCTGCCATATTGCTTCAAAACCCCAAACGGAAAACAAATGTAAAGATCCTTGAAAAAAATACCTTTTTTGATAATATATGTGCTTTTTTTTTCAAATTTAATTGTTTTGTCTAAATGTAAATATTGGTATTAGGATGCGGAAAAAAACCTTGAACTCCAAAAACAAAAAAAAAACAAAAAAAAACAAACTTTTTGGATCATATATGTGCCCTTTTCAAATGTAATTGGTTTGCCTAAATGTAAATATTCGTACTGGGCATAAAGGGATGGGTGGTTTATTTGTCATATTGAGCATTCACTTACGCGTGTAATTGCTGCCTTGAACCAAACCACGAATTCCATATTGAAGAGAATGTCTCACTACAACAACAACAACAACAACAACAACAAACAACCAACAACAACAACAACAATCAACAAAAAAAAAAAGACACAAATACAAATACATTACCAATTAAAAAATGTATTTTACTCAGCATAAGGCTCGAAAACGTATACAAGAGCCCGGAGCATACAACACGACGCCTCTGGAGATTCTAACCTACCCATTTATTTCAACACATACAAAGACAAAATTACATGCGTCATTAATCTGTCAAACTATGTGCCCGGAGTTCTTAGCAGGTCTTTGGGCCGGATCACCCAAGCGCAATGAGGGCATGTGGTTTGACAGATGTGCTTGACAAGAAGAAAATTTGTGTTTATCTCATGTGGTCCATAAGTAAAATAAACGATAAGTTCCCATCGCGTATTAACAATTTTTAATTACATGGAACTACATAATATTTGCATTGCGCACAATGGTACGCGTAGTAATCTTATCCATCACTTCGCAAGGCACACCCATATATTGGCTTCCTAAGTGACCCTACAGCAGTACGAGTTTGGCTAACGCCGGTAGCAGGCACAACAGACGAAAAGAAGACACAGTGGGAGTTAAAGCAAGAGTTATGTTTTCATTGTACGACAGAGGTCCTTGGAATGAATCAGAATTATCTGGGGGGGGGGGGGGGAGGGAGGGTGATACTACACATAGTTGTCTGCAGTTTACGACTTTGCTGTACGTAGTACATTTATTAACAGACTGCATATTCAGGTTCTGACCAATTT
>OZ026624.1:73764370-74049370 GCA_964020975.1 Hermodice carunculata
GGGATTTCCCCTGCAGTTTTTCCAGTGTTATCCCTGTGGATGTCTCTTGCATGAGAACTACTTAGGTGACCAGCATGCTAGACTTCGAATTTTGCCATGGAGAACATGTGTTCTCTCTGCTGTATTTCAGAAAAAAAAGGTAAGTAAGGCGCCGGCAGGAATCGAACCCACACTGATTTCCACAGGTTGAGTTGACTGCTCTAACATATACACCATGTAGTGCGACCTGCTCCTTGATGCACGTGTTGTATCTCTTAGCATGCTTAGTGGATCGTGACAAGGAAGACATGGCACACGGCTGCACAGGCAGGTCAAAAATAAGTTCTATACTGTTTCTTGCATAAAGGTGGTCAAAAGGGTTTCACACTATAAAATTGTGCCAGTGACAAAAGAGGCATTAAATAGGAGATACCACTTGTTATTGGGATGTATCATGGAAGCCTGTATTATAAATCCCTCCCGCAATGTGGTCGGGATTTATAATGCAGGCTTTTAGAATATATCCCGCTAACGCGTGGTATCTCCATTTCTGATTATTTCAACAGGCTGAAGCGACTGTTCTAACCACTACAGCAGCCACTGTGACCTGGGCATTGAGGCACGTTTTGTATTTCTTAGCTTGCTCAGTGGAGTGTGATAAGGAAGACTTGACACGTGGGTGCACAGGCAGGTCAAAAATTAGATCTATACTGTTTCTTGGAGAAAGGTGGTGAAAAGGAACTCCAACTATAAAATTGTGGCAGCGACAAAAGAGGCGTGGTTTAAGTGAGAGTTATAACATGAAAGGAGACGATTATGGCTTATAACTGTCGAGTGGCGAAGCCACGAGACAGTTGTAATAGCCATAATCGTCTCCTTTCATGTTATAACACATTTGTCATTGGCTGGTAGGAATGGTCATTTGTGTTTAGGTCGGATCAGTGATTTCATGATTGAAAGCGTATTATCTGTCAGTTAAGTAATCAAATTCCTACACACACGTGTGACAGTGTCATTTCACTTCTGAGTCACTTCATTCGTGATTTCGCTCAGGCGTTCAGGTAGTTCGTGAATCTGCTAGCTGCCACAAAATGGAAGATGACGTGCCTCTAATTGAACTTGATAATATTGCAACTCAGCAATTATTTTTCCAAAGAAATGACGGCACCGGCAGTACTGGGAGGTATGTTGGTTTTTATTTGTGGTGTTTTTACAATTTCACAATCAAAGTTTACATTGCTTTCATGATATGCTACTGCATCAACACTACTGACCCGGAGACGTTTTGTGGCTGATGGTATAATGCGTGCTGATTCTTGAATGGAAAGTTTTTATCATGGAAATTCAGGTGAATCATTTCAAATTTTATTGTTAGACATTGAAAGGGTTAATTTGGAAAGAGTGAGTTATAGGTTTTACTTAATTCACTCTTTTTGCGGGCCCTTTTTGCAATTATTGAGGGTGAAGGTCAGCCCAAAAAAGCTGCATTATAAGGTTTCATAATTTACATTCTTTTTCATAATCAATGGTTATGGGATATAATCAACACTTTTTGAGCCTTATGATTGGCTAATTCCTACCAGACATATGACAAATAGGAAATATTACTTGTTATCGCGATGTATTCTGATACCCTGTATTATAAATACCCCCTCCCCCCCCCCCACGTGGTCGAGATTAATAATGCAGGCTTTCAGAATACATCCCCATAACGCGTGGTATCTTCTATCATAATGTGTATTTCAAGAGGAATGACATGTTTTGAGAAAACACAGGGGAAATGTCAATGATTTACAAATGAGATCAGCACAGGCGAATGCTTGTTTAAAAAAGAATTAAATAAAGTAGAAAAGTGTCCTAAGGCTACGCATTTCTTCACCTGTCACTGTGGCCATTACAACCAGAAGGATGTGAAATACATGGATGAACTTGTATACTAGTTATAATACTAATGGATATACAGACAACGTATCGTCAGTTTGACAACGAACAATGCCAATTTTCAGTACGTCAAGATTTTCCGATGCACTTATACTCATATTTATTATATGTCAATTGCTAGTTATATTACCTTTCATAACAAAGTCAAACACATTTGAACATTTTGTGCATGACACAAGTGTAATATTTGGCAATTATCATTTTCACCAAGTCAGCAGTGTAAGACCGGCACACCAAAGGATACACGGACAAACCAAACCTCCAGATGTTTTCAGCTATATATAAATGCTGGTAACTCTTAATGTAAAGATTGATGATATATTCTGGATTCCTTTTTTTATTTGGGGTGGGAGTGGGTTGTTCGAATTCTTCCCAATTACCACCATCGTTGTCCATATTAGGATAAAATCTAGACTCCTGAAAAAGTTTTGGGCGCTATGCAGCCAAACAAATTTTCCAGAATTCATATTGTGTGCATGACAAACGAAAAAATTCAAATAAGACTGAAAAACTGTCAAGTTTAACTATATGTACAGTAGTTAGACCTATGCGGAAATAATTTCAACCATATGGGATACTGGTCCAGTTCAGTTAACACAGCAAAATTGCATGTTTTTCATGTACGCATGAACAAAATTTCAAATAGCTAAGGGTTTTTTTTCTTCAAAACAGTAGGTGTTTCTCGGGATTTTAACATTTGCCCTGGTAACTCAGTGAACGGACACCTGAAACCTTGCAAAATGTTAGAATAACGATGACCAAACATGAGAATCTATGCCAGTTCCCAAATAATTGTGGCTATGCAGCTATGCCGTTTCTCTGATCCAAGTCAACGCTCTAGACAAGTTGAAATAAAATACTGTGTTTGAGTTGACTTTTCGGGAAAATAACCGCAAATGATGGCCACTTTCTCGATAAAATGTTTCAGCCTGGGTCAATCAATTTTTATAAGGGGAGGGTAGATTGAAAGTACTTCTTTTGCTTAACATATTTCAGGGTTTGGCCTTTTTAGTTGGGTCTGTTAGGTTACCGGAACCACACATTTGTTTTTGTTATGCCTCAGGTAACTTGGACATTTGTTGAATCAAGTTCTAAATAGATGTTCTTTCCCCTCCTTCACATCACTCCTTTTGAAGTCGGTTTAATTTGTTACCTGGGCAAAACTGGAAGCACTTGTATTATAAAAATAAACATTTACGTATTTACGTCATAACTGAGTAATTTTGAGTTTAAGCCTTAGTGCCAAACAATATCGAATGTGTTGGACCTTTCTTCATTACCTTCGTGTAGTTACCAAGAAGAGGTCCTTATACCAAATCCTGGTGACTTGTATGTCTATTTTAGCTGAACCAATATGATTTTCGTTTTTGATAAATCTAGATTCTAAAAACTTGAGTGATCGAGAAAAAAGAATACTACAAAATAATATCGATAAACAGCTACCAAGTGACCTGCTTCGATATCTGTTAGGGTCTCTTGCACTTTTGTCTTGTATAATAATGTAGGTCTACTGGTTTTCTTAGTGCGATGGGTAGCTTGGAGAAAACTACAATTAAATAATTTGTACAACAGATGAGTTATTTTGTTTACGGCCTTTTTTTAACATTTAGCTGAAAATCATATTTTTTCCTTGGTTTTTTCCATTTTTCTAATTTCCCTAGTTTCGGACTGAATGTGCTTCATCCAAACAGCATGGCGTAACTCAGTGAATCTCTTTTTAAATTTAGCACCGATTTTGGATTTAACAAGATGGTTAAAAGATGATTCACGCGCCCCAGGCCGGTTTCACATGACCTTTGAAAAATGTCTAAGCCAGGCGTGGGTATCATCTTTTTCACATGGGTTTAATTTTGGCGCTGTGACCTTGCTAAGCTTATTAAGAGGTGGCTAAAATGTGTAGTATCTTTCTCTTTCAGAGTCAGTAAATTTTACATGATATCACGCTTAAATTGTTTTTGGTAGTATGTTGATAATTTCAGACTTTTGATTTATTGCACTTGCCTGGCAAGGCTTTTGATTTTTTTAAGATTCACACCTATTGTTCTTACATATTTAGGTAGACACCTCTGGCGAACTTGGGTCTCCTTTGCAATTTAAGAGCTAATGGGGCAGCTTTATACAAATATGACCACATAAAAGGTGAAGCGAGGTTGACACCAATGGGCTTCCGTTAGATAGAGTTACAATCTGATGTCATGCTTTTGAATTGATCTTGGGTTTGGTTTCGGACCGAACAACATGCTTGTCAATTTACACATATAATTCTTGCACCACGGTTTCAATATTTGCTGAAGTTTTTACCCCAATGTTTAAGATCCCACAAGCGGCAAGATACTAATTTATTCAAAACTGGTTTTTCATGTGCAGATTCTGTTCTCAGTAATTGGGAGGCATTTAAAAAGCAGGAGTGACCTACAGTCAACTGTATACTATATAGGACAATGGTCCAAGACATTAGACAGGTCAAATACTTTAATATAAGTAAAATCACACAACAGCGACTCGTCACAAATTACATAATCGATATGTCCTGGATTCTTGACCTTTTTCGTATAACAAGTGCATTTTCCACTTCAATTGCCAAGCTTTCTGCCATTCACAATTCTCATTCCTGCTGTATGCAAAGAGAGAGCGAGAGCAGACCTTTGCCATGCTCGTTAATTTTTGTTTTATCTGCATTTGTTCGTTAATGGCCTATATTCAAGATCAGCATGAGGTAGCGGAAGTGATGGCTTCTGATTTGTCTGACCTAGCAAAGTCATTTTCAACGTTCGCAGATGCACTAAAATCGCCTATAACAATACACTCCCCTCCATTGGGTTTATATTTACACATGTCACCGAATAAAGGAACAAAAAATCACTGTCTGAGCATTAAATATTGTAATATATAGACAGTGCACATACACACACATACATATACATATATATATATATATATATATATATATTTATATTATATATATATATATATATATGTATATATATATATGTATATATATATATATATATATATATATATATATATATATATATATATATATATATATATATATATATATATATACATATATACACACACACACACATACCAATTCACTGTGTCAGACAAAAACTCAGATGATCGCACAAACAAAATTTGGGTGAACGGTTGGCTTACTGGGTAAACGATTGGCTGAGCGGTAAAACGCTCGCCTTCCACCTCGGCGACCCGTTCGATTCTCGTCCTGGGAAGCATGTGGGGAAAGTTCCTACCACTTCAACATGTTCAACCCGTGCACGGCGGTTTTCTCCGAGTTCTTACGGGGAAAATGTAGGAGGTATAGGCAATCATCTGTGCTATGGAGAATGACTCGATAAGTCAATGTTTGACTTTCTTCACAATCCATGTGAAACAAATGTGTCTATTTATTTTTTACACAAACCGGCGACTTGCATCTTCACATGATAGTCCATATCCCTGCAAAGTTGCGTGACTGTAGGGCAAATGCTTTGGAGATATATGCTGATAATGAAAATGACTCGCAGCTGAGGGCAGTGCTTAATTTCACCACACTATTCCCAAACACTATAATGTTTTCTTGGAATCTCTTCCACAAGTCACAACAGGCTTGTTTAAATTACAGAAAAGTACATCACTATGGATGTAAATATTTGCTACAGACAGTTTTTGCTGTGGATACCAAGGACGCCCAAACATATGTCCAAGTGTCAGAAGCTACATACACGAAATTGATGCGGTACGTAGCTTCAGCTGTGCATGCAACAATGCATAAACTCAATTATTGATGTTCTCAGTGAAATTCTCACGTTTGTGTTTTCAACGCGGCATATGTAATAAAGTCACCTTTTAACAGTCACTTGATCTGTGTTGGTGCTGTTGATCAGTAATTGTTGGAAAGTGCTGTGAGAGTTATCTTAATGTTTTTAACTCAATTCCTCTCAATTCTTTAACACATGTATATACATGTATCATACGCCTGGCATCACCCTTATACATTGAAAAATCGGATGTGGTAGGTCGTTCGCCTTCAGATTAACCTGGATCTCCTTAAGACAAATTAGTAAATGTTTTCATTAGGACACCATAACTGTGACAGCAAAATATACCGGCTGGCGCTAAAAAGCATTTTCATACATCCCGTGAAAAAAACATTGTGGTCATTCGATGGATAAGAAATTTATCCTGGTTTGAACTGGTCTGGTGATAGATAATAAAGTATGTTAAGCCATACAAAAGATGATTAATAATTTACCTCGCAATCTCGATATGATTGTACTTTTAGGTCATGATAATATGTTCTTATGTGAAAGGAATCAGAACGTCAGCATACCGTTACTGTACAGACATGAAACGTAAAATAAAAAAGACAACATTTTTCGCTGTGCCTGGTAAACTGGCCAGTATATACTGCCGTTAAACCAAAAAACACACTCATTCCCCATTTCATTAAGCTACTAAAAGCCTACCACTCTAAATTCATTGCATTTGGATTCTTTGAGTATTCATGTTGTTGCCCTGTATGGATACCCATGACAGGAGCTCTCAGATAGCATGTACATCACAGACTCGCACCAAGGACGTTGTCTACTAGGTCATGCTATCATAATAGGTCTTGTTTCAATTCCCAAGCAAAATATTTTCTATTAACGAGAAAATATAAGTAAAATCCTTAAGACAGATGATAATTAACATCCAGGGCTTAAAACAATTGAACAGGAAGGATTTAATCAGGATGAGCGTTTTTATCCTGACGTAAAATGCCTAGATTAAAATAAGAAATATGATTAACGCTTTAAAGATTTTAAGGTGTCACGAAAGGTCCTGATTGGAGTCTCTAACTCAGTATTCTAACTTAAGGAAACACATTACGGGAATTACTGTTTTAGAGATCAAAGACAGGGAGCTTATATAGTTGTGATAAACATTAAAAGTGAGCTCTACATTAAACAGAGAGAGACACTCCTCTGATTTTGAGGATTAATTATGAATAGGGGAGCAGCATAAACTATAGTTTTCCTTCTCTGAGTATTCATGTTGTTGCCCTGTATGGATACCCATGACAGGAGCTCTCAGATAGCATGTACATCACAGACCCGCACCAAGGACGTTGTCTACTAGGTTATGCTATCATAATAGGTCTTGTTTCAATTCCCAAGCAAAATATTTTCTACGAGAAAATATAATTAAAATCCTTAAGACAGATGATAATTAACATCCAGGGCTTAAAACGATTGAACAGGAAGGATTTAATCAGGATGAGCATTTTTATCCTGACGTAAAATGCCTAGATTAAAATAAGAAATATGATTGACGCTTATGTGAGCGACATTCTGGATATGGTAACCTAACCGGGGGGGGGGGGGGGGGAGGGTAATCTTATATGAAGATCATAAGGCTTTTCGATGCGTGCTACTTCCCTTTTGGAGCAACGAAATATCAAAGTAGATTGGTCCATTCGGGACGAAAAACTATCCAGCGGACTTTTAGCAGGCTCAACAAGGCTGTATTGTGAAGTATTACTTAGTGGTTTTCCGAATTTAAGGATAGCAAAGCTTGACAACTGGAGCCTACCACAGCGCATGGAGCCTCAACGCTTATCGATCTCGCGAGACTGGAGCATACGCTATGGCATCATCCTGATCGTCACTTTGTTCGCAAGCTCACCCCGGGTCTCAAAAATTTGGTATGAACACCGGCATGTTCGCAATATACCTGCATTCACATATGGATGTCACAACATATAGCTTGCGGACCAATTAAGCTCTAGAAGCTGAAGTAAACAACGGCTATGTTATTGGAACTTTTACTGTGCTTCCTGGTGGTGTCTCTAGTTTGCCCTTTAGGCATTGCCCAGAGAAAATATTCGTAAAAAGGCGTTTCATCGTTGACTTGACATCTCCTGACAATTTCCTTATTCTTACCACCGTAACTGAGCTGATAGACAAAGAGGTATATTCTCGTTCCCACGTGCATTTACATGTTGTTTTACAAGCTGTCCGACAGGCGAGGCAAGGCACATGGTTAAATAAAACAGAATTTGTTGATGCTTTTTAGCTTATGCTTATTGGACATGGTTAAATAAAACAGAATTTGTTGATGCTTTCTAGCTTATGCTTATTGGACATGACTTGTGACTCTTCTACTTGGTCAAATTGCGCGACAAATATAATTGGTTTTATTACCTTGATTAGCTGTTGGTAGCAAATCCTCACCGAAATTATTCGACTACTATCAAGCGCTATTTGTTTTATTGCCATAAATCGTAATGGAATTGAAACCACTTGATACACAACCGTTCTTAATTCCGATTTGTGAAACTTTCAAATAATAGTCATATTTTATAATGGTGTATATTTTAGAAATGATGCGAAGGATGGCCAGGCTACATTTGATTATGATTAGTTTGTTGAGTTGCTGAACATTTTGATTCACAATATGATGTCAATTGTTGAGATTCCATCTTAAGACAGACAATAAGTATTCCAATGGGTACCAATTGTGCACCTTTTTGGGCCAATTTGTATTTATTTTACTATAAGTATAACTTTTTGGTAAAGCTGTCAAAAGAGAAGGATTTTTCATGATAAATGTGTTTATCTGACATTCAGATATATTGCTGACCTATTAAGCATCAATAATGAATAATTTTGAGAACATATTTTACAAATTTCCTGATATGGAATAATAAGAAACTTCAGAAAGTTATATGATGTTCATTTCTGGACATGATGGTGTATAATGATAAGAATGACAAATGTGGTGATTTTGAATTTAATATATTAAATTACCCTCATATGGACAGTAATCTCTGCGCATGGGCCAGTTTTGGGTGTCTATGGGTTAAGGTTACTTGCTTTTGCTTGACTATGCACCGAGTTTGACAACTTTGACCCGCCTCATTAACTTATATTTTACAAACTCGTGAAACAGATATTTTTGAAAATGAAATTAAAATAATCGTTTTTTAAGTTTCTGGGTAAAACTGAAAATCCTTTATGTAGATAGCTTGTAGATGTTATATAAATGATATATTAAATATGTGAACCTAACAATTGTAACTGACATTTTATACAATGCATATATTAGGCAAGATATTTCTTAAAGTTGAGAGCTACAAGCATTAAATCGATTTTAACTACTACTAAGCTTTGTTGGTACCTGTCTCAAGCCAGGAGACTGATGTTTTCCTTCATACTGCATTTTATATTCGTTCACTATTATATTACAAAAGATATGAAATATCAAAAACTGATTAGTGTATCTACCTTGAAATTCGACCCTTGGACATGCTTGTTTGATGACTAATGGGTTTTGATCATGGATGGTTTTTGAGTGCTCGGATTTTAAGTGCAGTTCCGCTCCAAATTGTAATGACAGTCATTATTTTCATTTTTTCGATATAACATTTTGCTATCTTTAGAGGTTGAATCAGTCATGTATTGCTCGTATGCTCTTCAAGTCTTGCTATTTATCTGGTGATGTTTATAGTGATAGCGAGTCCAAATTTAGATGGTTCTGGACTTGGACTGATTTTCGACAATGTTTGGCCTGTATGTGGATTTGCTGCGCATAAAACAGCCTGTACTGTGGCCTTGTTTGTCTCCTTAAATGTGGAGAACTAACGTCAGTTGATACCGTGTACCACCTTGATCATTATATGTCGTAAGCCTTCCAAGACTGATCCATTTCGTGAACGTATTAATATATATTGGCGCCGAAGAGGTCGCCTAGTTGGCCCTTTGCACTCGCTGCTTTGGGGGCTTTTTTTGGTGGGGGGGGGGGTATATTTTGGGGGGAGGTGGATTACCCCTCAAGACAACACATATGATGCACTGCACTGCAAGGTACCTTTGTTTGCGATCCCAATGGGTACAAGTAACAGTTTTTATACTTAAGTGAAAAGGGCATTCACCATCCACACAATGTGCAAGACATTGGGAACCCATTGCAAACAGATATACTCATGCAAGTCACCTGTGCATAAACCAGTGGGCCAGCATGATAAAAATCCATCTTATCCTCGAATTCATCGACCAAGCCTCCCAATGATTATAACAAAAGAAACGGTAAATCTGGATCTAACAGCAAAAGAAATAGTACAAAGTCCAAGGCATTTTTTACATTTACTGCTGGGGGAAAACATGCCACCTCCCCCTCTCTTGTACAATATTATGCAGGTGTAATAAGGATGTATGTGGGGAGATTTTTACTTTACTATACCGTTGCTTCTCACATCTCCTTTAGTAGAAGATGGAGGTCCTTAAATGGACCTTTATTGGCTGGTTTTTGTCGTTGTTGTTGTCATTGTTGTTGTGGAGAGGCTGCACATTTCAATAGCGGGTGTGACCACCATGCTCCTGTAAGCAAGCTTGGATCTGCCTTGGCATGCTGCTTGTCAGCTTGGTGATCTCAGCCTGGGTAATATGATTCCATTGTATCGGCGCATCAGTGGGCTTTGGACCAGGGTGGCTGCAGGTTCTTTATCATTATCCCTGATTCAACGGCAAAGCACATCCCACAAATACTTGCTGGTGGACATGTCAGGAGAACTGGCTGGCCATGGCAACAATCGAATATTGTGTTGCTGTATGTACTGCATGCTGACTGTGGCGTATATGACTTACCACTGGTTTCCACAAGTATTTTTCTGCCGCTGCTTGCCTGATTAATCTTTTGGACTACATTCATGGCCAGTCAGTTCAAGGAAATTACACAGGGATGGCATTGATTGACATTCAAAAGGCATCTGACACTGTGGATTATAACATATTACATCACAAACTAAAGTTCCATGGGTGTAGGATCTGTAGATTGGTTGCATTCATATCTATCCATCAGACGCCAATTAGTATCCACTAATGGTGTTCTTTCGGAATTTGAAAACATTACAAGTGGTGTTCCGCTAGCCATTATTTTGGGTCCACTGCCCTTCTTGGGCAATATAAATGACATACAGATAAGTCCATCACGGAACCTGCTGTTAAATGCAGATGATCCTGCACTTCTGGTTTCAGGGAAAGTCCTAAAAGTAATATCAAAGAGATTAAATGCGGAACTGGAATATATCAACAGTTGGCTAATTGACAATCGGCTCTTTATGCCTTGTGGTAAAACAGAATGCATTCTTTTCAGTTAAAAAAAATAGAGTAGTTACTCAGAACAATGTTATTAAATCACAACTTTCTGTGAAATACTCAGGTATTCTGCTGGACCAATCCCACTTTGGTGACAATAATGGAAGTAATATTGTCAATAAAACAAATTCTTATTTGAAATTTTTGTACTGACAAGGCATCTTTTTGGATACTGACTCCAGAAATCATTTGTGTTCAGCTTTGATAAATTCTCACTTTGACTACTGTATCTCAAGTTGGTATCTATCGATAAGTAAAAACAAACTCCAATTTTTTCAAAACAAAACAGTTCGTCATATCCTGCAATTAGATTCCAGAAGCTACATTGGCCCATCAGAGTTAGGGAAAGTTGGAATGTAGATTCAAGGGCATCTCAACTCCAGCTTAATCAGGTTCACAACATCTAGTACGAAAGATGTCTATCTTATCTCAAGTCTGGATTCACTCTTGTGTCAGATTTACACTCACATAGCACTAGGTCAAGTGATTGTAAATTTTTCATTCCATGTAAAAGACCAATTAAAAACCTTTCTTTCCTCAAGCAACAGTTTGTTCACCTTTGTATTCACTTTTCATGGGTGCTAAATAAAGCTATCTATCTATCGGACAGTGCATGGTGGCACATTATCCTGTTGAAACTGTAGGCCTGGATATTGTTGGAGCCATTCATCAACTGTGGGCTTGATCTCACCCACGTAGCACTGGCTTGTTATTGTCCCATTCACCCTGATGACAGCTATTCTCCCTGTTGCTGTAATTGCCCCCCTCCACCCCACCCCCACCCTGCCATCATGACACTGCTTCCTTCATGGCGGCCCTGTTCAATAATACATCCTTCCAAAAACCTCTCAGAGGGCATTTGTCAAACCCTTATTATTCCCTCATGGAATTCCAAGCAGAATCGTTATTCAGCTGACCACATCACACCGTTTTATTGATTTTTTGTCCAGGCTGCATGTTCCTGACACCACTATACCCGTCATGTCTTGCGAATGGAAGGGTGGTGTGCCCTAAGCTAGTCTCTTGTTAATGGTAGACTGTGATGCTCTGATGGGGCAGATTGGGCACCACTGCTGAAGAAGCCTCTTTGTAGAAAGAAACCGGGGCCTTTTCACACACTGGATCAAGTAATGGTCATCAGTTCTATCTGACAGTTTTGATAGTCCAGATTCAGCTTTTCTCTTGCAGTCTGTGGTTTTCTTGAAACAGTCCCACCGCCTTTTTACTGATGGCCTGGCGCACCACATTATCCTGGCAACCTCCTGCTGGGAAAGGCAAGCCTCCCCCCTCCCCCATATCCAAATGATTCTACCCATGTAAAAATCAGACAGTTGTGAGTGACTTGTATGCCATGGCATTGTGGATTCACATCGATCCCAGCAGTGCTATGGTCCCAATACATAGCCCATAGGCACCCCAATTCCAGAGACACTATTCACACCTCTCTAGCTGTTGTCTTATTTTCAGGACTTTTTGTGTGTGTGTGTGACTGCCAAGGCATAGCCTAAGCTATTCTGTTGATGTCACATAAAGTGCCATGCGCCACCCTTATTTTCCATATAGAGTGGCCCATGTTACACAAATGGGGGTGGCATCTTTTCTCCCAGCACTATATGTTTCAACAGAAGAATACAGATTTCGTGTTTGTGTGAATATAAGACACAGACTCCCCATAGCTTCAATTGAAATACATTCACACACAGAAGAGCACAACAAAAGTGGTCAGAAAGAATAAACAAACTACTGATATAATAAGGCAGGAATATTAGTACAAAACCACTAGAACTTGGGAGGGTACAACTTACTATGTAACCATCATCTGGTCAGTTTACATATATGAAACAGGCCAACGATCCATACGATATATGTTATGAATCAGTCCATTCGTCTGTGTGGTATAGGTGATTATGATAGTTTCAAGGAAAAATGGTACTGATTGGTACCCAAGGAAGTAGGTAAAAATAGGGTTATTTCCTGGATGCTAATGCACCAGTGCAGCTCTGCAGCCTGATTTGACATAAACCCCTCCCCACCCACCCACCACCACAACCACAGAAGAAAACAAGTCTAAAGTAATAGAGTAATATATCTCTGCCAGGTAAGTCAGTAAACAATCTGTTCAGACTGCCAACCAATATGGCGCCGATTGTGGTACAACGGTGAGAAGGTGAGATAGCCATAGTTATATCAAATCCCCCTGAAAGCCATGTGGAGACTCCCCATCATTAATGGCCAAAGAACTCAAATAGTATTTGAGACACGAATAAAGACATGTACATGTGAAGCCCTGAAATACAACCACCCCTCTGGTTGAAAAAGGCCAGGCTAAGTTTTCCCAGGACAAGTCTGTGGCTAACTGGCGACAAACATTGAAATAAACAGCAAGACCATGTATAGTACAAATATGCAAATCAAAACACCTAGAAATGTTAAACATATTGAACATGTCAACCCTACAAGTTTTCCGGGTTTGTCGAATGAGGAAGCCCCACCAAAAAGCAAGGTTTGAAATTACTGCACAAGCAAGAGGCCAGCATAGTGAGCTCTGTCCCCACCAAAAATATAAGCTTGAAAGAAGACCACATTTAGAGCAAAGACTGATCTCAGGTAGACTTGTCAGCCTGTCAATATACATGGATATCAGGGCTAATTTGTCAACAAATGTAGAGACAGTCATCTTAGGAATAACATGACCCCTACACTGCTCCTTCCTAATCTTTATCAAAGCAATTGTGCAACTTACATTTGTCACCACTGCACATGTAATTTACATGGCCCATCTGGTCTTATACATTTCAGAGCATTGATTAAGGGTGAAGGCAGGTCCTGCTAACCTGTTATTTATCTATCATATCTATTGCAGTGTGCGGATGCCTGTGAGCTCCAAAAATGAGGTCAGTTTTGTACCAATAGTCTGGCTAATTACAGGGCTTGCTTTCCAGCCAAATGGGAGGATATGGTATGGTATTACACATAATATCCTCCAAAATGTAAACCAAATTAGCCCGAAATGAGCAATGAAGGAGGACCCCATCAGCTTTTCATTGCAGGAGGACATATACATGTCCCCAGTGGGCAAAAAGGGGGTAGGTCAGCTTAAGTTTCTAATGTAATAGGATTATCCAAAATCCACAAGTTTAAAAAGAACTGGTCTTGACATAGCCTTAGTTGGTGGGTTCAACACAGACACGCATAACTAAAGGGGGCATACATATGATACAAACTTGACAAACAACTTCAGTGGACCCATTGTGAATTCGTTGTTCAAGTATTTGGATTATAAAAGAAGCAAAATGTAGCACAGTCACATGTTTCACCCTAAAAAATCCTTTAAATCAATTCACCAAAACTCAGACGCTTGCACTGGTTGCAATCTAAAGGCACGCTTCTTATCACAATTAGCAAGCAGTGCGTTTGGCCCTAAAGATGCCACCACTTCTGTAGCCTCATCGGATCTAGGAGAGTTAGCATCACTGTCACTTATATCATCATTGACTAATTCACCATCAGGCACGTGAAGATGGTAGATTAGCCTAAGTTTATCCTTCTTTTGCTTTTGGACAAAACTTAAAGGCAAGCAACGACGGATGGTATGTGTTTCAAGGGACCCTGCATCCCCTGACTGACAATTTCTTCATTTTTTTTTCTCTCAGGTCATTTCAACATTTCCCAAAATGCATTTCAGATTTATACATTTGCATGATTTCACATGCCTGTGTAAGCTGGTGTGAAACGTTGACTGAAACCCTAATCTGATATTGCGGCCTCCCTTTTGGGTATAATAACTGAACAGACTTTTCCCTTATTGTTTTGTGTTTGAATCGTGCTTTCTGTATGAGGGTGCTGCTCTCCGCATGATGGTGATTTGGAACTGTGTGTGCAGTCTCTGTTTGGACAGTTTGATCAATTGTATGCATACACTATATGCCATTTTGTGGCCATTATTACTTGAACACCATCTCTGAAAAGATTGTGCTGGTTGCGAATTTGGATTGAACACCTCAGCGAAAAGAGTTTGTATTTAAGGTGTGTGCACCCATAGCCTGGGGACCCAATAAAAGCAAAAACACTTCCCACCTAGTATATCCCATGTTCGCGTTGGGTCCATTGCCATTTGGTTACATTTGGCACGATCACATTCTCGGGCCCCTTGGTCCCAAAGGTGGCTGATGTTTCCCGAACAGTTGTGTATTACTTAACCAGGGACATAACTTGATCTGAAGACTCCTTGTGCATATACTTAGATAAATTAATGTTGCATCGGTTCATACAGAAGTCACACATATTTGCATTTTGTTGAGAGTCTTACTGTGGAACCCCTTCTGTCATTATCTGGACCAGCAAGAGTTGCCCTAGGCAGCTGTAATACCACAGCTGGAGACAAGGAATTTCCTTAAAAGAAGTCTGTATTTACAGATGCAGAAAGGCATGGTTCTGTTTCCACTGCAGAAAGATTCTGTGGAAACAGATCCGCATGCTCTACAAACACATGCAAAAACGTAAAATTGGAAAAGGATCCACTCACCAACTGCAAAAATAATGAAAAATACAATAGCCATCGTAATAGATTAAATCATATCTTACATATAACTGAAAAAATACACTGATGTAATTCAACACAATAAATCTAATTTATCTGGGATCTGAAGACTTATAAACACTATTATATGTAAACAACAAAGGTCACAAACTACAAAAAGAATCGTAAGCAAGAACAAGATTATAACTTAGCCAAAAGACGTAGCTAATAACTTTAATTCCTGTTTTGTAAATATTAGCCAACCACTGGTTTATTTAATATCTCCAACCACTTGAAATACTGAATCCTACTTGCCAGGTAGCTACTTTAACTCTTTCTATTTCTCTCAAATCATTGAGCAAGACATTTTTACCAGATATAAAAGATTCCAATAAAGGTGCGGATAAAATAAATTTAAAGATTCATAAATTTGTAGCAAGTGAAACAGTCTGTCCACTTACCCATATAATTAACTTATCTCTCCCAACTGGTATCCTTACCGAAAAATTTGAAACTTGCTAGAATAACTCCCATTACTAAAAACGTAATGAGGACGTTTTTAACCACTAAAGACCCATTTCTGTCCTCCTTTCTGTGTGCAAAATATTTGAAAAAGTTGTTCACAAGCAATAAATTGACAGATTTGATATCTTCCGTGACTACCAATTTTGATTTCGCAACAAGTATAGTACAACATATGCTCTATGCTATGTCTTATTTAAAATATCTGAGGCCTTGGACAGAAAGGAACACACCATTGTTGTCTTTCTTGACCTCTCCTGGGCCTTTGATACGGTCAATCATACAAACTTATGTCAAAATTTATCATTCTATGCAAAACGTGGTTAAGCTCTGAATTGGTTTGCCAGTTATCTATCTAATAGGTCTCAGTATGTACATTACTTGAACGAATATTCTGATATATTATGTACTAATTGAGATCCTCAAGGGTCCATCTTGGGACCTTTATTGTTGCCCCTATATGTAAACTGCCTAGGTCTTGTGTCTCAGGGTATATTATGTCTATTACTGGCAGATGATACAAGTTTACTTTTCAGTGGTACAGATGTTGATAGTCTAAGGCATTGAATAAATAACACTCTAAAAAAAGTTATTGGTTACAGACAACAGTTGTGATTGGGTAGTTGCGCATCCCAACGGATATAGTCCGGTATTGTGAAAATATTGTGTTTTTAGCATGCTGAAGGTTGTATTTAAATAAAGTGATGTTTGCTGCATCACAGAGTTGCTTCATTGGTGGTCATATAGGTACACTGTCTTCTAGGCCAGATGGGAACTTTGTGGTAGCAAAGGACAATGATCTGACCCTGGCAGGAGCACAGTTCATACACCTGTATAAAGCTGACATCCAGGTGTTGTTCTGTATTTTCATTATCACAAATTAACGAGCTGGGAATTATATGAAAGTCATCCGTGTTTTTCTGACACTTTTATCTATGAAATACCGTTCACATAATTTTAAAATACCAAAATGCTGGGTTTTTTAGACCGATAAAGGCTAATATGAAAAATAGAAGGGTTTATGACTGTGGTCTGTGGCCTACTCGCTGGTTTCATAGAAATAACTTATCTGTGAATATTGACAAAAATAATTGTATTTTTCGACCTAGCAATAGTAAGAACTTTTAAGATGATTATGCAATTGAACTAAATGAATAAACGTTAATAAAAGTCGATTTAATTTTAAGATCTTTAATTTGACGAGGATTTCAACTAAAAAAAGAAAACATTCATTATATTTCTCAAAAGTTTAGTAAGAAAATTAGGACCTTTAAGAAAGTCAGATACAAATTTAGCATGAATTGTATAATGCTTTTGTGTATCCACATTTCACTAACTGTTACACTTCATGGGCCATCAAATATCATAGTAAAATAGATACGATTACTAACTTACAAAAAAAGATTTTACGGATCATTACATTTTCAGATTTAAATTCATATACTGATCCTTTTTTCCACAAATTTGTATCATTGAAATTTGAACGTTTGGATGCTTATCCCACAAGCTTGCTTAAGTATGAATTTAAATGTTATCTAGTACCTGCCGTGTTGAGAATTTCTTTTACTGGACTATCAAGTGTTCATAACTATTTTACTAGACAAACACAAGACTTTTACATACAGCAATTTGGGACTAAGTTAGGAACGTTTTCGATAATATTTCACAGATCATACATATTTAAATACGTTCCCCTTGATATTAAATGTATTACCTCAATACATCTGTTCAAAACACGCCTTACATTATTCGTTTTGGGTCAATACCTGATATGTATATATATATATATATATATGTATGTATGTATGTATGTATGTATGTATGTATGTATGTATGTATGTATGTATGTATGTGTGTGTGTGTGTGTGTGTGTGTGGATTCACTTTACTTTGTTGTTCATGTATTTCTCTGATTCTCATTTCAGTAATTATTGTATACGTACTTAATTAGTGCTGTCTGAGCTAGGAGGGAATATAAGCCCCAAGGGGTATATTCCTCCTGCTAAAAATCTAGCTGTCTTTAACTCTGTTTTAGTGCATATTACATTCGTTTACTTATCTCGATGTCTGAACCTTTTTTCTTGTGCAACATGTATCCTTGTACATGCATGTGTATGATTTCCAGTAAAAAAAATACGATACAGTACAACTTTTCTTTGCGAATGCAACTTTTTACAAATTGCGACATATCAGTCCCCATCGAAGCGGCAAAGCTGTCAATGATTCTCACTGGATTTACAACATCTAGAAAGGATTGTGCCTGACCCAGTGGGGCACCCTTGCATCCATATGAAACCATCTCATGCAAGGGAATCCCAGCAGAGCCTGCATCATCACGCCTGGATTTGACCCACAACAACGGGAGAATTTTAATCTTTTTGTCCGGTGACACGTGCTTAATTTCTTTAAGTTACATCAAATTAAATACTTCACTTTCCTGGAGGTGCACCTGTTTCCGTTGTTTCCGATTTGTATTGGCTAACTAGCCTTGTTCATTTTCAAATCTTGTCTGTGAATCAGGACTTATCAGTCCCTGACTGTGGAAGTTTCTGAACGAGAATAAATGGCATTAAAATCAATAATTTAACAGACAAAATATAGTAAGTCGGTGAATAAGAATCGATTGCAGTACAAATGTCAGTGTCAATGGTACAAGAACCCACAAGACCACACTTTTGTGGCAATAAACATAATTAAACAATGTACACACATTTGTAGCAATATACATAATTATACAATGTACACACCTTTGTAGCAATACACATAATTATACAATGTAAAAGAAATCTGGAACGCAAGTATGCTGTTGGACAATTGTTCTTAGCAGAATGTTTAGTTATTGTGCTTTGCAATTTGTAATAAAATGTGCCATTGAAATATAAACTTGAGGCTTAGACTTTTGTTATAAACGGATCTAGTGGTAGCATGCAGTGCAAGGTCAACTTGTTGCCGAAATGATGTTAATTGTTGCCTGATGGTTGCATTTCCTTTCATTCTCATTTTGCTACTTGCTGCCGGCAGATTCGATAAACATCGAAGAAATATGTGATAATTATCTCATGTCCTTTTGCTTGAGGACTTTAATTGTGCGAATGATGTTCATAATATAGGATTGTGGACGTCTCTGGGACCTTTTCTGGGATGTACGTGAATAAAATCACATAAGGTGCGCTTTAAAAAAAACGGTTCTTTTTATACAGAGACAGTAAAAAATACAATAACTCTAGCATTAGCTGTGTCCATTTGTTAAATGTGCTGTGTCAATGATAACCTTGGACGTGATTGCAAGTACACGGTAACCGCTTTGTGCCTGTACTTGTACTTTATTTCAATATTACGTTGGTTTGCTTGTTGTTAAGTTTCTTTTTGTAACGACTTTTGTAGCTCAATACAACATGTAGGTGTCAAATCGATTTTCATGGAACATCGGCAAAATGTCATATATAAAAAAAGAATTTATCGTTAGAATTGTTATAATAGTTGATTGCCCGTATTAATCCATTAAGTTTTTCCCGGAGGCTTTCTCCTTCAAGCCCTGTAGAATTTTGACAAAAAGTCGCACTAATAATAGAAATATTTCTGAAGCTGTCCTTTTATGTCTCTGTCCAGTACTGGTCCATTTAAGAAATTATTTTTAGTGCTAAGGATAATTCTGCCATGTTCACAAATGTCCCTATAAGGGAATAGAATTTTATAAATTTTGCTTGCTTCTTATCAGCGTTTGCCCACTTTCTCATCAATTATCTTAAGTGTGCACCAGCGTTCCGGACTGATGCAACTGTCTAATTTTTCTGGATGGTAAATTTGACTGTTGCAGCGTCACATTTTCTTTTAATGGCAGATCGTGGTCTCCTTGACACAAAGAAATACACATTATTTACGACAAACTGGTCCAAATTTGAAGTGGGACATATATCTGTTCGCAAGTGTTGCACAAAGTGGGGGGTCTTTATATTGCCGGCCATATCCCCAACTGACCTGCATGATATAAAAATATACCTAATGTTAATTGCTTCGGGCCTGACGGAGGTCTGTTGCTTCCAGTAAGCAAGTTTTCTTTTCATTAAGAAAACACCCTCTGGCAAAATAAGTAAGAAACATTTAAGAATTTCAGCCATATCATGAAGTCGTCCCGACAACAGTTTGTTTTCCCAACTTTGCTTTTTCTTGTTTCAATGTTTGCTTGGAAAAAACACTTTTCTGCAGTGTCAGTAACTAAGAACCAAGAAAGTTACAGATGGAGCATGGTAAATCACAGTGCCCGTATCTGTATTCAATCCCTTTGTGTCAGTCCTGTCAAAATGGTACATTTGTTTCAATTTCCAGCCAAATCTCTGCCCTGTCGGTTGGTAACGGTGTCGGTTGGTAACGGTGACAATCAGCCGCCATGATAATGGCCACAGAGGCCGATGTTCCATCGCAGCTTATATGAATGTACCGTGTTGAATAATCTTCTGATCAGATGCAACTTTTTTTTTTCCATGAAGGAAAGTGTTTACTCTGTTCCAAATACAGAGTGAAGTAACTCTTTTTACACAATATACATTTAGCAAAATCCAGGTAAAAATGAAGCTTTCATTGTTTGTTTTGTCTTGTGAGACGTTCCTTTTCTTTCTTTTCCTTTTTTTATTTATTTTTCTATCTTTGTTTTGTGTTTTTCGCTGATGGATTTTTTCTTTTGTTATTTTTTGCTGTTATTTCTCGCTTTATCTGAGCAAAGAAAAGTTGCTAAAATAGCATTTGGCAAAATGAAATCAAATAAAGCAGGGCAGAGATTTCGGATGGAAATGCTTTGGTTGAACATATGATTACCTGACCGAAACTGTTGTTTCAAGCATTTTTGAAAACATTGACAGAAGTTCGCTATTTATAGCCGTATTCATGCTGTTTTACAATTTTTAATATATAGCACTGAACTCCTGCAATTTTGTAAGCTGGGTTGAAAGAATGAAATTGATAAATTACACATTCGATTCTGTGATATTTGTCTTTCACTTTCACCTGTTTCACAGAGGGACCTTGATTCCGTTATTTACTTTATTCTTATAAGTTAATAAGACGTGATATATTTGTATACACAAAAACAAGCAATCCTAAAACTTTGTCAAAGGCATCAAGTATATAACATAAGACAACTCATAATTTCTTAAAGCCACAAGGGGTGTCTTCATCTTGTCCGTCAGCCAATCCGTTACATTGAATTTATATCCACTTGTCTCACATTTTTGTCAGTTTTATCTGAAGCCTTGCACGATTGATAAGCATAGTAAAGATCATTGCATATTGCTTGGCCTTGCAGCTTCTCATATTTCCTGGATTTCAATGATTATTTATTCAAGATTTCTTTTTTTACTTTGGGAAGCGACTAAAGTCGAAGAACGGTAGCGTGCCGTAAGCAAATTTCCGTTGTTGCTGTTTACATGGTTTAATGCGTCCGGGGACAGGCTGTCAAAGCTATTATTACGCTTCAACCTGACCACCAACGTGTTTTCCACTTCACATCAGTGCTTGACGGCCACAGAGCATCTCTATAACCTTTGACCGATACAAGGTGCTAAGCCACTGAGCAGGCAGTCTGAAGGATGCGGCAGACCACAGGGGCTTCAACACAGGCGAGACCTTTGCCTTGATTTTGAAGGACTTCCTCTCAAAATGTTGCCGAGGTATCTGATTTCATACTTTTGCGTCCTTTTTTTTTGCATTATAAATGGGGCTGAGTGATTAAAACACTTGGGCAGTGAAGTAATGTTTAAATTTGCAGAAAGCAACAACAGCCAGAGACGGCGGCCTGGTCGCGTAATTTATATGACCTTGACCTACTTTTTGCAACACAGATGTAAACACTAATCTCATGTTCCTTTTAATAGTAGTTTGAGAACATGTCGTTTTGTGGTTGTGGGAGATAGTTAGTGTTCTTTCTAACAGAGTTTTTAAAGAATATGTCTCAAAAAAAGTGAAGACCAATGAAAGATTCATACGGTTCCTTTGGGTGCCAAGGGGGATCTTGACCCCTTGAATTATCAATTTATAGGCTGAAATGGTACAAATTGTTGCCAAAATGTCTCTTGCAATATATATGTGCTGCTTCATTTGGTATTGTAAACAGGTTTTTATGTGAGTAGTAATATTAAACAATCAAGTAGAGCTGAAATATTCTGAAAAATCGCAAAAATCTAAGATAGCGGGCCACGCGACCTGAAACGGCTTACAACGCTAGTGTCAAACAACCACGCGCCAAGCTAGAATTCATGTGTTATTCGTTCTCACAGCAGAACCAACGACCACGACAGGTTTTTTTTTTTTTTTTTTTTTTTTTTTTTTTTTTTTTTTTTTGTAATGTGAAATTATGGTGCTTGTACGTGATTTAGGAGAGTATCATTCTATCGTACTTAGGTTTCATCTCGTTCAACAATATTAAAACCGCACTGAATTATGATTTCTGACCCGCGTTGCACTCCTTCCGCAATACCTTCCCCTACCACACCAGTGGTTGGACCACGAGAAAAAAAAGCGTTGTTCAGTTCCAACGCTGCCCATGGGATAATGCTAAAACTCATTAATCCAGCGCCACGCACATTCTGGACCCCTTCACTCCAATTATTGTAAATAGTGGGAACACCTCAAATATCCAGCTCCTGCAAATAGTCTCAAAAGAAAATAAGCGGTGGTTTAACTGAAACCATTGAAGCATAAATGATTGGTAGAAATGATAATGTATGGTTTAACCAGTGACGCATGTTCACATGCAACTGACACCATCAAGGCTTGCATGCAATTTACAACTTCTGGGTGATTCATTCGATCGGGAAAGCATTTAGCGTGATAATCAAGGGGATTTCACAAAACTTGTTTACAGTCTATAGCTGGTTGAAATTTTTGCTGCAGTACACTATCAATTGCGCCATCGATAGTGTAAAGAATGATTTGATTTAAATGGCAAGGAGAACGAGACCTTTTTTTATCATTTCTTCTATTTTTTAAAGAATATGCGCCGAGGTTTTAATGCATCTGGAAATATGAACATCGCATTTCTAGCCTCGAGAAGAAATATGAACAAAGAAAACTGTAGAGCACGATACTTTCATCGTGTTTTGCCCTTAATGAAAAAAAATCAGTTTGGGGTCACGTCTCATGGCCTTAGATGCAGTGTGCGTTAGCTTTCTCGACCCTATATGCATACATACATACATACATACATACATACATACATACATACATACATTTATACATACATACATGCCAAAGAGACCATAAAGAAACAAGTGAAAAAGAATGAAGTGCCGGCCAATCAGAAAATCAGAGCATCTGTGTTTACTCACCGACATTATTATTTCATAAGCATAAGAAACTCGAAGACATTTCAAGTCACGCCCCCCCCCCCAAGTCATCAGCGGATGTAACAACTGTTAGAATGAAAACCAACTACACATTAGCATTTGATATTTTATTTCAAAAGTTAATGCTTCTGAATATTTGCAAATACTACATACGTGTAAGGTATATATATATATATATATATATATATATATATATATATATATATATATATATATATATATATATATACATGCTTTACAATGGGGTTCGTTCATCATATATGATAACAAATCTGGAGTTGCTGTAGAGTTTGTGTGCTTGCACACTTCCAACACGCATTCGCTACGATTATTGAAATACGTTTTTCCATTTTAATGCATTCCATTTAATGACAAATATAAGCAGTGAGTTAACTGCATTTTGGTATTGTATATATGTTCCTTGACTCGGATTTTCGGGCCTCGAATGACAAATTTGACATTAACGTCTATCACCAAATTGATGTGTTAAACTTTGAAGTGGTCAATTATCCTTTCTCTGACAGTAATAGTTCATCAACTATTGGATATAATACATTTTTATCACAAATTTTGATATTCGGTCGTATGAGTTCTAAATTTCAGGACTTTGCATCCATAACTATATTATTTACAATAAACTTGAGTCAGGAGGATTCAAGCATGTATTTTTTATCAAATGCCTCTACATATTTTGCCGTAAACATCCAGAAATTGTTAGAAAATGCGGTTTAAATAATTGTAGAGGTTTCAGACATGCTTGTTTTGCTACTTAATTTTACCTTCCGGCATCATTCTGTTTTGATATTCACCTTTCTGACATTTTAGACCAACATGGAAGTGCACATTTACTTAATCTAAAAATTGCTTAATTCGGCTGTCCCACACCAGGGCCGGGAGTCATAAATAGGCTATTTTGAGCACTTGGCCAGAAATTGGCATCGTTTACTCAATTGTTACAAACTTATTCCATTCTTTTGAAATATTAATTCCAGGGCCGGAAGTCAGTCATAGGCTGTCCCAATCACTTATCTAGGAATTGGCAGGATTTACTCAATTATTACAAACTTGATTCATTCTTTTGAAAAATAAACTAAGAGCTAACAACTAAATAGAACTCCTTTTTTTTTTGGACACGTTCATAGGTGTCATCATGGAGTTTGTTTTACATTTCTGGCACAGGATATCCATTGTTACAGTACTTGTTAGGAATTCTCCAGGTTTATACAGGGGTCTGGCTGTACCTATTTATTTTGTAATCACTGGGATCGAATATATAGCCCCAGTTTGTGACTACCTCAGTTATACACTGGCAATTGGTAAGACTAATGTGGCCTATCCAGCTAGCAAGGGTACATACTAGTTGAGAGGTGAATCAAATTATTTTATCTGAACTTGTTCTATACTATTTAGTAACTATATTTGGTTTGATAGGTATTCAGTATTCATATTAAAGCTCTGCCTTTATGAGCAGAATTTCCCTAACTTGGCTAGTTCATCATTTGACACGTTCATAATAATTCACTATTATGTGGGTTGTCCATGCTCAACATCTAGCTTAGAAAAGGAGCCGCTACTCAGAGAGACGTACACGGGTACAGGCTCTGAAACGTGTTACTGAGCAGTTACCCACTGAAGACCCTTAAATTTATTTGGGCTAATACAGCCTATGTTACAATTCTACAGAAGAACGTGACAATAATACTTCCAAGTGTATACAGATAAGACAGTGACAGGTTAGCTTATGGAGTGTAAAGAGTTTGGACAACGGAAAAAGTAAATGACTACCAGGAAGTGGCTCTGGACGAAAAGATGCAAGTACAATATGTGACTGTAGGCAGGCTTTTCCAGGGATTTGGTTCTAAAAGTGTATGCTGAGGGCGTTTCTGAACTTGAAATAACGGACTGTAGTGACAAGCATTAAAAGGTCTACTTTACTTCTTTAGCTTTTTATCATAACAGGACTGCTATCTGAAAGTTCCCACGCAAAAAATCAATGCAATACTTCTAGTATTGTTCTAGTGAAAACCTTTGCTATTGAAATAGTCCAGGAGACTCCACTAGTTTAGAATAGTGTTTATTTGTCAGAGGTACCAGTGGAAGAAAACACAGAGGATTCTTGGTCAGTGGCGTTAGCTGTTTTAGACGTTTGCTGAAGTGCCAGAAGTTGCAATCCATAAACGAATTGAATGTTTCATTTTCTTGTAAGAGATAATGTTTAAGACTTCCATGAAGAGCTTACGCGCATTTATCCAGCAATTGAGCGTAGCTAAGGATGATCTATGATATTAGGAACAGTTTAACATTTTAGGTAGTTGTTTCTATCCATGATTTAATAATAGTCTATATTTGGCTTAGTTTTAAATTCCCATAAAGGTGGTGCTGCCCATCCTGTTTATAGTTGACCGCCTAAATCTTGGGGTCACTTTCCATGACCTTCACTTTTTCTTCGTAGATTAACATGGAGAATTAGCAGATATAGATAAAACCTCTCTATATGGTGCCAAATAAGCACTTAATTTTCATTTTATCACACCTGGGTCTATTTGAAAGATAATATATACTTTAGCTGGATTAGAAGATAATTCCAAAAATCGTCCTGATATGCAGGGTGAAATTTTTAGGTTCACTGTAATTTAATGGGCTTTGCTGACCCACCTGACCTCAAATGGCATGGGTTGCTAGATGTTACAAACATGCACCATGGGAACAAAAGGCTGTGTGTCAGGAAATTAAAGTAACCAAGATAACCCCTATTATTTATTATGCTTGGGAACACTTCAAACTTGCCGAGTGATAATATTACTTAATGATATACCTTTTCTGCAGAGTGAACGTGGAGTTTTCAATCGTGGGTGTTTTGGTGTGTTTTTTATATTGAGTGCCAAAAGGTGTAATGTGGACAGGACATAGGCTTCAGCTTCAGAAAGGCTGGGTTCTGTTATAATCATTGTACGTTCGTAAGTACGACATTTTGACTGAATAAGTCGCGGGGATACATTTATTTTCATGGGTATTAAGGACAGGTCAGACACCAAAAATAAATCCCACTTACATCAATCCTAGCTCAAAATGCATTTGCATTAGGATACCATATCATATATGTGTGTAATCGTCATACTCCAAAGAATTTATATGTCCCGTATTTGGATGTCTGTGATGTTAATTGGTGAATAAACAATTGACAATTGACTGCAAAGCATCCACCCTATAAATGTCGATATGAGTCACTAATTATTTGTGATAAAATCATGGTTACACTTGCATCTTAGTCCTGACATACTGGCAACAAAAAACTATCCTGCGAATTTTTATGTTTGGTTTAGTTTTTCTGTTATCCATCCTCAAAGTTTGACGTTTCAATGTTCCCTTTAATTTCCAGGATGTTCATTTTCTTCATTTCATAAAAAAAGAACAAAGCAAAATTTAGAAAATCGCTGAATCGTTTTTGCAGACAATCCATAATCATAAGCGGTTAACCGGATTAAATTTCGCCCAGCCGTTTTCCTGGAATAACCATTCTTAAGTGGGTTTCTCGTCCTATTATCCTTTCTGAGAAAACAAGCTTCAAAGGCCTTTGATGTTGATCATTTGCGTCTGAAACAATACCGTTTGCTCATGTTGAGCTGATATTTGTACAAAACGTGGTAAACATCGTCCCTTAACATTTGGTGAGGTTGTCAATCAATTCTTGGCCAATCCCATCAATAAAAGCGCCTCTGAAGTACGGAAAACACTATTCAGCAATCTGTCAAACGACGACAGCGACAAACTGGTTTCAAAGCGTGACGTCATGGAAGCGGCCCTTCGGGTCCCGTGACCTCAAGCCTGGCAACAAAAGTTCTGTTGCCTTGCTTCGTGTGGCGGCCTACAGTGGAAGGATTTCGGGTTTGGTCTTCCGCCCCTACTTCTTCATCCCATTTTTAGGGATAGCGTTTTATTGCATTTACTCCTATCTGTATAATCTATGTAGTTAGGTTGTTAGACTTGTCTGTACACTTTACTTAGTTAGCTGGTCATTACTTAGTTAGCTTGTCATTATTTTGTATTTATTTTCTAAATGAGTTTCATTTCTCTTTCCAACCTGAGTTTTGTGACGCTATGTTGTGTGTTTTCTCTTCTATTCACATTTATGCTTATTCCGATGTGTTTATTTGTACTTTTATTTCCTCATCCCTGGAATTCGATAAAATTTTATTATGTATATGGGTTTTGTTGATTAAAGTGCCATGTTTTTTCTGTCCAGGACCACCGGGGTGGTCCATAGCGGCACGGCCTTTAAATGAACATCGTCTGATGATTGCCGCTCCTCTTAACATTTAAAGTCTCCATTCATTAGAATGCATAACAAGCTGCCCACAAACATACTTTCGGTATGCCGCCTAATTTCGCGGTATCGCCGTAATACCCCTCTCCTTTGGCCATGGGCCGTTGCTACCTGCAGCAACGTGACATGCAGGCTGTTAAGTACGAATGACGGGTGGCATTGTTCTGCTTGGCGGCTGAAAACCAAAAGAATGGCACATAGACGTTCGGATGTTCACATGCCTGTGTGGTTTTTGCCGGTTTTCTCATATTTCTACTTTAGTTAAAAGCTTGAAAATTTGACATCTTATAGAAAGGACATTCATCTTGTAAAAAACGTTAAAATCTCAAAATCGGCCATGCAAAGATTTTTGGTGTCTTACCTGTCCTTAACTTTCACGGTTTTTGCATTTTGGTTCTTTCACTGAGCATTCTATTTCACATTTTTATTCATATTTCCTATCGATCTCGTATTCACACTTTTCACTGTGTTTACAATTTCAGTATTATGTTATATATTTACATAATGCAGTGGGAAGCTACTCAAAACAACCATCATACTCAATACATTTCAATTTCATAAATCTTTGTATACAGCAACTAAACAGGAAGTCCATAAAATATATGTAATATTGAATATTCAAATAACAAGACGCTCTTTAGTTCTGCTGTCAAAGTTCACATGGTGCATCATCTGACAGTAAGAGTAGCCATAACACCACTTTGGGGTCTCAATGTTCCTGCTTCCTCGATGTCAAACGATTGAGTAAGGTCCAGCTGCATATCAAACCTTTGAATGAACTTGGCTAAGAGTACTTTGGATTCAATCTGTAAAGACAAATGCAGGGGACGTTCAGGTACCATCTGCCTCCGCTCCCTAGCAACTGCGATATCAGGAGCACAAGTCCCATATCATGTGTTAGTGTTGTGAGGTAGGCCAGGTGCAAACAATATCCAGAAATGTGTTCAAGATGGGAGAATCACATCAGCGAGCAATATGAATAAATATCACGGGTTGAAACGATGCAGAAAGATACAGAAGTCTATCAACTTTCACTGCCCCTTCTTGCGTAAAGTAATTAAATTTGCACCTTCGCTGTCACCAGAAGCTCTGATCAGTACAAGGCTTATACTGAGATCAATTTACCAGATTTGACAAATTTGTGCGTGTATGAAGCACTAAACAGGTAAGGAACACATGTCTTTTATGCGTACCGGAGCATTAACACGTTTAATGAAAATGAATGTGGGCACACTTCAAGCTGCATACTGTTCCCATTTTATGGAGATTGTGTGTTCAGTAGCCACACTCATTACCGTCCTTACGAAAAAAATAATGTATGGTAACCTGTTAATGCAAGCCCAATTGTCTTATACTACATCATTAAAATATGTTAAAGATTATGCTCCATACCTTATTTATTCAACTAAAGGACGTTCTTTAAGGGAGAGCAAACATAGAACACTGTTATTTTATGGCATATAAAGTATTGGAATATTTAATAACGCCATACATCACAAAAAAAATGGAATTACTGTAATTTGTGAAGATGGTCTCAAGATTGCATTGCTAGTATGTAAAGTGGATAACGTTTAGAGATGTAACACTATGATTCACTGATATTTTCCTGGTCAGATTAAAACAGTCAATAGCTTTTCTTGGCACATGATGGGTACATGAAGCTATTGACCTAAAAAGTGGCACAATGATAGGTTTATCTGCAATTGGCAACTAAAAATATTATCTTTGGCCATGAATTTTAAGTGAAACATCAAAGCAGACGACAATTTCCATCCAGGTACATTTGGGTAAATTGGGTGGGAAAGGGTTTTAATAATGCATTAATTTGTGCATGCAACATTAGAGGCCATCTCCACATTATATATGTGCTCCTTAATTTACCTCTACAGTATATGTGTGTCACTTAATATGCTCACCTGTGCAAACGTCTGTCCAATACAACTTCTTGGGCCAATCGAGAAGGGGAAGTAAGCATACGTGTTTGGTCTGGAAATATAAAACAAACTTTATAATATACCTGTGGACAGTTAGGAAACAGATATCAATTTTTTTTATTGTAAGCTCTTTTTAGCTAATTCTATTGAGTATGCCTTACAATCAGGTCAACATGCAGGTAATCAATCCTTAATTTTGATCAAATGAGATTATAAATTGCTGTACAAATATACAGGTTGGTGGCATTCCTTTAAACCCAGGGAGAAGAAAATTGCATTTTATATTTACAACTTACTCCCCTGTGTGACTCTTATATCACTGATGCACTGCTAAACTAACGATGCACATAAGTACTTCAGTCGTTACGAGCAATCGTTTTGATTGTGTTCCAAATGGGCCACAATCCCTGAGATCTCTATCAGGAAAAATCGCCATGCTTATCAGTTTTTATATCATGCGTAAACCTTAGGGAATATAGTGGTGATCTTACCTATACCCTTATTGCCATTAAAGTACCCCTCGTAAGACTGGTAGAATCATTATAGATGTGTAACCACCATGTAGTGTAATCGAAACTGTCAACAGTCCATGAGTATGGTCAGCCGTTTTGCTATAACTGCAGAATTTAAGGTATCTTACTTTATAGTAAAATGACCTGTCAAGTGAGAGTAGCAGACCATAGGAAATAGCAGATGTTTCATACCTGTTTTTATTTTTAGGACTAAATCTTTCGGGGTCAAAGTGTGTTGGGTTTGGATGAAACTTTGATAGCCTTGATGAAGCATAAATGCTGATCTGGAACGAGAAGTAATAATGTTATACATCAAGTCAAATTTTATTATGAGAGTGTATTCTTTTGCAATCTTCATTTAGAACCTTTGAATTTACTTTTGTATTTAAAAACTTCAACATGTTATGATGTGAGTTATTTTGTGTATGACCATGTCCGAATTAAAATTGATTTTCATAACAGGACTACGCCACCTTTGGACAATCTCTGGCTTTCATACAACCAAAACAAATCTTCATCTCTTTTCAAATATAATAGAAAAGAAGGCTTTGGTTTCGTAAAACTGTATATCGAAATTCCTCCCATAAGTAAAACTTGTTGTCAATGCATATTGGTATGAAAGAACAAATTACGATGCACATGACTCACATACAATGACTGCAGATACCCTGCTCCCAATAAAGACGCTCCAAGTAGCATCCAGAGAGGGAGAGAGAGAGAAAGAGAGAGAGAGAGAGAGAGAGAGAGAGAGAGAGATGTGGAGTCAGAGGGAGCCAGAGAGGAATGTGAGGTCACAGTGCTGCCAAGCTAATTGCCTTTTTGCATGGCAAAGCCTCAGAATTTTCATGCACATGTTTGATGGTACATGAGCAGATGAATCTCAGCTTTGGGTGGTAGAACAGGAAGGTTAAGGTTTAAGATTTTCTTACAAAAATGGATCCATTGGGGTCCATCCAATTTGTGCAATCATACTTACTGTAACGTTTGTCTTGGCGGGCACAAAGTATCCTCCAATCGTGTGGTCCTGCTCAACTTGACGAAAGGTTTGACCTGCGGGGGGGAACATACGCAGTGTTTCCTTCAGCACCATGGACGTGTACTCTAGCTTGCTTATGTCTTCATAGGTCACTTCCACTTTGCTTCCGATTACCGAGTCTACTTCTTCCTTTAATCTTTTGAACAGAATGTGCACAAACAATTGCGTCTATTTGTATGATAACCTTTAAAATAAATGTTGACAACAAATGCCAATAAAACTTATAAAACCTAACACTCTATAGTCTTTTAACTCCAAGTTAGCAAGGGTATGAATTTGTAAGTAGTTCGATCTTCTGGTAAAGAGGCCTGACAGTAGTGCCTGTGACGAATCACATAGTACATTGTGTACACACATTACAAAATTCCACTCTCACATACAATATTTCCAATATTTTTCCAGGATAATGCAAATTGTAATAGCAAACGTTTCATCTGTGCTGCTAGTCTTAACACAATTTAGCACATTCTTCCAATGATCAACTTTTGGGGCCTTCTCATGAGCAGTGAGATTATGCTTTTGACATTAAATATGTTTGAAGTCACAAAGTACTGCATGTTTAACTGTGCTTCTATAGCAGGTGTTCAATTGTCGGTTGACCATGCATGAAAGGATTTCACAACTTATTGCAGAATTATAACCAAGTTACATCGAATTACTGAAAATCACTAAATGTCTTAATAAATGCAAAGAAAGTAAGACAACAGTCATCATATGGCAAATAATTCAAATGGGATCAAGTTGACCAAGCATTAATAAAGAAAGTATGTGGGACAATATTTTGTCGTTGCTGCTACTCCTTATTGCATTGTAATCACTATAGGTCAGAAACATGAACTAACAAAGCCATTCACACTTGCATCGTGGCTGAATATTTAGTTGCTTTGCAAAGCTCAAAGGGAACAGACTGTTACTATATTTGATGTCTGACCTGGTACTTATGTTTTGGAATATGCCAGTAAAATGTACATGACGGTGCGTATAACTACAAAATGCCTCATAGCGGGCGTTTAATTATGCCCAGAGGTTGACAGTGTAACCACTTCCCAGGATCATAGAAATTTAAACTACTAATGTATTCCCAGAATAACAGGGATTTTCACCATTAACGTATTCCCATGATTGCAGGGATGTACATCATTAATGTATTCCCTAAATAACAAGGATGTACACCATTAATGTATTCCCAGGATTACATGGATGTACACTCCCGATGTGTTCCTAGGTTAACATGGACTTTTTTCAGAATTGGCAGAATTTTGCATGGAAACTGATGAAAAATTCCACCTTATAACCTAATAATGGGTGTGTTTAAATGTGTGAATAAACTGTCACAATACTGTGTCATGTCATTATTATAATTTCAATCGTTTCTCACCTTTTATACATCTCAGGTTGTTTGCCAAGTTCCATCAAAGCAAAGCTGAGTGTATTAGCAGTAGTTTCTTGGCCTGATAAAGTAGAAATGGAAAGTATCATGTTAACATTTATATGACTGTTATATTCGAAAACTAAGAAAATAATCGGGTTAAAACTGTTGAAACTGCTGTGGTGCGCTGAAACTTCTTTGTTCCCAAATACATTGTTTTGTAGCCAGAGGAGACCCAAAACGATCTCATAAAGTGCTTTTTAAAGAGCTGACAAACATTTCGGTCCAATATTTCATATTATAATTATATTTGGGTCATGGTATTAGACAGGATCATAGTGTCAAACTGAAAGTATCACAAAACTATAGGACACACATAATCATTTGCTTTCATCGTACTATTTGTAAAAGAAACAACGAATTTAATACATTTCTGACTTACCTGCAAGAAAGAAAGTAATAAATTCATCCAGCAGGTCCTCGTCTGTCACATCTGGGTTATTTTCTATTGTAAACATACATAGCGTGCATGAACATCGAGTAATTTCACTTTTTTATATGGAAAATAAGTGTTATGTTGTTATTAATGACAAAACAATTTAATACCCATCTAGGACCCTCACTTTAAGCATGCTTTCCACAGTTTTATTTGATGCCTTCAAACATTGCATTTTTTTTCAATATAGGACACGATCCTTTAAAAAGAGATATTTAATGAAAAATGAATGTAACCTCGTGATCTTATTTGAAAAGCGGTAATCATGGGTCAACAGGAATATTTCTGTACACTTTAGAGAATAATCACCAGTGGAGTTAACGACGTAGGACAAAATGTCTTTTGCCAAAATTTGTCCGGCTCGCATAGCAGACCTTCTGGCAGCAAGGCACTCCTTCCCCGTCTGCCGGAGAAGCACTATGGAATCCTTTGTATCTTTCTTCAGCTGATACTGGTGCATAGGATTAAACTGAAGGTGAAACATTTATGATTAAATATAATGTCATACAGAAAACGAAATATATCAGGGTTTTTTTTCATCGATTGCTGTTATCAGTTTTTCATCAGTTCCTGGTCATTGTGAAATTGAAAAGGTATGAATTCCAATATAAGTAAAATATTACATTTGCAAAATCTGTTTGAATTGTGAATGTGTCTGCATGCATCTTTATTTCCCTTTGTGGCCCCATTTAACTCACTCTACCGTGACAAAAACTTGCTTTTTGTTTTGGAGGAGAGCATTGATGATTAACTAGAGACGGTTACAAAGCAAACACAAATTCATGATAGTCTAATGTTCAGGTTCTTCTGGATACTCACGTATTCGAGCCCTTGCATTCTTATACTTGCGCTAAAGCCTTGCAAAGATTTGAATATAGCTCTCGGAAATGGACAGTCGTCATTTTCTATACTGTTGATATCCATACCAAAAGCAACCTGTCACATATTACAACAAAATGCATTACCATTAAGTGCAGCAAACAGCAAAGAACATATTATATTTTTTGAAGCCCGATTGACATGTAGTATATTGTATTTCTTTCAAGCCTGAATGGTGACAATTAAAAAGATTGTATTCTTATAAACCCTGCATAAGAAAGAGAGACAAATTTTATTTCCTTAAAGCTCGGATAACATTGTTTTGAACTTTACAAGGGCGTCTAACTAACAAACACTGCAACCGCAGCCGCGTTGAACTGATTTCAAGGAATTGATTTGCTCAGATGTTAACCCGCTAAAATATCATATAACAGTGTGTACTAAGTATCTGCATCATTTGTCACTAGACATGAAAGAAAGAAACATATATATGACAGATCCTTCTGTATAAAATTATTGGACAGCCCAAAGTATTTTTGTACAAATATAAAAAGAGTTTTAAAGAGGCAGTATTAAATCCAGGGATGCAGGTACCCACACGTATTATTGTACGTTATGGACAGGCCCATTATTGTATCTTTCTTTTTTGTTGAAAAGTGAGTGCATTCATTATTCATGGTACAATTTCATTGCTTCTTAAAGAAAAATAAATTTCTTCTGATAAATGCACGCAAACGAAACTGGCCTGTAAATAGTATTAACATATATCCCGAAAGCATGCTCATTACCAAAATTACTGCGTCTTGAACATTTCTCCAAACATTAATCACCAAAAACTGTGTCTCTAAAAGTTAGATAAAAAACTGTAACGGCAGTAAAAAAAGTTTTAAGCAGAATTTATGATACATTGCGAAGGCACGGGATTCAGTTTCTTATACCTTGCCTATGACATCCAGCGTGGCACAATGAAAATAATGACCAAGACTAAATTTTGTCTTTCCGTCGGCAAACGTTGAGAGTTTACTCATCAAACTATCGCTAATGTCGTTGAATTGTGGCATCAGACTCTTCAAGAATCTTTAAAAAGAGAGAACATTTTAGCATAGAATGGTTATTTTTGTATTTTATATATGCAATTTGTTTGCTCTTATAAGTGATGTATATTCTCGATATTGTTAGACTTTCTGATGCCACTACAGGATGCAAATCCAAAAAAAAACTTAAAGGGTTGATGATGTGTCACTTGCTTTTATGGAAATGAGTAATAAAATAAGCACCATGGATGCAAAGTTGTTCTACGGAGCATTCAGTATCATTGATATATAGTGGGAGAAAAATGGTAAAACAACTAGCTTATTACGTTCAATTATTGGTGTCAATTATATCTTTGCCACTATTTTCTGCTGATGGACCACTTAGTTCTTCTTTTTTTCCCTTTTCTTATTTCTTTAGATAGCTTCCCGATCTGACCTTCTTGACTGCATATGCACACATGAATGGAACACGTTATCATGTCAAATATTTACCTTTTGAAACATTAGGTAAAATACGAAGGAAGAAAAATGTCCATGTATTTATATCATTCATATTCATTACATTAGTTAGCTTTACCTTGCAGATTTAATGGGTATACATTGAAATCGTATTTATATGTTTAACTCACCCTCGGTGAAAGGCTGGGTTCATAATTGCTCTTTTCCTTTCCCAGGCTTTCGTGTCAAGTTCGGTGACCAATCCAGTACCAAAGAATCTGAAATGTAAAGAGGCACTTGACACTGACAGGTGAACTTTCAGTGAAGTCATTTTCTTGACAACTCTACACATTTGGAACCACATACTACCGAATGTCATTACACCTGAGGCAAAAACTGCTACAAGAACAGCAATGAATAGGGGTTTTTGGTTTGTTTTTTTTTTTTTTTTGGATACATGGTTAGGTTATAACAAGAATTTAACCAGCCTGTGTCATATTCATCAAAACCACCTCTGCATACACTTACTTGTTACTTATGGCTTTGGAAAAATAATCGTATACTCTGTGAAGACTACAAAATATATGACATGGCTTCAGCGTTTCACCTAATTGAGATTTTCGAACCAATTAAGGCCTGTATGGTTATATAATTGCTCCCATTTTTTTTTATTTTGCATAGTTATCTGTGAGAAGTAAAGACTGTCGCATGTTTTATTACTTACCTCTTTCCAAACAAGTATTGTATGCGTTTGTACGAATGGTAGGCCTTTGGATGTCCCCCGGTAATCAACAAGTCCTAAAACATTTTTTTCAACATTTACTATTTTGTTATTTTCATGCACTGTGGCTCTCTCTTAGGAGACCTGTGAAGAGAGGCCAACAGTTCACAAACAGCACTCTTCAAGCAGAAAATCAGGCACTTTTAGAACATCTTCCGCTCAAAGATGCCACAATTTTGTGCATTTTGGTCTGTTTTGTACCGGGGGGTGGCTTGGATTAATTATCAGACCACGTCAAACTATACCGAGTTTTAATCAGCCATTTTAATCCGTTAGCTTCAAAAAGTACGACAATCTCAATGTGCTAAAAATAATTTAGGAACCCTTCGTTTTGTTAAACGAAGGATACATATTCAAACGTTATATAAACCCAGTGTCCCGGAAAGAAAAGCAATCGACCCTGCTAATATTACAGTGAACCCATATGTTCTTTATAAGTACACACTTTATTTATTGTTACCAAAATGATGGTATAATGTAAGCTGCCCTGTCTTTCACTTGTGCATATTGGAAAAATTTTATCAATTTTACACTTTTACATATTATATTCTGAAGAAAACGGCTGGTTATACAGTTACGCCCGGCTAAAAGTTAACAGCCAAACGCCTTTTTCGCGTTTTGCTGGTGTTTGGGTTGTGTTTGGAAACGTTTGAAAACGTTTGGAATGTGTTTGGAAAGTGTTTGGAAGTTTGGGAAAAATCTCAAACACTTTTACAAAACGTTCGAACAGTTTCACAAAGCTACCGAACACTTCTCCAAACGCATTCAAACACTTTCCAAACGCGTTGAAGAATTACCCGAACGATTTCAAACACGTTCACAAACGCATTCAAACACTATGCATTTCAAACACTTCCATTTAAATGATGAAGAATCTCCAAACGTATTTTCAACAGGTCCAGCAATATATGATGTACCTACATGTAAATGTGCACTTATCCAGCATTATAGGTTGTATATATTTATATAAAACACGATCCAAATACGTTTACCCAACTGTCTAATTCAACTAAAATTAATGAAAGACTTAATCTTCATTTAAGATGTCATGAATACTTCATCTTTCAAAAACTGTTTCGGAGTAAATCCATAGGCAATATCATGATCAGATCATGATTCATGATCTGATCATGATATTGCCTATAAATTTACTCCTAAATAGTTACTAATTTTCATTAAAATATATATTATTACTCCAAGGACCAATGAAGTATCGCCTGGCGTTCTCCACTGGAGCTAATTCTATTGCTTGGCGTAGTAAGCCAAACAATACTTAAATTGAGCTGCTTTGGTATTTCGGTTCGAAATTTTAAAAGTTAGCCTTTTTTCAAGAACTTCACTTTCAGAAAAAGTATGATAGCGATTGGGTATACTTGCTACTGAAAGATCTGTAACTTTATAATAAATGAAGTGTTAAACCTGTTAATGTAGGCATATTATTTGTTTTCTTCTACCTATACTTATTTTCTTCCATAATTAGGTATGACCCTGTCATAATATTGTTGATCACCAGTAACAATATGAATATTAGCTGGTAAAGGTGACAAATACATATTTCCAGGAATTATTTGTCACTGACTCATTTTTTCTTTTCTTCATTTCATGTTAATTTGAATCAGATATAAAGCGGAATTTGATTTGTTGAGCCCAAATTAGTGAAGGAAGTTTGCATCCCTGAAAATCCAAATAGTCCGTATGAAAGTGCAGTAGCAAATGCCAGGAAAACGCATATGAGAGCATCTATTTTTGATAATTTTCTGGGAGAGGCCCCAAGACCCCCCCCCCCCCAAAAAAAAGCTTCGTGCCGTCGGCTCTCGCAGTCGGGCTTCGCCCTCAAGTCGCTGACACCCCCCCCCCCCCGGAAAAATTCTGGATCCGCCCTTGAAGCCAGTATATCTGAGGCTTTAACACTTTCTAGTCTGCGTCAACAGCTTTCCTCGGCCTGCTCTGGGCGACGGCGCCCAGAGCGCGCCGATAAAAGCTGTTGACTAGTCGCTAATGGCAGATATGACATGTTGGTATTCGTTGGAAATGTCTTTTGATGAGGAATTCAAATATGAAATCTATTGATAATATAGCATCTGTGCGAGTCCGCATATATGTGGACTCAGACTGCAAAGTGTTAATTTTATGTCCCCAGCATACAATCAAATAACTTATGGGCTGCTCATACCTAAATTCAAATCGAATTCACTGAAATTGCGACATTTTAAAAACAACACAAACTGGTTATCGCGCATGTGTGTGTGTTTTTCCACCTGGTGAAAAACTTTCAGATTGACTGGCTGATATTAGTTTACGTCGACTGAAGCAAATTCAGTGGGTAGTGTCATGTACATCTTAGAAGGTAGCTTTTGCTGAGTTTTCCACTGTATCACAGGCATAAACCAGTTGCAATTTGTCACGCAAACAAGAAAACAATGATATAGCCTACAATATATACACATGCATTGTGAGTGATACATGTACAAACTGTAAGATAGAACTGATTTTTTTGAAAAAACATAATTTCAACTTTATTGTGAAATATACATAGTAGAGCTTTTTGGCTTATCCATAAATGAAGGCATGCACATGTTGTTGGGATTTTTAGGTGCTGATAAGCTTTTTAGACACTTGTTAAAAATATTCCTGTCATTAGAATTAAATTAGCAAGTGTACATGTACATGTATCACATACGTTTGGCGCAAAGTGTAAAGTGTTTGAAAGCGTTTGGAAAAGTGTTTGAAAGCGTTTGGCAAAGTGTTTGTAAAGCGTTTGGAAAGTGTTTGCAAAGTGTTTGCTACGCGTTTGCAAAACGTTTGACTCTCACTGAAAGTGTTTGGGAAACGTTTGGGAAACGTTGGTGCGTTTGGCGTTTGTTAACTTGAACACGAGCGTAACTGGATGGATGGATGGATGGATGGATGGACGGACGGACGGACGGACAGACAGACAGACAGACAGACAGACAGAGACAGACAGACAGACAGACAGACAGATAGATAGATAGATAGATAGATAGATAGATAGATAGATAGATAGATAGATAGATAGATGACTTTATTGAAGTGGTACCGTTTAGATTGTGTGTACCGTCTTGGTCTGCTTATTTTTGTGTTGCCTTTTACCTTAACAGAATCCAAATCTGCAGTCATTACCAACACATTATGTAGTATGTTCACCTTGATGGTAAGACCATATTGGGTCATCCTGCAAGTATATTAAATGATGTTGTTAAGTACTCATTACTAATGGTACCTTCATTTTGAGATATATTGATACCTGCCTTCCTTAATGACACTGGAAGGACATGGCGTCCCATTTAAATGTAATGACATCTAATGCCTGCATAGTGAAATCATAAAATATAAACAAACATGTATTTTTCTTTTGTAACTAAAGTTGTTTCAGCGTGGAAGTTTACTTTGAGTAACTACATTTGACGGAAATGTATCGTTATTGCTATTTGTATGTTCAGATTCATTTCCATAATGTCAACAAAATATGTCTGTCTGCAACAATGTTGGCTTGTATAACGCATAACAATGTGTATTGTGTAATGTAATCGTATATGATAATGTCCATGTTACTATAAATGATGCAGCCATTTTAATGAAATCCATAACCTCAGGACAACATTTAAAAGAAAAACATGACCATCTTGTCAGCATTGCTATTTACAACATACTTGAACGTATGGAAATGTTATCGTTAAACTTACCAGTCCACTGTTATTTGGCCCAAGAAGTCTCCATTTTGATATCTCTTCTTCATTTCTGCCCAGTTTCCGAAGACAAAGCTAAAAAGAAGCGTTGCAAAGTAAATGTTGAATGCAAAATGAGTATAGAATACACACAACCTGTCAGAGTAATTCAATGTCCAAATATAAAAATTTTCAAGTGCCTCTACATAAAGCGCCAATGGAATCACGCTATTTATATTTTTCAGATCAAGATCGCACATAATCGGTATATTCAAGATCACACGTATTTGTTGGTTATAACACTTGATAATAAATGCCAATACATTAACCTGATTAACACCTTCGAAATGTATGAACGAGAGAGTATGAAAATGACATAGGTCCAAATAAACTTTCCAAATTCAAGAAATTTGGCTAAACAGTAACACGCTAAACTTTCATCTCTGCATCAAGGGTTCCATTGTTGGCTGAGGGAGCATAAACTACTGTCTGTGTGTGGGTTTCTATAAGTCCTTCAGCTGCCCCCACCACATAAAAGGGTAGGCAGTATATATGTACACCTGTGCCACCGTGAGTGACTTTATAGGTCTATACTTGATTTCTTTTACAATCCATGCAAAACAGAAGTTTACATACTTCCTCTTCTGGGACATGACCAGCTATGCATCTAATCACACACGTGTAGCAACTTTACCTCGAACGCGTTGGTCCAGGAATGTGGTCGTATCGTTTATGTTGGTACCAAATGAACGCTAAGTATAAAGTAGCAATCAGTATGACGCTGCTCACAAAGCCCATCAGCGCCTGCATACAAACCGACAACACGTCCACTGCCATCTTGTCTTTTTTCAACGTGCCTTTCGTTGTATGGCTTTTAACAAATAATGTCCCTGCACCACGAACACATACTTTTATATATGTGCAAGGTTCAATGCTGAAGCTCCACTGATGTATGCCACGACCTTCACCTCCTTATCACATACTATTTGTATCTAATAAAAGATCATCATACACTTTTTCTTGAAGTGGGTCAAGTTAAAGGAGGACAGGATCAGAAATGAGAACAGGATAAAGAACTAAAAAGACAGGGCCTTACTCCCTGATTTTATTGTGTATAAATAAAACGGCGATGTTGCCGGTAGAGATCATCATAATCATTGCCTTAGTCATCATCTTCTTTTTCATCTTCACAACAATAGAGTTCTTCTTACGAAAAGTGTAACAAAATGAAGGTTTCACTTGGGTCAGTATGAGCATTTGTAAAGTATATTGAGGGAAAATAATTCAGAAAATGTGAACGACATTTGTAGTTTTAATGCAGGTACCTGGTGGTCTGTCAGCTAAACTCATGATCTTTTTAAAGGACTAAACATGTTTCTGTTTCCCAGATGCCATAATAGGATTCAGGAGACAGGAATTCTTTTTATTCTACCACAAACACATTGGAGTAGTACAAACATAAATTTTTAACATTTTTCAGTTATAAAAGCAAACAGAAAAATCTGTGACAAGATATTACCAAACTTAGGATGACGGTAAATTGGTTTGGAGACTTGCATTAAGGTCATTAGTCGACCACTATCATGCGAGCCACCACTTAACTGAGTGCTTAATTTTGTTTAGCTCTAAGTTAATGATACTAATAATCTTAGAAATAATGCTATCTTTTGGCATTCCAAAAAGACTAAAAGTACTCAATAATGTATCATTGGCATAGCTAATGAATTTGATAAATGAAGAGGGGGGTATATCATTTGAGCAAATAATTTGACGTACAGATGCAATTATTGAGGCTTGAAGGGCACCAGTTGTTGTAATACTACACCTAGATTCAATTCATCAATAACAACATACTGCGTTCAATTACCGAAGTAACTGGACAATACATGTAAGGCAGAGTCTTATGTACCGTGATAACTTAGTTTCTGTAAGAAGATGTTGTGATCTAATGTATCAAATACCTCAGACAAATACCGTGAATATAATAATGGGCACATTACCCTTGTCCATCGATAGAGGTGTTGTGTCCATAAGTTCATTAGAGACCAGCTGAGTGACATTCCCTGAATCTATTTCCCCTGTCGAAATATGAAGTACTCGACTTGAAATTCTGAAGCACGTGGTTAAAGATAGGAATACACTCCAAAAACTTTGGATATGGCAGGCAACATGGTAATTGGCGGCAATCATCAATATATGGCGGATTATCTTCTTATAGATTATTAGAACTTTAGCAAGGGTGACAATATCAGGAAAGATTCCAGTATTACGTGTTTGATTTATGTTAAAAGTTTATGCCTGGCATAAACAATTTTTCGCATATTTCAAAAGATTTGTAGACAGTCAAACCATTGATGTTCACAATAACGTCCATTTTTCGGACTATTCAGTGAATCGGAAAATTCAATGCACATGCTAAGCTTGCCCTGAGATGTCATATTCATCTCAAGACCATGTAGTTGTGGAGTAGAGGGAACTACGAAAACCTTCTGGTATAAGTTAATCATCATTTTGGACTATCCAGTAAATACAAAAAATCAATGCAAATACTGAGCTTGTCCTGAGATGTTAAAGTCATTTCGGGACCATGCAGTTGTGGATTAGAGGGAAGTACGAAACTCTTCTGGAATAAGTTAACCAAACTTAACGTTTTCCCTGTAATTTTGAGACGCAGACAAAGGTTGGAAGTGCGATTAATGTTTGCAAAGACCTGAAACACATATAGTAACATCGCAAAGCTACATTGACGTGCACGGAAACAGATATTGGCGTCTGAAACAGAGGTTGACAATTTATTTAACAATGGAAGCAAGTGTAATCAAAATCAGCAGGTAAAATGAATGTGCTTATGTCATTTAATAAAATTGTATGAAACGGTATCGTTGCCTTTATGCATGCACTTAGAACTGTTAACTGTCCAGTCGTCTCTTAAATTTTCAGTGGATTCATCAGAGTATATGCATGCCAAAAATTGCTGTCGAGCCTTTTAGAAGATAAAAGCATATTATCAAGCATGGGCACTAGGCGGATCAAAATATAATGAACAACATCACAATTAAACAACACACTGATTTCAATTTAGATCTAGACTGATGTACACAACTGTGCATGCTGGCAGCATGATAGAGCCCATGTGTCCGGACATGCTCATTGTGATCCACAAAGGTCACACCATAACTCGATTCATTCACACCAGAATTTTAAATTTATTCTCTGTCGCAAAGCTACGATTACTTTACCTGTAGCGTTTTCTACAAATGTCACCACACTTATTTTCATATTGCAACAAACAACTGTGATACAACTTTTTTGCGGGATATGTTTTGTTAGGAATGAAACTCCATCCACAGGCAACACTGGTGGATCCAGTCCATTGCATTCATTTGTTTAGATTTCCAGCCATCTGATTGGCTGATGGACATGTCACAACAATTCCAAACGATATATTACTTTTGCAATCAGTTTAACATAATTTTTTGCTTCACTTTTTAATTGGTACTGAGTAACGAGTCATACGCGGAATATGTATAGATACTAACAAAGACATAAATTAAACATCCCAAGAAAATAACGATTGCTTCGGACCACCGCTATAGCTCTCTTCCTGGCGCAGGCACGCTCGTGGAGACAAAAAACCAAAATGTAAAAACCAGCCTGTCTAAGGGCTCCTGCCGCAGCAGGAGTTCCCATCTTCTCTAAATGTTGCTCTGAAGGCTGAACTGCCGATTGGTATCCACCTGTATTATAGCGTTATCACTGCATTCCAATCTCTGCTGTAGACTATTCATATTTCTTCTCTCTAGTTATTGTAGGCTACCCGTACTTTCTGCATCTACCCCTTATTGAACCTGATGACAGGTGGGCAGATCAACAACAACAAGAAAAAACTTATGTTCTCTGTAGAGACATGAGCCTTCAAACACTGCATCATGCATAACACCCATCTTGCAGGAAGTGTTTAGAGCTATGGCTTTCTGGGAATGCTGCAGCATTCTGCGATATATTGCGGCAAGCTGCAGCAAGTGTTGCTGCTTCTAAATTTTTGCTGCTGTACTGCAATTTATCTTGGCAATCTGGGAAGAGTGTCGCAGCTTCTTGCACTATTGCAGCAATACTGTTGCAATAATTTCGCTCAGGATAAAAAATAGTGCAGCATACTGCAATATGTTCTGGCAACACATTTTGTGTTGCGGCGGCGTTGTAGCAAGCGTGCAGCAGTATTGCTGTAACAATTTCATTTTTGTATGGGTTCCTATTCTCTCATGATTTACAGAAAACATAACTGTGACTTTCTAGATTTTGATGATGGATATTTCTAAGGTTGAGAGGACCGGTTTAAAACCACCAGTTGCCTTTCATGGGTGACTGCCTGTCTCAAGTCAGGAGTGAAATTTGTTTCTTCACATTGGTATTGGAAGAGAAATGTTGATGCTTTGGCAAGTCTGGAATCTCTTTGCTGTCATTGTTGGGTTTGGAATTAATGAATGTGGATCATCTTTTTCTGTACTATTTGTATCAATATAACAAAGTATATGCATGACTTATACATAAACAAAAAAACAGAATTAACCAACAGCAGGAAAAAATGACTTCTAAATTTAAAGACTGAAGAAATATCAATAGAACCAAATACAAGTCACTATATCTATGCCACCGTGACACTTTTTAGTTTATAACATCTACGCATAAAAGATTTCACACAAATAATGAATATGCTTGTCCCTCAGACCACTTAACAGATGTTACGACTGCTATTCTTTTCTGGGAGGCTGGCATGCAACTGATGCAACTTGTGCATTTCTCAATATTTAAAACGTTTCCTGTTGGTCACTTCGGAAGCAGGAAATGTCTTTGTTTTGTAAGTTCAAGTACATACCTATTTATAGGGAATGCAAAAATCAGAAACAGTTGCACCTAAAATCTAACCCCATCCCAAATGTGACTAAATTTCTTTGAAACCCAGAGACGTTAACATTGGTCAAACCACTTCCATCTCAGCCCCCGCATGCCCTACCCTCAGTGGACACCCGACACCAAGCCTGCACTTGTGTGACCCACTGAGGAGTACAAAGATGTAGACCAGCCTTAACCCTTGGAGGCCTACATTTTACCAAGGCAAAAGTATCTGGGGGAATAAACCCCAGTTTACAGCACAGTATGAACCCTGGAATTTATAGTATTCTAAGCCCGTTCATTTGTACATTTCACCATCTGTTATGTATATGTTCCAGGATCTACATCTTTCGATTGATTGCAGCATGTCCTGATAAATGAAAATGTCTACTTAAGGGTTGTGTTACATCTTTTTTCTTGAAAATGTTCTCTTAACAAGCAAGTGCGCAGATAGGTTGTTGTGTTTACATGTGCCACCCTTTGGTGTGGTGTAGGAACGACCTGTTGCTGTGCTCACCACTTTGCCAGATACATCAAGTCAGGGATAATAAAGTGGTATCAAAGTGTCGGAGGGGTTCTGCTCTGTGACGCCTGAAATAGATGCCATTTGGGTGCTTTTAGGATGGTTAATTCCGGAATGAAGAAAAAGATCCTTCAGATTTTCAGTACTCCTAATGCCCAGGATGACTGTTGTGGCATCCAGGTGGTGGGCATGTCTGAAGGCTTTGATCGTGCCCAAGTATGATGAGCAGCCAGATAAATGCAGATTGCTTACACGATTTTAAACTTGTCAGTCTAAAGTATGCAGATGACCTTGTGTAACTGTTCATTTCTTATGTTTTCCAATTGGTTTACGATGATCTCCGTGATCACTACAATAGTCAGCACTATTCACTTATAATAGCAAAAAACTGCAGTCAGAATGTTTAACAAAACAGGGGGTACCCCAAACAGCTCGATTTAAGTATGGCCCAGACACTGTAGGGATTGCTTGGAGGTGCGCCTGTCTTGGTAAGAATTTTATACGTTAGATGATCTCACACAAGTCATCAGTGAGCTCAAAGATCAGGCTTGTGCGGTACCTTTTAGTCAATACAGGTTCCCTTTAACAATGATTTTAATCTGGGCATGAAGTCTCTTCAAATCTTTTTACCTTATCAAGTCCATTGGAAAGATTCTGACTTCAATTTTTAGTACTTCTGATAATTTGGCAAAAGTGAATAAATTTAAATATATAATGGGTTAAGGTTAATGCATGGTTCCAATCTGCAAGTTCTTGACTTTGTCAATTCAGCCCAATTCAACCTTTGAAAGGAAGTCTGTCATGATAAATTACAATAAGCCTTTACAGTGCAATACACAGTTTCAGATAATATCCAACCTGGAAACGTCACTTTACTGCTGGGCCCAATATCACAAGCTTGCCTAATTGTACTTGATATCTGGTTAATATTTTCATTGCATTCTTTTGACATAAATACAAAAGACTTCCGTTCTTTTCTGACTTGCCCTATAATTCTACTGTTAACATCCAAAGATTATTAGAAAGTTTGGCCACAATAATCTACAGTTTTTAGACTTGTCTGTTTTGATACTTAACTTTATCTATTGGCATCTTTCTGTTTTAATATTCACTATCAGACATCAGGCTTACATGTTTTCTGTTAGGTAAACCCCCAGTGGCTACAGGTAGCAAGAAGCGGCCTACGACAGTTGCATGTTTGCCTAATTGTACTTAAAATCCTGTTAAGAAAAATTGTTTTGATAGCATGTTTTTGGCATAAATGCTAATGACTTCCATTCTTTTCTGACATGGCTAAATGCACATTTACTCACTATTAAAAAATTACTCAAAATTGACAGTATTTTCTCAAGTGTCACAAACCTGACACATTAAGTTGACACATTGACTCAGGGTTGGCAGTTAAATAGAGCTTAATTGTTTGAGGACTAGGTGTCATCATGGAGTTTGTTTTACATCTCTGGTACAGGATGTACATTGTTGCAGTCCTTGTTAGGATTTTCCTTGGTTTGTACAGGTGGTCTAGCTGCAACTGTTTATTTTACAATCACTGGGACTGAATATAATGCCCCAGCTTGTTTCCACTTCAGTTAAACATTGGCGGATGGTTTAACTAGGAAAAGCTGTCCAGCTAGAAAGGGTACATTTTGGTTCAGGGGTAAGTCAAATTGTTCTTATCTGAACCTGTACTATGAAAATTTGGTAATTATGGTTTGTTTGACAGGTATTCTTCTTTGATATGAAGCTCTGCATTTACAAGCAAAACTTCACATATTTAGCTAATTCATCAATTGCCACGTTCATATTTATTCATTATTATGTGGGTTGTCTTTGCTGAATATAGTAATGAAAAATCTCTGGTGAGGTTTTGCAGATACATGTGTTGAGATTATTTTTATTCCGAATATTTTTTTGAAAAATATCCTAAATTTTACCAAAACAACTTGTTACACACTGGCAGGTGGTTTAACTATGATAAGCTGTCCAGCCCGAAAGGGTACATATTGGTTCAGGGGTAAATCAAATTGTTCTTAGCTGAACCTGTACTATACAAATTTAGTAATTATGGTTTGTTTGACAGGTATTCTTCTTTCATAATGAAGCTCTGCATTTATAAGCAAAACTTCACGTATTTAGCTAATTCCTCATTTTCCAAGTTCATATTCATTCTTTATTATGTGGGTTGTCTTTGCTGAATATTTAGCTTAGACAAGGAGCCGCTACTCAGAGAGACATGTATGGGTAAAAGGCTCCGAAACATGTTGAGTAGTTACTCGCTGAAGACCATTTATTTATTTGGGCTGATACAGCTTATGTCAAAATTTTACAGAGGAACGTGTGCAATATGGACAATAGTAATTCCATATTTATATAGGTTAGACAAGGACAGGTTAGCTTATGGAGAGTAAAGAGTTCGGACTGCGGAATAGGGTATTGACTACTAGGAAGTGGTTCTGGGCAAAAAGACACAAACACAATATTTTGAAATTTAAAGAGACTGAAACTATCGTTTCAGAGATATATGTTTGGCTGCCTTTGCACTGACGCACACATCTCAGTAGATTCTTCCTATCGTATAACCATTTAAATCTGTGGCAAGAGTTCACTGCGCACACCGTACGGCTTCAACCTACACCTGCCGCCCCCACCCCACACCTGACCAGACCGTCCGCCACAACAAGCAGCAAAAAATGTTATCCACTCCAATGTCTGAGCCTATTGATACAATATTTGGGCACGCCAAATGGAGTCAGTCAGTCAATCTCATTGTTGGTATAACCATTAGCCGTGGATGTAGCCGTTAATTACGATGCACGGTAAAGTATCGACGAATTACGAATCTAAAATTCCTAATATTATAAATTGATGAATCTACATGAGCATTATCATTTTTATCATAAATTGTACTAAACTTCATGCTGAAAAAAGCTACCTTGAGGCACTGCCAAGCAAGTGAAATTTCCTTTGGTGAACCTGTTTTCTCATATTAATAGTAATTGTAAACACTGATTGATTAAAAAAAGTCCCTCCCATAGTGACAACAGAGGAAACTACCGTCTCTTCAAGATAAAACCAAAGTACCAGCAAACACACCCGAGGCTCAATACTCGCCTTATCAGATAAATTACCATAAACAAACACTTAGGAATACATCCAAGATTGTACCCAACCCTGCATTTTCCCTGAAATCCCGGGTTGGAACCCAATTAATGTTTCGCACATTGACGTGTCATGCCATTAAGCCCCGCCCCCTGAAGTCGGCATTCACAATGATTTTCCTGCTGGGACATTCGGCATTGATCTAACGTAATTCCCCGTAGTTAACACACACATTTAGAGCCAATTTATTTTAATGATGCAATGGTGCGCGTTAGTCACAAGCACACGGGTCTAGAACATTCTTTCCAGCCACATGTTTGCCAGTTTGAATCGTCATAGTTTGCGGTGAATGGGCAATTGGGCAATAATGATGTGTTCATCGAAACAATCCTCAAAAGCAATCAAGACTACCATATTTCGTCACAAAACACATATAAATACATACTTTCCTCATACTCTTTTTGACCAAACCAAAGCTTATAAACAACTTTAGTGCGATCGTTTCTTTGTGTTAAAACTTTAATGTCGTTTGTCTACAAGTGACTGAACCGCCATTTTTTGCATTTTGCGCCCCAGATGACGATACCGTTTTACCGATAATCAAAATTTCCAAGAAGTTTATGAAAAGCTTCAGTTTGGCGCAATTGCAATTTTTACTGAGGGGGGGGGGTATGAATTGATGGCTTTACAGTAGATATAAATGAAAGTGGATGTGTTGGACTTGGGTTTTGTGTGACTGTGAAAGTGGCAATGACACTCTCCACCAGCGAAGCACCGGTCAGTTTCCCGGGATTTCCCTTTGCACAAGTTTTGTTGTGGATCATAATAAAGAGTTGGTATTGCGGGGAAACATTGATTAATTTATTGACTAAACATACGGGGTTTTTTTTTAAATGCCTGCTTTTCGGTGCTTTGCATACGCTTGGCCTTTAATGTATTTCTTACTTGCGCGTTATGTACAGGTACAGGCATTTTCCAGCTTTGAAGTTGTGCCTGCGCATTATGCTGATTTTTGCCAGGTTTATATATCTTCAGATCAATATAAACCAAACTTACAGATTTCCCATAATTGTCTCCATATATTGTCCTCCTTCGCCAGCCAGTGTTTACCCCGGAACGAAGTTGTCAGTCACCTTGATGAGACTGCCATACAAGGCACAACCAATAAAGGGCCGGTGATGAAACCATGCTTGCGACAGCACATGCTGAGTGTCACACAGAACTCCGAAATTTCTTTTTTATAAAATTCGTAAACTGTGTTCTTTTCAAGTATAATTAATCAAAGATTTCATCGAAGTCAAGAAACAAACAATGCTAACGGATTATGGAGTTGTCGAACCGAAAACACTGCAAGTAAATGCCTGTAATCCCTTCAAAGACGGTTGGACCATTGAATTCATTTTTTACACGATCATTTGCACAACAATATCCCAAACTATTTCGTTTTCGTAATAGTATAGTATAAACATATTTATTTTCTCTGGATTGCCTAATAGTACACAAAGACTAATCTGGAGGCTCTCCAGTACATAAAAGGACACACAGGAATATATACAATACACACTGGACGAGAACAGAAGACTAAATTCACGGCTTGTACACGAATAATACAATTGATGCCAGATAGTGGAGACTTATAATTAGATCATATACTAAATTAGTAGATGAAACGTCGAGATTCTGATAAGAATGTCTGAACAGCCTCAAAGATGAATACATTATCAGTGTCTGGCAAGTCCTCACTACCTTTCAAGAGAATATTTAGTAAAATGTCACCAGAGCACTGAACTATTAAAGTCGGATTTACACCTGGAGCGAGTAAGTGCCACACAGTGTTCAGTAGACGGACCCTTTGCACAGTGAACTTGGGGCAGAACAAAAGGTAATGCTCCGTATCTTCAGTGGTATGAGAGCATGCACACGTTGAGGCTGGAAGGATATTGACATGATGTAGATGGGCATTTAAAACAGAGAAGTTAAGACGTAGCTGCGTGTGGCTTATGTTCAGAAAACGACTTCCATGTTTAAAGTATGTGGGCTTTTTGTCAACACTTAAGAATAATAGATTTAATTTAGATTTAAACTGCGGCAGGAAATTGGTGAGACGAGCATCAACCGGGAGGTTATTCAATAATTTGATAGCAGACGGGAGAAATGAATCGCCGAAGCGATTGGTGGTGAACCTAATTTGGCGTAATTCAGTACGATTTCTCAAAAGGCGCCCAGTAGTGAATGCAACGTCACGAGGAACGAGATCATGTAGGTATTGTGGAGTTAACCTATTGTACATTTTAAAGAAAAGAATAAGTTTAAAGCATTTCCTCCGGTTTGCCAGAGTTTGCCATTCAAGCTCTTCGAGAAGTAAGACACGTGGAGTGTATCTAGTTGCGCCAAGGCAGATCCTGGCTGCCTCATACTGAACAGCTTCTATGGATTGTGACAGGTTTTCAGTGCAATTGTCAAACAGGACACACCCATATTCGAGGATAGGACGAATCATTGTACTGTACAGCTGTATGAGTGTTTGGCGGGAGAGTTTATATTTGAGTCTGCGTAAAAGAGCAAGCCGTTGGCTGGCTTTATTAACAATACGTGTGATATGCTGGTGCCATGACAAGTTACTTGAGAGTGTAACTCCAAGGTGGGTATGTAGAGTGGCCTCAGGTATCGGTGTGTTTCCAAGAAGTAGGGGAGGATGATCTGGCTTATGTCGTTTAGCTGAGAAGGTCATTGAGATGGATTTTATGGCATTAAATGTCATACGCCAGAGCTTGCCCCAACGATGAATTTGTGTAAGATTATAATTAAGGTTTTCAGCTGTGGCCATTGGTTCGTGGACAATTTCAAGAATACTGGTATCATCTGCGAATAAACGGATGTCACAGGTGATGTTGACAGTGATGTCGTTAATGTAAACGAGGAAAAGTAGGGGACCAAGGGTCGAACCTTGGGGCACTCCAGCCTCTATAGTGAGCCAAGGTGACGTCTGTCCTCCAATAGTAACACGTTGAAGTCGGTTTGAGAGATAGCTTTCTATAAATAGTAACACAGGATCTTCAAACCCCAATTGTTTCAGTTTAAAAAGTAGACCAGCGTGCCAGACTCTGTCAAAGGCCTTGGATATGTCCAGGAAAAACATACGGGCCTCATGGCCCAACTCAAGGCCACTGTAAATAGTATGAAGTATACCAACAAGTTGATTTATGGTGGAATCGTTTTTCTTAAAGCCAGAGTTTTTAGCAGAAAGTAAATTGTTAGAGGTTATATACTCATAGAAAACGTTATAAACTAGACGCTCAAGTACTTTAGAGACATTACAGAGGAGTAAAATAGGCATATAATTTTCCTTTGACTGTTTGTTACTTTGCTTAAAAACGGGGCACACGTTGGACCTCTTCCAGGGATCTGGAAAATATGAGTTGGATAAGCAGAGATTGAACAGATCAGTGAGAGAACGTGAGATTGAGGGGGCACAGTATTTAAGAAGGGTGTTGCCTATACCGTCAGGACCACAAGCAGAACTGGTTTTCAGAGATTTTAAAATCTTTTCACATCATTTACTTGCACTTGAAATATAGACAGGCGGGCCTCAGTTCGGAAGGCAAGGTCGGGCAAGGGCAAAGGATTGTCATCATGCGGAGTCTTACACTGATCAGCAAAATACTTGTTGAAGGTCACTGACTTCTCAATATCAGAAGAAATATTCCTTCCACCGTCAATAAGAGTTGGTATGTTTTGATAAAGTTTGTGACCGAGAATAGATTTGCTAAGGTTCCACCACCTTTTAGGGTTTATCTCTCTTGAGTTTAGTTCAGATCGGAGTTTGGTAAAGTAAAGACGAATGGAGTTTTTAATAGCGTTGACTGTAAAGTTACGTTTCCCTTTGTATAACTGAAAGAGGCGTTCAATATTTTGAGTAGTGAGGAGCGTGTGAGGCCGAGGCTTTTGTGTCTGGCATTTATATCTGTTCCACGCGCGATTGCGCTGCCTTATTAGCCTCTTGATAATACAGTTGATCCAGGGCTTGTCCCTGGGTCGAATAGTGACCACGCGGAACGGAATAAACTGTTTACACGTGTCAGTAAATAGGTCTGACCAGTATGACACAGTGTCACTTATGGAGTCAAAAACTGTGAAACCAGTTTCCCAAGGAGCATCAGGGAGTACATTGTTCAAGTTGACAAAATCAGCCCTCTTGAAGTTCAGACAGAGCGTTTAAAGGGGCGATCCTTGTAATGACTCACAGAAAAAGAGCAAAAGACGACAGAATGATCAGAAGAGGATATAGGAGGAAGTATGCCGGAGTTAAGGATATAACCAGGGGAGTCAGTTATCATGAGGTCTAGTAGGTTTGCAGAGTACTGCGACACACGAGTAGGTTCGGATATGAGCTGATGCAGGTTGTTTTGAGCCAACAGATCAAAGAGGCGCTGTCCGAGTTCACTGTCGGTGTGGGGAGAATCCCAGCTTACACAGCGATCGTTAAAATCACCTGTTATTAGGAGTATTTTAGGGTTAAGTTCGATAGCAGACGAAATGTAGTGATATAAATTGTCCAGAAATAGGTCTCTCTCTGCGGCAGATTGGTCTGGTGGACGATAATAAACACCAAGAATCAGTTTACCAGAAGGGACAGTAATTTCAGCCCAGATACATTCACTACTGGGAGTTTCCAGCTCCGCACATCGTCTGACAGGTAGATTGTCTTTTACATACAGGGCAACCCCTCCCCCCACACCAGTTTCACGACCCTTACGTAGCGGGGTTTGAAAGCCTTCAATTGCCAATAAAGCATCAGGGTAGGAAGTATCGAGCCATGTTTCAGATGAAGAAATGACTTCCAATTTTTCAGACTCCGCCAAAATACTTATTTCGTCGAGTTTACCATCAGATTTTAAGCTACGTACGTTAGCATGGCACACAGAAACCTTATTAAGAACAATATTATGAACTGGACCAGGGTTTGGATGAATACTCGTGGAGAGCACCCTAAATATAAGAACCGTCACATGTCTCAGATGGCATAGACATTCGGTAAGTAATACTGCGGCAAATACTATGAGGAAGGTAAAAGAGAGGATGAAACTATGATCGTGATATGAAAATGTAGACACGTTGGCAGACATGGACAGGAACATAAACCCATCTTTGTTGTGAAATAACCCTACCACCGCCCTATATTGATTTAAACAAATGCCCATTAGCGGGTATCATACTGGTTAATGTCCGTCGCTGAACACTGTGAGACACAACAGAAAATAAATGCATTCATGTTTACAAAAAACCCAATAAGTTATGACAATGTATGCTGGAGAATATAGTCTTCAAAACAACAAATAAAGTAACATAAACAAGAGCACGAGAGAGTGCAGAAAACAAAAAGTGTACAGACATGGCAACAAAAGAGAGCAAGATCATCACAAGGTAATGATGTTCATATGAGAATGATGGTAAATCTGGAGGTAAGTTAAATCGGAGTTTAACAAATATAACCTGTTGTTGTACCGAATATCATATCTGTAAATGAATGAGGCCTTTAGCTGAGTTTACATAAGGTATGGAGATGCAGAATGATGACGGCTACTATGATATTGTTGCAATTGTAGCAATTTTACGCTCGTTTAAAACAGTCTGTGTGAAGCATGTTCCAAGATCAGTTTCAACTGTTGTAATATGGTAAGAATACATAACCGTGATCCTCCATATGTACAAGTATAACGTGAAATGACATCACAGCGTGTAGTATTATGACAATGAAAAAAAAATGCATCTGACATCGAGCCCATGCGTTATATCATATAGAGTGACCAGAATGCAGTTGGTCGACCGTGTGGTGTATAATACATAAATGCGTTGACAACTGAAACTAATCTAAACTGTCAGAAAATTTAACACAAGATTATTTCATATATAGAGACTTAAATTGAATAAAGTTATCAAGACATATGAGCTGCATTTGTAAATGCTTGTACACACAGATAGCCAAGCGTACATCTGAGGTCATAACAGGGCTTGTCACTTGCGGTTACATAATGTATAAACATACTTTTCTAAGAATGAAGTGAACCGAGAGACCAGCTCTGGTTCTTGCTATGCAAACAACCAGTAACGTGATATTATAAACCCAGATATTCATATGAGATGATGAATCAGGTGACAAAAACCTGGAAACGAAAATAAATGGAATTGGAAATACTTTGGTATCTACTATTAGTGTTGCAGCTGCAGTAAAGACGTATGTTCGTTTGCACACATACACACATACCAGACCTCATTCCCACACGTACGGGATGATGCATAATGTACAATTTTAGCATATGTGGAGACGGCAAAACATAATGCTAAGAACATATATAGATAAAGAAAATTTAAACAGTTAGATCCACTCAGTAGATTGAAACAGAAGGGAGATATCCTTATTAATACCTTTGTGGTCAGAATTAGTTTAATGGTACAGTTACGAATGTAATCTACAGTTTTCCTGAAAAAAAAACACATTAAGTTTCAGCTAATGTCATCCTAAAGAGTTGAATAAAAACGCGGGTCTCAGATTTTTTGGTTTAGGCCTGGTTCTTTCACTATACTTGAGGAAAGATGAAATCCTTTGAAGTGTAAATGCAGTGTCATCACTTCAATGACAGAGCACTGCATCTCATTAACGGCAAAAAAACTGGAAAAACAAAACACCCTTTTGAGGACAGGTGTACGAAGATCATTTTCAAATAATTTATCATAAAGTACCATAATTGAAAACGTTGAATCAACATTATTGAAAAAAGGAATGCTACATTTGCATAATTGCTGCATAAGCACATAACAAAGTATGTAATTCACAATAGTGTCATTTGTTTCAAGGCAAGTTTACTTTTCAGAAATGTATACAAAATTCAGAAATGTTAAATACCCAAATGACCCTAACAATTACCGTCCTATTACGCTGACAACTACTCACTCAAATATTGTTGAGTTACTTACGGTTCATGATGATACATTTAATGACTCACAGTTTGGTTTCCGCAAACAACACGGTACCTCATTTGGGTGCACACTTTTACACGATATTATTACTTACTATGGTAGCGGGCACTCAGACCTTTTTGTGTGCAGTCTCAATGCGCAAAAGTGCTTCGATAGAGTCTAGCATAAGGGCTTGTTTTTAAGGTGTATAAAAAAAATCCCACTAACTCATTGGCTGTTTCAACACACATGGTAAAGTGGTTTAAAAGTTTGCGTAAAATGGAATTCTGAACAAAGTGTCGTTTTCCCTGTTACAAGGGGGACCCGTCAGGGTAGTGTATTGTCTCCCGTGCTTTTCAAATTTTATATTGGTGAGTTACGCACAATACTAAGTAACACTGACGCTGGTACTTGTCTTGGAAAAGATAGGTGCATATGATTATTATGATAGATTTTACAGTTTTGCATATGCAGATGATGTGACACTGTTCTCTGCCACCATTGCAGGTCTGCAACAACTTATTAATGTATGTGCATCATGTGCTTCTAAATGGAGATTTGTATTTGGGATTGAAAAAACAAAAATATTACATGTAAACAATTGATTCTGGCAGAAAAAAAAACAACTTGGAATTTCGGAGATCCATCTTATGAGATAGACACTGTGACAGAGCTTAACTTACTAGGGCACACATACACCTCTTCAAATACATATGATGTTCACGTAAAGAACAGGATAAGTGCTGCAAGACGGGCCATGTATAAATACAGTAGTGCTGGTTGGTGTTATCCGGGCCTCTCATGTGATGCTAAAGTGTATTTGTGCAAACCAACAGGAGTACCAGCATTAACATTTGGTTTTGACTGCATCAAATTGTGTCACTCTAATATACGTGATTTGGAGTCGGCTCAGAGAACCTCTATGAAGCAAGTACTTGGACTAAGTAAACGGTCCCACCATTCAAAATTGTTACAAGCTGTCGGTATTGAGCCGATATCCCAGGTTATTACGCATGAATGAATGAATGAATGAATGAATGAATGAATGAATGAATGAATGTACTTTATTGGCTCCACCACAGTATACAATAAGTGCGGTGGTATGCCAAGCTATAAAAATACAAACTTTTCACACGTTGATAACAACATAGAAACACGACATCAACAACAGCAACCCTTACATAAACAAAGCGTTGAGACCAAAAAAAAGTGATAATAAATTACAAACACATCAGACAACCCCAGGAGACAAGTGCTACCATTCCCACCTGGCAAAAGTAAAAAAAAAATTCTGATTTATTCAAACATTGTTAATGATTTTGTAAATAGGGCCGGCATGAAAGAAAGTACCAGATATCTAAATAAAATGTATATACCTATATAATTGATTTCCTCTGATAGCCATAAATTCTTTCATATAAATTCCAAAATTTCTGATCACTTTATAATCTGATGACTCCACAATAAAAGTAAATTTTTCCAGATCAGTATAACCAGAAAATTCTGGAAACATGTCCGAAATTGAATTTAATATCTGTTCTTGGGGTTCACGAAACTTTTGACAGGCGAAAACAAAGTGACACCCGTCCTCTAAGAGATTACATTGCTCGCAATATCTTAATTCCATGGGTAATTTTGATGGACGTTTGTGCCTTCCTTTTTCGATCGCCAAATTATGTGCACTGATTTTCAGTCTTGAGATATTTTTCCTTGTGGTAAAATCTTTGATGATATGTATATAATTTTCGAATCTAAATTCTCTTTTGTATAAAACATAGCTTCTCAATTTTTATCGTCTGCTTCATTATTATTCATATCCTGTTTCCATTGTTTCGAAAATAAGATTTGGAAACGTTTTTTGAATATATTATACGGAAAACAACCCCTTTTTTCCGCAGTTGTCCCATAAATGTTTCATGTCTATACCATGTAGCATCTCAGAAATATTTTGCAACCACGTACTTTTCCCTTCTAATGACATCGTGATGTTACATAAATATGCGTCATACAGAAAGCTTTCCATTGGTATATTAACAATTCTCAACCAGTTCTTACAAACAAGTGACTCTGATAATTGGCCAAGTTCATCAAGAACTGCAATATTTGATGCTTTGCGATGCACACCGAGACAATGTTTTGTAAAACTGATATTGAATTGTTCGTAGTCAAGTTTGAAATATCCTGTAAAAGAGTCAATTGATGACATTTTTGATGGGAGGGCAGAGTAAGCACCTCATATTTTACAAGCATACAGAAAGATTGGCATCACAACCTTTTCAAACAGATTAATAAGGAATTTAGTGCTCACTTCCCTAACAAAAATTATCTTTTGAGTCGTCGGAGTACTTTTTTGATTTTATCACATAGTCGCTTTATAGCACCTGATAATGAGCCACTTCCTGATATTTCTATACCCAAATACACATGGTTTCTGACACATTCTAACTCATCTTCACCTAGAACAAAAGTTCTTTTTATGAACTTAGCCGTCTCATTCAAAATCAAAACCTGAGGCTTACAGATTTTAACTTTCAAATTCCATTCATCACAATACGCCTTCAATTTTTTCAAACATGTTTGTAACCCATATTCAGAACTTGGTAATAAAATAAGATCATCAGCATACAATAAACAGCTAATTTTCTTGTTGTATAATACTACGGGATCGCATGAGGTATCAAATGGAGAGGGTAAATCATTTATAAAAACATTGGACAAGGTTGGGCTCAACACGCAACCCTGTTCAACGCCTTTTTGAGATTAATTTGATCAGAAAGGCCAGTATCATGCGTGATTTGTAAACTCGAATCAAGATACATATCTTTTATAATATTAAACGTCTTTCCTTCGATACCGCTTACTATAAGTTTATAAAATAATCCTTGGTGCCAAACTGTATCAAAGGCTTTTTGAAAGTCTATGAAACACGAATATAAATATTTACCCTTACTTATCAGTTTTGTATATTTGTACATCAAAGTTCTTAGAAGAAACATGTGGTTGCTAGTTCTACAGTTTTCCATAAATCCTATTTGAGTTTCATCCTTTAAATTATTGTCTTTAAAATAACTTTGTATTCGTTTTTTTTTAAATGATACAAAACAATCTTGAGACACAGCTATTAAAAGATATACCCATACAGTTATTTGGATCTGATCTCTCGCCATTTTATTTATCAAAACTACAAGACTAGTTTGCCATATCGTTGGAAAAAAACCTGAAGAAAACATTATGTTGAAAATCTTCGGTAACATTGGTTTCAATATATCGTAATTAACCTTTCACATTTCATTTAGAATTTTGTCTTTCCCAGGTGCTTTCTTATTTTTTAACGTCAGAATTGCCCCTTTTAATTCGGGTTCGGTAGTTTCGTAATCTAATACAGCGTCTGAAAGATAATTGTCATCTGCCAAAGCTGCATGCATTGCAGTCAGTTTTGGGTGATTTTCCACCACGGGAATGTTTGACTTTAAACTTGAAATATGGCAAAACCATTGTGCTGGGTCAATATTTGAGTTTATTCCGTTTTTTTCTAAGGCTATATCTTCTAACTCTTTTATTAAATCCCAGTAAACCTTTGGTTTTTTGCCCCATACTTTGTCCAGAGAATACATAATTCTATCTCTGAATTGTTTTTCACTTTCCTTTCCAAGTAGTCTAAATTGTTTTCTCGTAGTATAGTAAGATTGTCTTGAACAATAATTATGAGCGTCCTTGGACAGTTGTTTTGCCATGTTGCTAAGTTCGCGGTCCAGGTTGTAACATTTGTCATCAGCATACTTAGGAAGACGCTTTCGCCTGTGATTCCTGGTTGATTTAGCTTTTAATGACAACCTAGCATTTTTGTGCATGATACTGTTAAAGTCAAAAATCAGGTTGTCTGTGCTCTCTCAACTACCAGCCTCATAATTATTGTTCATAAACAGATCTAGTTCCTTACTGCATAAAGTTTCAGGGCATGTTTGAATGTACTACGGATATATTCATTCTAAGAAAAACAGGTAGGTAAATGGTTAGGTCGACTCTTTTCCCATGTCTGTGTGTGTTCCGCCTCACACGACTGGCGAATTGTTAGTCCGAGGTCAAAAGACATGCAACAATGATCAGACATCCAGTTGAGGTCATGTACCGTCATATGGGAGTGTGGTCAGCTATTACATAATCTATACAGGTGGGGTTCCTGGCGTCATGACTGAAACATGTATACATGCCAGTCAAATTCTCCATTTTTCTACCATTCAAAATACCATTAGTTTGGCACAAATTTAGCAGTTATATCGCGTGCTCATCTGTTCTACACATATCTATATTAGCTCTAGCAAAAGGAGTATCTAATTCAATGGTGTGTGAAAGATGTATCAGATTATGTTTTTGTTTTTTTGTTTTTTGTTTTTTGTTTTTTTTTTGTTTTAAGTTAGGCCCATATTACTTTCAGAACTTATAAATATAGGGAAATCTACATTGATTTTTATATAGGTAGCGTCACCTGCAGTGTTATGATGTATATTGGTCAGAATGTTTAAGTTTTCATCCTTAATTTTCTACGAGTCTTTATGAAAGTTACTGGGGTTGTAAGAGAGGTCAAAATCTCGGCTACTTATGACAATACATATAGTGATGGGACATGTCACTTGTTGCCCTTAATGTCATTCCACGTTAGACGTGGGGCATGTCACTTGTTGCGCTTAATGTCATTCGACGTTCGACGTTTTGACCCCAATCCCTTCTCCTTTCTATTAAGCCTGAATCTGCATAACATTGCCTCTTACCGGACAATATAGAACAGTTTGAAGTACATGTATGTGTACCTTGGCAGGTGTTCAGCTTCACTTTCACAATAAAATGCCATCAGTTTCACTTAATTTAATCTCTACTAGATATTCTTAATATCAAAGACAGATTAAGCTCGAAAGCGCTTATGGTTCGAGACTGATTGTACGCACGCTTCATAATGGGCCCATTTCCCTGTGTAGGTGGGTTTTAATGATACTGAAATGCCGTAATGGTTAGATATATAGCCTGAACAGCATGGCTTATCCCCATGCATCCGCGCTAAAATCCAAATGGCCTTTAAATAGAGTGTTCGGTTTTGTATGACTTTTGATACACAATGAAACTTATCTGTAAGGTTTTATGTTAAACTTTAGCAATTTGTGACAGCACGGAGTGCGACAAAAAGAAAAGAAAATCAACGCTCTTCGGTCGTTTTCATGGCCACATATAATTTGGAAATCCGCCAAATCCAATTACGAGCGGTTTGTTAACAAATGAGTCCATAACATTTGATTTAACCTGTACATGTGTTCTGATAACAGACTACTAGGTCTACATTGTGTCCTGCCTTACCGTTAAAGAGTACAAAATGCTGAGTAATAGTTGTTCTCAAAATGCCATATGAGATTGATTAAAGAATACAGAATTATGGGAATTGCACCCAAAAGCAGGAAGGTCCAAAAATTTATGATTTCATGGCGTGGTCGATCAAACATATATTCCCGTTGTTCAACTGGGATCGACACTGTTTTATGTCTGGAATCATAGAACTTGGGCCCAAAATTAGGTGACCTGTCATGTGCTGTAAGTGAGTTAGTTGGACCATCTGATATATGTCATACATTTCTATCAAACTCAACAATGTTACCATATTACATTTACTCTGTGCCTCGAAATAAGGAAGGACTCTTGACGGTACAAACTCAAATTGGGGGATTTAAAAATAGTGAATATCAGCTTTTATGTAATTTGAAGATAATAGCTGCCGTAGGGCTTATTTTGACAGGGCGCTATGCTTGGAAATGGCACCGTGATCCAACTGAAATCTAAACACAGAAAGCGAGGTACGCGGATGTTGTGCATTAATTAGTTTCATTTCCCCGTGACTTTCATTTTCCGTCGCTCTGTCTGCCGAAGTCTGTCAAGTATGGTTCTTATTGCGCTACATAGAATGTTCAGATGATAACAGAGATTTGATTTGTCACCATGACCATTATGTCCAGCCGTTTAAGCATTTATTCTATAATTTTATATACATATATGTAAATTCTTTTCACAAATGTAAAAATCTATTTTACATATGTGAAAAACTTGAACATATATATGTGTAATATACCTTTGATATACGGATGTAAAAAAATTCACACTTATGCCATTTTCTTTCAGACACATGTGAAATAGTTTTGCACATATGTGAAATAACACTTGCAGTGTTGCCAATCTGGTGGAGGTATATTTTCGGGAGATTATGAAATGGCGAGCAGCCAAGCCGCGAGGCCATCGAGGGGGGAGGGGCGGGTGGAGGCTGCCTCGGAAAAATTTTCAAACATAGACATGAAAACATGCATTTTCGTGGCATTTGAGTGAACTTGGGTTCACGTTTGAATGGTGGCATGAGTGCTAAACACATCACGAGAAGCATAGCAGATTGATTTGCCTCGAAAATATCACCGTGAAAAGCAGATTTGTTAAAATTTACCAGATTACTTTTTTACAATGACATTTGTGGTAATTTTCGTGAGATTCTCGGGGTACTTCAGGAGTCAGGAGGACAGACAGCACATGCCTGAATTTTTTGGAAACTCCGGAAAGATTTGGGATGGTTTGCACCATTGCACTTGTGTTTTACATTAATGAAAATCAATTCCACATATGTGAAAAACTTTTACACAAATGTGTAATTTTTCTTAAAATATGTGAAATGATCCTGTACTTCACGAATGTAGAAAATTCATTTATTTCCCATGTGTGGATATAATTTACAATGAAGGAACCGATGGACAAGCAACATCCTCAAATATAGAAAAAAAAATAACAGACCCAGACTCGAACCCGCAACACCAAGAGTGAACGTAAAATAGATGGTTCTTGCTACATCGCTCGGCCATTGCAGTTTGGAAAATGCTCTTGATGTTCCACATGACCTTATACCTGAATAATAGGCAAACAACCACCCCTGTCTTTAAGTTGTGAACACCCGTATGTCTTCTTTTCAATTTATGTTGTTAATGACAACCATGGCTTGGTCCTTGGCTGTCATTGAAGTCAGTCAAACTCTCATCTTATTACCTTGACCCTGACTTTTGAAAAAAAAAATTCTTACACAGTGTGAGATAACAATTAAACATGACAATACATGACACACATGAGTCGCATGCTTGGGCAAGATAGTACGTTTTGGCCTGTCATTGAACAAAACAAGAACACAGAATAGTGTAATCTTTAATCCGTCGCAAAAATGCATAATACCACTAAACGTTATTGGCTAGGATCTAAACGAAAAGCAACAAATCTGCTGCTAGAAGTGTATAAATTAGTGAACTACACAGGCCGCATCACTGGCTTTGAAATTTTCAGTTTGAATACTGCGATTAAGTGACAGTTACGGCTGTCGAAAAGTAATTAGTTACGGAGTCTAACTGTGGAAGGAAATGAAAAGATCTGCAGCTGTCGTATGAATCGGTAAGAGCCCATCTACTACAAGCAGGCGTTTTTGCAGCAGGAACTGGGCATAGTGGATCTGGAATAAGCAGGTTAACAAAGATGTACAAGTTAGATTAGATGCACGTCGTTCAGCTAAAATTTGCCGTCCTGTTTATTCGTACAATTATATGCTGCTGCTTCCTTGCATTACATCAGTGACAATACGGGTAGCTTCTAGTTGAGGACTTTCAAGTTTTGCTTCATCTGTTATTATGCAGCCGCCCCTCACTAAACTACCAAAATCAAGAATTGGTTTTACAAAGGAAAAATCTATAGTTCCTTATGTATTTCTCTCTAAGGGGAACCTAAGGTACTTCATACTAATTACTAGATTTATTGGGAATGTCAGCGATGTGATCATAAAATCTTAAATAAGCAAGCATATTAATACCAAGATGTTTATGGTGTTTACCCTCTTGCAAAACTTGACCAGGAAAGCAAAATAGTATGTTAATTTGGAAAAGTAGGTTTACGCGAAATGAGCTTTTTTTTTTTTTTTGTACTTGACATTTGAGCGAGCTACGTCGAGACATGTGGCGGGGTAAACTGGCCTGGTTTGTGAACCTGTTTATCCTTTTTCATTTGGTGACTTTAACCTTTACAACATTACTCTCATGCAACGATGACGTTAAGAGTATTTAGGAATGTGAAGAAAAAAATGAGCGATAAGAAATTTATAGGGATTCCCAGCACTTACATGACCTGTTACATACACTTGCCTATTTGTGGACGTTATTGAGGACTTTACGGTCGCAAATCAGAACTGTCTCAGTAATTAGCATAGACAGTTCTTAAAGGGCAGGTTACTGTAGATGCAGCGGCAAAGAAAAAGATAAACACTGACCAAGGGCTTTCCTAAGTTAGTGATAAATGAGGCCATTTGTAGATATATTTGGCCTAGTATTAAATAATCATAAGAAAAATAAATTGGTCTCAAAAATGCAGAACACTTGTGCATTAAAATACAAATAATGGCTATAAGATTTTATTAATTTACATATCACTTTTTTCACTCATAAATTTGTGATGGGTTGAGAGCAACTTTATGAATAATAATTTTAGGTGCAAGTGCTGACAATTCATATTTGTTATGTATCATACCTCCAGCTTTTTATGGTGTTTCAATCAATCAAGTATGCTGCCACCATGCAACAATTAAGGGTGTTTATTTCACTATAAAACCGTGGTGTTGCACAGGCATTCAGCAAAAAAGAAAGAAGAAAACAAAAACATGCATTACTGGTAGATGAAAACTTACTGTACATGTCAATAAATTGACAGTTTTGAAATTTAGTCACCAGATACAGCTTAAATCCAGCAGAGTTACCTTTATTGAGGCTAAATTTAAACAGAGCAATATTGGAGGAATTTCTCCAACAAGTTAAGCCACTATAGTCAAGAGCTTACCTTTGTTATCTAGAGAAAACCCCTTTTTTGGCGGTAAGTCCGCTTGACTATATGTATTTTCTATAGACACCTACCCTGAAAAAGCCTTACAATATGAAGTTTTAAAAAATCACAGCTTACCTGAACTGCTCTGGAGAAGGGAAATAGAAAAAAAACTGCAGATGTATGCATGTCACCAACTAACACATGCCATTTTGGGACAGTTAAACCTGCTTACCGAAGAAAATTTAAGTGTTGCCTTTGCCTGGCTTTCACTTCTACATTGTGCATATATATGAATCGCCATGTCCACAATTCACGCCCATTCATCAACATAAACAAGACATCCATGTTGTAAAAGAAACCAGTTTACAGGTGTCACCAATTATTGAGGTGATTTGCCGGATATATGTCGTAATGATATTATCACCTCATCGTGTATGGTATAACAAGACTACAGTCAGTAAGTTAAGGTTATGTTCTTTTGTACAAGTACTTCTGTGCCCGACTTACAAATCAACAGTGCAGGTATACTGAGCATCTAGCGGGCTCTTGCCCCTTAAAATTGAACATGATGCATTGTTGGTGACTGAATTTCTACACACAAAGATTGTGTGCCATTGAAAGGGCCGGGATATTGGTAAAAATAGTGTTGAGTGCAACATGTGACTTGCACTGTATTAAATCTTAAAGAGAGTTAGCTAGAAAATAGATCATTGTACCTATAAATAATTTGTTTCAAGAGCCGTGCATGAGCACATCTGATAATCTTGACAACTTAATTTGTCTAGGGTTTGATTGACAAACATATGCATTTATTTGGCATACATCTCATGACATGACATACAGGTTAGATAACACTCGACTAAGTGTATATGCAAGAACTAAAAAAAAAGGTAACGCCAAACTTTCGATAAAAGCATATAAGCATCGTATGATGTACATCGTGCTCTATTCCATATGTTACTATTAATTTTTTTATGATTTATTCTATTTTAAACAAAGCTAATATACTCTTGGCTTCATTTTGCAGAGAAAGGGACTGCAAATTAATGGTCAGGTTTTTATTTTTATATGGAAATTTTCACATGTAATATTTATGTAGCTAACATTTGCCTCCCTCTCCCCCCATTCAATTAGAAAAGTGTTGCTATAATCCTGAATTTCCCTATGCCCACAGGTGCCACTCATTGTGATAGACCCTCCAGTAAAGGTGGAGGGAAGAAATTGTTATTTGTGGCACTATGAAATGATAAAATTTTTTTTCTGCTTCATGCATAGAATTGAAATATGTCAAGCCTTCCTTGGCCACTACCCAGAACCAAACTGTTCATTTCCCTTTTCTTTTTGCACGTTTGTGAATCCTACAAAAAGATGGGTAACTATCGTGAGTTTATAATGATCAGTAAAACATACAATTTGTGATCTTTTGCAAAGCACTTAAGACGTTTTATTTTCAGAAGGATGCAACCAAAAAGCCAGCATGATGCAGAGCATCCATCATACAGTTGGTCGAAGAAACGTTCTAGAAGTTTATGCACGCAACATGGCAGTCAAAATGCATTGCATATCTGATTTCAAGAGTGTTGGAATGGTGTACAATGTAATTGATTTTAACAAAACATTTCTTACTTTCCTTTTGATTACTTTGCTTAATCCTCCCATTCCTTTATCTTTCAGTATTCAGTATACAGCTCTATAACGGCAATGATGCACCGCACAAATGTCCGTGGCAACGAATTTGCTGGGAAAGTATCCCCACCACAGTGGAGGCTTGCTGCATATGGAGATGTTTGGAGCACCAGTTATGGAAGGAATATGGTTTTTGGAGCATCAAAAGTCATACCTTTCATTAGATGGTTGAACGAATATCTCGGTGCTTTTTTTTTTCTCGCTTGTGTATTTTGCACTTGTTCTATGAACCATGTTTATGCGTCTAATGTAAGTTTTAATGATCACATCGCTGACATTTCTAATAAATCTAGTAATTAGTATGAAGTACCTTAGGTTCCCTTTAGAGAGAAATACATAAAGAACTATAGATTTTTCCTTTGTAAAACCAATTCTTGATTTTGGTAGTTTAGTAAGGGGCGGCTGCATAATAACAGATGAAGCAAAACTTGAAAGTCCTCAACTAGAAGCTACCCATATTGTCACTGATGTAATGCGAGGAAGCAGCTGCATATAATTGTACGAATAAACAGGACGGCAAATTTTAGCTAAACGACGTGCATCTAATCTTACTTGTACATATTTGTTAACCTGCTTATTCCAGATCCACTATGCTCTGTTCCTGCTACAAAAACTCCTGCTTGTAGTTGATGGGCTCTTACCGATTCATACGACAGCTGCAGATCTTTTCATTTCCTTCCACAGTTAGACTCCGTAACTAATTACTTTTCGACAGCCGTAACTGTCACTTAATCGCAGTATTCAAACTGAAAATTTCAAAGCCAGTGACGCGGCCTGTGTAGTTCACTAATTTATACACTTCTGGCAGCAGATTTGTTGCTTTTCGTTTAAATCCTAGCCAATAACGTTTAGTGGTATTATGCATTTTTGCGACGGATTAAAGATGAACTATTCTGTCTTCTTGTTTTGTTCAATGACAGGCCAAAACGTACTATCTTGCCCAAGCATGCGACTCATGTGTGTCATGTATTGTCATGTTTAATTGTTATCTCACACTGTGTAAGAATTTTTTTTTTTCAAAAGTCAGGGTCAAGGTAATAAGATGAGAGTTTGACTGACTTCAATGACAGCCAAGGACCAAGCCATGGTTGTCATTAACAACATAAATCGAAAAGAAGACATACGGGTGTTCATAACTTAAAGACAGGGGTGGTTGTTTGCCTATCATTCAGGTATAAGGTCATGTGGAACATCAAGAGCATTTTCCAAACTGCAATGGCCGAGCGATGTAGCAAGAATCATCTATTTTACGTTCACTCTTGGTGTTGCGGGTTCGAGTCTCGGTCTGTTAATTTTTTTTTCTATATTTGAGGATTTTGTTTGTCCATCGGTTCCTTCATTGCTTTATTCGGTATGTTTTTCGTTTTGTCTTTGGCTAACGTTTGGCCCATTTGTATCCATTGCAAATTTATTTCTCAGTTTTTTTTAACAGACATATATTTTTACAGTGTGGTAATAAATGATTGGGTTTGAAGTCGACTTTATATGTCGTGATTTATTACAAAACTCAGTTTTTTATTTCTACCGTTAACTCCTGATGACATCCCAAAGCTAACTTAAGAGAGGTGGGGGGGGGGGGGTCAGTATGCTGGTACATGTAATTATTTTTCTAGAATACGCAGTACGGAAAATATAAATCTCTCAAAATTTTGGATATGACGAAGTACATAAAACAAGAGGGCATCCAGTACGCCAGTACGGGAAACCCCTTTATCCCCCCCCCCCCCACTTAGGTTTACACATGCATTGTAATAATTGCTCCTTTTGTAATAACGACCCAAAATGTAACAATTTATTACATAACGGGGCAACACAGTTCTGCCCCGATTTGTAATAATTGCCCCGTTTTGTAATAACGACTCGAAATGTAATAGTTTATTATAATTTATTGCAAAACGTGGGTTTTTATTTCTACCGTTAACTCCTGATGACATCCCAAAGCTAACTTAGAAGGGGGGTGGGGGGTGTTGGGTTCAGTACGCTGGTACATATAATTATTTTTCTAGAATACGCAGTACGGAAAATAAAACTCTTGCAATTTTTTGGATGTATTTAATGACGACCAAAAATGTAATAATTTATTACAAAAAGGGACAGGACTGTGTTGCCCCGTTTAGTAATAATTGCCTAGATTTGTGATAACGGCCCAAAATGTGATTATATATTACAAAACAGGGGTTGTATTTCTATGTAATGAGGACCGAAAAACTAATTTATTACAAAACGTGGCAATATGATTCTGCCCTGATTTGTAATGATTGCTCCCATTTGTAATAACCTCTCAAATTGTTATTATTCATTACAAAAAGGGGTAACACAGTTTTGCTCCGTTTTATAATTATCTCCCTAGTTTGTATTAAGAACAAAAATTATAATAAAAAATACAAAATGGGTCAGGTTTTGTCCTGGTTTTTAAAATATGGCGTGATGTGTATTATTGATCGAAATTTAGTAATTTATTACAAATGGATATCTGGATTTTTGCATGTGGGCTGGATATCTAAATGCCACTGGTTATAATTTAATTTGATCGGCCATTAAAAATGGTTAAATTTGTAATAGGCACACAAATTATGAACTTCAGTAAGTTTATTCAGACCAATTTGATTATCTTGGCCCGAATCGGATAAGAAAATATTTTCACTTCGGAGAAGAGCAGAATCAAAAGTTTCCCTGACACATTTTCCGCTATATAGATTACCATATATTTTCATACCATCATCCATATTGTTTGTCGCAGTCTCTAATAGCTTTAGGAAAAGATAATGCTGTCAGGAAACTTGTCACTTACGCATTTTGAAAGGAACTACAATATCAAAAATATTGTTGTGTGAATTTTTCTCAGTTATACAGTTTGGTAAGAAAAAAATACAGACTATAAATCTTGAAACAACTAATACCAATTTGGATGTTGCTTGTCCTAATTTGTAATAACTTGAATAAAACCAAACTTCTTGCCCCCCCCCTTCTTTTTGTAATAACATGAGTTAAAAAGGTGTTCCTTGTCCCAATTGAATATTAACTGCATGAAAAGTTTCATCATGAAAACTTATTATCAGCTATCATTTTTTTTTTCAGTTACATAGACAGGCAGATTTTATCAATTCTATTTCTTTACCACTACTTGCCCCACTTTTGTAACAAATTTGGGGAAAAAATACTTGCCTCAATTTGTAATAACTTTTTGAAAACATTCCTATTGCCCATTTTACAATGGCAAGGGTAAAAAATACTAATTGCTCCAATTTGTAATAACTTTGGTTTAACATACTGCTTGCCCCGATTTGCATTGGCTTGGATTAAAAATGTTTAGTTTGCCATAATTTGTAATAACTTCGTTAATACATACTGCTTGCCCTGGTTTCAATAAAAACTTATGCTAATTTTTCTCTAATAAATTCGTTAAATATACTGCTTGCTCTGATTTGCAATAGTTTGAATTAAAATATCACTGAAACCTATTAATTATCATGTGGATGATAAAAATTCGGCTTGCCCCATTTTCTAACATTTTGGTGAAAAATACTGACTGTTGCTATTTACAATGGCTTGGATACAAAAAATAATGCTTGCCCCGATTTGTAATAATATGAGTAATAGAATACTGCTTGCTCCAGTTTATGATAATTTGAATAACACATAATGCTTGCCCTGATTTGTGATGACTTAAAATTATATATTATGGTATTACTCCCGGATACAAATCATTGAAATGTGATAAAATGTAATTTATTATATTGGTCTTTCATTTTTCATAGTAATGTTCTTCTCTGCAGTAGTTATATTAAATCAGATTCTTCGAGTCTTCAAATTTATCCATTGGCCACATAATTATGTGTATTTTGTTTTATATCAAGTGTATTTTTTTCAAGTGGCCAGCGTTTATCAATCATCATAAAAAAAAAAAACGAAAACAGAAACAACCAGACATATTTTCTTTGGCAGAGTAATTAAGCAACACGGGAACTGTATATAAGACAAATTTTTGAGGGAAAATGCTCACGGACCCTCCTGTCTCTATATCATTTAAGACCCATGTATTAAAGGCTTAATCTTCAACTATTGTCGACCAACTAACTATATTGCTAACAAGCAGTTGTGTATGTTGGGGGCAACATGATGGTTGTCATTAACATGCATTTCCTCTTGAGCACACAAGTATTGTTCATCCAAAACACTTGGGTCGTTATCACAAATCGAGGCAATTATTACTAAACGGGGCGGGACTGTGTTGCCCCGTTTTGTAATAAATTACTACATTTTTGGTCGTCATTACATAAAAATAAAAATACCCCGTTTTGTAATAAATGATAAATTATCACATAAAGGCCGTTATCACAAATAGCGGCAATTATTACTAAACGGGGCAAGACTGTGTTGCCACGTTTTGTAATAAATTATTACATTTGTGGTCGTTGTTACAACCATAGAACATACAGAAGTACAAAAATATTTCCAATGCTGCATCTGTAAACCTAAGTTAGCTTTGGGGTGCCATCAGGAGTTAACGGAAGAAATAAAAAACCCAGTTTTGTAATAAATCCAAAATTTTGAAAGATTTATATTTTCCGGACTGCGTACTCTAGAAAAATAATTACATGTACCATCATACCCCCCCTCAACCCCCTCCTAAATAAAAAACCCAGTTTTGTAATAAATTATGACATTTCGGGTCGTTATTACAAAACGGGGCAATTATTACAAATCGGGGCAGAACTGTGTTGCCCCATTTTGTAATAAATTATTACATTTTGGGTCGTTATTACAAAACGGGGAAATTATTACAATGCATATATAAACCTAAGTTGGGGGGGGTAAGGGGTTACCCGTATTGGCGTACTGGGAGCCCTCTTGATTTACGTACCTCCTACTGTCCAAAATTTTGAAAGATTTGTATTTTGCGGACTGCGTACTCAAGAAACATAATAACATGTACCAGCGCACTGATCCCCAACCCCCCCCCCCCCCCTCCTAAGTTAGCTTTGGGATGTCACCAGGAGTTAACGGTAGAAATGAAAAACCCAGTTTTGTTATAAATTATAATAAATTATTGCATTTCGGATCGTTATTACAAATCGGGGCAGAACTGTGTTGCCCCTTTTTGTGATAAATTATTACATTTTGGGTCGTTATTACAAAACGGGGCAATTATTACAAATCGGGGCAGAACAACATCTCTTGTAGAACAATATGGCAGCCAAAGTTCAGCTTCATAGTATTGTGCCTATGCGCATCAATGCAACATTCTCTCAGTTCTCTCGCAGCCCACATTGAAAAATTAGATCCTGTGACCTTTTTACTAGAAGGCTGTTTTTTGTAAACTGTCTGACCTGATGGGCTACGCGAAGCCATTTTTGCAATTACATATGTGCAAAAGAAATTCGCATGTGTAAAATAACTTAAAAATAATTTCACATGTGAAATAGTTTTACACATATGTTCAAATGTGTAAAACTATGTCACATATGTGTAAATATTTTTCCCATATGTGAAATAATCATTTCTTTCACATACATATGTAAAAGATTTACACATATGTGAGATTCACTTACACATATGTACAATTGTATCTTTATTTTACATATCTGTGAAACAATTTCACTTATGTGTAAATTATATCCACACATGAGAAATAAATGAATTTTTTACTTTCGTGAAGTACAGGATTATTTCACATATTTGAAGAAAAATTACACATTTGTGTAAAAGTTTTTAACATATACGGAATTGATTTTCATTAATGTAAAACACAATTGCAATGGTGCAAACCATCCCAAATCTTTCGGGAGTTTCCAAAAAATTCAGGCATGTGCTGTCTGTCCTCCTGACATCTGAAGTACCCCGAGAATCTCACGAAAATTACTACAAATGTCATTGTGAACAAGTAATCTGGTAAATTTTAACAAATCTGCTTTTCACGGTGATATTTTCGAGGCGAATCAAGCTGCTATGCTTCTCGTGATGTGTTTAGCACTCATGCCACCACTCAAACGTGAACCCAAGGACCCTCAAATGCTACGAAAATGCATGTTTTCATGTCTATGTTTGAAAATTTTTCCGAGGCAGCCTCCTACCCCCTCCCTCGATGGCCTCGCGGCTTGGCTGCTCGCCATTTCATAATCTCCCGAAAATATACCTCCATCAGATTGGCAACACTGCAAGTGTTATTTCACATATGTGCAAAACTATTTCACATGTGTCTGAAAGAAAATGGCATGAGTGTGAATTTTTTTACATCCGTAAATCAAAGGTATATTACACATATATATGTTCAAGTTTTTCACATATGTAAAATAAGATTTTTACATTTGTGAAAAGAATTTACATATATGTATATAAAATTATAAAATAAATGCTAAAACGGCTGGACATAATGGTCATGGTGACAAATCAACTTGCTGTTGTCACCTGAACATTCTATGAAGCGCAATATGAACCATACTTGACTAGCTTCGGCAGACAGAGCGACGGAAAATGAAAGTCACGGGGAAGTGAAACTAATTAATGCACAACATCCGCGTACCTCGCTTTCTGTGTTTAGATTTCAGTTGGATCACGGTGCCATTTCCAAGTATAGCGCTCTATCAAAATAAGCCCTACGGCAGCTATTATCTTTAAATTACATAAAAGCTGATATTCACTATTTTTAAATCCCCCAATTTGAGTTTGTACCATGAAGGGTCCTTCCTTATTTCGAGGCACAGAGTAAATATAATATGGTAACATTGTTCAGTTTGATAGGAATGTATGACATATATCAGATGGTCCAACTAACTCACTTACAGCACATGACAGGTCACCTACTTTTGGGCCCAAGTTCTATGATTCCAGACATAATACAATGTCGATCCTAGTTGAACAACAGGAATATATATTTGATCGACCACGCCATAATTCTGTATTCTTTAATCAATGTCATATGGCATTTTGAGAGCAACTTTTTCTCAGCATTTTGTACTCTTTAACGGTAAGGCAGGACACAATGCAGACCTAGTAGTCTGTTATGAGAGCACATGCACAGGTTAAATCAAATGTTATGGACTCATTTGTTAACAAACCGCTCGTAATTGGATTTGGCGGATTTGAAAATTATATGTGGCCATGAAAACGACCAAAGAGCGTTGATTTTCTTTTCTTTTTGTCGCACTCCGTGTTGTCACAAATTGCTAAAGTTTTACATAAAACCTTACAGATCAGTTTTATTGTGTATCAAAAGTCAAACAAAACCGAACACTCTATTTAAAGGCCATTTGGATTTTAGCGCGGATGCATGTGGATAAGCCATGCTGTTCAGGCTATATATCTAACCATTACGGCATTTCAGTATCATTAAAACCCACCTACACAGGGAAATGGGCCCATTATGAAGCGTGCGTACAATCAGTCTCGAACCATAAGCGCTTTCGAGCTTAATCTGTCTTTGATATTAAGAATATCTAGTAGAGATTAAATTAAGTGAAACTGATGGCATTTTATTGTGAAAGTGAAGCTGAACACCTGCCAAGGTACACATACATGTACTTCAAACTGTTCTATATTGTCCGGTAAGAGGCAATGTTATGCAGATTCAGGCTTAATAGAAAGGAGAAGGGATTGGGGTCAAAACGTCGAACGTCGAATGACATTAAGCGCAACAAGTGACATGCCCCACGTCTAACGTGGAATGACATTAAGGGCAACAAGTGACATGTCCCATCACTATATGTATTGTCATAAGTAGCCGAGATTTTGACCTCTCTTACAACCCCAGTAAATTTAATAAAGACTCGTAGGAAATTAAGGATGAAAACTTAAACATTCTGACCAATATATTACATAACACTGCAGGTGACGCTACCTCTATAAAAATCAATGTAGATTTCCCTATATTTATAAGTTCTGAAAGTAATATGGGCCAAACTTAAAACAAAAAAAAACCAACAAAAGAAACACACAAACAAAAACAAAAACAAAAAACACCCCCCCCCCAAAAAAAAACAACCAAACAAACAAACAAAATTTGTGGTGTGGGGAGCGTTCACGATATTTTCACATTCTAAGCCCTATATATTTACTGGCCATTTAACATTGACTCTTAGCTCGGATCAAAAAAATTGTTATACGCAACTCACACCCACCTTTCCATGTATGGATTGTTTGCTTTAAAAGCCAAGTGATAATATCCAACTTATTGAAGGAAAGCAGTACACTTGGACAAGAGCCAAGGCCAGAAACAATGGCTCACGGTGACCTCAAAAGTAGATCAACAAGTAGAGTTTTATGTACAGTGTACTCAAGTGCAATTTTTATCAGATCTCGAAGCTCAATTCTCTTTCCCATTGATGTTCAAGCTGCACCCTGTCACAATAAAACCACCTTTGTCAACCTTACAGGCTCGATGAGTCAACAAAAAATAGGGCAATGTCATTGATAGTATATAACTTATTAACATTGGATGTGACCTGTATATCCTATAAATGTGGCCTGTCTAACTCAATTTTTTTTTTTTTCTTTTGAGATGTGGAATTTTATATATTTCAACAAATTTTGGCTCATAATTTCCGTCAAATTATAGGTGGTGCAAATAGCATCATAGGCAACGGAGACTTTGAACTGCTTGATCTATCCAATATTCAGGATGCTAGAGTGGTAATAAAATTGTTACAATTTGGCCCATATACTATATAATACTGTACATGGCGCCACTAATATCAAACTTGACCTAGATTTTCATACACTTGACAAAGTCTTGAAAGTTATATGGGGGTATCTTAAGGATAATCTGAGGGTCAGCTACCTCTTCAACAAAATCTGGAATAAACAAATTTTTGCTCACATTTAACCCCGGCATATATACATATATATATATATATATATATATATATATATATATATATATATATATATATATATATATATATATATATATATATATATATATATATATATATGAATATTGAAAATGAATTTGGACAGTTCATTCGTATAGAAGTTTCTGACGGGCGATTTTACTGAGCACAAGCGATTTATGAGAGACATGGTGCACTGGTAATAATAATAATAATTTGACATTTTTATACTGGATAGCCTGTTCAGCCTATGGCTGTTCCTCCACAGGGTCCTGTAGGCAAGTTCTTAGCCCAATTTTCCCAAACTTAATGTAGGAGGAAAGCGGAGATCCCGGAGAATACTACGGTGCTCAGCAGGTGTTTGGGAAACCTTGCCACATGCGACCACGAACCCCCAGTCAACAAGTTAATGAGTATTGCAGAGCAATACATAGTCCCCCGCTCGTCGCCCACGAGGTTGAATGGACTGCTATATAGGGGTGTGACCTAGATGAAAAAAAAAAATTAAAAGTATGGCACATTCTTAGATTAAGCTTCACATTTGTGTAAAATTTCATTAATCTAAGTAAAAGGACAAAAAAGTTATGGCCCGGAGAAGATTTTGAATGGATTTCACAGTGACCTAGATATTTGACCTAGTGACCTACTTTTGCCATGTGACACAACAACTCCCCAGGTAGTATTAAAATAATAAATTTGGTAGCTGTAGGTATTATAGTAAGGGAAATATGGCATGGACAAGGTTTTACATGGAGTTTACACTGTGACCTAGATAATTGACCTAGTGACCTAGTTTTGCGTCGTGACACACTTTTAGGTCACAATACATTATCAGTAAACTTTTATAACAAGAAGTCAAAATTTTTTAAGAATTACCGTAAGGACATGAAAATACTGTACATTTATGTATTACTGTGACCTAAAATTTTGATGGACGGACGGACACACGGACGGTGCCCATTACCATATCCCCTCTAAGGTCTACCCACCATAAAAAAATCAAAGGGCTGGCATCAATAATTTAGAAGATATGGCCCGGACAAAATTTGTATTGTATCTTGAGCTTGCTTAATGAACTTCGTTAATTAATTAATTAATGGAAGTAATTAGCCACAGAAAACAATGCGTATGCACACCTACTACCTAAGGTCTACACACCATAAAAAAATTCAAAGGGTTAGCATTAATAGTTTAGAAGATATGGGCCGGACAAAATTTGTCTTGCTTAACGAACTTTGTTAAATAATTAATTAATGCAAGTAATTAGCCACACAAAACAATGCCTATGCACACCTACTACCTATGGTCTATCTACCACAAAAAATTCAAAGGGCTAGCATTAATAGTATAGAAGATATGGCCCGGACAAAATTTGTCTTGCTTTACGAACTTTGTTAAATAATTAATTAATGCAAGTAATTAGCCACACAAAACAATGCCTATGCACAGCTACTACCTAAGGTCTACCCACCATAAAAAAATTGAAGAGGTGGCATTAATATAGGGAAGATATGTGCTGGACAAAATTTGTTTCTGTATATTTACATATCGTGGTGACCCAAATATTTAACCTAGTGACATAGTTTTGCTTTATGACACTTTCTTAGACTAAGCTTCACATTTGTGTCACATTTCATGACTCTAAGTAAAAGGACAAAAAAGTTATGGCCCGGACAAGATTTTTCATACATATGTATTCTGTGACCCAGATATTTGACCTAGTGACCTACTTTTGGCACACCATACACCTCTATCCTAGGAAGTACAAACACATTAAATTTGATAGCTGTGGGTGTTATGGTGTTGGAAATATGGCCCGGAGAAGCTTCGGACGGACGGACGGAAGGACGGACGAACAAGGTGCAATCCTATAGTCCCCCACCAAGTGGGCGGGGGACTAAAAAACGCCGCGAAACGCGAACCCTGAGAGGAATCGGACCCACCCGTCCGAGAAGCTTCCCGGAATAACTGGCGCCATCGTTGGGGATCGAACCGGGCCACAGCGGTGACAGGCCAACGCGTAGTCGCTGGTCCACTGAGCACCCCACTGGTAATTCTTTATGCCACGCAAAATGTATACATGACAGAAAGTTCATTTCAGCCATGATACAGTGCATAAGCTGTATGACATGGTACCACTATGATTGTGTTGAGGAAAAAGAACAGGATATAGTAGCTGCCTGGTGTTGCTCAAAATGTATACTAACATCCCACAATGTAGATCTGATTTTGAATGAGTTGCGCGCCTACAAACGAGATACTGAAAAAGAAACGTCTATTAAGCATAAAGTAAACAAATGTACCTAACAAATGCAATCACTTTTTCAGTCTCCAGAAACGCAGATAGTGGACTGTATTGAGAACTACCAAGACGAAAATTCGAAAGCCAAGGGCGAAGCTATCGCAAAAGACCTTTCTGACGCCAACAGAATTATGGCCTGCAAGAATGAAGAAATAAAGCAGCTTCAGGAAAACAACAGAAAACTGAACTCCGACCTCAAAAAGAGTGAAACCCTTTGGATGGAGCTCAGAGCAGCTATGACGTCGAACAAAGCTCAACATCAAGATAAAAATGCAGCCACAGAGAACGGAAACAAAGATATCGACGTGTCTGTGGGCTGGACTAGCAAATCTACATGCTGAAATTGAGCGTGAAATACATGCCCGACAACATGTCAGAAACTCAATGGAAGAAGAGTTGAGCAGACTACAAAATAGTCTGACATGTAGAGATGAGGAAATAGAAAGACTTCAGAGCAAAATAACCTCATTGAGAGACGAAATAATCGCTGAAAAAGAACGAACACTGCAATGGCAACTGCAAGCCCAAAGTATGGACGTCGGGTGACAACTTAATTGGAAGTGGTTGGCAACCAGAATTCTTCACGTCTGACGCATGGAATCAATGGAACGAAACAAAAAAAAAACAAACAAAAAAAACAAACAAACAAACAAACAAACAAAAAAACAAACAAACAAACAAACAAAAAAAACAAACAAATTAAAAAACAAAAAAAACAAACCAAAAGAAACAAACAAAAAGAAAAAAAAACAAACAAACAAAAAAACAAAAACAAAAAAAACAATCAAACAAAAAAAACAAAAAACAAAAAGACACCTGAGAAAAAACTCTTACTGATAGGAAATTCACAATTAAATCAAGTGAACCCGGAGAAACTTGCAGCCCACACCCAGGTAACCAAGATCACCGCGTGTACAATTGCAGAGGCCAAGACAATCGTCACAAACCAAACCGACACATATGACACAGCTGTTTTGCATCTAATCACCAATGATGTAAAACACAACGAGCCCCATTCTATTGGAGACGAACTTTCTAACTCAGCCGATCACGTGAAAGTTTGTGGCTTGGCGCATGATGTCATAATATCTACAAGCATACCCTAGCAAGACAACGAAGAATTGAACCTCAAAATGCAAGCTACGACAGCGCTCGTGAGACTGAAAACGAAATCGACAGGGAAAACTTCGACACTAATATCTGACAATTACCCTAGTTTTATAGGCCGACGGAGCAATAAAGCCAGAGCCCAGCTATACAAGAACAATTCACATCCCAATGAACAAGGGACACGTCTGCTCGCTGCAAATATATATAATATGTGTACAAACCAGAGTTGCGTGAGCAACGAAGACAGCGTCCTAACAACGGCAGAAACAGACCGTGGCACACACGCAATTATTAAAACGCATTATGATCACATAGAAAGTTTTTCTTTTATGATGAATTGCAAACTCAGTCACATGTGCTGGAACATACATGGACACAGACAGGTAGTTTGTGGCCAATCGGTATGTAAACTTCATGATCCCGACTTTGTGGACTTTGTTAGTGATTTTGATATATATTTGGCCTTACAGAGACTCATGCTAGTTTTGACACTGATCTGTTAATAAAGGGATGTACATTACACAAAAGTATAAGACCCATATCTATTAGAGCTACTAGGAACTCAGGTGGAATAATGTCTACATAAAAAACGATATTAAAAAGGGTGTCGAGTTACTGCCAGTTTCTGACCCAAGAATTGTTTGGATCAAAGTAAAGAAAGCATACTTTGGTCTGCATGAGGATATCCTTATAACAACAGTATATACATCTCCAACAAATTCTCTATTTATGTAAGTGATGTAGATGTCTTTGATAAACTTTCAGCAGACATTTGCAAGTATGGCTCACAAGGAGGAAATTGTATACTTATGGGAAACTTTAATGCTGCCACATATGTTGCTGTTGATTTTATTTCGCATGACAAAGCCGACTATAATCTGATACCTCTTTCACACGCCATTAAATTAGATACTCCTCTTGCTAGAGCTAATATGGATATGCGTAGGACAGATGAGCACGGGAAACAACTGCCAAATTTGTGCCAAACTAATGGTATTTTGAATGGTAGAAAAATGGAGAATTTGACTGGCATGTTTTCATGTTTCAGTCATGACGCCAGGAACCCCACCTGTATAGATTATGTAATAGCTGACCACACTGTGTTCCCGTTAATCCCCCATATGACGGTACATGACCTCAGCTGGATGTCTGATCATTGTTGCATGTCTTTTGACCTCGGACTAGCAATTCGCCAGTCGTGTGAGGCGGAGCACACACAGACATTGGAAAAGAGTCGACTTAACCATTCACCTACCTGTTTTTCTTGGAATGAATATAGCCGTAGTACATTCAAACATGCCCTGGAGACTTTATGCAATAAGGAACTAGATCTGTTTATGAACAATAATTATGAGGCTGGTAATGGAGAGAGCACAGACAACCTGATTTTTGACTTTAACAATATCATGCACAAAAATGCTAGGTTGTCATTAAAAGCTAAATCAACCAGGAATCACAGGCAAAAGCGTCTTCCTAAGTATGCTGATGACAAATGTTACAACCTGTACCGCGAACTTAGCAACATGGCAAAACAACTGTCCTAGGACCCTTATAATTATTGTTCAAGACAAACTAACTATACTACGAGAAAACAATTTCGACTACATGGAAAGGAAAGTGAAAAACAATTCAGAGATAGAATTATGTATTCTTTGGACAAAGTATGGGGCAAAAATCCAAAGGTTTACTGGGATTTAATAAAGGAGTTAGTAGATATAGCCTTAGAAAAAAACAGAATAAACTCAAATATTGACCCAGCACAATGGTTTTGCCATATTTCAAGTTTAAAGTCAAACATTCCCGTGGTGGAAAATCACCCAAAACTGACTGCAATGCAAGCAGCTTTGGCGGTTAACAATTATCTTTCAGAGGCTGTATTAGATTACGAAATTACCGAGCCCGAATTAAAAGGGGCAATTCTGACGTTAAAAATTAAGAAAGCGCCTGGGAAAGACAAAATTCTAAATGAAATGTGAAAGGTTAATTACGATATATTGAGACCAATGTTACCGAAGATTTTCAACATAATGTTTTCTTCAGGGTTTTTTCCAACGATATGGCAAACTTTTTTCTTGTAGTTTTGACAAATAAAATGGCGAGAGATCAGATCCAAATAACTGTAGGGGTATATTTTTTAATGGCTGTGTCTCAAAATTGTTTTGTATCATTTAAAAAAACGAATACAAAGTTATTTTAAAGACAATAATTTAAAGAATGAAACTCAAATAGGATTTACGGAAAACTGTAGAACTAGCGACCACATATTTCTTCTCAGAACTTTGATGTACAAATATACAAAACTGATAAGCAAGGGTAAATATTTATATTCGTGTTTCATAGACTTTCAAAAAGCCTTTGATACAGTTTGGCACCAAGGATTATTTTATAAACTTATAGTAAGCGGTATCGAAGGAAAGACGTTTAATATTATAAAAGATATGTATCTTGATTCGAGTTTACAAATCAAACATGATACTGGCCTCTCTGATCAAATTAATCTCAAAAAGGCGTTAAACAGGGTTGCGTGTTGAGCCCAACCTTGTCCAATGTTTTTATAAATGATTTACCCTCTTAATTTGATACCCCATGCGATCCCGTAGTATTATACAACAAAAAATGAGCTATGTATTGTATGCTGATGATCTTATTTTATCACTAAGTTCTGAATATGGGTTACAAACATGTTTGAAAAAATTGAAGGCGTATTGTGATGAATGGAATTTGAAAGTTAAAATCTGTAAGTCTAAGGTTTTGATTTTGAATGAGACGGCTAAGTTAATAAAAAGAACTTTTGTTCTAGGTAAAGATGAGTTAGAATGTGTCAGAAACTATGTGTATTTGGGTATAGAAATATCAGCAAGTGGCTCATTTGAAGGTGCTATAAAGCAACTATGTGATAAAATTAAAAAAGCACTCGGACCACTCAAAAGATTATTTTTTGTTAGGAAAGTGAGCACTGAATTCCTTATTAATCCGTTTGAAAAGGTTGTGATGCCAATATTTCTGCATGATTGTAAAATATGAGGTGCTTACTCTGCCCTCCCATCAAAAATTTTATCAATTGACTCTTTTACAGGATATTTCAAACTTGACTACGAACAATTCAATATCAGTTTTATAAAACATTGTCTTGGTGTGCATTGCAAAGCATCAAATATTGCAGTTCTTGATGAACTTGGCCAATTACCGGAGTCATTTGTCTGTAAGAACTGGTTGAGAATTGTTAATATACCAATGGAAAGCTTTCTGTATGACGCATATTTATGTTACATCACGATGTCATTAGAAGGGAAAAGTATGTGGTTGCAAACTATTTCTGAGATGCTACATGGTATAGACATGAAACATTTATGGGACAACTGCGGAAAAAAAGGAGTTGTTTTCCGTATAATATATTCAAAAAACGTTTCCAAATTTTATTTTCGAAACAATGGAAACAGGATATGAATAATAATGAAGCAGAAGATAAAAAATTGAGAAGCTATGTTTTGTTTAAAAGAGAATTTAGATTCGAAAATTATATGCATATCATCAAAGATTTTACCACAAGGAAAAATATCTCAAGACTGAGAATCAGTGCACATAATTTGGCGATCGAAAAAGGAAGGCACAAACGTTCATCAAAATTACCCATAGAATTCAGATATTGCGAGCAATGTAATCTCTTTAAAGACGACGAGTGTCACTTTGTTGTCACCTGTCAAAAGTTTCGTGAACCCCAAGAACAGTTGTTAAATTCAATTTCGGACATGTTTCCAGACTTTTCTGGTTATACTGATCTGGAAAAATTTATCTTTATTGTGGAATCATCAGATTATGAAGTGATCACAAATTTTGGAATTTATATGAAAAAATTTATGGCTATCAGAGGAAATCAATTATATATGTATATAAATTTTATTTAGATATCTGATACTTTCTTTCATGCCGGCCCTATTTACAAAATCACTAACAATGTTTGAATAAATCAGAATTTTTTTTTTACTTTTGCCAGGTGGGAATGGTAGCACTTGTCTCCTGGGGTTGTCTGGTGTGTTTGTAATTTATTATCACTTTTTTTTGGGTCTCAACACTTTGTTTATGTAAGGGTTGCTGTTGTTGATGTCGTGTTTCTATGTTGTAATCAACGTGTGAAAAGTTTGTATTTGTATAGCTTGGCATACCACCGCACCTATTGTATACTGTGGTGGAGCCAATAAAGTACATTCATTCATTCATTCATTCATTCATTCATTCATGCATAATAACCTGGGATATCGGCTCAATACCGACAGCTTGTAACAATTTTGAATGGTGGGACCGTTTATTTAGTCCAAGTACTTGCTTCATAGAGGTTCTCTGAGCCGACTCCAAATCACGTATATTAGAGTGACACAATTTGATGCAGTCAAAATCAAATGTTAATGCTGGTACTCCTGTTGGTTTGCACAAATACACTTTAGCATCACATGAGAGACCCGGATAACACCAACCAGCACTACTGTATTTATACATGGCCCGTCTTGCAGCACTTATCCTGTTCTTTACGTGAACATCATATGTATTTGAAGAGGTGTATGTGAGCCCTAGTAAGTTAAGCTCTGTCACAGTGTCTATCTCATAAGATGGATCTCCGAAATACCAAGTTGTTTTTTTTTCTGCCAGAGGCAATTGTTTACATGTAATATTTTTGTTTTTTCAATCCCAAATACAAATCTCCATTTAGAAGCATATGATGCACATACATGAATAAGTTGTTGCAGACCTGCAATGGTGGCAGAGAACAGTGTCACATCATCTGCATATGCAAAACTGTAAAATCTATCTTTTCCAAGACGAGTACCAGCGTCAGTGTTACTTAGTATTTTGCGTAACTCACCAATATAAAATTTGAAAAGCACGGGAGACAATACACTACCCTGACGGGTCCCCCTTGCAACAGGGAAAACTACACTTTCTTCAGAATTCCATTTTACGCAAACTTTTAAACCACCATACCATGTGTATTGAAACAGCCAATGAGTTAATGGGATTTTTTTTATACACCTTAAAAACAAGACCTTATGCTAGACTCTATCGAAGCACTTTTGCGCATCGAGACTGCACACAAAAAGGTCTGAGTGCCCGCTACCATAGTAAGTAATAATATCGTGTAAAAGTGTGCACCCAAATGAGGTACCGTGTTGTTTGCGGAAACCAAACTGTGAGTCATTAAATGTATCATCAGGAACCATAAGTAACTCAACAATCTTTGAGTGAGTAGTACTCAACGTAATAGGACGGTAATTGTTAGGGTCATTTGGGTATTTAACATTTCTGAATTTTGCATACATTTCTGGAAGTAAGTAAACTTGCCTTGAAGCCAAATGACACTATTGTGAATAACATACTTTGTTATGTGTTTATGCAGCAATTATGCAAATGTAGCGTTCCTTTTTTCAATAATGTTGATTAAACTTTTTCAATTATGGTACTTTATGATACATTATTTGAAAATGATCTTCGTACACCTATCCTGAAAAGGGTGTTTTGTTTTTCCAGTTTTTTGTGCCGTTAATGAGCTGTAGTGGTCTGAAGTTGAAGTGATGACACTCCATTTACACTTCAAAAGATTTCATCTTTCCTCAAGTATAGTGAAAGAACCAGGCCTAAAACAAAAAATCTGAGACCCGCGTTTTTATTCAACTCTTTACGATGACATTATCTAAAACTTAATGTGTTTTTTCCTGGAAAACTGTAGATTACGAAAACGAAATAGTTTGGGATGTTGTTGTGCAAATGATCGTGTAAAGAATGAATTCAAAGGTCCAACCGTCTTTGAAGAGATTACAGGCATTTACGTGCAGTTTTTTCGGTTCGACAACTCTATAATCCATTAGCATTGTTTGCTTCTTGACTTCTATGAAATCGTTGATTCATAATACTTGAAAAGAACACAGTTTACGATTTTTTTAAAAGAAATTTCTGAGTTCTGTGTGACACTCAGCATGTGCTGTCGCAAGCATGGTTTCATCACCGGCCCTTTATTGGTTATACCTTGTATGGCAGTCTCATCAAGGTGACTGACAACTTCGTACCGGGATAAACACTGGCTGGCGAAGGAGGACAATATATGGAGACAATTATGGGAAATCTGTCAGTTTGGTTTATATTGATCTGGAGATATCTAAGCCTGGCAAAAATCTGCATAATGCGCAGGCACAATTTCAAAGCTGGAAAATGCCTGTACATGTACATAACGCGCAGGTAAGAAGTACATTAGAGTAAAGGCCAAGCGTACGGAAAGCACCGAAAAGCAGGCATTTGAAAAAAAAAACGTATGTTTAGTCAATAAATTAATCAATGTTTCCCCGCAATACCAACCCTTTATTATGATCCACAACAAAACTTGTCCAAAGGAAAATCCATTGGCCCTTTCACAGTCACACCAAACCCAACTCCAACACATCCACTTTCATTTATATCTACTGTAAAACCATCAATTCATACCCCCCCCCCCCCCCAGTAAAAATTGCAATTGGGCCAAACTGAAGCTTGGACGTTTTTGTGAGCATCAATGTTTTGACTGTGTACGAATCTTTTGAAATATGCGACAAATTGTTTATGCCCGGCATAAACTTATAACATAAATCAAACACGTAATACTGGAATCTCTCCTGATATTGTCACCCTTGCTAAAGTTCTAACAATCTATAAGAAGATAATCCGCCATATTGATACTTGCGGCCAATTCCCATGTTGCCTGCCATATCAAAAGTTTTTGGAGTGTATTCCTATCTTTGACCACGTGCTTCAGAATTTTAAGTCGAGTACTTCATATTTCGACAGGGAATGTGAATTCAGCGAATGTCACTCAACTGAGCTGGCCTCTAATGAACTTATGGACACACCACCTCTATCGATGGACAAGGAAATGTGCCCATTATTATATTCACGCTTTTTGTCTGAGGTATTTGATACATAAGATCACAACATCTTCTCACAGAAACTCAGTTATCACGGCTCATACTGACCCAAGTGAAACCGCCATTTTGTTACACTTTTCGTAAGAAGAACTCTTTTGTTATGAAGATGAAAAAGAAGATGATGACTAAGGCAATGATTATGATGATCTCTACCGGCAACATCGCCGTTTTATTTATACACAATAAAATCAGGGAGTAAGGCCCTGTCTTTTTAGTTCTCTATCTTGTTCTCATTTCTGATCCTGTCCTCCTTTAACTTGACCCACTTCAAGAAAAAGTGTAAGATGATCTTTTATTAGATACAAATAGTATGTGATAAGGAGGTGAAGGTCGTGGCATACATCAGTGGAGCTTCAGCGTTGAACCTTGCACATATATAAAAGTATGTGTTCGTGGTGCAGGGACATTATTTGTTAAAAACCATACAACGAAAGGCGCGTTGAAAAAAGACAAGATGGCAGTGGACGTGTTGTCGGTTTGTATGCAGGCTTTGATGGGCTTTGTGAGCAGCGTCATACTGATTGCTACTTTATACTTAGAGTTCATTTGGTACCAACATAAACGATACGACCACATTCCTGGACCAAAGCGTTCGAGGTAAAGTTGCTACACGTGTGTGATTATATGCATAGCTGGTCATGTCCCAGAAGAGGAAGTATGTAAACTTCTGTTTTGCATGGATTGTAAAAGAAATCAAGTATAGACCTATAAAGTCACTCACGGTGGCACAAGTGTAGATATATACTGCCTACCCTTTTATGTGGTGGGGGCAGCTGAAGGACAAATAGAAACCCAAACACAGACAGTAGTTCATGCTCCCTCAGCCAACAATGGAACCCTTGTTGCAGAGATGAAAGTTTAGCGTGTTACTGTTCACCCAAATTTCTTGAATTTGGAAAGTTTATATGGACCTATGTCATTTTTATACTCTCTCGTTCATACATTTCGAAGGTGTTAATCAGGTTAAAGTATTGGCATTTATTATCAAGTGTTATAACCAACAAATACATGTGATCTTGAATATACCGATTATGTGCGATCTTGATCTGAAAAATATAAATAGCGTGATTCCATTGGCGCTTTATGTAGAGGTACTTGAAAATGTTTATATTTGGGCATTGAATTACTCTGAAAAGTTGTGTGTATTCTATAGTCATTTTGCATTAAAGATTTACTTTGCAACGCTTCTTTTTAGCTTTGTCTTTGGAAACTGGGCAGAAATGCAGAAGAGATATCAAAATGGAGACTTCTTGGGCCAAATGACATTGGATTGGTAAGTTATAACATTACCATGCGTGCAAGTATGTTGTAAATAGCATTGCTGACAAGATGGTCATGTTTTTCTTTTAAATGTTGTCCTGATGTTATGGATTTCATTAATATGGCTGCATCATTTAGATAGGTTCTTTATAGTAACATGGATATTATCATGAACGATTACATTACACAATACACATTGCTATGCGTAATACAAGCCAACATTTTCGCAGACAAACATATTTTGTTGACATTATGGAAGTGAATCTGAACATACAAACAGCAATAACGATATGTTCAAATTTTCCTTCAAATGTAGTTACTCAAAGTAAACTTCCACGCTGAAACAAATTTAGTTGTAAAAGAAAAATACATGTGTGTTTATATTTTATGATTGCACTATGCAGGCATTAGATGTCATTACATTTAAATGGGTCGCCATGTCCTTCCAGTGTCATTAAGGAAGACAGGTATCAATATATCTCAAAATGAGGGTACCATTAGTAATGAGTACTTACCAATATCATTTAATATACTTGCAGGATGACCCAATATGGTCTTACCTCAGGTTTAATGACATTCGGTAGTATGTGGCTCCAAATGTGTAGAGTTGTCAAGAAAATGACTTCACTGAAAGTTCGCTTGTCAGTGTCAAGTGCCTCTTTACATTTCAGATTCCTTGGTACTGGATTGGCCAGCGAACTTGACACTAAAGCCTGGGAAAGGAAAAGAGCAATTATGAACCCAGCCTTTCACCGAGGGTGAGTTAAACATACAAATAGGATATCAATCTATACCCATTAAATCTGCAAGGTAAAGCTAACTAATTTAATGAATATGAATGATATGAATACATGGACATTTTTCTTCATTCGTATTTTACCTAATGTTTATCAAAATTTAAATATTTGACATGATAGCGTGTTCCATTCATGTGTGATCATGCAGTCATGAAGGTCAGAATCGGGAAGCCATCCAAAGAAAGAAAAAGAAATAAGAAAAAGGAAAAAAAGAAGAACTTAGTGGTCCATCAGCAGAAAATGGTGGCAACAATATAATTGACACCTATAATTGAACGTCATAAGCCAGTTGTTTTACCATTTCTCTCCCAGTATATGTCATTGATACTGAATGCTCCTTAGAACAACTTTGCATCCACGGTGCTTATTTCATCACTCATTACCATAAAATCAAATGACACGTCATCAATCCTATCAGTTTTTGGGGGGATTTGCATCCTGCAGTAGCATCAAAAAGTCTTACAATGTTGAGAATATGTATCACTTATAATAGCAAACAAATTGCATATATAAAACACAAAAATAACCATTCTATGCCATAATGTTCTCTCTTTTTCAAGATTCTTGAAGAGTCTGATGCCACAATTCAACGACGTCAGCGATAATTTATTGAGTAAACTCTCAACGTTTGCCGACGGAAAGACAAAATTTAGTCTTGGTCATTATTTTCATTGTACCACCCTGGATGTCATAGGCAAGGTATAAGAGAATGAATCCCTTGGCTTGCAATGTAGCATTAATTCTGCTTAAAACTTGTTTTTACTGCCGTTACAGTTTTTTTTTTTCTCTAACTTTTAGAGACACAGTTTTTGGTGATTAATGTTTGGAGAAATGTTCAAGACGCAGTAATTTTGATAATGAACGTGCTTTCAGGATATGTGTTAATACTATTTACAGGCCAGTTTCGTTCGTGTGCATTTATGGGAAGAAATTTATTTTTCTTTGAGAAGCAATTAAATTGTACCATGAATAATGAATGCACTCACTTTTCAACAAAAAAGAAAGATACAATAATGGGCCTGTCCACAACGTATTATAGTACGTGTGGAAACCTGCATCCCTGGATTTAATACTGCCTCTTAAAACTCTTTTTATATTTGTACAAAAATACTTTAGGCTGTCTTATAATTTTGCAGATAAGGGTCTGTCACATATATGTTTTTTTTCTTTCATGTCTAGTGACAAATGATGTAGATACTCAATACACACCGTTATATGATTTTTTAACGGGCTAACATCTGAACAAATCAATTCCTTGAAATCAGTTCCACGCGGCTGCGGTTGCAGTGTTTATTAATTGGATGCCCTTGTAAAGTTCAAAACAATGTTGTCCGAGCTTCAAGGAAATAAAATTTGTCTCTTTTTGTTATGCAAGGTTTATGAGAATACAATCTTTTTAATTGTCATCATTCAGGCTTGAAAGAAATACAATATACTATATGTCAATCGGACTTCAAAAAATATGATATGTTTTGGCTGTTTGCTACACTTAATGGTAATAAATTTTGTTGTAATATGTAACAGGTTGCATTTGCTATGGATATCAACAGTATAGAAAATGACGACTGTCCATTTCCGAGAGCTATATTTAAAGCTTTGGAAGGCTTTAGCGAAAGTTTAAGAATGGAAGGGCTCGAATGCGTGAGTATCCAGACGAACCTGAACATTAGATTATCATATGAATTTGTGTTTGCTGTGTAACTGTCTCTAGTTAATCATCAATGCTCTCCTCCAAAACAAAAAGCAAGTTTTCGGTATACACATACATGTGTATAACAATCCCATCAATACGTTGTCACGGTAGAGTGAGTTAAATGGGGCCACAAGGGGAAATAAAGATGCATGCAGACACATTCACAATTCAAACAGATTTTGCAGATGTTATATTTTACTGATATTGGAATTCATACCTTTTCAATTTCACAATGACCAGGAACTGATAAAAAAAATGATAACAGCAATCGATGAAAAAAACCTGATATATTTTGTTTTCTCTATGACATTATATTTAATGATACATGTTTCGCCTTCAGTTAAATCCTAGGCACAACTATCAGCTGAAGAAAGAAACAAGGGATGCCATAGTGTTTCTCCGGCAGACGGGGAAGGAGTGCCTTGCTGCCAGAAGGTCTGCTATGCGAGCCGGACAAATTTCTGCAAAAGACATTTTGTCCTACGTCATTAACTCAAATGGTGATTATTCTCTAAAGTGTACAGAAATATTCCTGTTGACTCATGAATACCGTTTTTCAAATAAGATCTTGAGGTTATTATTATTTTTCATTAAATTTCTATTTTTAAAGGATCGTGTCCTGTATTGAAAAAAAAATAAATGCTTGAAGGCGTCAAATGAAACTGTGGAAAGCATACTTAACGTGAGGGGCCTAGATGGGTATTAAATCGTTTTGTCATTAGTAACACCATGACACTTATTTTCCATATGAACAAGTGAAATTACTCGATGTTCATGCACGCTCTGTATGTTTATAATAGAAAATAACCCAGATGTGACAGATGAGGACCTGCTGGATGAATTTATTACTTTCTTTATTGCAGGTAAGTTAGAAATTTATTATATTCGTTTCTTTTACAAATGGTACGATGAAAGCAAATGATTATGTGTGTCCTATAGCTTTGTGATACATTTAGTTTGACACCATGATCCTGTCCAATACCATGACCCAAATATAATTATAATATCAAATATTGGACCAAAATGTTCGTCAGCGCTTTAAAAGGCACTTAATGAAATCGTTTTGGGTCTCCTCTAGCTACAAACCAATGTAATTGGGAAAAAAAAGAAGTACCAGCGCACCACAGCAGTTTCAACAGTTTTAAACCCGATTTTTTACTTAGTTTTCGAATATAACAGTCGTATAAATGTTAACGTGATATTTTCCATTTCTACTTTATCAGGCCAAGAAACTACTGCTAATACACTCAGCTTTGCTTTGATGGAACTTGGCAAAAACCCTCAGATATATAAAAGGTGAGAAATGATTGAAATTATAATAATGACATGACACAGTATCGGGACAGTTTATTCACATATTTCAAAACATCCATTATTAGGTTGTTAGGTTGAATTGTTCATCAGTTTCCATGTAAAATTCTGCCAATTCTGAAAAAAGTCCATGTTAACCTAGGAACACATCGGGAGTGTACATCCCTGTAATCCTGGGAATACATTAATGGTGTACATCCCTGTTATCTAGAGAATACATTAATGATGTACATCCCTGTAATCATGGGAATACGTTAATGGTGAAAATCCCTGTTATCCTGGAAATACATTAGTACTGTAAATTTCTATGATCCTGGGAAGTGGTTACACTCTCAACCTCTGCGCATAAATAAACGCCCGTTATAAGGCATTTTGTAGTTGTGCGCACCGGCATGTCCATTTTACTGGCATATTCCAAAACATAAGTACCAGGTCAGACATCAAAATTAGTAACAGTCTGCTCCCTTTTAGCTTTGCAAAGCAACTAAATATTCAGCCACGAGGCAAGTATAAATGGGTTTGTTAGTTCATGTTTATGACCTATAATGATTACAAATGCAATAAGGGGTACCACCAACGACAAAATATTGTCCCACATACTTTCTTCACTAATGCCTGGTAAACTTGATCCCGTATGAATTATTTGCCATATGATGACTGTTGTCTTATTTTCTTTGTATTTATTGAGACATTTAGTGATTTTCAGTAATTCGATGTAACTTGGTTACAACTCTGCAATAAGTTGTGAAATCGTTTCATGTATGGTCAACCGACAATTGAACACCTGCTATAGAAGCACAGTTTAACTTGCAGTACTATGTGACTTCAAACATATTCAATGTCAAAAGCATAATCTCACTGCTCATGAGGAGGCCCCAAAAATTGATCATTGGAAGAATGTGCTAAATTGTGTTAAGACTAGCAGTGTAGATTAACCGTTTGCTATTACAATTTGCACTATCCTTGAAAAATATTGGAAATATTGTATGTGAGAATGGAATTTTGTAATGTGTGTACACAATGTACTATGTGATTCGTCACACTTATGCACTACTGTCAGGCCTCTTTACTAGAAGGATGGAACTACTTTCAAATTCATACCATTGCTAACTTGGAGTTAAAAGACTATAGAGTGTTAGGTTTTATTAGTTTTATTGGCATTTCTTGTCAGCATTTATTTTCAAGGTTATCATACAAATTGACGCGATTGTTTGTGCACATTCTGTTCAAAAGATTAAAGGAAGAAGTAGACTCGATAATCGGAAGCAAAGTGGAAGTGACCTATGAAGACATAAGCAAGCTAGAGTACACGTCCATGGTGCTGAAGGAAACACTGCGTATGTTCCCCCCCGGAGCTCAAACCTTTCGTCACGTCGGTCAGGACCACACTATTGGAGGATATTTTGTGCCGGCCAAGACAACCGTTTCAGTAAATATGGCTGCACATATTGGATAGACCCCAATTGGTCCAGTTTTTTCTAAGGAAATTTTTAACCTTAACCTTCCTGTTCTACCACCCAAAGCTGTGATTTTTTTTCTACTCATGTACCATCAAACATGTGCATGAAAATTCTGAGGCTTTACCATGCAAAAAGGCAATCAGCTTGACAGCACTGTGACCTCACATCTCTCTCTCTCTGTCTCTCTCTCTCTCTCTCTCTCTCTCTCTCTCTCTCTCTCTCTCTCTCTCTCTCTCTCTCTCTCTCTCTCTCTCTCTCTCTCTCTCTCTCTCTCTCTCTCTCTCTCTCTCTCTCTCTCTGGATGCTATTTGGAGCGTCTTTTTGGGAGAAGGGTATTTGTAGTCAGTGTATGTGAGTCATGTGCATCATAATTTGTTCTTTCATACCAGTATGCATTGACAACAAGTTTTACTTATGAGAGGAATTTCGATATACAGCTTTACGAAACAAAGACCTGCTTTTCTATTATATTTGAAAAGAAATGAAGATTTGTTTTGGTTGTATTAAAGCCAGAGATTGTCCAAAGGTGGCTTAGTCCTGTTATGAAAATCAATTTTAATTAGGACACGATCATACACAAAATAACTCACATCATAACAATTTAAACTTTTTAAATACAAAAGTAAGTTCAAAGGCTCTAAATGAAGATTGCAAAAGATTACACTCTAATCGTAAAATTTGACTTGATGTATAACATTATTTCTTCTCATTCCAGGTCAGCATTTATGCTTCATCAAGGCTATCAAAGTTTCATCCAAACCCAACGCAATTTGACCCGGAAAGATTTAGTCCTAAAAATAAAAACAGGTATGAAACATCTACTATTTCCCATGGTCTGCTACTCCTGGGTTTAAAGGAATGCCACCAACATGTATATTTTTACAGTAATTTATAATCTGATTCGATCAAAATTAAGGATCGATTACCTGCATGTTGACCTGATTGTAAGGCATAATCAATAGACTTAGCTAAAAACAACTTATAATAAAAAAAATTGATATCTGTTTCCTGATAATCCACAGGAATATTATGAAGATTGTTTTATATTTCCAGACCAAACACGTATGCTTACCTACCCTTCTCAATTGGCCCAAGAAGTTGTATTGGACAGACGTTTGCACAGGTGAGTATATTAAGTGACACATATATACTGTAGAGGTATTTTAAGTAGCACATATATAATGTGAAGATGGCCTCTAATGTTGAATGCACAAATTAATGCATCATTTAAAACCCTTTTCCACCCAATTTACCCAAATATACCTGGATGTAAATTGTCGTCTGCTTTGATGTTTCACTTAAAACTCATGGACAAAGATAATATTTTTCGTTGCCGATTGCAGATAAAACCTATCATTGTGCCACTTTTCAGGTCAATAGCTTCATGTACCCATCATGTGCCAAGAAAAGCTATTGACTGTCTTCATCTGACCAGGATAAGATCAGTGAATCGTAGTTTTACATCGGTAAACGTTTTCCAGTTTACATGCTAGCAATGCAACTTAAGACCCTCTTCACAAATTACAGTAATTCCATTTTTTCATGATATATGGCTTTATTCAATATTCCAATACTTTATATGCCATGAAATAACAGTGCTCTAATTTTGCTCTCCCTTAAAGAACCTCCCTTAGTTGAATAAATAAGGTATGGAGCATAATCTTCAACTGATTTTAATGATGAATTATAAGGCAATTGGGCTTGCATTAACAGGTTACCGTACATTAATTTTTTAGAAAAGACGGTAATGAGTGTGGCTACTGAACACACAATCTCCATAAAATGGGAACAGTATGAAGCTTGAAGTGTGGCCAGATTCATTTTCATTAAACGTATTAATGCTCCGGTACGCATAAAAGACATGTGTTCCTTACATGTTTAGTGCTTCATACATGCACAAATTTGTAGAATCTGGTGAATTGATCTCAGCATAAGCCTTGTACTGATCAGAGCTTCTGGTGACAGCGAAGGTGCAAATTTAATTACTTTACGCAAGAAGGGGCACTGAAAGTTGATAGACTTCTGTATCTTTCTGCATCGTTTCAACCCGTGATATTTATTCATATTGCTCGCTAATGTGATTCTCCCATCTTCAACACATTTCTGGATATTGTTTGCACCTGGCCTACCTCACAACACTAACACATGATATGGGACTTGTGCTCCTGATATCGCAGTTGCTAGGGAGCGGAGGCAGATGGTACCTGAACGTTCCCTGCATTTGTCTTTACAGATTGAATCCAAAGTACTCTTAGCCAAGTTCGTTCAAAGGTTTGACATGCAGCTGGACCTTACTCAATCGTTTGACATCCAGGAAGCAGGAACATTGAGACCCAAAAGTGGTGTTATGGCTACTCTTACTGTCAGATGATGCAACATGTGAACTTCGACAGCAGAACTAAAGAGCGTCTGGTTATTTGAATATTCAGTATCACATATATTTTATGGACTTCCTGTTGCGTTGCTGTATACAAAGAGTTATGAAATTGAAATGTATCGAGTATGATGGGTTTTTTGAGTAGCTTCCCACTGCATTATATAAATATATAACATAATACTGAAATTGGAAACGCAGTGAAAATTGTTAATACGAGATCGATAAGAAATATGAATAAAAATGTGAAATTAAATTCTCAGTTAAAGAACCAAAATGCAAAAACCGTGAAAGTTCAGGACAGGTAACACACCAAAAACCTTTGCATGGCCGATTTTGAGATTTTAACGTTTTTTACAAGATAAATGTCCTTTCTATAAGATGTCAAATTTTCAAGCTTTTAACTAAAGTAGAAATATGAGAAAACCGCCAAAAACCACAGAGGCATGTGAACATCCAAACGTCCATGTGTCACTCTTTTGGTTTTCAGCCACCAAGCAGAACAATGTCACCTGTCGATCATACTTAACAGCCTGCATGTCACGTTGCTGCAGGTAGCAATGGCCCATGGCAAAAGGAGAGGGGTATCACTGCGATACCGCGAAATCAGGCGGCATGCCGAAAGTATGTTTGTGGGCAGGTAAAAGATGGAAACATGCTAACATATCATAGCCTTGGTGGTTTATTTTATAGTTATCTTGCTTGTTATGCGTTCTAATGAAGGGAGACTTTAAATGTTCAAGAGCAGCAGGAATTATCAGACGATGTTCATTTAAAGGCCGTGCCGCAATGGACCACCCCGGTGGTCCTGGACAGAAAAAAGAAACTGGCACTTTAATCAACAATACCTACGTACATATTAAACTTTTTATCGAATTCCAGGGATGAGGAAATAAAAGTACATCGAAATAAGCATAAATGTGAACAGAAGAGAAAACACACAACATAGCGTCACAAAACTCAGGTTGGAAAGAGAAATGAAACTCATTTAGAAAATAAATACAAAATAATGACAAGCTAACTAAGTAAAGTGTACAGACAAGTCTAACAAGCTAACCACATAGATCATACAGATAGGAGTAAATGCAATAAAACGCTATACCTAAAAACGGGATGAAGAGGTAGGGCGGAAGACCAAACCCGAAATCTGCCCACTGTAGGCCGCCCCACGAAGCAAGGCAACACAACTTTCGTTGCCAGGCTTGAGGTCACGGGACCCGAAGGCCCGCCTCCATGACGTCACGCTTTGAAACCAGCTTGTCTCTCTTGTCGTTTGACAGATTGCTGAATAACGTTTTCCGTACTTCAGAGGCGCTTTTACTCAGACTCAGACTCGCATATCTTTTATTTGACTGAATATACATGTACATTATTTCAGTAACATATATATATCCAGGAGACACTCATTAAGGCCACAACAGCCGCTATCATAAGGGCCACCTAAAAATACTATAGATATACAAAAATTGTACTTAGAATACAAGGTTTTAAATAGAGATGTAAGTACCTTACCCAGTAAGCAGGGAAAAAATTATGTCTTACATATTAGCAAAAGCAAATGGGGGCTGCTTATGGAGTGTTGCAAACATAACAGTTTGGGATAGAACAAATAATATTATACTTTTCAATATAATATTTTTTTATATAGAGGGAAAAACCATTCTTACTATGAGTATGAACCTTGTTTATAATGAAGTCAGGGGTTGAGTTCAATGTTTTTATGATTTCATGTCTGAGACAATTTTCTGTCCCTACAAGATTGCTTCTTTCTACAAATATACGGTTTATATTTCTAACATTGTAATTATGGAGTACAGAAGTTGTATTTATTTTAAAGGTTTTGAAGTATTCAGGTAACTGATTTTTGATATACTTAAAGTAGAATTTCAGTTGTTGTTGGAGAAATACATCACTAATCTTCAATAACTCTAAGGTTTTACAGATTGGCTCTGTATGTGCATTAAATCTGCTGTGCTTAATGATTCTCACACATTTTTTCTGGAGCAAAGCAATTCTAATACTTTTATAACCCCAGAGAATAGTACAGAAAAACATGATCCATATTCTTTAATTCCAAACCCAACAATGACAGCAAAAAGATTCCTGAATTGCCAAAGCATCAACATTTTTCTTCCAATACCAAAGTGAAGAAACAAATTTCACTCCTGACTTGAGACAGGCAGTCACCCATAAAAGGCAACTGGTGGTTTTAAACCGGTCCTCTCAACCTTAGAAATATTCATCATTAACTGCAGACAATAGTTCTTTTCCAAATTGTATAGGCCTAACCACCCAAAACACAAATTTCATTACTTCTGCCAAAAATAAAAAGATGCCTGTTAGGCCTATCACCTTTTAGTTCTCCCGACTTGTCAGTAAGACAAGTTTACAGCAAAAGAGTAAAGTAAGCCTACATCGTTTTTGTGATATTTATGAATCTGGAACATTATAAACACACTCTACCTCCACTATAACTATGAGTCGGAGAACAAAGCCTACAGCACAACATAGCCAATGAAGTAATTTTCAAATAGTACAGAAAAACATGATCCTTATTCATTAATTCCAAACCCAACAATGACAGCAAAGAGATTCCTGAATTGCCAAAGCATCAACATTTTTCTTCCAATACCAAAGTGAAGAAACAAATTTCACTCCTGACTTGAGACAGGCAGTCACCCATAAAAGGCAACTGGTGGTTTTAAACCGGTCCTCTCAACCTTAGAAATATTCATCATTATCTGCAGACAATAGTTCTTTTCCAAATTATATAGGCCTAACCACCCAAAACACAAATTTCATTACTTCTGCCAAAAATAAAAAGATGCCTGTTAGGCTTATCACCTTTTAGTTCTCCCGACTTGTCAGTAAGACAAGTTTACAGCAAAGGAGTAAAGTAGGCCTACATCGTTTTTGTGATATTTATGAATCTGGAAGACATCCGTAATTAAGATGAGGAAATACTAGAGTGTAATATAGTGTCAGAAATTTTATCAATATGACTGTTCCAATTTAAATGTTTGTCGATTTGTATGCCTAAGAAATTAAAGTCATTTACACATTCAATTTTTGTTTTATTTATTTCTATTTCAGGAATTGTCATCTTTCTTTGTGGGTTATGAAATAACTTAAATTTTGTTTTCTTTTCATTGAGGGACAATTTATTTAATTTCAGCCATTTGCTCATTTTATATAGTTCAGCATGTATATTGTGTGATAATCCTTGTGTGGTGTCAGATTTTAGCAACACTTGTAAAGTACTGTATAGTGTTGTATCATCAGCGTATGTAAGAGGTTTAAAATGGCTGGAGGCTGAGGGTAGATCATTTATGTAAATTATCAATAATAAAGGGCCTAAAATCGAGCCCTGTGGGACACTAGTGGTTATATTTAAGAGCGATGACTTGGTGTCATTTAATTCCACATATTGTTTGCGGTCAGTTAAATAGTTTTTGAGCAGTTTAAGTGCCATATCACCAAGACCCTAATATTTAAGTTTCTGAATTAAAATGTGATGGTCTAAAGTGTCGAACGCTTTTGAAAGGTCCATGAAAATACTGATAGGAATCTCATTTTTGTCCATACCACTTGATATTCTATCGAATAGTTCAAGGGCAGCAAGCTTTGTGGAATGTGAATTACGAAAGCCATACTGGTCATGTAAAATAAATGATGTTCTATGAAGTGTTCATTTAATTGGTTAAACATAATTTTTTCAAAGACTTTTCAGAAGCTTGATAACAGGGAGATTGGTCTGTAATTATCGAATAATCCTTCATCACCCTTTTTGAAGAGGGGAATAACTTTAGCTATTTTTAAATTTTCAGGAAAAACTCCAGTAGCAATCGATTGATTAAAAAGAAGTGTCAGAGCCCCACCGATTTCATTTTTTATGAATTTCATTAGTTTGACCGAAATTCCGTCATGACCGCAGCTTGTTTTTGTTTTTAAGGAGTCTATAGTCTTGATTATAGTTTCTTTGGTCACCGGTTTAAAGTCAAAATTGTGTTCACTTGGGTTTTGTAAGTAATTTTGAAAACCCTCAGTAGTAGACAGATTTACTTGCGTTGCAAGTTTGGGACCTATCTCAACAAAATATTTATTAAAATTATTAGCAATTATTTGCCTGTTAGTAGCAGTACTACCTCCATTAATTTTAAAAGTATTGGGAAAATTTGTTTTCTTCTTTGTTTTGTTAAGTACTTCCTTTATTGTTTCCCAAGTTAATTTTTATATTACCTTTGTGTCTGGCAAAGCAATTGCTATAGAAAGTGCTCTTAACTTGTTTAATATTATTCTTAAGAATATTATTATATGTGTGTAAATTGGTTTTGTGCTGATCATATTCCTCTGAGTTAATGGGAGTCTTTTTCAGTTCTTTATATAATTCCCAAATGTCAGATTTATTATAAATATCTAAAGTTTTATAGTTGAAACTGTCTCTTAAATACATAGCTAAACCACCATGAGTAGAACAAATATAGCCTTGACTAATTAAATTGTAACCTTCTAGCTGAAAACGAGATACATCCATCAAGTCTGACTGCCAAGTTTCCTGAATATACATATTGCACTAGGAGGGCAGTCATTGTTTGCTAATAGGTCAATTAAGATTCTGATTTGATCAAATTTGGCATTAAGAGAGGCACATTTAAGGCTCAATATTGTGAACTGATTATCTTTTGCTTGAAATGTATCAATCAATTCATCTAAATTTAGATAAGGGGAAATACACAGAATGTCTGGCTCTGCAGTTACGTCGTTATCTTCATTATTGTCTAGGACTGAGAGTTTGTGTGTGAAGGAATTCGATGCCAGCCCTCCATATTGCAGCAAAATGTCTTGGTTATTCACACCGGGATATGAAAGAAGTCTTACAGCTAACTAGGTGAGAGGAAAGATAAGTGCCGAAAACGGCATTAATATTGTCCTTTTGTTTCCTGACTGTACGGTAGAGAACGATGTTATTTATGCGGAGTCTTGATTTTGACGAAATAAAACTGAATGTTTGACAACAGAGACAGAATAGTAGGCCTACAAACATGAAACAGCTGACCAAATCGCTGCCCGCTGCAAGTCTTGTGACTCGCAAGATATGTTGAGATAGTAACCTCGGCTTCATGCAAATTGCAATGTGTCACCGAGGGAAGACCAAACTTCAAAACTGTCTATATATGAAAAAGAGACATTGGAGTATTGAAACAAAAAAAAAACAAAAACAAAAAACTGGAAATAACGTTGTTACGGCTGTTTATTGATGTGATTGGCCAAGAATTGATTGACAACCGCACCAAATGTTAAGGGACGATGTTTACCACGTTTTGTACAAATATCAGCTCAAATGGAGCAAACGTTATTGTTTCAGAGGCAAATGATCAACATCAAAGGCCTTTGAAGCTTGTTTTCTCAGAAAGGATAATAGGACGAGAACCCCTCTTAAGAAAGGTTATTCAAAGAAAACGGCTGGGCAAAATTTAATCCGCTTAACCGCTTTTGATTCTGGAGTGTCTGAGCTGCAAAATTATTCAGCGATTTTCTAAATTTTACTTTGCTCTTTTTTCATGAAAGGAAGAAAATGAACATCCTGGAAATTAAAGGGAAAATTGAAACGTCAAACTTTGAGGATGGATATCAGAAAAACTAAACCAAACATAAAGATTCGCAGGGTATTTTTTTGTAGCCAATATGTTAGGATTAAGATGCAAGTGTAACCATGATTTTATCACAAATAATTAGTGACTTATGTGATATTTATGGGGTAGATGCTTTTCAGTCAATTGTCAAGTGTTTATTCAACAATTAACATCACAGACACCCAAATACGGTACGTATAAATTCTTTGGAGTATGACGATTACACTCACATATGATATGTTATCCTAATGCAAATGCATTTTGAGCTAGGATTGATGAAAGTGGGATTTATTTTGAAATCATAATTCATAATTCGTAATTATGCTAATGTGGAATCAGGAGGGCCAATATACTACTTATATGTATATATATATATATATATATATATATATATATATATATATATATATATATATATATATATATATATATATATATATATATATATATATATATATAAGCGGCGGCAAGAATGTTGATAATATTGACCAAGCATGTTCAAACATTAAGTTGTTCAAGTCCTACACTTCATTTTTAGCAAATGTTTCTCACTACATCTAGGGCCAGCTGAGCATGGGTCCATTTTGGTCCTGTTGTTACTTTATAGAATGCGAAAATGCTTTACATTTGATGATTTACTGTTAAATTAACTTTTGCAAAGACTTATCGCATAGTTCTGATTGATGCAGAGTACACATCTTTTAACAGGGACAGAAATGATATATATTTTATATATATGTCAACTTGTTTACCTAAGTGCTGGGTTTTTAGGACTCCTCGTGCAGATTATGACCTTAATATCTAATATAGCCTGCAATCTACTTGCCAAAGAGGATTATACTGCATGTATTTCCACTAACTGAATCATTCTTCACTGAAACAGCCATTCGAATTCGGGCGAAGTTTTTCATTTTATTTAATACAAAGAGAAACTTAACAAACCTAATTCTGTAAGCCCATGTACCGTTTGAACACTATCAAATTCGATACTCTATGAGCAAAGTCTTATTCCGTACCATTTACTGAAAAACTGCATAGTTCTAAATCATAATCAAATCAGCGGGTGAGGGAAAAGCAATTATATATTACGGCCATTCATTAAAGGTTACCAGGCGACAGGCAAACAAACATCCGCTTTTGAACGTGATAAGTTTGGATATGGTACAGGAAAAGTTTGTCATCAAGGAATGTTCATTCCAGACGACTAAAATCCAAGCTCTTTGGAGAAAATTTGCCACACACACACACACACATAGATACATACATACATACATACATACATACATACATACATACATACATACATACATACATACATACATACATACATGTATGGGTGGGTGGATGTGGTGTGAGTTTGAGGGTTTCTCCGCGTGGGTGGATGCCGCACAAAGCTTACTACACATGCTGTTGAAAAATAAATTGTCCTTACGAGAGTCTTATGCTCACTTCAGACATATCTGAGGCCCAATGTAAAATACCATATTCATATTTGCTTTGCATACATGGATATTGAAATGGTCTAAAATTCTTTGTCACGGTTTGGGTTAGATCTACCTACCTGCGTGAATATATATATATATATATATATATATATATATATATATAGTGCGATCCATCACTGATATTCCCTTAATTTAAAGGAAGTTAAATGTCAAAAAATTCTAAGGACGTTCGTCACGTTGTCAAAACCATGTTGCAAGTACTGAGATAAAGCTACCTGTTGCAGCGTTGCGGAAAAAAATGATTTCTGTGATTGAATTGACACAAAAAAATAGAAGTGTTTGGTGACACAGCCTTAAGATACAGGTACAAAAATTATTTCCGTTATTACTTACTATCGTGTTACAAACTTTGATTTTGATCACGCTTAGACACACCAAAGTTAATTCTAAATTATCTTTAGTCAGTGGAACCAATTATAATGGTGTCGACATGCAAATTCATCGGATATAAGCTTGCAAAACTTATATCACTGGGAACACACTTTGCCTGGATGTCACATGATATATTTTGACCCATCAGATATACCTGGAGGTATCAGTTACTCTAGTTTGATTAATTATAATTATAGTATGCTAGGGCATTCCTTTGTAGAGACTCTGGCATTATTTGATCCTTTTATTCGCAAGATTGGCCTACAAGGACCTCGATGGCCTGTTCCTTGTGCTCATCTGCAACCCCTGCTCCCTGCACGTGCTCACTGACAGGCTATGACAACCATATGTAACTTTGGATGCACAGATGTCTGCAGTGTAACGCAAAAAATTTCCGCTGGCAAAGGGAACACACCATCATTACATATTGCTCATTTCCTTTTCTTCCTATGACAGCTGATTGAAAAGAAAAACCTATTAAAATATTTGCTGTGTCACATCCACTTGAAAGGGTGGATGGGTGAATTGCATTTTACTGGTTTCCATGTTACATTTAATTGAACTTGAAAATAATGCAACACTAGTACTGGGCCAACGACCCCTATTATCCGCCAATAATGTTCATTTGATGAAAACACCATTGAAATGACAACCCAGGGTCTAGACAGCAAGGAATCTTGGCTGCCTTAAAACTGCCAAACCCATTGATTATACGCCGGCTCATTACCAACTCCTGTTTCACGGCTACATGCATACTATCTTAGCCGATGGCAAATGAATAAATATGCCATATACTTTACGGAACCGCGTCATGTATGTATGTATGTATGTATGTATGTATGTATGTATGTATGTATGTATGTATGTATGTATGTATGTATGTATGTATGGTGATGAAAACTAACGCACACTGAATCTAAGGCCTAAAGACTTAACCCATTCCCGTGTATGTATGTATGTATGTATGTATGTATGTATGTATGTATGTATGTATGTATGTATGTATATATGTATTTGTGTGTGTATGTATGTATATATGTATGTATGTACGTATGTATGTATGTATATATGAATGTATAGTAATAAAGGAGCATCACACTCATACTCTTTGTGAATGCGACAGATTTCAGGACTTGAATCTATGTTCAAGCAACATTCACTCATTGTTCACACATAAGGTTTGCGTTGTTGTGTTCCGTCGTAGGTATAACAGTTGGTTTCTCTTGTTAACGTAATACAGACAGGCTGAAAAGTAATTATGAATTAAAATTACAACGGTACTCATGGTCGTATGATGCATTGATCGAGGATTTTCCGATAAAATCAAACGATAAAGAGATAAGGTAGTATTGGAAAACAAAATAAGACTGCTCGTAAATTGGATTCACGACAATTAAAAAATTTACCAATAATATTTCGGATGGCTTTATCAGAGCTGATGTGTTGGAAGATGTCAATCTGAATCGTCATTCTAGGACTATAAAGGGAACATATAGGTCGAGCATTTCCGTTTAATGGTTGCCTCTGTTTCCATGCTTACAGAATAGGCAGGCCATTGAGTGACATTTTGCATGGTTAATCAAAGAGTAGCTCGATTGACTCTTCATTCTCTTGATATGCAGTTTTAGATTATATTCCATGCAGATGTCATTATAGTATACATTCGTACGGACGGGATGTGAGACATTTGGCACCATGTCATGTAAAGTAAAAAAGACAGTGGGAGACTGTTGCAAAACAATAGGACTGACTACACCACCGAATATGTTTACAATGTGTTGTAAACTCATCACCTATGACATGTAACATATATCATTGATTGTCGCTGTGTGTTTGTTGTTTGTAATCAATAATATCTGACAAGCACTCTGAATGATTTATTTTTAAACAAACTTTTGCACATGAAATCTCCATGTGAATTTCGACTGTCACAGACTGGTGCGCTTTTCTAGACTATCATGCTGTCATAGTAACTCGAAAACTGTGGACATTGTGGGTGGGGGACTCCTCTTTGTATGTTAAGCACAATCTTTTATAAGTGTCATCAGCATACAGAGTTACCAAGAGTGCTAAAGAAAACTGGTAAACCAAAAATATTCCGGCAGTCTCATTACATCTGACCTACCATCAATGTTTTGTAAATCTTTTCAATCTGGAAAGTACAGTATGAGTTCTCTGAATCTTTTAATGATCGGGAAAAAACGGTATCTGTTATTTCACATTTGCGCAACCTGCTGATTGATTGAAAAAGACAACACCCACGGTTCACAAGCCTGTAAGCATTATGGAAAGACATCAAGAGAGGACAAACGATTCTTTGCATGACTGAGCATTGATAGTACATGTTGTATTACCAAGCTTTGGCAAATGACAGTAACGTTATTGATAATACTAACAGTGGTTAATCAGACACTGATTTGGCATGCGGTTTAGACTGAACTTCAAGTCATCATGATTTACCAGCAAACTATAAATTTGGTTACTCCAAAAGATCATTACGTGGTCTCTAATATTAGTTTACTGGGAATTAACGTCTCGCAGAGGGAAGTTAAATTAAACGACCCGAGTGTTCCAAGCCAGAATGATTTCTAAGTACACTCCACTTTTTGTACGGCTATAGAGTGCCCACAATTTTGGAGACGCCTAGCGGTGACACGCCAAAGGTTTTAAGTTCAAATGTCATTGAATGTCTTCAATGTTATGAAACGGTTTCGCGATCTGCTGCCCATAATAATGCAAGGATCATATTACCAGTTCCAGCAAATTTAATCGTTAATATAAGGCGTCGATTTTTTTTATGATGGGTAACTACGAATATCAAAAAGTATATGATTTTCTGTAGGATGAATTTCCTGTCAGTTATAACATGTCCGTCGTGCCTGGATTGACGGTGATTTCAAGATTTATCAGTGGTCAGCACAATAGGTTTAAACGTACTTTATTCCATGACAAATCAGTGGTTCCACAGAGCAGCCAGCTAGTTAACAAAGCAGTCAGTGATGGTGTGATGGAAGGGAATCGGGGAGGAGGACTGGGCCCTATATTAACCCCTATTGCTGAGAATAGACAAGGAAACAGAACAAATAATACACAACAAAGCCCGGCGCTTTCCCAAACTACGTGGTTCTATTTTTATTGGAGCAGAGTGTTGCACCGAGCCAACAAATCTAAAGAAAACACTACAGTTCGACAAAACAGACAGAAGGGCTGGCAGCATGCAACTAAATCATCCATATCATGGGACTCCGTCCATACAGCGATAGGCGGGGTCACGTGCCAATGTTGTTACTAAAAATCATACAAAATGTGTGTCGCTGTGACACTTTACCTTTAAAACACAATTCATGTCATGGCATCTCCCTCAAATGTTTAGTTTCACAATTTATTCTTGACTGAAGGAAAGACAATTTTGTTTTCCTCAAAGGAGCAATTTGTTGATCCAAATAAAATTGTTTCTACAGTAAATGTACGAAAATCTGAAAGGAATGTATGTAAGCTATCTCTTTGGATTGTATAGATTGGAAAAATGAAAAAATAATGCCAAGTATATTCTGCACCTTGCCCACAGCGACGATTCGGGGATTCACATAAACCAATGGCATGTAGGTAAGCATTCAATTGACAGTGGCCTTTACTGAGCCTTGTTTGAATGACAGCCGGGTATCTTCTTCCAACATAGTATAATTTGGTCTCTTTAATTGAGCAAGCGACTTTCGAATCTATGTGTTTCTTGACTTCATCTCAAGAAGAGTTTCGAATGTTAAGCGAGAGCTGGTTCCAAGCTCTCCCGGTGCTGGGGACAAATGTATTGTTAAATAGATCTGTTCTGGCTCTAAAATGAGGAAGGTTTTTCAGCTGACTTGTATTTTTTCTGATCTGGTTTTGATCGGAAAAAATAGTCCCACTTACATATTGAGTGGTAAATTGTGAGTAATTTTGTACATTTGGATTGACTTGTTAATCTATCGGCGTTTTGGCAACGTTTGAAAACCCGTTTCATCGTATAATTTATTATTAGGAGTAGTTAGCATAGCATCAGAGATGACACGTACGGCAGTCAGTTGAATGTGTTCTAATATTTGTGAGTCTCCCTGTGTGCAGCCATCCCAGACCACGCTATCGTACTCCATTAGTGGTCAAACGATTGATTTGTATATTATTTCAAGAGTTTCTCTGTCTAGTAAGTACTGTAAACATTTCATGACACTTAGTTGTTTGGAGGCTCTAGCAATAATAAGATCAATGTGATTGCTCCAACGGAGGTGTGATCGTTCCATCAGAGGTTGTATCGCCGTATTATCCCAAGTTGGTCATGTTGATCGACGTTTTCTAATTGATGATTCTGGAAACTTCAGGGAGGTTAAAAGACTTCATTTCTCTTCCGAGATACTGACATAGCATCCGTTTTCAGGGCATTGAATGTCACCATCCAATCTGCTTACCAAGAGTCGACAGAGGAGAGGTCCTCGTTTAAAATGTCTGCAGTTAGGTGGGGATTATACACAGTAACATATGAAGATGTGTCGTCAGTGAAAAGTTTGATTTTGGAGTAAATGATGTCAACTTTATCATAATAAATATCAGAAATAACAGAGGACCTAAAAACAGAACCCCGAGGGACACCAGCATTGATAGTACCTCCAAGGAGAGGTTTTACCGTTAATAACGACTCTTTGCAGACGATTTGAGAGACTTTTTTTTAACTATTACAGTAAGAAGTGCGAGCTTCCGCTGCGTTCGAGTTTGAAGAGCAAGCCTTGGTGCCATACTCAATGAAACGCTTTGCCGATGTCCAAAAAGACTACTCGGACCTCTTTTTGGAGATCAACAGCGAGAGAAAGTTCGGGACAAAGCGATAGAAGTTGATTAATAGTTGAGTCTCTGGGCACATTTGTATATTCATTTTTAAATTTGGTTAAGTTTGGCGGGTGTTTTGGCTTTATATGTATATTTATTCCCTCAATAGCGTTACGTTTTTGTTGCTTTGATGTTTTCTTTTGTTATTTAGATTCCTTTGCAATGTTTTCTTGAGTTTGAATCATGTTTCTGGCCAAAGTAGATCGTACTCAGTCAAATTTTTTTGTGTCGCTGTTTTATTTGTAAAAACAACATCATAACAGTTATGAACAGTTGCAATTACATATTTGTCACTTCAAGGTGTTTAAATACGGCTGGATTTGATTCTTATTTTGATTCATTAACGTATATAAATAGGGTTTATTCATTATTTTTTGTGTTGTTGCTGTTCAATTGTTGGCATGTTATGAGATATTAGTTTATGAAAGATGAAGTTTTGGTCTTAAGCCAGCTATATATATAGGATTTTGTCTACGATACAGAGCAATTTCCTGTGTCATGATGTCATACGATATCGGGCCAAATCGGTTTTAGTCGGGGCAAACCGGCCCGTAAAAAATCGTAACTGAAGTACCGAAATTATATCATATTTACCTGCGATCAGTTGCTATGTAGCCGATCGTGCATTCACTGTGCTATGCTTCCTGCCCATATCACTTCAAATAGCATTCAGTGAATATATCATATAACTTAGTCCTTTATTGAATAAATGTGTGTTTATGTCTTACTGCTGACATACAATTAAAATATACAATCAGGTCTTTAACAACTGTTCATATTCATTTACATCAAATTATGCTTCTCTAAAATACCTGCATTAAAAACATAGTTTGAATTTATTAAATCACTAGGGTAAGTAGAACTACTGCAGTCATATCCTCATTGATAGTTTCGCTATTTTTCTCAATAAACAAATGGAATGTTGTGCAGTGCGGTCACACGAAGCAAGGGAATGAGTAAATATCTGGTGCAAATATCACAATAGCCAATGATAATGCACGACGCATTTGATCAATAATGCAGCACTGGTCACAGTTAGGTAGCATAATGTGCTCACCCAACACAAAGGACTGTATTACACAATACAGGTAAACCCCTTGTGACCTAATATGGCGGAGGCAGTCAGATTAGATGTTTTTAAATAAATGAAATCGCTTAGGGGTATCGCAGAACGGTCGCAATAGTTAGGAAGTCGCATAACAGAGGGGTGCAAAAGAGTAGTTTACAGTTCAAGCCAAAATTTGCCAATTATTGTTTACATCAGTAGAGGGTCGAGAAGGAAATATTTGGCAAACGTTTTCCAGGAGAAGATTACTTGTCCCTAGGTAAGGGGGGTGCTAGAGCTGCCCGTAACTCGGGGGAGGATGGTCGGGGGGGGGGGGTGTTGCTAGAAGCATCTGAATTGGGGATGTGTTTTCTTGTAGAGGTTCAGCAAACAGGTTAGGGTGCACCCTCTGGAAGGGTATGTATACTGCATATCCTTTTGCAATCACGCATGATAGTATTAGAAGCATCTTGTTCAAACATCTTCTTTTAAATGTCCTTCATCTTATCAAAAATAGATTCTGCTAAGAGTTAATAACCATTTTAAACAAATCTGCCGTTTGATTTTGCCTTGCCGTAGTTACGATCTCCGATTATATGCAAATAGCACCAATTCTGCTTTTTTCTGCAAGACTATTATCACTTTCGAACATGCTATAAAATCTGCGACAAAGCATGACTTGCTGCGATACGATAAACCACAGATAATCGTTGCATAGAATCGCCTCAAATTTGAAACAATATCGCATACTGTATAACCGCCTTTACACGGTTATCGAAATTGTATTATCCAACAAATCACAAAACCCATGGTTTGCGTACAAACCCTGGGTTTTGTCAATTGCTTCATCACGCTTTTGTTATTTCATTTATAAACAAAACCCGGCGTTTCATTACAAAATCTTGGGTTTTCTAGTGATATCTCATGGTTTTGTGCTTGCAATTTCAATAATACAGGAAACCCTCAGTTTTGTATCTGTTCAAAATCCTGAGTTTTTTAAGGTTAAAAACAAAAGCCAGGTTTTCCTAAATTTCTTTATGCGGTAAATATGTATACAGCAACCAATCAGCGAGATGAATTCATTCCCTGTGTAGATCCTGTCCAGTGCATTGAAGTTATTTCATGCACAAAATAGAGTTCTGTCGCAAAATCTAGGGGGTTTTTTGCACAAACCCCAGCATTTTATTACAAAGCCCAGGGTTTTGTATCAAAACTCAGCGCTTTATAACAGCACCCAGGGTTTGTAACCCAGCTGGTAGTCTCAAGAATGAGTGTGCTGGTTGGATTCTCACAAAACCCAACGTTTTGTTCCTCAAATTACAACTAACCAATCCCAAGTTTTTGTGTAGTCATAATACCAAGGGCTTTGTAAGGTTTCAAAACCCATTGTTTGGCTCTGTTATTTCAAAATTCACAAACCCCAGGGTCTTGTGCAAAAACCATGACATTTGTCTGGAGATGGTGGAGGCAGCGACTTTGATTCACAAAACTCAGTGAATCGGAAGAAGCATGCAGCTGTATGATTTGCTCAATTATTTTTTATTCTGTACAAAACCCAAGGTTTTTTTGTAACAAAACCTTGGGGTTTTGTTCACAATAATCAGGGTTTTTATAACTCGTGGTTTTGTAAAGAACCCCTCTAGCGTTTTATAACAAAATGGCATGAAACCCTGTGTTTCCTAAATGACACTATGAAAGTTGTCCTTTTCATTAATTCTCAAGACCCTCACGTTCACGAAACCCTGGGTTTTGTAGCAAAACCTTGAGTTTTGCTAATAAAAGCATAGGTTTTATCACAAAACTGTGGATTTCGTTAGGAAAACCCTAGGTCTTGTTACGATACTTTCGGTTTTGCTTAGTTAATTAATTTTGATATGATTTTGGACAAAACCCTGGGTTTCGCGACAAAATTGTGGGTTTTGTGTACAAAACCGTGGGTTTCATAGACCAAACTCGGGGTTTAGGTAAAAAAAACCGTGGGTTTTGAACAAAATCTTGAGCACAAAGCCCACAATTTTAGAGCAACACTCTGAGTTTTGATCACAAAACCCTCGGTTTTGCCAAATAACCTTGGGTTTTGTAACATTTTGAAATAACAGGATAAAACCCGGGGTTTTGTGAGATTGCAAAACTCAGGGTTTTGTGACGTCACAAATCCCATGGTTTTGGAAAAAGTGCAATACCCAGGGTTTTGTAACCAACCAATCATGACAGCTGTTACTTGGTAGGCGTTGCTAGGCTTCTCAACTTAGGGGGCGGTCATTATTCACCAGAAAGGGGGGGGGGGGGGCTCGGGATATTGGGATGCCGTATCATCATAGTTTTTGTGCCCCCCTCGCCCCCGAAACATCGACAAAAATTTGCGCCCCCCCTAGCCTTATACTGGTTATTGTTGTATAACTTTGTTATAAATTGATTCACAATTTGATGACCCCCCACCAGGGGGACAGTTTAGTGATCCCTCCAATATCCCTATGACCCCCCCCCCTGGTAATTAATGACCTCCCCTTTAAAAAAAAGCACCAAACTACCATTGGTTCAGTTTTTGTGATCATTAACGTTATTATTGGTTACCACGCGCATTGTCTACCTCTATGCGAGACGATGAAATATATGTTGTGTATTAATTAAGGAACGAGAGGGCGTGCATTCAGTGTTCAAAATATTCCACACGGAGTGGATTATTTTTAAGACTGAATGCACAGCCTCGAGTTTTTTTACTTTGCTTAAAACACTTTATCCGTTGCAAATAATTAATTTTATAGCACGATATATGATGAAGCCCTGGAAATTTAAATGATTTAGTTAGCGATTTTGGTCCGATTTTTCAACCATTATTGTCTAAATATTCAACAATTATTGGTTGCAGTCATCCTAAATGTGACAGAGTAAACAAAGCCGGGTGGTCTGACAACTGTGAAACATAAGACAGAAGCCAAACTGAATCACTATAAGCTAGCGTGGCCACATGCATAACCTGTCGGATAAATGCGGATCAAGAGATGACTCGATCCGATAATTATCACCACGATGTGAAGTGGCAGTCGTTTTGTAATAAACGGTCACATCACTGCAGTTAGCTGCACAACGTAGCGTAGGTTCTAACTATGTTGTAGATCACAGGCCTTATAACCCTAAAACTCAAGGGCCGGCCGCACGGTTCCAGAAACTCAAAATAATCAGTCCTAATCTATTTATTTCTTTAAAAGCCATATACGGTAAACATCCTACATGTTTTCTCTTGTAGAACTTACACTGTGAGCTCATAAAGTGCACACAGTAATCAAATACACGATGTGACATAAGACAGAAGCCAAACTGAATCACTATAAGCTAGCGTGGCCACATGCATAACCTGTCGGATAAATGCGGATCAAGAGATGACTCGATCCGATAATTATCACCACGATGTGAAGTGGCAGTCGTTTTGTAATTAACGGTCACATCACTGCAGCTAGCTGCACAACGTAGCGTAGGTTCTAACTATGTTGTAGATCACAGGCCTTATAACCCTAAAACTCAAGGGCCGGCCGCACGGTTCCAGAAACTCAAAATAATCAGTCCTAATCTATTTATTTCTTTAAAAGCCATATACGGTAAACATCCTACATGTTTTCTCTTGTAGAACTTACACTGTGAGCTCATAAAGTGCACACAGTAATCAAATACACGATGTTTTAAGTCGTGAATCGATTGACGTTTTCCGAGATCTGCTATCTTGGCATGATGCTGGTTTACAGCAAGTTCATCAAGCAAGCGGCGGTGTGAGTGGTTGGTGTATCCATTAGACCAATTTTGCGGCAATATGAAAAACCGTGAGTTTTGTGACGTCACAAATCCTACGGTTTTTCTAATTATTCAAAAAGGTGGGATTTCTGACGTCACAAAACCCTGGGTTTTGCGAACTATTGAACAACATGAGTGCAAAACCCAGGGTTATCATGACAAAAATCAGAGTTTTGAAACAAAACCGTGACTTTCGTGAAAACATTGGATAACAAAGCAAAACCCTGGATTTTGTTACAAAACCCAGAGTTTTGTGTACAAATCCCTGCGTTTTGATACAAAACATTGGGTTTTGCGAAAACACAGGTTGTGGTCCACAAAACATTGAATTTGTGTGCCTCTTACTGAACAAAATTTTAAAATTATGGTATTTGTATTGTTTTCCTGGGTAGTTTATATTGCTATGGTTTTGTGCAAAACCGTAGGATTTGCAACTAAACTCAGGGTATTATCACAAAACTCACGGTTGCACATACAATACTCTAGGTTTTGTTTAAAAACTTTGGGTTTTGTGGGCAAAACACAGGGTTTTGTGAATTATTGGTCAGTACATCTTTCATGGACACCTTGGATTTTATTGGACAATACAACTTCCATACACGGTGCAATTTTGCTACGATTTTGTACGATCGCTAGGGATAGGGCAAGATGTCATATATTATGTTGCCAAATCGTACCATGTGACAGTGTCTAAGGTACCAGACATGAGAAGAAAACAACTACGACTCTATCCAGCAACATAATAAAGTTTTAGGGGTTGGATTGTGGTACTAACATTGCATATGAATGAAACTGTAGAACTATTATGCTTGTACAATATACCGCTACTTAGTAAGTTTTTTTTATTATTTTATTTCCATGTGCCGCATCTTGCAATGAAAACTTTGCAGAACTCTTTTAATGAATGCTTGACTTAGGTAACCGGGTCTTAAGACGAGCATTTCGTTCCATGTGATCCGCACTTTGTATATTTGTACATGCTTACATAGTTTGTACATGTGTGAGAGAAGTATACCATACTTACACAAGGCTTCCTCTACATGATGAATTAGAACGGACCCATATGGACTGTACACATGTGGCTTGCTGATTATTCCATCAATTGCACGAAATTTGATGTTTGTAAAGTATCGATTTGTTCCTTTGCTACTTTCATGATCAAAATGGACATGCACACAATGAAGCTTTCGGCCTTCGGGCAATACATTAGACTATGCACCGAGTTTGACAACTTTGACCCGCCTCAGTAACTTATATTTTACAAACTCGTGAAACAGATATTTTTGAAAATGAAATTAAAATAATCGTTTTTGAAGTTTCTGGGTAAAACTGAAACTCCTTTATGTAGATAGCTTGTAGATGTTATATAAATGATATATTAAATATGTGAACCTAACAATTGTAACTGACATTTTATACAATGCATATATTAGGCAAGATATTTCTTAAAGTTGAGAGCTGCAAGCATTAAATCGATTTAAACTACTACTAAGCTTTGTTGGTACCTGTCTCAAGCCAGGAGACTGATGTTTTCCTTCATACTGCATTTTATATTCGTTCACTATTATATTACAAAAGATATAAAATATCAAAAACTGATTAATGTATCTACCTTGAAATTCGACCCTTGGACATGCTTGTTTGATGACTAATGGGTTTTGATCATGGATGGTTTTTGAGTGCTCGGATTTTAAGTGCAGTTCCGCTCCAAATTGTAATGACAGTCATTATTTTCATTTTTTTTCGATATAACATTTTGCTATCTTTAAAGGTTGAATCAGTCATGTATTGCTCGTATGCTCTTCAAGTCTTGCTATTTATCTGGAGATGTTTATAGTGATAGCGAGTCCAAATTTAGATGGTTCTGGACTTGGACTGATTTTCGACAATGTTTGGCCTGTATGTGGATTTGCTGCGCATAAAACAGCCTGTACTGTGGCCTTGTTTGTCTCCTTAAATGTGGAGAACTAACGTCAGTTGATACCGTGTACCACCTTGATCATTATATGTCGTAAGCCTTCCAAGACTGATCCATTTCGTGAACGTATTAATATATATTGGCGCCGAAGAGGTCGCCTAGTTGGCCCTTTGCACTCGCTGCTTTGGGGGCTTTTTTTGGTGGGGGGGTATATTTTGGGGGGAGGTGGATTACCCCTCAAGACAACACATATGATGCACTGCACTGCAAGGTACCTTTGTTTGCGATCCCAATGGGTACAAGTAACAGTTTTTATACTTAAGTGAAAAGGGCATTCACCATCCACACAATGTGCAAGACATTGGGAACCCATTGCAAACAGATATACTCATGCAAGTCACCTGTGCATAAACCAGTGGGCCAGCATGATAAAAATCCATCTTATCCTCGAATTCATCGACCAAGCCTCCCAATGATTATAACAAAAGAAACGGTAAATCTGGATCTAACAGCAAAAGAAATAGTACAAAGTCCAAGGCATTTTTTACATTTACTGCTGGGGGAAAACATGCCACCTCCCCCTCTCTTGTACAATATTATGCAGGTGTAATAAGGATGTATGTGGGGAGATTTTTACTTTACTATACCGTTGCTTCTCACATCTCCTTTCGTAGAAGATGGAGGTCCTTAAATGGACCTTTATTGGCTGGTTTTTGTCGTTGTTGTTGTCATTGTTGTTGTGGAGAGGCTGCACATTTCAATAGCGGATGTGGCCACCATGCTCCTGTAAGCAAGCTTGGATCTGCCTTGGCATGCTGCTTGTCAGCTTAGTGATCTCAGCCGGGGGAATATGATTCCATTGTATTGGAGCATCAGTGGGCTTTGGACCAGGGTGGCTGCAGGTTCTTTATCATTATCCCTGATTCAACGGCAAAGCACATCCCACAAATACTTGAATACAATCGAATATTGTGTTGCTGTATGTACTGCATGCTGACTGTGGCTTATATGACTTACCACTGGTTTCCACAAGTATTTTTCTGCCGCTGCTTGCCTGATTAATCTTTTGGACTACATTCGTGGCCAGTCAGTTCAAGGAAATTACACAGGGATGGCATTGATTGACATTCAAAAGGCATCTGACACTGTGGATTATAACATATTACATCACAAACTAAAGTTCCATGGGTGTAGGATCTGTAGATTGGTTGCATTCATATCTATCCATCAGACGCCAATTAGTATCCACTAATGGTGTTCTTTCGCAATTTGAAAACATTACAAGTGGTGTTCCGCTAGCCATTATTTTGGGTCCACTGCCCTTCTTGGGCAATATAAATGACATACAGATAAGTCCCTCGCGGAACCTGCTGTTAAATGCAGATGATCCCGCACTTCTGGTTTCAGGGAAAGTCCTAAAAGTAATATCAAAGAGATTAAATGCGGAACTGGAAAATATCAACAGTTGGCTAATTGACAATCGGCTCTCTATGCCTTGTGGTAAAACAGAATGCATTCTTTTCAGTTAAAAAAATAGAGTAGTTACTCAGAACCATGTTATTAAATCACAACTTTCTGTGAAATACTCAGGTATTCTGCTGGACCAATCCCAATTTGGTGACAATAATGGAAGTAATATTGTCAATGAAACAAATTCTTATTCGAAATTTTTGTACTGACAAGGCATCTTTTTGGATACTGACTCCGGAAATCTTTTGTGTTCAGCTTTGATAAATTCTCACTTTGACTACTGTATCACAAATTGGTATCTATCGATAAGTAAAAACAAACTCCATTTTTTTCAAAACAAAACAGTTCGTCATATCCTGCAATTAGATTCCAGAAGCTACATTGGCCCATCAGAGTTAGGGAAAGTTGGAATGTAGATTCAAGGGCATCTCAACTCCAGCTTAATCAGGTTCACAACATCTAGTACGAAAGATGTCTATCTTATCTCAAGTCTGGATTCACTCTTGTGTCAGATTTACACTCACATAGCACTAGGTCAAGTGATTGTAAATTTTTCACTCCATGTAAAAGACGAATTAAAAACCTTTCTTTCCTCAAGCAACAGTTTGTTCACCTTTGTATTCACTTTTCATGGGTGCTAAATAAAGCTATCTATCTATCGGACAGTGCATGGTCGCACGTTATCCTGTTGAAACTGTAGGCCTGGATATTGTTGGAGCCATTGTACATATATGAAACAGGCCAACGATCCATACGGTATATGAATTGAATCAGTCCATTCGTCTGTGTTGTATAGGTGATTATGATAGTTTCAAGGAAAAATGGTACTGATTAGTACCCAAGGAAGTAGGTAAAAATAGGGTTATTTCCTGGATGCTAATGCACCAGTGCAGCTCTGCAGCCTGATTTGACATAAACCTCACCCCCCATTCACCACCACAACCACAGAAGAAAACAAGTCTGAAGTAATAGAGTAATATATCTCTGCCAGGTAAGTCAGTAAACAATCTGTTCAGACTGCCAACCAATATGGCGCCGATTGTGGTACAACGGTGAGAAGGTGAGATAGCCATAGTTAAATCAAATCCCCCTGAAAGCCATGTGGAGACTCCCCATCATCAATGGCCAAAGAACTCAAATAGTATTTGAGACACGAATAAAGACATGTACATGATAAGCCTTGAAATACAACCACCCCTCTGGTTGAAAAAGGCCAGGCTAAGGTTTCCCAGGACAAGTCTGTGGCTAACTGGCGACAAACATTGAAATAAACAGCGAGACCATGTATAGTACAAATATGCAAATCAAAAAACCTAGAAATGTTAAACATATTGAACATGTCAACCCTACAAGTTTTCCCCCGGGTTTGTCGAATGAGGAAGCCCCACCAAAAAGCAAGGTTTGAAATTCCTGCACAAGCAAGAGGCCAGCATAGTGAGCTCTGTCCCCACCAAAAATATAAGCTTGAAAGGAGACCACATTTAGAGCAAAGACTGATCTCAGGTAGACTTGTCAGCCTGTCAATATACATGGATATCAGGGCTAATTTGTCAACAAATGTAGAGACAGTCATCTTAGGAATAACATGACCCCTACACTGCTCCTTCCTAATGGTCTGAAGATACTGGCTAACCATCTTGAAGCGGGCAGGGTACCAGTACCTAAAACCTCCCACCAGCTTCAGCGTAAACATGCACTTTTGAAAATATTTCCTTACTGTGCAATAAGAGAAGTATCTGCTTTTGACTGCCAACCTTTATGGACAAGAACACTGCGGATTAAGGGCATTTATAGCAAAATATGTGGCATAATGGACCGGGGTCTGACCATCCTTATCTTTACAGGCAGGACATTTTCAAGCATCATAAGGCATCATTTTAGTGACCTGAGGGAACCATATAACTAGTCGGAAACATGCACAATGTGTCCAAAAGGGACTCCTTAACGAACATATGTGGTGGGGAGGTCAACTGGGCAACAAACTGATCAGTGGGAGAGTCCTGTCTAGGATTGAATAAACCCCTTTGGAGGGACTAACATGGCAGCAACATCACCAGGATGGCAGGACACGGAAGGCAGGGGCCACGTCCAGTAAGAGAGACCATCCTACAGGCAGGGTTGATAGCTTAGAGACAATGACAGCACAAGGTAAAGACAACAAGCCTCCTGTGACAGACACTGCAACAATGGGCAATATGGGAGAAAGTGGGTATATACAATGTCTTCAGGCAGCAACATTTCAGCAAACATATTGAACCCAGCAGATCCTGGCAAGTGTGTCAGCCTAAAATGTGGGAGGGGTAACATCCTGTTTCTGCATCACTTTTGAATCCAGAGGAAATAAATCAAATGATTGTATGGGGTTCAAATCGCAACTCTACTTGCATCTATGAAGTAGGAATCAGCTTGCAATCACTGAAATATAAGCAGGCAAAAAGACATCAGCAACATTGAGATGAGAACTAACATGGGATAGGGAAAGGTCATGTTATGACATGTACTGAAACAGGGCCTTTCCCACCTCATTGCACCAAGCATGAACAGTGCCAGATTATTAGCATCCACTCATAAATTTTGGATGTAGTAAGTAACAGATTGTAGGTTTTTAATCAAAACATCTGCCTCCATTAAATGAATTAGCCTATTGTAACTGGTTGGTCAATGGACCCTGGCAGTGCCTATAGGGGTCATCCCACTCCATGAAAACCCTGAGGCATATGTGACTATAGTCACAGGAATATGAGACTCAAGTCGCCATGGAGCTAGCAGGTACAAGCATCAATAAACAGCAAATGGTCATTTTTTTTCAGCTTCACATACAAGAGGACTGTTCTACTATTGTCCTAGGCCATAGCAACCATTTGAGCCATGCCACATGTAAAAAGTCTAGCAACAGGTCCACAGAGGGCAAAGAAAAGCACACTTTCTCAGATACTGCTGCAGTATTTTCAAAGTAACCTGCTTTGTCTGCATGACATGTTGACAGAGGGCAGCAAATGTGGCCCATTTAGCAAAAGAGATAGAAAAGCTTTAAGCTGCAGAATCAACCACCAGGCCCAAAAACAGGTTCTTTGTCATGGGGGTTTAGGTGCTCTTTATCAAAGCAATTGTGCAACTTACATTTGTCACCACTGCACATGTAATTTACATGGCCCATCTGGTCTTATACATTTCAGAGCATTGATTAAGGGTGAAGGCAGGTCCTGCTAACCTGTTATTTATCTATCATATCTATTGCAGTGTGCGGATGCCTGTGAGCTCCAAAATGAGGTCAGTTTTGTACCAATAGTCTGGCTATTTACAGGGCTTGCTTTCCAGCCAAATGGGAGGATATGGTATGGTATTACACATAATATCCTCCAAAATGTAAACCAAATTAGCCCGAAAAATGAGCGATGAAGGAGAACCCCATCAGCTTTTCATTGCAGGAGGACATATACATGTCCCCAGTGGACAAAAAGGGGGTAGGTCAGCTTAAGTTTCTAATGTAATAGGATTATCCAAAATCCACAGGTTTAAAAAGCACTTGTCGTGACATAGCCTTAGTTGGTGGGTTCAACACAGACACGCATAACTAAAGGGGGCATACATATGATACAAACTTGACAAACAACTTCAGTGGACCCATTGTGAATTCGTTTTTCAAGTATTTGAATTATAAAAGAAGCAAAATGTAGCACAGTCACATGTTTCACCCTAAAAAATCCTTTAAATGAATTCACCAAAACTCAGACGCTTGCACTGGTTGCAATCTAAAGGCACGCTTCTTATCACAATTAGCAAGCAGTGCGTTTGGCCCTAAAGATGCCACCACTTCTGTAGCCTCATCGGATCTAGGAGAGTTAGCATCACTGTCACTTATATCATCATTGACTAATTCACCATCAGGCAAGTGAAGATGGCAGATTAGCCTAAGTTTATCCTTCTTTTGCTTTTGGACAAAACTTAAAGGCAAGCAACGACGGATGGTATGTGTTTCAAGGGACCCTGCATCCCCTGACTGACAATTTCTTCATTTTTTTTCTCTCAGGTCATTTCAACATTTCCCAAAATGCATTTCAGATTTATACATTTGCATGATTTCATATGCTTGTGTAAGCTAGTGTGAAACGTTGACTGAAACCCTAATCTGATATTGCGGCCTCCCTTTTGGGTATAATAACTGAACAGACTTTTCCCTTATTGTTTTGTGTTTGAATCGTGCTTTCTGTATGAGGGTGCTGCTCTCCGCATGATGGTGATTTGGAACTGTGTGTGCAGTCTCTGGTGGACAGTTTGATCAATTGTATGCATACACTATATGCCATTTTGTGGCCATTATTACTTGAACACCATCTCTGAAAAGATTGTGCTGGTTGCGAATTTGGATTGAACACCTCAGCAAAAAGAGTTTGTATTTAAGGTGTGTGCACCCATAGCCTGGGGACCCAATAAAAGCAAAAACACGTCCCACCTAGTATATCCCATGTTCGCATTGGGTCCATTGCCATTTGGTTACATTTGGCACGATCACATTCTCGGGCCCCTTGGTCCCAAAGATGGCTGATGTTTCCCGAACAGTTGTGTATTACTTAACCAGGGACATAACTTGATCTGAAGACTCCTTGTGCATATACTTAGATAAATTAACGTGCATCGGTTCATACAGAAGTCACACATATTTGCATTTTGTTGAGAGTCTTACTGTGGAACCCCTTCTGTCATTATCTGGACCAGCAAGAGTTGCCATAGGCAGCTGTAATACCACAGCTGGAGACAAGGAATTTCCTTAAAAGAAGTCTGTATTTACAGATGCAGAAAGGCATGGTTCTGTTTCCACAGAAAGATTCTGTGGAAACAGATCCGCATGCTCTACAAACACATGCAAAAACGTAAAATTGGAAAAGGATCCACTCACCAACTGCAAAAATAATGAAAAATACAATAGCCATCGTAAAAGATAAATCATATCTTGCATATAACTGAAAAAATACACTGATGTAATTCAACACAATAAATCTAATTTATCTAGGGTCTGAAGACTTATAAACACTATTATATGTAAACAACAAAGGTCACAAACTACAAAAAGAATCGTAAGCAATAACAAGATTATAACTTAGCCAAAAGACGTAGCTAATAACTTTAATTCCTGTTTTGTAAATATTAGCCAACCACTAGTTTATTAAATATCTCCAACCACTTGAAATACTGAATCCTACTTGCCAGGTAGCTACTTTAACTCTTTCTATTTCTCTCAAATCATTGAGCAAGACATTGTTACCAGATCTAAAATATTTCAATAAAGGTGCGGATAAAATAAATTTAAAGATTCACAAATTTGTAGCAAGTGAAACAGTCTCTCCACTTACCCATATAATTAACTTATCTCTCCCAACTGGTATCCTTACCGAAAATTTGAAACTTGCTAGAATAACTCCCATTACTAAAAACGTAATGAGGACGTTTTTAACCACTAAAGACCCATTTCTGTCCTTTCTGTGTGAAAAAAATTTGAAAAAGTTGTTCACAAGCAATAAATTGACAGATTTGATATCTTCCATGACTACCAATTTTTATATCGCAACAAGTGTAGTACAACATATGCTCTATGCTATCTCTCATGTAAAATATCTGCGGCCTTGGACAGAAAGGAACACACCATTGTTGTCTTTCTTGACCTCTCCTGGGCCTTTGATACGGTCAATCATACAAACTTATGTCAAAATTTATCATTCTATGCAAAACGTGGTTAAGCTCTGAATTGGTTTGCCAGTTATCTATCTAATAGGTCTCAGTATGTACATTACTTGAACGAATATTCTGATACATTATCTACTAATTGAGATCCTCAAGGGTCCATCTTGGGACCTTTGTTGTTGCTCCTATATGTAAACTGCCTAGGTCTTGTGTCTCAGGGTATATTATGTGTATTACTGGCTGATGATACAAGTTTACTTTTCAGTGGTACAGATGTTGATAGTCTAAGGCATTAAATAAATAGCACTCTAGAAAATGTTATTGGTTACAGACAACAGTTGTGATTGGCTGGTTGCGCATCCCAACGGAGATAGTCCGGTATTGTGAAAATATTGTGTTTTTAGCATGCTGAAGCTTCTATTTAAATAAAGTGATGTTTGCTGCATCACAGAGTTGCTTCATTGGTGGTCATATAGGTACACTGTCTTCTAGGCCAGATGGGAACTTTGTGGTGGTAAAGGACAATGATGTGACCCTGGCAGGAGCACAGTTCATACACCTGTATAAAGCTGACATCCAGGTGTTTTGTTCCGTATTTTCATTATCACAAATTAACGAGCTGGGAATTATATGAAAGTCATCCGTGTTTTTCTGACACTTTCATCTATGAAATACCGTTCACATAATTTTAAAATACCAAAATGCTGTTTTTTTAGACCGATAAAGGCTAATATGAAAAATAGAAGGGTTTATGACTGTGGTCTGTGGCCTACTCGCTGGTTTCATAGAAATAACTTATCTGTGAATATTGACAAAAATAATTGTATTTTTCGACCTAGCAATAGTAAGAACTTTTAAGATGATTTTGCAATTGAACTAAATGAATAAACGTTAATAAAAGTCGATTTAATTTTTAGATCTTTAATTTGACAAGGATTTCAACTGAAGAAAAAAACATTCATTATATTTCTCAAAAGTTTAGTAAGAAAATTAGGACCTTTAAGAAAGTCAGATACAAATTTGGCATGAATTGCATAATGCTTTTGTGTATCCACATTTCACTAACTGTTACACTTCATGGGCCATCAAATATCATAGTAAAAAGATAAGATTACTAACTTACAAAGAAAGATTTTACGGATCATTACATTTTCAGATTTAAATTCATATACTGATCCTTTTTTCCACAAATTTGTATCATTGAAATTTGAACGCTTGGATGCTTATCCCACAAGCTTGCTTAAGTATGAATTTAAATGTTATCTGGTACCTGCCGTGTTGACAATTTCTTTTCCTGCACTATCAAGTGTTCATAACTATTTTACTAGACAAACACAAGACTTTTACATACAGCAAGGTTAGGAACGTTTTCGATAATATTTCATAGATCATACATATTTAAATACGTTCCCCTTCATATTAAAAGTATTACCTCAATACATCTGTTCAAAACACGCCTTAAATTATTCGTTTTGGGTCAATACCTGATATGTATAAATATATATATATATATATATATATATATATATATATATATATATATATATATATATATATATATATACGTATGTATATATATACATATATATATATACATACGTATGTATGTATGTGTGAGTGTGTGTGTGTGTGTGTGTGTGTGTGTGTGTGTGGATTCACTTTACTTTGTTGTTGATGTATTTCTCTGATTCTCATTTCAGTAATTATTGTATACGTACTTAATAAGTGCTGTATGAGCTAGGAGGGAATATAAGCCCCAAGGGGTATATTCCTCCTGCTAAAAATCTAGCTGTCTTTAACTCTGTTCTAGTGCATATTACATTCGTTTACTTATCTCGATGTCTGAACCCTTTTTCTTGTGCAACATGTATCCTAGTACATGTATGTGTATGATTTCCAGTAAAAAAGATACGTCACAGTACAACTTTTCTTTGCGAATGCAACTTTTTACAAATTGCGACATATCAGTCCCCATCGAAGCGGCAAAGCTGTCAATGATTCTCACTGGATTTACAACATCTAGAAAGGATTGTGCTTGATTCAGTGGGGCACCCTTGCATTTATATGAAACCATCTCATGCAAGGGAATCCCAGCAGAGCCTGCATCATCACGCCTGGATTTGACCCACAACAACGGGAGAATTTTAATCTTTTTGTCCGGTGACACGTGCTTAATTTCTTTACGTTACATCAAATTAAATACTTCACTTTCCTGAACGTGCACCTTTTTTCGGTGTTTCCGATTTGTATTGGCTAACTAGCCTTGTTCATTTACAAATCTTGCCTGTCAATCAGGACTCATCAGTCCCTGACAGGCAACAATTAAGGTCATTTCGGCAACAAGTTGGCCTTGCACAAACCTGTCTGGCAGTACAGTGCATGCTACCACTAGATCCCTTTATAACAAAAGTGTAGGCCTCGAGTTTATATTTCAATGTCAGATTTTATTACAAATTGCAAAGCACAATAACAACACATTTTGCTAAGAACAATTGTCCAACAGCATACTTGTGTTCCAGATTTCTTTTACATTGTATAATTATGTGTATTGCTACAAAGGTGTGTACATTGTATAATTATGTATATTGCTACAAATGTGTGTACATTGTTTAATTATGTTTATTGCGACAAAAGTGTGGTCTTGTGGGTTCTTGTACCATTGACACTGACATTTGTACTGCAATCGATTCTTATTCACCGACTTACTATATTTTGTCTGTTAAATTATTGATTTAAATGCCATTTATTCTCGTTGAGAAACTTCCACTGATGGTTGCATTTCCTTCCATTCTCATCCTGCTACTTGCTGCCGGCAGATTCGATAAATATCGAAGAAATAGGTGATAATTATTTCATGTCCTTTTGCTTGAGGACTTTCATTGTGCGAATAATGTTCACAATATAGGATTGTGGACGTTTCTTGGACCTTTTCTGGGATGTACGTGAATAAAATCACATAAGGCGCGCTTTAAAAAAAACGGTTCTTTTTATACAGAGACAGTAAAAAATGCAATAATTCTAGCATTACCTGTGTCCATTTGTTAAATGTGCTGTGTCAATGATAACCTTGGACGTGATTGCAAGTACACGGTAACCGCTTTGTGCCTGTACTTGTACTTTGTTTCAATATTACGTTGGTTTGCTTGTGTTCAATTTCTTTTTTTAACGACTTTTGTAGCTCAATACAACATGTAGGTCTCAAATCGATTTTCATGGAACATCGGGCAAAATGTCAAATATAAAAAAAGAATTTATCGTTAGAATTGTTACAATAGTTGATTGCCCGTATTAATCCATTAAGTTTTTCCCGGAGGCGTTCTCCTTCAAGCCATGTAGAATTTTGACAAAAAGTCGCACTAATAATAGAAATATTTCTGAAGCTGTCCTTATATGTCTCTGTCCAGTACTGGTTCATTTAAGAAATGATTTTTAGTGATAAGGATAATTCTACCATGTTCACAATTGTCCCTATAAGGGAATAGATTTTTATAAATTTCGCTTGCTTCTTATCAGCGTTTGCCCACTTTCTCATCAATTATCTTAAGTGTGCACCAGCGTTGTGGACTGATGCAACTGTCTAATATTTCTGGATGGTAAATTTGACTGTTGCAGCGCAAATTATCTTTTAATGGCAGATTGTGGTCTCCTTGGCACAAAGAAATACACATTATTTATGACAAACTGGTCCAAATTTGAAGTGTGACATATATCTGTTCGCAAGTGTTGCACAAAGTGGGTGTCTTTATATTGCCGGCCATATTCCCAACTGACCTGCATGATATAAAAATATACATAATGTTAATTGCTTTGGGCCTCACGGAGGTCCGTTGCTTCCAATAAGCAAGTTTTCTTTTCATTAAGAAAACACCATCTGGCAAAATAAGTAAGAAACATTTAAGAATTTCAGCCATATCATGAAGTCGTCGCGACAACAGGTTTGTTTTCACAACTTTGCTTTTTCTTGTTTCAATGTTTGCTAGGAAAAAAACACTTTTCTGCAGTGTCAGTAACTAAGAACCAAGAAAGTTACAGGTGGAGCATGGTAAATCACAGTGCCCGTATCTGTATTCAATCCGTGTCAGTCCTTTCAAAATAGTACATTTATTTCAATTTCCAGCCAAATCTCTGCCCTGTCGGTTGGTAACGGTGACAGTCAGCCGTTAGATAATGGCCACAGGGGCTGATGTTCCATCGCAGCTTATATGAATGTACCGTGTTGAATAATCTTCTGGTCAGGTGCAACTTTTTCTTTTTTCCATGAAGGAAAACGTTTACTCTGTTCCAAATACAGAGTGAAGTAACTCTTTTTACACAATATACATTTAGCAAAATCCAGGTAAAAATGAAGCTTTCATTGTTTGTTTTGTCTTGAGAGACGTTCCTTTTCTTTCTTTTCCTTTTTTTATTTATTTTTCTATCTTTGTTTTGTGTTTTTCGCTAATGGATTTTTTCTTTTGTTATTTTTTGCTGTTATTTCTTGCTTTATCTGAGCAAAGAAAAGTTGCTAAAATAGCATTTGGCAAAATGAAATCAAATAATGTAGGGCAGAGATTTTGGATGGAAATGCTTTAGTTGAACATATGATTACCTGACCGAAACTGTTGTTTCAAGTATTTTGGAAAACATTGACAGAAGTTCGCTATTTATAGCCATAATCATGCTGTTTTACAGCACTGAACTCCTGCAATTTTGTAAGCTGAGTTCAAAGAATGATATTGATAAATTACGCATTCGATTCTGTGATATTTGTCTTTCACTTTCACCTGTTTCACAGAGGGACCTTGATTCCGTTATTTACTTTATTCTTGTAAGTTCATAAGACGTGTTATATTTGTATACACAAAAAAACAAGCAATCCTAAAACTTTGTCAAAGGCATCAAGTATATAACATAAGACAACTCATACTTTCTTAAAGCCACAAGGGGTGTCTTCATCTTGTCCGTCAGCCAATCCGTTACATTGAATTTATATCCACTTGTCTCACATTTTTGTAAGTTTTATCTTAAGCCTTGCACGATTGATAAGCATAGTTAAGATCATTGCATATTGCTTGGCCTTGCAGCTTCTCATATTTCCTGGATTTCAATGATTATTTATTCAAGATTTCTTTTTTTAGCGTGCCGTAAGCAAATTTCCGTTCTTGCTGTTTACATGGTTTAATGCGTCCGGGGACAGGCTGTCAAAGCTATTATTACGCTTCAACCTAACCACCAACATGTTTTCCACTTCACATCAGTGCTTGACGGCCACAGAGCATCTCTATAACCTTTGACCGATACAAGGTGTTAAGCCACTGAGCAGGCAGTCTGAAAGCCACTGAGCAGGCAGTCTGAAGGATGCGGCAGACCACAGGGGCTTCAATACAGGCGAGACCTTTGCCTTGATTTTGAAGGACTTCCTCTCAAAATGTTGCCGAGGTATCTTATTTCATACTTTTGCGTCCTTTTTTTGCATTATAAATGGGGTTGAGTGATTGAAACACTTGGGCAGTGAAGTAATGTTTAAATTTGCAGAAAGCAACAAAAGCCAGAGACGGCGGCCTGGTCGCGTAACTTTATATGACCTTGACCTACTTTTTGCAACACAGATGTACACACTAGTCTCATGTTCCTTTTAATAGTAGTTTGAGAACATGTCGTTTTGTGGTTGTGGGAGATAGTTAGTGTTCTTTCTAACAGAGTTTTTTTTTTTTTTTTTTTTTTTTTTTTTTTTTTGGTAATGTGAAATTATGGTGCTTGTACGTGATTTAGGAGAGTATCATTCGTTCGTACTTAGTTTTCATCTTCTTCAACAATATTAAAACCGCACTGAATTATGATTTCTGACCCCCGTTGCACTCGTTCCGCAATACCTTCCCCTACCACACCAGTGGTTGGACCACGAGGAAAAAAAAGCGTTGTCTAGTTCCAACGCTGCCCATGGGATAACGCTCATTAATCCAGCGCCGCGCACATTCTGGACCCCTTCACTCCAATTACTGTAAATAGTGGGAACACCTCAAATATCCAGCTACTGCAAGTAGTCTCAAAAGAAAATAAGCAGTGGTTTAACTGAAACCATTGAAGCATAAATGATTTTTAGAAATGATAATGTATGGTTTATCTAGTGACGCATGTTCACATGCAACTGACACCATCAAGGTTTGCATGCAATTTACAACTTCTGGGTGATTCATTCGATCGGGAAAGCATTTAGCGTGATTATCAAGGAGATTTCACAAAACTTGTTTGCAGTCTATAGCTGGTAAATATTTTTGCTGCAGTACACTATCACTTGCACCATCGATAGTGTAAAGAATGATTTGATTTAAATGGCAAGGAGAACGAGACCTTTTTTTCATCATGTCTTTTGTTTTTTAAAGAATATGCGCCGAGGTTACAATAATGCATCTGGAAATATGAACATCGCATTTCTAACCGCGAGACGAAATATGAAAAAAGAAAACTGTAGAGTACGATACTTTCATCATCTTTTGCCCTTAATGAAAAAAAAAATCAGTTTGGGGTCAAGTCTTATGGCCTTAGATGCAGTGTGCGTTAGCTTTCTCAACATACATACATACATACATACATACATACATACATACATACATACATACATACATACATGCCAAAGAGACCATAAAGAAACAAGTGAAAAAGAATTAAGTACCGGCCTGTCAGAAAATCAGAGCATCTGTGTTCACTCACCGACCTTATTATTTCATAAGCATAAGAGACTCGAAGACATTTTGAGTCACGCCCCCCCCCCCCCCCAGTCATCAGCGGATGTAACATCTGTTAGAATGAAAACCAACTACACATTAGCATTTGATATTCTATTTTAAAAATTAATGCTTGTGAATATATTTTCAAATATTACATACGTGTAAGGTATACATACAGACACATTTATCAGCAGAATTTCCCTAACTTGGCTAGTTCATCATTTGACACGTTCATAATAATTCATTATTATGTGGGTTGTCCATGCTGAACATTCAGCTTAGACAAGGAGCCGCTACTCAGAGAGATGTACACAGGTACAGGCTTTGAAACATGTTACTGAGCAGTTACCCACTGAAGACCCTTAAATTTATTTGGGCTAATACAGAATATGTTACAATTCTACAGAAGAACGTGACAATAGTACTTGCAAGTGAATACTGATCAGACAGTGACAGGTTTGCTTATGGAGTGTTGAGAGTTCGGACAACGAAATAAGTTAATGACTACCAGGAAGTGGTTCTGGACGAAAAGACGCAAGTACAATATGTGACTGTAGGCAGGTTTTTCCAGGGATTTGGTCCTAAAAGTGTATGCTGAGGGCGTTTTGGAACTTGAAATAACAGACTGTAGTGACAAACATTAATAGGTCTACTTTACTTCTTTAGTTTTTTATCATAACAGGACTGCTATCTGAAAGTTCCCACGCAAAACATCTATGCAATACTTCTAGTATTGTTCTAGTGAAAACCTTTGCTATTGAAATAGTCCAGGAGACTCCACTAGTTCAGAATAGTGTTTATTTGTCAGAGGTACCAGTGGAAGAAAACACAGAGGACTCTTGGTCAGTGGCGTCAGCTGTTTTAGACGTTTGCTGAAGGGCCAGAAGTTGCAATCCATAAACAAACTGAATGCTTCATTTTCTTGTCCGAGATAATGTTGCATTTGCATTAGGATAACATATCATATATGTGTGTAATCGTCATACTCCAAAGAATTTATATGTCTCGTATTTGGGTGTCTGTGATGTTAATTGTTGAATAAACACTGGACAATTGACTGCAAAGCATAAATATCACACAAGTCACTAATTATTTGTGATAAAATCATGGTTACCCTTGCATCTTAATCCTGACATATTGGCAACAAAAAACTACTACCCTGCGAATTTTTATGTTTAGTTTAGTTTTTCTGTTATCCATCCTCAAAGTTTGACGTTTCAATTTTCCCTTTAATTTCGAAGATGTTCATTTTTTCATTTCTTTAAAAAAAACAAAGTAAAATTTAGAAAATCCCTGAATAATTTTTGCAGCTCAGACATTCCAGAATCAAAACCGGTTAAGCGGATTAAATTTCACCCAGCCGTTTTCTTGGAATAACCATTCTTAGGTGGGGTTCTCGTCCTATTATTCTTTCTGAGAAAACAAGCTTCAAAGGCCTTTGATGTTGATCATTTGCCTCTGAAACAATACCGTTTGCTCCACTTGAGCTGATATTTGTAAAAAAAACGTGGTAAACATCGTCCCTTAACATTCGGTGCGGTTGTTAATCAACTCTTGGCCAATCACATCAATAAACAGCCGTAACGTTATATCCAGTGTTTTTTGTTTTTTTTTTGTTTTTTTTTTTTTTTTTGTTTTTTTTTTTTTTTGTTTTGTTTTTTTTTTCAATACTCCAATGTTTCTTTTTAATATATAGACAATTTGAAGTTTGGTCTTCCCTCGGTGACACAATTGCAAGTTGTATGAAGCCGAGGTTACGATCTCAACATTTCTTGCGAGTCACAAAACTTGCAGCGGGCAGCGATTTGGTCAGCTGTTTCATGTTTGTAGGCCTACTATTCTGTCTCTGTTGTCAAACATTCAGTTTTATTTCGTCAAAATCAAGACTACGCATTAATAACATCGTTCTCCATCGTGCAGTCAAGAAACAAAAGAACAATGTTAATGCCGTTTTCGGTAATTATATTTCCTCTCACCCAGTAAGCTGTAAGACTTCTTTCATATCCAGGTATGAATAACCAAGACATTTTGCTGCAATATGGAGGGCTGGCATCGAATTCCCTCTCACACAAACTCTCAGTCCTAGACAATAATGAAGATAACGACGTAACTGCAGAGCCAGACATTCTGTGTATTTCCCCTTATTTAAGTTTAGATGAATTGATTGATACATTTAAAGTAAAAGATAAACAGTTCACAATATTGAGCCTTAATTGTGCCTCTCTTAATGCCAAATTTGATCAAATCAGAATCTTAATTGACCTATTAGCAAACAATGACTGCCCTCCTATCTCAATATGTATTCAGGAAACTTGGCAGTCAGACTTGATGGATGTATCTCTTTTTCAGCTAGAAGGTTACAATTTAATTAGTCAAGGCTATATTTGTTCTACTCATGGTGGTTTAGCTATGTATTTAAGAGACAGTTTCAACAATAAAATTTTAGATATTTATAATAAATCTGACATTTGGGAAGGCAAGTTCATAGAAATTAGTAGCAACCTGCTCCAAAAGTACATTATACTAGGTAACATTTTATAGACCCCCACGAGACATAACTGATAACTACAACTTGTTCATTAGTCAGTTGACTCCTGTACTTGACCTGCTTAATTGTAAAAATAGCCATGTTGTTATAGCTGGAGATTTTAATATTGATTTACTAAAAATTAATGAGTGAGATATTTTGAACAAATATTTCGACACTATTACATCACTTAGCTTTTTTCCACAAATAACTTTACCTACCAGACTCTCCCAAAATAGAGACACTTTGATAGATAATTTTCTGTTGAAATTAACAAACTTTAAACATTCTCCCACCACTGGAATCTTAATGTCAAACATCTCTGATCATTTTCCATACTTCATATCTCTTGAGTGTGGTAACATCTTTGAATCAAATCCAAAATTCACTTATATTAGGCAGAATACATCAGAATCCTATAATAATTTTCCAAACGAAATCAGTACATCAAACATATTTGACAAAAGGAACAAAAACCCAAATACTAAACCCACAGAAAATTATAACCTGTTAGAAAATATTTGCAAACATGCGTTTGAAAATAATTTTGCTACCAAAAAGGTTAAATTTAATAAATATAAACACAAAAAATCTAGTTGGATAACACGGGGCATATTGATATCCATAACAAATAGAGACAAATTATATAAAGAACTGAAAAAGACTCGCATTAACTCCGAGGAATATTATTAGCGCAAAACCAATTTACACACATATAATAATCTTCTTAAGAATAATATTAAACAAGTTAAGAGAACTTTCTATAGCAACTTCTTTGCCAGACACAAAGGTTATATAAATTACTTGGGAAACAATAAAGGAAGTACTCAACAAAACAAAGAAGAAAACAAATTTTCCCAATACTTTTGAAATTAATGGAGATAGTACTGTTACGAACAACCAAATAATTGCTAATAATTTTAATAAATATTTTGTTGAGATAGGTCCCAAACTTGCAACGCAAGTAAATCCGTCTACTACTGAGGGTTTTCAAAATTACTTACAAACCCAAGTCAACACAATTCTGACTTTAAACCGGTGACGAAGGAAACTATAATCAGGACTATAGACTCCTTAAAAAAAAACAAAAACAAGCTGCGGTTATGACGGAATTTCGGTCAAACTAATGAAATTCATAAAAAAATGAAATCAGTGGGGCTCTGACACTTCTTTTTAATCAATCGATTGCTACTGGAGTTTTTCCTGATAATTTAAAAATAGCTAAAGTTATTCCCCTGTTCAAAAAGGGTGATGAAGGATTATTCGATAATTACAGACCAATCTCCCTGTTATCAAGCTTCTCAAAAATCTTTGAAAAAAATTTGTTTAACCAATCAAATGAACAATTCACAGAACATCATTTATTTTACAATCACCAGAATGGATTTCGTAATTCACTTTCCACAGAGCTTGCTGCCCTTGAACTAATCGATAGAATATCAAGAAGTATGGACAAAAATGAGATTCCTATCAGTATTGTCATGCACCTTTCAAAAGCGTTCGACACTTTAGACCATCACATTCTAATTCATGAACTTAAATATTAGGGTCTTGGTGATATGGCACTTAAACTGCTCAAAAACTGTTTAACTGGCCGAAAAAAAATATGTGGAATTAAATGACACCAAGTAATGGCTCTTAAATATAACCACTGGTGTCCCACAGGGCTCGATTTTAGGCCCTTTATTATTTGTAATTTACATAAATGATCTATCCTCAGCCTCCAGCCACTTTAAACCTCTTATATACGCTGATGATACAACACTATACAGTACTTTACAAGTGCTGCTAAAATGTGACACCACACAAGAATTATCACACAATATATATGCTGAACTATGTAAAATCAGCAAATGGCTGAAATTAGATAAATTGTCCCTCAATGAAAAGAAAACAAAATTTATGTTATTTCATAACCCACAAAGAAAGGTGACAATTCCTGAAATACAAATAAATAACACAAAAATTGAATGTGTAAATGACTTTAATTTCTTAGGCATACAAATCGACAAACATTTAAATTGGAACAGTCACATTGATAAAAATTTCTTCAAAGACATCCAAAACTATTGGTGTCTTAAACAAAGTAAAAGAATACCTACCACAGAATATTCTACTGACACTATATTACTCTCTAGTATTTCCTCATCTTAATTACGGATGTCTTCTCTGGGGTCATAAAAGTATTAGAATTGCTTTGCTCCAGAAAAAAATGTGTGATAATCATTAGCCACAGCAGATTAAATGCACATACAGAGCCAATCTATAAAACCTTAGAGTTATTAAAGATTAGTGATATATTTCTCCAAGAACAACTGAAATTCTACTTTAAGTATATCAAAAATCAGTTACGTGAATACTTCAAAACCTTTAAAATAAATACAACTTCTGTACTTCATAATTACAATGTTAGAAACAAAAACCGTATATTTGTAGAAAGAAGCAATCTTGTAGGGACAGAAAATTGTCTAAGACATGAAATCATAAAAACATTGAACTCAACCCCTGACTTCATTATAAACAAGGTTCATACTCATAGCAAAAATGGCTTTGCCCTCTATATAAAAAAATATTATATTGAAAAGTATAATATTATTTGTTCTATCCCAAACTGTTATGTTTGTAACACTCCATAAGCAGCCCCCATTTGCTTTTGCTAATATGTAAGACATAATTTTTTTCCCTGCTTTCTGGGTAAGGTACTTACATCTCTATTTAAAACCTTGTATTCTAAGTACAATTTTTGTATATCTATAGTATTTTTAGGTGGCCCTTATGATAGCGGCTGTTGTGCCTTTAATGAGGGTCTCCTGGCTATATATGTTACTGAAATAATGTACATGTATATTCAGTCAAATAAAAGATATGTGAGTCTGAGTCTGAGTAAAAGTGCCTCTGAAGTACGGAAAACGTTTTTCAGCAATCTGTCAAACGACGACAGAGACAAGCTGGTTTCAAAGCGTGACGTCATGCAGGCGGGCCTTTGGGTCCCGTGACCTCAAGCCTGGCAATGAAAGTTGTGTTGCCTTGCTTCGTGGGGCGGCCTACAATGGACGGATTTCGGGTTTGGTCTTCGGCCCTACCTCTTCATCCCGTTTTTAGGGATAGCGTTTTATTGCATTTACTCCTATCTGTATAATATATGTGGTTAGCTTGTTAGACTTGTCGTTACACTTTACTTAGTTAGCTTGTCATTATTGTGTATTTATTTTCTAAATGAGTTTCATTTCTCTTTCCAACAGTTTTGTGACGCTATGTTGTGTGTTTTCTCTTCTGTTCATATTTATGCTTATTTCGATGTGTTTGTTTGTACTTTTATTTCCTCATCCACGGAATTCGATAACAATTTTAATATGCACGTGGGTATTGTAGATTAAAATGCCAGTTTTTTTTTCTGTCCAGGACCACCGGGGTGGTCCATCGTGACATAGCCTTTAAATGAACATCGTCTGATGATTCCCGCTGCTCTTGAACAATTAAAGTCTCCCTTCATTTGAAAGCATAACAAGCAAGATAACTATAAAATAAACCACTAAGGCTATGATATGTTAGCATGTTTGTATCTTTTACCTGCCCACAAACATACTTTCGACATGCCGCCTGATTTCGTGGTATCGCAGTGATACCCCTCTCCTTTTGCCATGGGCCGTTGCTACCTGCAGCAACGTGACATGCAGGCTCTTAAGTATAATTGCCGGTTTACATTGCTCTGCTTGGTGGCTGACCCCAAAAATATGACACATGGACGTTCGGATGTTTACATGCCTGTGTGGTTTTTTGGCGGTTTTCTCATATTTCTACTTTAGTTAAAAGCCTGAAAATTTGACATCTTATAGAAAGGACATTCGTATTGTAAAAAACGTTAAAATCTCAAAATCGGCCATGAAAAGGTTTTTTGGTGTCTTACCTGGCCTTAACTTTCACGATTTTTGCATTTTGGTTCTTTAAGTGAGAATTTAATTTCACACTTTTATTCATATTTCCTATTGATCTCGTATTAACACTTTTCACTGCGTTTCCAATTTCAGTATTATGTTATATATTTAGATAATGCAGTGGGAAGCAACTCAAAAAACCATCATACTCAATACATTTCAATTTCATAAATCTTTGTAGACAGCAACGCAACAGGAAGTCCATAAAATATATGTAATATTGAATATCCAAATAACCAGACGCTCTTTTGTTTGCTGTCGACGTTCACATGTTGCATCATCTGACAGTAAGAGTAGCCATAACGCCACTTTTGGGTCTCAATGTTCCTGCTTCCTGGATGTCAAACGATTGAGTAAGGTCAAGCTGCATGTCAAACCTTTGAATGAACTTGGCTAAGAGTACTTTGGATTCAATCTGTAAAGACAAATGCAGGGGACGTTCAGGTACCATCTGCCTCCGCTCCCTAGCAACTGCGATATCAGGAGCACAAGTCCCATATCATGTGTTAGTGTTGTGAGGTAGGCTAGGTGCAAACAGTATCCAGAAATGTGTTGAAGATGGGAGAATCACATCAGCGAGCAATATGAATAAATATCACGAGTTGAAACGATGCAGAAAGATACAGATGTCTATCAACTTTCACTGCCCCTTCTTGCGTAAAGTAATAATTTGCACCTTCGCTGTCACCAGAAGCTCTGATCAGTACAAGGCTAATGCTGAGATCAATTTACCAGATTCTACAAATTTGTGCATGTATGAAGCACTAAACAGGTAAGGAACACATGTCTTTTATGCGTACCGGAGCATTAATGTGTTTAATGAAAATGAACCTGGGCACACTTCAAGCTTCATACTGTTCCCATTTTGTGGAGATTGTGTGTTCAGTAGCCACACTCATTACCGTCCTTACTGAAAAATTAATGTACGGTAACCTGTTAATGCACGCCCAATTGCCTTATAATTCATCATTAAAATCAGTTGAAAATTATGCTCCATACCTTATTTATTCAACTAAGGGAGGTTCTTTATGGGAGAACAAAAATAGAGCACTGCTATGTCATGGCATATAAAGTACTGGAATATTGAATAACGCCATATATCATGAATGGAATTACTGAATTTGTGAAGATGGTCTCAAGTTGCATTGCTAGCATGTAAACTGGAAAACATTCACAGATGTAAAACTACGATTCACTGATCTTTTCCTGGTCAGATTAAGACAGTCAATAGCTTTTCTTGGCACATGATGGGTACATGAAGCTATTGACCTGAAAAGTGGCACAATGATAGGTTTTATCTGCAATCGGCAACGAAAAATATTATCTTTGTCCATGAGTTTTAAGTGAAACATCAAAGCAGACAACAATTTACATCCAGGTATATTTGGGTAAATTGTGTGGGAAAGGGTTTTAAATAATGCATTAATTTGTGCATTCAACATTAGAGGCCATCTTCACATTATATATGTGCTACTTAAAATACCTCTACAGTATATATGTGTCACTTCATATACTCACCTGTGCAAACGTCTGTCCAATACAACTTCTTGGGCCAATTGAGAAGGGGAAGTAAGCATACGTGTTTGGTCTGGAAATATAAAACAAACTTCATAATATTCCTGTGGATTATTAGAAAACAGATATCAATTTTTTTTATTGTAAGCTCTTTTTAGTTCAGTCTATTGATTATGCCTTACAATCAGGTCAACATGCAGGTAATCGATCCTTAATTTTGATCAAATGAGATTTTAAATTACTGTACAAATATACATGTTGCTGGCATTCCTTTGAACCCAGGAGTAACAGTTTATGGGAAATAGCAAGTGTTTCATACCTGCTTTTATTTTTAGAACTAAATCTTTCCGGGTCAAATTGCGTTGGGTTTGGATGAAACTTTGATAGCCTTGATGAAGCATAAATGCTGACCTGGAATGAGAAGAAATAATGTTATACATCAAGTCAAATTTTATGATGAGAGTATAATCTTTTGCAATCTTCATTTCGAGCTTTGAATTTACTTTTGTATTTAAAAACTTTAACATGTTATGATGTGAGTTATTTTGTGTATGATCGTGTCCTAATTATAATTGATTTTCATAACAGGACTACGCCACCTTTGGACAATCTCTGGCTTTAATACAACCAAAACAAATCTTCATTTCTTTTCAAATATAATAGAAAAGCAGGTTTTTGTTTCGTAAAACTGTATATCGAAATTCCTCTCATAAGTAAAACTTGTTGTCAATGCATATTGGTATGAAAGAACAATTTATGATGCACATGACTCACATACACTGACTACAGATACCCTTCTCCCAATAAAGACGCTCCAAATTGCATCCAGAGAGAGAGAGAGAGAGAGATGTGAGGTCACAGTGCTGTCAAGCTGATTGCCTTTTTGCATGGTAAAGCCTCAGAATTTTCATGCACGTTTGATGGTACATGGGTAGAAAAAAATCACAGCTTTGGGTGGTAGAACAGGAAGGTTAAGGTTTAAAATTTCCTTACAAAAAACTGGCCCTATTGGGGTCTATCCAATATGTGCAGTCATACTTACTGTAACGTTTGTCTTGGCAGGCACCAAATATCCTCCAATCGTTTGGTCCTGATCGACTTGACGAAAGGTTTGAGTTCCGGGGGGGAACATACGCAATGTTTCCTTCAGCACCATGGACGTGTACTCTAGCTTGCTTATGTCTTCATAGGTCACTTCCACTTTGCTTCCGAGTATCGCGTCTACTTCTTCCTTTAATCTTTTGAACAGAATTTGCACAAACAATTGCGTCAATTTGTATGATTACCTTGAAAATAAATGCTGACAAGAAATGCCAATAAAACTAATAAAGCCTAACACTCTATAGTCTTTTAACTCCAAGTTAGCAAGGGTATGAATTTGTAAGTAGTTCCATCTTCTAGTAAAGAGGCCTGACAGTTATGCCTAACTGTGAGGAATCACATAGTATATCGTGTAAACACATTACAAAATTCCACTCTCACATACAATATTTCCAATATTTTTCAAGGACAATGCACGTAGGGGTGCAAATTGTAATAGCAAATGGTTAATCTATACTGGTTGTCTTAACACAATTTAGCACATTCTTCCAATGATCAATTTTTGGGGCCTCCTCATGAGCAGTGAGATTATGCTTTTGACTTTGAATGTGTTTGAAGTCACATAGTACTGCATGTTTAACTGTGCTTCTGTAGCAGGTGTTCAATTGTCGGTTGACCATACTTGAAGGATTTCACAACTTATTGAAGAGTTGTAACCAAGTCACATCGAATTACTGAAAATCACTAAATGTCTCAATAAATACAAAGAAAATAAGACAACAGTCATCATATGGCAAATAATTCAAACGGGACCAAGTTTACCAGGCATAAGTAAAGAAAGTATGTGGAACAATATTTTGGCGTTGGTGGTACCCCGTATTCCATGTGTAATCACTATAGGTCAGAAACATGAACTAACAAAGCCATTTATACTTGCCTAGTGGCTGAATATTTAGTTGCCTTGCAAAGCTAAAAGGGAACAGACTGTTACTAATTTTGATGTCTGACCTGGTACTTATGTTTTGGAATATGCCAGTAAAATGGACATGCCGGTGCGCACAACTACAAAATGCCTTATAACGGGCGTTTATTTATGCACAGAGGTTGAGAGTGTAACCACTTCCCAGGATCATAGAAATTTACAGTACTAATGTATTTCCAGGATAACAGGGATTTTCACCATTAACGTATTCCCATGATTACAGGGATGTACATCATTAATGTATTCCCTAGATAACAGGGATGTACACCATTAATGTATTCCCAGGATTAGAGGGATATACACTCCCGATGTGTTCCTATCTTAACATGGACTTTTTTCAGAATTGGCGGAATTTTGCATGGAAACTGATGAACAATTCAACCTAATAACCTAATAATGGGTGTTTTGAAATATGTGAATAAACTGTCCCAATACTGTGTCATGTCATTATCATAATTTCAATCATTTCTCACCTTTTATACATCTGAGGGTTTTTGCCAAGTTCCATCAAAGCAAAGCTGAGTGTATTAGCAGTAGTTTCTTGGCCTGGTAAAGTAGAAATGGAAAATATCACGTTAACATTTATATGAATGTTGTATTCGAAAAGTAAAACATCGGGTTAAAAACCGTTCTAACTGCTGTGGTGCGCTGAAACTTCTTTTTTTTTCCAAATACATTGTTTTGTAGCTAGAGGAGACCCAAAACGATCTCATAAAGTGCCTTTTAAAGCGCTGACGAACATTTTGGTCCAATATTTGATATTATAATTATATTTGGGTCATGGTATTAGACAGGATCATATTGTCAAACTAAAAGTATCACAAAGCTATAGGACACACATAATCATTTGCTTTCATCGTACCATTTGTAAAAGAAACAACGAATATAATAAATTTCTAACTTACCTGCAACAAAGAAAGTAATAAATTCATCCAGCAGGTCCTCGTCTGTCACATCTGGGTTATTTTCTTTTATAAACATACAGAGCGTGCATGAACATTGAGTAATTTCACTTTTTTCTATGGAAAATAAGTGCCATGGTGTTACTAATGACAAAACAATTTAATACCCATCTAGAACCCTCACGTTAAGTATGCTTTCCACAGTTTCATTTGACGCCTTCAAGCATTTATTTTTTTTTCAATATTGGACACGATCCTTTAAAAATAGAAATTTAATGAAAAATAATTATAACCTCGTGATCTTATTTGAAAAACGGTATTCATGAGTGAACAAGAATATTTCTGTACACTTTAGAGAATAATCACCATTGGAGTTAACGACATAGGACAAAATGTCTTTTGCAGAAATTTGTCCGGCTTGCATTGCAGACCTTCTGGCAGCAAGGCACTCCTTCCCCGTCTGCCGGAGAAACACTATGGCATCCCTTGTATCTTTCTTCAGCTGAGACTTGTACCTAGGATTTAACTGAAGGCGAAACATGTATCATTAAATATAATGTCATAGAGAAAATGAAATATATCAGTTTTTTTCATCGATTGCTGTAATCAGTTTTTTATCAGTTCCTGGTCATTGGGAAATTGAAAAGGTATGAATTCCAATATCAGTAAAATATTACATCTGCAAAATCTGTTTGAATTGTGAATGTGTCTGCATGTATCTTCACTTCCCCTTGTGGCCCCATTTAACTCGCTCTACCGTGACAATGTATTGAAGGGATTGGTAACACATGTATGTGTATACCGAAAACTTGCTTTTTGTTTTGGAGGAGAGCATTGATGATTAACTAAAGAAGGTTACACAGCAAACACAAATTCACATAATAGTCTAATGTTCAGGTTCGTCTGGATACTCACGTATTCGAGCCCTTCCATTCTTAAACTTGCGCTAAAGCCTTCCAAAGCTTTAAATATAGCTCTCGGAAATGGACAGTCGTCATTTTCTATACTGTTGATATCCATACCAAATGCAACCTGTTACATATTACAACAAAATTTATTACCATTAGGTGCAGCAAACAGCCATAACATATCATATTTTTTAAAGCCCGATTGACATGTAATATATTGTATTTCTTTCAAGCCTGAATGATGACAATTAAAAAGATTATATTCTCATAAACCCTTCATAACAAAAAGAGACAAATTTCATTTCCTTGAAGCTCGGATAACATTGTTTTGAACGTTTCAAGGGCATCCAATTAATAAACACTGCAACCGCAGCCGCGTTGAACTGCTTTCAAGGAATTGATTTTCTCAGATTTTAACCCGCTAAAATATCATATAATAGTGTGTATTAAGTATATACATCATTTGTCACTAGACATGAAAGAAAAAAACATATATATGACAGACCCTTATGTACAAAATTATCAGGCAGCCTAAAGTATTTTTGTACAAATATAAAAAGAGTTTTAAGAGGCAGTATTAAATCCAGGGATGCAGCTTTCCACACGTATTATAATACGATGTGGACCGGCCCATTATTGTATCTTTCTTTTTTGTTGAAAAGTGAGTACATTCATTATTCATGGTACAATTTAATTGCTTCTCAAAGAAAAATAAACTTCTTCTCATAAATGCACACGAACGAAACTGGCCTGCAAATAGTATTAACATATATCCCGAAAGCACGTTCATTATCAAAATTACTGCGTCTTGAACATTTCTTCAAGCATCAATCACCAAAAACTGTGTCTCTAAAAGTTAGAGAAAAAAAACTGTAACGGCAGTAAAAAAAGTTTTAAGCAGAATTAATGATACATTGCAAGCCACGGGATTCAGTTTCTTATACCTTGCCTATGACATCCAGGGTGGCACAATGAAAATAATGACCAAGACTAAATTTTGTCTTTCCGTCGGCAAACGTTGAGAGTTTACTCAACAAACTATCGCTGACATCGTTGAATTGTGGCATCAAACTCTTCAAGAATCTTAAAAAAGAGAGAACATTATGGCATAGAAAGGTTATTTTTGTGTTTTATATATGTAATTTGTTTGCTATTATAAGTGATACATATTCTCAATATTGTCAGACTTTTTGATGCCACTGCATGATGCAAATCCAAAAAAACTTATACGGTTGATGACGTGTCACTTGTTTTTATGGTAATGAGTGATAAAATAAGCACCGTGGATGCAAAGTTGTTCTGGGGAGCATTCGGTATCAATGACATATACTGGGAGAAAAATGGTAAAACAACTGGCTTATGACGTTCAATTATAGGTGTCAATTATATTTTTGCCACCATTTTCTGCTGATGGACCACTTAGTTCTCCTTTTTTTTTCCTTTTTCTTATTTCTTTTTCTTTCTTTGGATGGCTCCCCGATCTGACCTTCATGACTGCATAATCACACATGAATGGAACACGCTATCATGTCAAATATTTACATTTTGATAAACATTAGGTAAAATGCGAATAAAGAAAAATGTCCATGTATTCATATCATTCATATTCATCAACTTAGTTAGCTTTACCTTGCAGATTTAATGGGTATAGATTGATATCCTATTTGTATGTTTAACTCACCCTCGGTGAAAGGCTGGGTTCATAATTGCTCTTTTCCTTTCCCAGGCTTTAGTGTCAAGTTCGCTGACCAATCCAGTACCAAAGAACCTGAAATGTAAAGAGGCACTTGACACTGACTGGCGAACTTTCAGTGAAGTCATTTTCTTGACAACTCTACACATTTGGAACCACATACTACCGAATGTCATCAAACCTGAGGTAAAAACTGCTACAAGAACAGCAATGATTTTTTTTTTTTTTGGAAACATGGTTAGATTATAACAAGAATATAACCAGCCTGTGTCATATTCATCAAAACCACCCCTGCATACGCTTACTTGTTACTTATAACTAAGGAAAAATAATCGTATACTCTGTGAAGACTACAAATTTTATAACGTGGCTTCAGAGTTTCACCTAATTGAGATTTTCGCATTAGTAAACGCCTAGTATGGTAATATATTTGTTCCCATTCTTTTTTTTTCCCCATAGTTATCTGTGAGAAGTAAAGACTGTCGCATGTTTAATTACTTACCTCTGTCCAAACAAGTACTGTACGCGTTTGTATAAAGAGTAGGCCTTTGGATGTCCCCCGGTAATCAACAAGTCCTAAAACATGTTTTTCAACATTTACAATTTTTTATGTTTCATTCACTGTGGTTCTCTCTTAAGAGACGTGTGAAGAGAGGCCATCAGTTCACAAACAGCACTCTTCAAGCACAAAAACTCGCACTTTTAGAACACTTTCCACTCAAAGATGCTACAATTTTGTGCATTTTGGTCTGTTTTGTACCGGGGGGGTGGCTTGGATTAATTATCAGACCATATCAAATTATACCAAGTTTTCATCAGCCATTTTAATCCGTTAGCTTCAAAAAGTACAGCAATATCAATGTCCTAAAATAGTTTAGGAACTCTTTGCTTTGTTAAACGAAGGATACATATTCAAATGTTATATAAACGCAGTGTCCCGGATAGAAAAGCAATCGACCCTGCTGATATTACAGGGAACCCATGTGTTCTTTATAAGTACACACTTTATGTATTGTTACCAAAATGATAATGGTATAATGAAAGCTGTCCATACCCCTGCCCACATCAATGCCTTAAATTGCCTGTCTGACACTAGTGCATAATAGAACAATTTTATCAATTTTTACGCTTTTACATATTATATTCAGAAGAAAACGGCTGATCCTGGATGGATGGATGGATGGATGGATGAATAGATAGATCGATCGATAGATAGATAGATAGATAGATAGGTAGATAGATAGATAGATAGATAGATAGATAGATAGATAGATAGATAGATAGATAGATAGATAGATAGATAGATAGATAGATAGATAGATAGATTTTCGTCTTGCCTTTTACCTTAACAGAATCCAAATCTGCAGTCATTACCATCACATTATGTAGTATGATCACCTTGATGGTAAGACCATATTGGGTCATCCTGCAAGTATATTAAATGATTATGGTAAGTACTCATTACTAATGGTACCCTTATTTTGAGATATATTGATACCTGTCTTTCTTAATGACACTGGAAGGACATGGCGTCCCATTTAAATGTAATGACATCTAATACCTGCATAGTGCAATCATAAAATATAAACAAACATGTATTTTTCTTTTACAACTAAATTTGTTTCAGCGTGGAAGTTTACTTTGAGTAACTACATTTGAAGGAAAATTTGAACATAACGCTATTGCTGTTTGTATGTTCAGATTCACCAGCATAATGTCAACAAAATATGTCTGTCTGCGACAATGTTGGCTTGCATTACGCATAGCAATGTGTATTGTGTAATGTAATCGTTTATGATAATATCCATGTTACTATAAAGAACCTATCCAAATGACGCAGCTATTTTTATTAAATCCATAACATCAGGACAACACTTAAAAGAAAAACATGACCATCTTGTCAGCAATGCTATTTACAACATACTTGCACGTATGGTAATGTTATAACTTACCAGTCCAATGTCATTTGTCCCAAGAAGTCTCCATTTTGATATCTCTTCTGCATTTCTGCCCAGTTTCCAAAGACAAAGCTAAAAAGAAGCGTTGCAAAGTAAATCTTGAATGTAAAATGAGTATAGAATACACACAACCTGTCAGAGTAACTCAATGCCCAAATATAAACATTTTCAAGTGCCTCTACATAAAGCGCCAATGGAATCACGCTTTTTATATTTTTCAGATCAAGATCGGACATAATCGATATATTCAAGATCACACCTATTTGTTGGTTATAACACTTGATAATAAATGCCAATACTTTAACCTGATTAACACCTTCGAAATGTATGAACGAGAGAGTATGAAAATGAGATAGGTCCAAATAAAATTTCCAAATTCCAGAAATTTGGCTGAACAGTAACACGTGAAACTTTCATATCTGCAACAAGGGTTCCAATGTTGGCTGAGGGAGCATAAACTACTGTCTGTGTGTGGGTTTCTATTAGTCCTTCAGCTGCCCCCACCACATCAAAGGGTAGGCAGTATATATCTACACCTGTGCCATCGTGAGTGACTTTATAGGTCTATACTTGATTTCTTTTACAATCCATGCAAAACAGAAGTTTACATACTTCCTCTTCTGGGACATGACCAGCTATGCATCTAATCACACACGTGTAGCAACTTTACCTCGAACGCTTTGGTCCAGGAATGTGGTCGTATCGTTTATGTTGGTACCAAATGAACGCTAAGTATAAAGTAGCAATCAGTATGACGCTGCTCACAAAGCCCATCAAAACCTGCATACAAACCGACAACACGTCCACTGCCATCTTGTCTTTTTTCAACGTGCCTTTCGTTGTATGGTTTTTAACAAATAATGTCCCTGCACCATGAACACATACTTTTATATATGTGCAAGGTTCAATGCTGAAGCTCCACTGATGTATCCCACGACCTTCACCTCCTCGTCACATACTATTTGTATCTAATAAACGATCATCATACACTTTTTCTTGAAGTGGGTCAAGTTAAAGGAGGACAGGATCAGAAATGAGAACAGGATAAAGAACTAAAAAGACAGGGCCTTACTCCCTGATTTTATTGTGTATAAATAAAACGGCGATGTTGCCGGTAGAGATCATCATAATCATTGCCTTAGTCATCATCTTCTTTTTCATCTTCACAACAATAGAGTTCTTCTTACGAAAAGTGTAACAAAATGAAGGTTTCACTTAGGTCAGTATGAGCATTTGTAAAGTATATTGAGGGAAAATAATTCAGAAAATGTGAACGACATTTGTAGTTTTAATGTAGGTACCTGGTGGTCTGTCAGCTAAACTCATGATCTTTTTAAAGGACTAAACATGTTTCTGTTTCCCAGATGCCATAATAGGATTCAGGAGACAGGAATTCTTTTTATTCTATCAAGAACACATTGGAGTAGTACAAACATAAATTTTTAACATTTTTCAGTTATAAAAGCAAACAGAAAAATCTGTGACAAGATATTACCAAACTTAGGATGACGGTAAATTGGTTTGGAGACTCGCGTTAAGGTCATTAGTCGACCACTATCATGCGATCCACCACTTAACTGAGTGCTTAATTTTTTTAGCTCTAAGTTAATGATACTAATAATCTTAGAAATAATAATAGTAATCTTTTGGCATTCCAAAAAGACTAAAAGTACTCAATAATGTATCATTGGCATAGCTAATGAATTTGATAAATGAAGAGGGGGATATATCATTTGAGCAAATAATTTGACGTACAGATGCAATTATTGACGCCTGAAGGACACCAGTTGTTGTAATACTTCACCTACATTCAATTCATCAATAACAACATACTGCGTTCAATTACCGAAGTAACTCGACAATACATGTAAGGCAGAGTCTTATGTACCGTGATAACCTAGTTTCTGTAAGAAGATGTTGTGATCTAATGTATCAAATACCTCAGACAAATACCGTGAATATAATAATGGGCACATGACCCTTGTCCATCGATAGAGGTGTTGTGTCCATAAGTTCATTAGAGGCCAGCTCAGCTGAGTGACATTCCCTGAATCTATTTCCCCTGTCGAAATATGAAGTACTCGACTTGAAATTCTGAAGCACGTGGTTAAAGATAGGAATACACTCCAAAAACTTTGGATATGGCAGGCAACATGGTAATTGGCGGCAATTATCAATATATGGCGGATTATCTTCTTATAGATTATTAGAACTTTCGCAAGGGTGACAATATCAGGAAAGATTCCAGTATTACGTGTTTGATTTATGTTAAAAGTTTATGCCTGGCATAAACAATTTTTCGCATATTTCAAAAGATTTGTAGACAGTCAAACCATTGAAGTTCACAAAAACGTCCATTTTTTGGACTATTCAGTGATTCGGAAAATTCAATGCACATGCTTAGCTTGCCCTGAGATGTCATATTCATCTCAAGACCATGCAGTTGTGGAGTAGAGGGAAGTACAAAAGTCTTGTGGAATAAGTTAACCAAACTTAACGTTTTCCCTGTAATTTTGAGACGCAGAAAAAGGTTGGAAGTGCGATTAATGTTTGCAAACTCCTGAAACACATATAGTAACATCGCAAAGCTACATTGACGTGCGCAGAAACAGATATTGGCGTCTGAAACAGAGGTTGACAATTTATTTAACAATGGAAGCAAGTGTAATCAAAATCAGCAGGTAAAATGAATGTGCTTATGTCATTTAATAAAATTGTATGAAACGGTATCGTTGCCTTTATGCATGCACTTAGAACCGTTAACTGTCCAGTCGTCTCTTAAATTTTCAGTGGATTCATCAGAGTATATGCATGCCAAAAATTGCTGTCGAGCATTTTAGAGGATAAAAGCATATTATCAAGCATGGGCACTAGGCAGATCAAAATATAATGAACAACATCACAATTAAACAACACACTGATTTCAATTTAGATCTAGACTGATGTACACAACTGCGCATGCTGGCGGCATGATAGAGCCCATGTGTCCGGACATGCTCATTGTGATCCACAAAGGTCACACCATAACTCGATTCATTCACACCAGAATTTTAAATTTATTCTCTGTCGCAAAGCTACGATTACTTTACCTGTAGCGTTTTCTACAAATGTCACCAAACTTATTTTCATATTGCAACAAACAACTGTGATTCAACTTTTTTGCGGGATATGTTTTGTTAGGAATGAAACTCCATCCACAGGCAACACTGGTAGATCCAGTCCATTGCATTCATTTGTTTAGATTTCCAGCCATCTGATTGGCTGATGGTCATGTCACAACAATTCCAAACGATATATTACTTTTGCAATCAGTTTAACATAATTTTTGCTTCACTTTTTAATTCGTACTGAGTAACGAGTCATACGCGGAATATGTATAGATACTGACAAAGACATGAATTAAACATCCCAAGAAAATAATGATTGCTTCGGACCACCGCTATAGCTCTCTTCCTGGCGCATGCACGCTCGTGGAGACAAAAAAACAAAAATGTAAAAACCAGCCTGTCTAAGGGCTCCTGTCGCAGCAGGAGTTCCCATCTTCTCTAAATGTTGCTCTGAAAGCTGAACTGCCGATTGGTATCCACCTGTATTATAGCGTTATCACTTTATTCCAATCTCTGCTGTAGACTATTCATATTTCTTCTCTCTAGTTATTGTAGGCTACCCGTACTTTCTGCATCTACCCCTTATTGAACCTGATGACAGGTGGGCAGATCAACAACAACAAGAAAAAACTTATGTTCTCTGAAGAGACATGAGCCTTCAAACACTGCATCATGCATAACACCCATCTTGCAGGAAGTGTTTAGAGCTATTGCTTTCTGGGAATGCTGCAGCATTCTGCGATATATTGCGGCAAGCTGCAGCAAATGTTGCTGCTTCTAAATTATTGCTGCTGTACTGCAATTTATCTTGGCAATCTGGGAAGAGTGTCGCCGCTTCTTGCACTATTGCAGCAATACTGTTGCAATAATTTCACTCAGGATAAAAAATAGTGCAGCATACTGCAATATGTTCTGGCAACACATTTTGTGTTGCGGCGGTGTTGTAGCAAGCGTGCAGCAGTATTGCTGTAACAATTTCATTTTTGTATGGGTTCCTATTCTCTCATGATTTACAGAAAACATAACTGTGACTTTCTAGATTTTGTATCAATATAACAAAGTATATGCATGACTTATACATAAACAAAAAAAAAAAAAATTAACCAACAGCAGGAAAAAATGACTTCTAAATTTAAAGACTGAAGAAATATCAATAGAACCAAATACAAGTCACTATATCTATGCCATCGTGACACTTTTTAGTTTATAACATCTACGCATAAAAGATTTCACACAAATAATGAATATGCTTGTCCCTCAGACCACTTAACAGATGTTACGACTGCTATTCTTCTCTGGGAGGCTGGCATGCAACTGATGCAACTTGTGCATTTCTCAATATTTAAAACGTTTCCTGTTGGTCACTTCGGAAGCAGGAAATGTTTTTTTTTTTTGTAAGTTCAAGTACATACCTATTTATAGTGAATGCAAAAATCAGAAACAGTTGCACCTAAAATCTAACCCCATCCCAAATGTGACTTAATTTCTTTGAAACCCAGAGACGTTAACATTGGTCAAACCACTTCCATCTCATCCCCCGCATGCCCTACCCTCAGTGGACACCCGACACCAAGCCTGCACTTGTGTGACCCACTGAGGAGTACAAAGATGTAGACCAGCCTTAACCCTTGGAGGCCTACATTTTACCAAGGCAAAAGTACCTGGGGGAATAAACCCCAGTTAACAGCACAGTATGAACCCTGGAATTTATAGTAATCTAAGCCCATTCATTCGTACATTTCACCATCTGTTACGTATATGTTCCAGGATCTACATCTTTCGATTGATTGCAGCATGTCCTGATAAATGAAAATGTCTACTTAAGGGTTGTGTTACATCTTTTTTCTTGATGTAATGAAAATGTTCTCTTAACAAGCAAGTGCGCAGATAGGTTGTTGTGTTTACATGTGCCACCCTTTGGTGTGGTGTAGGAAGGACCTGTTGCTGTGCTCAACACTTTGCCAGATACATCGAGTCAGGGATAATAAAGTGGTATCAAAGTGTCGGAGGGGTTCTGCTCTGTGACGCATGAAACAGATGCCGTTTGGGTGCTTTTAGGATGGTTAATTCCGGAACGAACAAAAAGATCCTTCAGGTTTTTAGTCCTCCTAATGCCCAGGATGACTGTTGTGGCATCCAGGTGGTGGGCATGTCTGAAAGCTTTGATCGTGCCCCAGTATGCTGAGCAGCCAGATAAATGCAGATTGCTTACACGATTTTAAACTTGTCAGTCTAAAGTATGCAGATGACCTTGTGTTACTGTTCATTTCTTATGTTTTCCAATTGGTTTACGATGATCTCCGTGATCGCTACAATAGTCAGCACTATTCACTTATAATAGCAAAAAACTGCAGTCAGACTGTTTTACAAAACAGGGGGTACCCCAAACAGCTCGATTTAAGTATGGCCCAGACACTGTAGGGATTGCTTGGAGGTGCGCCTGTCTTGGTAAGAATTTTATACGTTAGATGATCTCACACAAGTCATCAGTGAGCTCAAAGATCAGGCTTGTGCGGTACCTTTTAGTCAATACAGGTTCCCTTTAATGATGATTTTAATCTGGGCATGAAGTCTCTTCAAATCTTTTTACCTTATCAAGTCCATTGGAAAGATTCTGACTTCAATTTTTAGTACTTCTGATAATTTGGCAAAAGTGAATAAATTTAAATATATAATGGGTTAAGGTTAATGCATGGTTCCAATCTGCAAGTTCTTGACTTTGTCAATTCAGCCCAATTCAACCTTTGAAAGGAAGTCTGTCATGATAAATTACAATAAGCCTTTACAGTGCAATACACAGTTTCAGATAATATCCAACCTGGAAACGTCACTTTACTGCTAGGCCGAATATCACAAACATGTATCTTTGGCACAATGTACCACTATAATCAATTGACAGCACTTTATGTATAAAATCTGCAGTAAAGATGGAACTCAATGAAATTCAAAGCTGTGTGATCATATGTGTTTTGAGTAAAACAAATGGTTTTGGTAAAATTTGTGAAATTAAAAAAGCTTGTGGGAGATGTTGGCTTTCACACAGCTTGGCACCAAATAACGTACTTCGTCATGCATCGTGTTTGTGACTTCAGAATAATGGATATATTAACATAAAGGTTAAAAGTCCCAAGGTCCTCGATGCATGATTGTTATATATCATAGTTAAACCACCTGCCAGTGTATAACAATGCCAACATCTCCCCAGCGATTGCTGTCGGCAGAGACGAATAAGAGTATCGGAGAGTTTCTGAAAAAATGACCAGTATTTTTTAAATGCGCAGCAAAAATGAAGTCCCACAAACTTTATTAATTTCACAAAAACAACCATTTTCTAAGGTTTGTATGACTATTGTAAACAAACAGATATAGTAATGAAAAATCTCTGGTGAGGTTTTGCAGATACATGTGTTGAGATTATTTTCATTCCGAATATTTTTTTGAAAAATATCCTAAATTTTACCAAAACAACTTGTTACACACTGGCGGGTGGTTTAACTATGATAAGCTGTCCAGCCCGAAAGGGTACATATTGGTTCAGGGGTAAATCAAATTGTTCTTAGCTGAACCTGTACTATACAAATTTAGTAATTATGGTTTGTGTGACAGGTATTCTTCTTTCATAATGAAGCTCTGCATTTATAAGCAAAACTTCACGTATTTAGCTAATTCCTCATTTTCCAAGTTCATATTCATTCTTTATTATGTGGGTTGTCTTTGCTGAATATTTAGCTTCGACAAGGAGCCGCTACTCAGAGAGACATGTACGGGTAAAAGGCTCCGAAACATGTTGAGTAGTTACTCGCTGAAGACCATTTATTTATTTGGGCTGATACAGCCTATGTCAAAATTTTACAGAGGAACGTGTGCAATATGGACAATAGTAATTCCATATTTATATAGGTTAGACAGGGACAGGTTAGCTTATGGAGAGTAAAAAGTTCGGACTGCGGAATAGGGTATTGACTACTAGGAAGTGGTTCTGGGCAAAAAGACACAAATACAATATTTTGAAATTTAAAAAGACTGAAACTATCGTTTCAGAGATATATGTTTGGCTGCCTTTGCACTGACGCACACACCTCAGTAGATTCTTCCTATCGTATAATCATTTAAATCTGTGGCAAGAGTTCACTGTGCACACCGTACGGCTTCAACCTACACCTACCGCCCCCACCCCACACCTGAACAGACCGTCCGCCACAAAAAACGGCAAAAAATGTTATCCACTCTAATGTCTGGTCCTATTAATACAATAATTGGGCACGACAAATGGAGTCAGTCAGTCAATCTCTTTGTTGGTATAACCATTAGCCGTGGATGTAGCCGTTAATTACGATGCATGGTAAAGTATCAACGAATTACGAATCTAAAATTCCTGATATTATAAATTGATGAATCTACATGGGCATTATCATTTTTATCATAAATTGTACTAAACTTCATGCTGAAAAAAGCTACCTTGAGGCCCTGCCCAGCAAGTGAAATTTCCTTTTGTGAACCTGTTTTCTCACATTAATAGTAATTGTAAACACTAATTGATTAAAAAAAGTCCCTCCCATAGTGACAACAGAGGAAACTACCGTCTCTTCAAGATAAAATCAAAGTACCAGCAAACACACCCGAGGCTCAATACTCGCCTTATCAGATAAATTACCATAAACAAAAACTTAGGAATACATCCAAGATTGTACCCAACCCTGCATTTTCCCTGAAATCCCGGGTTGGAACCCAATTAATGTTTCGCACATTGACGTGTCATGCCATTAAGCCCCGCCCCCTGAAGTCGGCATGCACAATGATTTTCCTGCTGGGACATTCGGCATTGATCTAACGTAATTCCCCGTAGTTAACACACACATTTAGAGCCAATTTATTTTATGACGCAATGGTGCGCGTTAGTCACAAGCACACAGGTCTAGAACATTCTTTCCAGCCACATGTTTGCCAGTTTGAGTCGTCATACTTTGCGGTGAATGGGCAATTGGGCAATAATGATGTGTTTATCGAAACAATCCTCAAAAGCAATCAAGACTACCATATTTCGTCACAAAACGCATAGAAATACATACTTTCCTCATACTCTTTTTTGTTTTTTCCAAACCAAAGCTTATAAACAACTTTACTCCGATCGTTTCTTTGTGTTAAAACTTTAATGTCGTTTGTCTACAAGTGACTGAACTGCCATTTTTGCATTTTGCGCCCCAGATGACGATACCGTTTTACCGATAATCAAAATTTCCAAGAAATTTATGAAAAGCTTCAGTTTGGCGCAATTGCAATTTTTACTGGGGGGGGGGGTATGAATTGATGGCTTTACAGTAGATATAAATGAAAGTGGATGTGTTGGACTTGGGTTTTGTGTGACTGTGAAAGTGGCAATGACACTCTCCACCAGCGAAGCACCGGTCAGTTTCCCGGGATTTCCCTTTGCACAACTTTTGTTGTGGATCATAATAAAGAGTTGGTATTGCGGGGAAACATTGATTAATTTATTGACTAAACATACAGGGTTTTTTTAAAATGCCTGCTTTTCGGTGCTTTGCGTACGCTTGGCCTTTACTCTAATGTATTTCTTACTTGCGCGTTATGTATAGGTACAGGCATTTTCCAGCTTTGAAATTGTGCCTGCGCATTATGCTGATTTTTGCCAGGTTTATATATCTTCAGATCAATATAAACCAAACTGACAGATTTCCCATAATTGTCTCCATATATTGTCCTCCTTCGCCAGCCAGTGTTTACCCCGGAACGAAGTTGTCAGTCACCTTGATGAGACTGCCATACAAGGCATAACCAATAAAGGGCCGGTGATGAAACCATGCTTGCGACAGCACATGCTGAGTGTCACACAGAACTCAGAAATTTCTTTTTTAAAAAATTCGTAAACTGTGTTCTTTTCAAGTATAATTAATCAACGATTTCATAGAAGTCAAGAAACAAACAATGCTAACGGATTATGGAGTTGTCGAACCGAAAACACTGCAAGTAAATGCCTGTAATCCCTTCATAGACGGTTGGACCTTTGAATTCATTTTTTACACGATCATTTGCACAACAATATCCCAAACTATTTCGTTTTCGTAATAGTATAGTATAAACATATTTACTTTCTCTGGATTGCCTAATAGTACACAAAGACTAATCTGGAGGCTCTCCAGTAAATAAAAGGACGCACTGGAATATATACAATCCACACTGGACGAGAACAGAAGACTAAATTCACGGCTTGTACACGAATAATACAATTGATGCCAGGTAGTGGAGACTTATAATTAGATCATATACTAAATTAGTAGATGAAACGTCTACATTCTGATAAGAATCTCTGAACAGCCTCAAATATGAATACATTATCAGTGTCTGGCAAGTCCTCACTACCTTTCAAGAGAATATTTAGTAAAATGTCACCAGAGCACTGAACTATTAAAGTCGGATTTACACCTGGAGCGAGTAAGTGACACACAGCGTTCAGTAGACGGACCCTTTGCACAGTGAACTTGGGGCAGAACAAAAGGTAATGTTTCGTATCTTCAGTGGTATGAGAGCATGCACACGTTGAGGCTGGAAGGATATTGACATGATGTAGATGGGCATTTAAAACAGAGAAGTTAAGACGTAGCTGCGTGTGGCTTATGTTCAGAAAACGACTCCCATGTTTAAAGTATGTGGGCTTTTTGTCAACACTTAAGAATAATAGATTTAATTTAGATTTAAACTGCGGCAGGGAATTGGGGAGACGAGCATCAACCGGGAGGTTATTCCATAATTTGATAGCAGACGGGAGAAATGAATCTCCGAAGCGATTGGTGGTGAACCTAATTTGGCATAATTCAGTACGATTTCTCAAAACGCGCCCAGTAGTGAATGCAACGTCACGAGGAACGAGATCATGTAGGTATTGTGGAGTTAACCTATTGTACATTTTAAAGAAAAGAATAAGTTTAAAGTATTTCCTCCGGTTTGCCAGAGTTTGCCATTCAAGCTCTTCGAGAAGTAAGACACGCGGAGTGTATCTAGCCGCGCCAAGGCAGATACTGGCTGCCTCATACTGAACAGCTTCTATGGATTGTGACAGGTTTTCAGGGCAATTGTCAAACAGGACACACCCATATTCGAGGATAGGACGAATCATTGTACTGTACAGCTGTATGAGTGTTTGGCGGGAGAGTTTATATTTGAGTCTGAGTAAAAGAGCAAGCCGTTGGCTGGCTTTATTAACAATACGTGTTATATGCTGGTGCCATGACAAGTTACTTGAGAGTGTAACTCCAAGGTGGGTATGTAGAGTGGCCTCAGGTATCGGTGTGTTTCCAAGAAGTAGGGGAGGATGATCTGGCTTATGTCGTTTAGCTGAGAAGGTCATTGAGATGGATTTTATGGCATTAAATGTCATACGCCAGAGCTTGCCCCAACGATGAATTTGTGTAAGATTATAATTAAGGTTTTCAGCTGTGGCCATTGGTTCGTGGACAATTTCAAGAATACTGGTATCATCTGCGAATAAACGGATGTCACAGGTGATGTTGACAGTGATGTCATTAATGTAAACGAGGAAAACTTGAGGACCAAGGATCGAACCTTGGGGCACTCCAGCCTCTATAGTGAGCCAAGGTGAGGTCTGTCCTCCAACAGTAACACGTTGAAGTCGGTTTGAGAGATAGCTTTCTAGAAATAGTAACACAGGATCTTCAAACCCCAATTGTTTCAGTTTAAAAAGTAGACCAGCGTGCCAGACTCTGTCAAAGGCCTTGGATATGTCCAGGAAAACCATACGGGCCTCAAGGCCACTGTAAATAGTATGAAGTATGCTAACAAGTTGATTTATGGTGGAATCGTCTTTCTTAAAGCCAGAGTTTTTAGCAGAAAGTAAATTGTTAGAGGTTAGATTCTCATAGAAAACGTTATGAACTAGACGCTCAAGTACTTTAGAGACATTACAGAGGAGTGAAATAGGCCTATAATGTTCCTTTGACTGTTTGTTACTTTTCTTAAAAACGGAGCACACGTTGGACCTCTTCCAGGGATCTGGAAAATATGAGTTGGATAAGCAGAGATTGAACAGATCAGTGAGAGAACGTGAGATTGAGGGGGCACAGTATTTAAGAAGGGTGTTGCCTATACCGTCAGGACCACAAGCAGAACTGGTTTTCAGAGATTTTAAAATCTTTTCCACATCATTTACTTGCACTTGAAATATAAACATGCGGGCCTCAGTTCGGAAGGCAAGGTCGGGCAAGGGCAAAGGATTGTCATGATGCGGAGTCTTACACTGATCAGCAAAATACTTGTTGAAGGTCACTGACTTCTCAATATCAGAAGAAATATTCCTTCCACCGTCAATAAGAGTTGGTATGTTTTGATAAAGTTTGTGACCGAGAATAGATTTGCTAAGGTTCCACCACCTTTTAGGGTTTATCTCTCTTGAGTTTAGTTCAGATCGGAGTTTGGAAAAGTAAAGATGAATGGAGTTTTTAATAGCGTTGACTGTAAAGTTACGTTTCCGTTTGTATAACTGAAAGAGGCGTTCAATATTTTGAGTAGTGAGGAGCGTGTGAGGCCAAGGCTTTTGTGTCTGGCATTTATATCTGTTCCACGCGCGATTGCGCTACCTTATTAGCCTCTTGATAATACAGTTGATCCAGGGCTTGTCCCTGGGTCGAATAGTGACCACGCGGAACGGAATAAACTGTTTACACGTGTCAATAAATAGGTCTGACCAGTATGACACAGTGTCACTTATGGAGTCAAAAACTGTGAAACCAGTATCCCAAGGAGCATCAGGGAGTACATTGTTCAAGTTGACAAAATCAGCCCTCTTGAAGTTCCAGACAGAGCGTTTAAAGGGGCGATCCTTGTAATGATTCACAGAAAAAGAGCAAAAGACGACAGAATGATCAGAAGAGGATATAGGAGGAAGTATGCCGGAGTTAAGGATATAACCAGGGGAGTCAGTTATCATGAGGTCTAGTAGGTTTGCAGAGTACTCCGACACACGAGTAGGTTCGGATATGAGCTGATGCAGGTTGTTTTGAGCCAACAGATCAAAGAGGCGCTGTCCGAGTTCACTGTCGGTGTGGGGAGAATCCCAGCTTACACAGCGATCGTTAAAATCACCTGTTATTAGGAGTATTTTAGGGTTAAGTTCGATAGCAGACGAAATGTAGTGAGATAAATTGTCCAGAAATAGGTCTCTCTCTGCGGCAGATTGGCCTGGTGGACGATAATAAACACCAAGAATCAGTTTACCAGAAGGGACAGTAATTTCAGCCCAGATACATTCACTACTGGCAGTTTCCAGCTCCGCACATCGTCTGACAGGTAGATCGTCTTTTACATACAGGGCAACCCCTCCCTCCACACCAGTTTCACGATCCTTACGTAGCGGGGTTTGAAAGCCTTCAATTGCCAATAAAGCATCAGGGTAGGAAGTATCGAGCCATGTTTCAGATAAAGAAATGACTTCCAATTTTTCAGACTCCGCCAAAATACTTATTTCGTCGAGTTTACCTTCAGATTTTAAGCTACGTACGTTAGCATGGCACACAGAAAACTTATTAAGAACAATATAATGAACTGGACCAGGGTTTGGATGAATACTCGTGGAGAGCACCCTAAATATAAGAACCGTCACATGTCTCAGATGGCATAGACATTCGGTAAGTAATACTGCGGCAAATACTATGAGGAAGGTAAAAGAGAGGATGAAACTATGATCGTGACATGAAAATGTAGACGCGTTGGCAGACATGGACAGGAACATAAACCCATCTTTGTTGTGAAATAACCCTACCACAGCTCTATATTGATTTAAACAAATGCCCATTAGGGGGTATGATACTGGTTAATATCCGTCGCTGAACACTGTGAGACACAACAGAAAATAAATGCATTCATGTTCACAAAAAACCCAATAAGTATATGACAATGTATGCTGGAGAATATAGTTTTCAAAACAACAAATAAAGTAACATAAACAAGAGCACGAGAGAGTGCAGAAAACAAAAAGTGTACAGACATGGCAACAAAAGAGAGCAAGATCATCACAAGTGTGATGATGTTCATATGAAAATGATTGTAAATCTGGATGTTAGTTAAATCGGAGTTTAACAAATATAACCTGTTGTTGTACCGAATATCACATCTGTAAATGAATGAGGCCTTTAGCTGAGTTTACATAAGGTATGGAGATGCAGAGTGGAAAGAATGATGACGGCTACTATGATATTGTAGCAATTGTAGCAATTTTACGCTCGTTTAAAACAGTCTGTGTGAAGCATGTTCCAAGATCAGTTTCAACTGTTGTAATATGGTAAGAATACATAACCGTGATCCTCCATATGTACAAGTATAACGTGAAATTACATCACAGCGTGTAGTATTATGACAATGAAAAAAATGCATCTGACATCGAGCCCCTGCGTTATATCATATAGAGTGACCAAAATGCAGTTGGTCGACCGTGTGGTGTATAATACATAAATGCGTTGACAACTGAAACTAATCTAAACTGTCAGAAAATTTAACACAAGATTATTTCATATATAGAGACTTAAATTGAATAAAGTTATCCAGACATATGGGCTGCATTTGTAAATGCTTGTACACACAGATAGCCAAGCGTACATCTGAGATCATAACAGGGCATGTCACTTGCGGTTACATAATGTATAAACATACTTTTCTAAGAATGAAGTGAACCGAGAGACCAGCTCTGGTTCTTCTTATGCAAACAACCAGTAACGTGATATTATAAACCGATATATTCATATGAGATGATGAATCGGGTGACAAAAACCTGGAAACGAAAATAAAATGGAATTGGAAATACTTTGGTATCTACTATTAGTGTTGCAGCTGCAGTAAAGACGTATGTTCGTTTGTACACATACACACATACCAGACCTCATTCCCACACGTACGGGATGATGCATAATGTACAATTTTAGCATATGTGGAGACGGCAAAACATAATGCTAAGAACATATATAGATAAAGAAAACTTAAACAGTTAGATCCACTCAGTAGATTGAAACAGAAGGGAGATATCCTTATTAATACCTTTGTGGTCAGAATTAGTTTAATGGTACAGTTACGAATGTAATCTACAGTTTTCCTGAAAAAAAAACACATTAAGTTTTAGCTAATGCCATCCTAAAGAGTTGAATAAAAACGCGGGTCTCAGATTTTTTGGTTTAGGCCTGGTTCTTTGACTATACTTGAGGAAAGATGAAATCCTTTGAAGTGTAAATGGAGTGTCATCACTTCAACGACAGAGCACTGCATCTCATTAACGGCACAAAAAACTGGAAAAACAAAACACCCTTTTGAGGACAGGTGTACGAAAATCATTTTCAAATAATTTATCATAAAGTACCATAATTGAAAAAGTTGAATCAACATTATTGAAAAAAGGAATGCTACATTTGCATAATTGCTGCATAAGCACATAACAAAGTATGTAATTCACAATAGTGTCATTTGGTTTCAAGGCAAGTTTACTTTTCAGAAATGTATACAAAATTCAGAAATGTTAAATACCCAAATGACCCTAACAATTACCGTCCTATTACGCTGAGAACTACTCACTCAAAGATTGTTGAGTTACTTATGGTTCCTGATGATACATTTAATGACTCACAGTTTGGTTTCCGCAAACAACACGGTACCTCATTTGGGTGCACACTTTTACACGATATTATTACTTACTATGGTAGCGGGCACTCAGACCTTTTTGTGTGCAGTCTCGATGCGCAAAAGTGCTTCGATAGAGTCTAGCACAAGGTCTTGTTTTTAAGGTGTATAAAGAAAATCCCACTAACTCATTGGCTGTTTCAACACACATGGTATAGTGGTTTAAAAGTTTGCGTAAAATGGAATTCTGAACAAAGTGTAGTTTTCCCTGTTACAAGGGGGACCCGTCAGGGTAGTGTATTGTCTCCCGTGCTTTTCAAATTTTATATTGGTGAGTTACGCACAATACTAAGTAACACTGACGCTGGTACTCGTCTTGGAAAAGATAGATTTTACAGTTTTGCATATGCAGATGATGTGACACTATTCTCTGCCACCATTGCAGGTCTGCAACAACTTATTAATGTATGTGCATCATATGCTTCTAAATGGAGATTTGTATTTGGGATTGAAAAAACAAAAATATTACATGTAAACAATTGATTCTGGCAGAAAAAAACAACAACTTGGTATTTCGGAGATCCATCTTATGAGATAGACACTGTGACAGAGCTTAACTTACTAGGGCTCACATACACCTCTTCAAATACATATGATGTTCACGTAAAGAACAGGATAAGTGCTGCAAGACGGGCCATGTATAAATACAGTAGTGCTGGTTGGTGTAATCCGGGCCTCTCATGTGATGCTAAAGTGTATTTGTGCAAACCAACAGGAGTACCAGCATTAACATTTGGTTTTGACTGCATCAAATTGTGTCACTCTAATATGTGATTTGGAGTCGGCTCAGAGAACCTCTATGAAGCAAGTACTTGGACTAAGTAAACGGTCCCACCATTCAAAATTGTTACAAGCTGTCGGTATTGAGCCGATATCCCAGGTTATTATGCATGAATGAATGAATGAATGAATGAATGAATGAATGAATGAATGAATGAATGAATGAACTTTATTGGCTGCACCACAGTATACAAAAAGTGCGGCAGTATGCCAAGCTATACAAATACAAACTTTTCACACGTTGATTACAACATAGAAACACGACATCAACAACAGCAACCCTTACATAAACAAAGTGCTGAGACCAAAAAAAGTGATAATAAATTACAAACACATCAGATAATCCCAGGAGACAAATGCTACCATTCCCACCTGGCAAAAGTAAAAAAAAAAAAAAATTCTGATTTATTCAAACATTGTTAATGATTTTGTAGATAGGGCCGGCATGAAAGAAAGCACCAGATATCTAAATAAAATTTATATACCTATAAATTGACTTCCTGTGATAGCCAAAAATTCTTTCATAAAAATTCCAAAATTTCTGATCACTTCATAATCTGATGATTCCACAATAAAGATAAATTTTTCCAGATCAGTATAACCAGAAAATTCTGGAAACATGTCCGAAATTGAATTTAACAACTGTTCTTAGGGTTCACGAAACTTTTGACAGGCGAAAACAAAGTGACACCCATCCTCTAAGAGATTACATTGCTCGCAATATCTTAATTCCATGGGTAATTTTAATGGACGTTTGTGCTTTCCTTTTTCGATCGCCAAATTATGTGCACTGATTCTCAGTCTTGAGATATTTTTCCTTGTGGTAAAATCTTTGATGATATGTATATAATTTTCGAATGTAAATCCTCTTTTGTATAAAACATAGCTTCTCAATTTTTATCGTCTGCTTCACTATTATTCATATCCTGTTTCCATTGTTTCGAAAATAAGATTTGGAAACGTTTTTGAATATATTATACGGAAAACAACCCCTTTTTTCCGCAGTTGTCCCATAAATGTTTCATGTCTTTACCATGTAGCATCTCAGAAATATTTTGCAACCACGTACTTTTCCCTTCTACTAACATCGTGATGTTACATAAATATGCGTCATACAGAAAGCTTTCCATTGGTATATTAACAATTCTCAACCAGTTCTTACAGACAAGTGACTCCGGTAATTGGCCAAGTTCATCAAGAACTGCAATATTTGCTGCTTTGCGATGCACACCGAGACAATGTTTTGTAAAACTGATATTGAATTGTTCGTAGTCAAGTTTGAAATATCCTGTAAAAGAGTCAATTGATAAAATTTTTGATGGGAGGGCAGAGTAAGCACCTCATATTTTACAAGCATACAGAAAGATTGGCATCACAACCTTTTCAAACAGATTAATAAGGAATTTAGTGCTCACTTTCCTAACAAAAAATAATCTTTTGAGTCGTCGGAGTGTTTTTTTGATTTTATCACATAGTCGCTTTATAGCACCTTCAAATGAGCCACTTGCTGATATTTCTATACCCAAATACACATGGTTTCTGACACATTCTAACTCACTTTTACCTAGAACAAAAGTTCTTTTTATTAACTTAGCCACCTCATTCAAAATCAAAACTTGAGACTTACAGATTTTAACTTTCAAATTCCATTCATCACAATACGCCTTCAATTTATTCAAACATGTTTGTAACTCATATTCAGAACTTGGTAATAAAATAAGATCATCAGCATACAATAAACAGCTAATTTTCTTGTTGTATAATACTACGGGATCGCATGAGGTATCAAATGGAGAGGGTAAATCATTAATAAAAACATTGGACTAGGTTGGGCTCAACACGCAACCCTGTTCAACGCCTTTTTGAGATTAATTTGATCAGAAAGGCCAGTATCATGCGTGATTTGTAAACTCGAATCAAGATACATATCTTTTATAATAGTAAACGTCTTTCCTTCGATACCGCTTTCAATAAGTTTATAAAATAATCTTTGGTGCCAAACTGTATCAAAGGCTTTTTGAAAGTCTATGAAACACGAATATAAATATTTACCCTTGCTTATCAGTTTTGTATATTTGTACATCAAAGTTCTGAGAAGAAACATGTGGTCGCTAGTTCTACAGTTTTCCGTAAATCCTATTTGAGTTTCATTCTTAAAATTATTGTCTTTAAAATAACTTAGTATTCGTTTTTTTTTTAAATGATACAAAACAATTTTGAGACACAACTATTAAAAGATATATCCCTACAGTTATTTGGATCTGATCTCTCGCCGTTTTATTTATCAAAACTATAAGACTAGTTTGCCATATCGTTGGAAAAAAAACCTGAAGAAAACATTATGTTGAAAATCTTCGCTAACATTAGTTTTAATATATCGTAATTAACCTTTCACATTTCATTTAGAATTTTGTCTTTCCCAGGCGCTTTCTTATTTTTAAACGTCAGAATTGCCCCTTTTGATTCAGGTTCGGTAGTTTCGTTATCTAATACAGAGTCTCAAAGATAATTGTCATCTGCCAAAGCTGCGTGCATTGCGGTCAGTTTTGGGTGATTTTCCACCATGGGAATGTTTGACTTTAAACTTGAAATATGGCCAAACTATTGTGCTGGGTCAATATTTGAGTTTATTCTGTTTTTTTCTAAGGCTATATCTTCTAACTCTTTTATTAAATCCCAGTAAACCTTTGGTTTTTTGCCCCATACTTTGTCCAGAGAATACATAATTCTATCTCTGAGTTGTTTTTCACTTTCCTTTCCAAGTAGTCTAAATTGTTTTCTTGTAGTATAGTAAGATTGTCTTGAACAATAATTATGAGGGTCCTTGGACAGCTGTTTTGCCATGTTGCTAAGTTCGCGGTACAGGTTGTAACATTTGTCATCAGCATACTTAGGAAGACGCTTTCGCCTGTGATTCCTGTTTGATGTAGCTTTTAATGACAGCCTAGCAATTTTGTGCATGATACTGTTAAAGTAAAAAATCAGGTTGTCTGTGCTCTCTCCATTACCAGCCTCATAATTATTGTTCATAAACAGATCTAGTTCCTCACTACATAAAGTCTCCAGGGCATGTTTGAATGTACTACGGCTATATTCATTCTAAGAAAAACAGGTAGGTAAATGGTTAAGTCGACTCTTTTCCCATGTCTGTGTGTGTTCCGCCTCACACGACTGGCGAATTGTTAGTCCGAGGTCAAAAGACATGCTACAATGATCAGACATCCAGCTCAGGTCATGTACCGTCATATGGGGGATTAACGGGAACACAGTGTGGTCAGCTATTACACAATCTATACAGGTGGGGTTCCTGGCGTCATGACTGAAACATGTATACATGCCAGTCAAATTCTCCATTTTTCTACCATTCAAAATACCATTAGTTTGGCACAAATTTAGCAGTTATATGGCGTGCTCATCTGTTCTACACATATCTATATTAGCTCTAGCAAGAGTAGTATCTAATTTAATGGCGTGTGAAAGATGTATCAGATTATAGTCGGCTTTGTCATGCGGAATAAAATCAACAGCAACATATGTGGCAGTATTAAAGTCTCCCATAAGTATACAATTTCCTCCTTGTGAGCCATACTTGCAAATGTCTGCTGAAAGTTTATCAAAGACATCTACATCACTTACATAAATAGAGAATTTGTTGGAGATGCATATACTGTTGTTATAAAGATATCCTCATCCAGACCAAAGTATGCTTCCTTTACTTTGATCCAAACAATTCTTGGATCAGAAACTGGCAGCAACTCGACACCCTTTTTAATATCGTTTTATATGTAGATACTATTCCAGCTGAGTTCTTAGTAGCTCTAATAGATATGGGTCTTATACTTTTGTGTAATATATATCCCTTTATTAACAGATCAGTGTCAAAATTAGCATGAGTCTCTGTAAGGCCAAATATATCAAAATTACTAACAAAGTCCACAAAGTCGGGATGATGAAGTTTACATACCGATTGGCCACAAACTACCTGTCTGTGTCCATGTATGTTCCAGCACATGTGACTGAGTTTGCAATTCATCACAAAAGAAAAACTTTCTATGTGATCATAATGCGTTTTAATAATTGCGTGTGTGCCACGGTCCATTGCTGCCGTTGTTAGGACGCTGCCTTCGTTGCTCACGCAACTCTGGTTTGTACACATATTTTATATTAGCAGCGAGCAGACGTGTCCCTTGTTCATTAGGATGTGAATTGTTCTTGTATAGCTGGGCTCTGGGTTTATTGCTCCGTCGGCCTATAAAACTAGGGTAATTGTCAGATATTAATGTCGAAGTTTTCCCTGTCGATTTCGTTTTCAGTCTCACGAGCGATGTCGTAGCTTGCATTTTGAGGTTCAATTCTTCGTTGTCTTGCTAGGGTATGCTTGTAGATATTATGACATCATGCGCCAAGCCACAAACTTTCACGTGGTCGGCTAAGTTGGAAAGTTCGTCTCCAATAGATTGGGGCTCGTTGTGTTTTACATCATTGGTGATTAGATGCAAAACAGCTGTGTCATATGTGTCGGTTGGGTTTGCGACGATTGTATTGGCCTCCGCAATTGTATACGCGGTGATCTTGGTTACCTGGGTGTGGACTGCAAGTTTCTCCGGGTTCACTTGGTTTAATTGTGAATTTCCTATTACTAAGAGTTTTTTCTCAGGGTTTTTCTTCCTTTTTTTTTTTTTTTTTTTTTTTTGTTTTTTTGTTTTTTTTTTGTTTTTTGTTTGTTTTTGTTTTTTTTTTTTTGCTTTTTGTTCTTTTGTTTTTGTTTTCTTTTTGTTTGTTTGTTTTTTTTTGTTTGTTTGTATGTTTGTTTGTTTTTGTTTGTTTGTTTGTTTTCGTTCCATTGCTTCCATGCGTCAGACGTTAGGAATTCTGGTTGCCAACCACTTCCATATCAAGTTGTCACCCGACGTCCATACTTTGGGCTTGCAGTTGCCATTGCAGTGTTTGTTCTTTTTCAGCGATTATTTCGTCTCTCAATGAGGTTATTTTTGCTCTGAAGTCTTTTTCCTCATCTCTACGTGTCAGACTATTTTGTGGTCTGCTCAACTCTTCTTCCATTGAGTTTCTGACCTGTTGTCGGGCATGTATTTCACGCTCAATTTCAGCATGTAGATTTGCTAGTCCAGCCCTGTGTCACACAGGCACGTCGATATCTTTGTTTCCGTTCTCTGTGGCTGCATTTTTATCTTGATGTTGAGCTTTGTTCGACGTCATAGATGCTCTGAGCTCCATCCAAAGGGTTTCACTCTTTTTGAGGTCGGAGTTCAGTTTTCTGTTGTTTTCCTGAAGCTGCTTTATTTCTTCATTCTTGCAGGCCATAATTCTGTTGGCGTCAGAAAGGTCTTTTGCGATAGCTTCGCCCTTGGCTTTCGAATTTTCATCTTGGTAGTTCTTAATACAGTCCACTCTCTGCGTTTCTGGAGACTGAAAAAGTGATTGCATTTGTTAGGTACATTCGTTTACTTTATGCTTAATAGACGTTTCTTTTTCAGTATCTCGTTTGTAGGTGCGCAACTCATTCAAAATCAGATCTACATTTTGGGATGTTAGTCTACATTTTGAGCAACACCAGGCAGCTACTATATCCTGTTCTTTTTCCTCAACACAATCATAGTGGTACCATGTCATGCAGCTTATGCACTGTATCATGGCTGAAGTGAACTTTCTGTCATGTATACATTTTTGCGTGGCACAAAGAATTACCAGTGGGGTGCTCAGTAGACCAGCGACTACGCGTTAGCCTGTCACCGCTGCGGCCCGGTTCGATCCCCAACGATGGCACTAGTTATTCCGGCAAGCTCCTCCGACGGGTGAGTCCGATTCCTCCAAGGGTTCGAGTTTCGCGGCGTTTTTTGACTGGGGGTCACCGTGAGCCACTGTTTCTGGACTTTGGCGCTTGTCCAAGTTTACTGCTTTCCTTCAATAAGTTGGATATTATCACTTGACTTTTAAAGCAAACAATCCATACATGGAAAGGTGGGTGTGAGTTGCGTATAATTTTTTTTTTGATCCGAGCTTAGAGTCAATCTTAAATGGCCAGTAAATATAAAGGGCTTAGAATGTGAAAATATCGTGAACGCTCCCCACACCACAAATTTTGTTTGTTTGTTTGGTTGGTTGGTTTGTTGGTTGGTTGGTTGGGGTTTTTTTTGGGGGGGATGTTTGTTTTTTGTGTGTGTGTGTTTGTTTTTTTTTGTTTGTTTTTTTTTTTTTTTCTTTTTTTTTCTTGTTTTGTTTTTTTGTTTTAAGTTAGGCCCATATTACTTTCAGAACTTATAAATATAGGGAAATCTACATTGATTTTTATATAGGTAGCGTCACCTGCAGTGTTATGTAATATATTGGTCAGAATGTTTAAGTTTTCATCCTTAATTTTCTACGAGTCTTTATGAAATTTACTGGGGTTGTACGAGAGGTCAAAATCTTGGCTACTTATGACAATACAGATAGTGATGGGACATGTCACTTGTTGCTTTTAATGTCATTCCACGTTAGACGTGGGGCATGTCACTTGTTGCGCTTAATGTCATTCGACGTTCGACGTTTTGACCCCAATCCCTTCTCCTTTCTATTAAGCCTGAATCTGCATAACATTGCCTCTTACCGGACAATATGGAACAGTTTGAAGTACATGTATGTGTACCTTGGCAGGTGTTCAGCTTCACTCTTTCAATAAAATGCATCAGTTTCATTTAATTTAATCTCTACTAGATATTCTTAATATCAAAGACAGATTAAGGTCGAAAGCGCTTATGGTTCGAGACTGATTGTACGCACGCTTCATAATGGGCCCATTTCCCTGTGTAGGTGGGTTTTAATGATACTGAAATGCCGTAATGGTTAGATATATAGCCTGAACAGCATGGCTTATCCACATGCATCCGCGCTAAAATCCAAATGGCCTTTAAATAGAGTGTTCGGTTTTGTATGACTTTTGATACACAATGAAACTTATCTATAAGGTTTTATGTTAAACTTTAGCAATTTGTGACAGCACGGAGTGCGACAAAAAGAAAAGAAAATCAACGCTCTTCGGTCGTTTTCATGGCCACATATAATTTTGAAATCCGCCAGATCCAATTACGAGCGGTTTGTTAACAAATGAGTCCCCTTTAAAATGCCATATGACATTGATTAAAGAATACAGAATTATGGGTATTGCACCAAAAAGCAGGAAGGTCCAAACATTTATGATTTCATGGCGTGGTCGATCAAACATATATTCCCGTTGTTCAACTGGGATCGACACTGTATTATGTCTGGAATCATAGAACTTGGGCCCAAAATTAGGTGACCTGTCATGTGCTGTAAGTGAGTTAGTTGGACCATCTGATATATGTCATACATGCCTATCAAACTGAACAATGTTACCATATTACATTTTTTCTGTGCCTCAAAATAAGGAAGGACTCTTGACGGTACAAACTCAAATTGGGGGATTTAAAAATAGTGAATATCAGCTTTTATGTAATTTTAAGATAATAGCTGCCGTAGGGCTTATTTTGACAGGGCGCTATGCTTGGAAATGGCAGCGTGATCCAACTGAAATCTAAACACAGAAAGCGAGGTACGTGGATGTTGTGCATTAATTAGTTTCACTTCCCCGTGACTTTCATTTTCCGTCGCTCTGTCTGCCGAAGCCTGTCAAGTATGGTTCTAATTGCGCTACATAGAATGTTCAGGTGACAACAGCAAGTTGATTTGTCACCATGACCATTATGTCCAGCCATTTAAGCATTTATTCTATAATTTTATATACATATATGTAAATTCTTTTCACAAATGTAAAAATCTATTTTACATATGTGAAAAACTTGAACATATATATGTGTAATATACCTTTGATATACGGATGTACAAAAAATTCACACTTATGCCATTTTCTTTCAGACACATGTGAAATAGTTTTGCACATATGTGAAATAACACTTGCAGTGTTGCCAATCTGGTGGAGGTATATTTTCGGGAAATTATGAAATGGCGAGCAGCCAAGCCGCGAGGCCATCGAGGGAGGGGGCGGGTGGATGCTGCCTCGGAAAAATTTTCAAACATAGACATCAAAACATGCATTTTCGTGGCATTTGAGGGTACTTGGGTTCACGTTTGAGTGGTGGCATGAGTGCTAAACACATCACGAGAACCATAGCAGCTTGATTCGCCTCGAAAATATCACCATGAAAAGCAGATTTGTTAAAATTTACCAGATTACTTGTTTACAATGACATTTGTGGTAATTTTCGTGAGATTCTCGGGGTACTTCAGGAGTCAGGAGGACAGACACCACATGCCTGAATTTTTGGAAACTCCCGAAAGAATTGGTATTTTGCACCATTGCACTTGTGTTTTACATTAATGAAAATCAATTCCACATATGTGAAAAACTTTTACACAAATGTGTAATTTTTCTTCAAATATGTGAAATAATCCTGTACTTCACGAATGTAAAAAAATCATTTATTTCCCATGTGTGGCTATAATTTACACATAAGTGAAATTGTTTCACAGATATGTAAAATAAAGATACAATTGTACGTATGGGTAAGTGTATCTCACATATGTGTAAATCTTTTACATATGTATGTGAAAGAAATGATTATTTCACATATGGGAAAAATATTTACACATATGTGACATAGTTTTACACATTTTCACATATGTGTAAAACTATGTCACATGTGAAATTATTTTTAAGTTATTTTACACATGCGAATTTCTTTTGCACATATGTAATTGCAAAATGGCTTCGCGTAGTCCATCAGGTCAGACAGTTTACAAAAAAAGCCTTCTAATAAAAAGGTCACAGGGTCTAATTTTGCAATGTGGGCTGCGAGAGAACTGAGAGAATGTTGCATTGATGCGCATGGCCACAATACTATGAAGCTGAACTTTGGCTGCCATATTGTTCTACAAGAGATGTTGTTCTGCCCCGATTTGTAATAATTGCCCCGTTTTGTAATAACGACCCAAAATGTAATAATTTATTACAAAACGGGGCAACATTGTTCCGTCCCGATTTGTAATAATTGCCCCGATTTGTAATAACGAACCGAAATGTAATAATTCATAATAATTTATTACAAAACTGGGTTTTTTATTTCTACCGTTAACTCCTCGTGACATCCCAAAGCTAACTGAGGAGGGGGTGGGGGGGCTCCCCAACTTAGGTTTACATATGCATTGTAATAATTGCCCCGTTTTGTAATAACGACCCAAAATGTAATAATTTATTACAAAACGGGGAAACACAGTTCTGCCCCGATTTATAATAACGATCCGAAATGTAATAATTTATTATAATTTATTACAAAACTGGGTTTTTCATTTCTACCGTTAACTCCTGATGACATCCCAAAACTAACCTAGGAGGAGGTGGGGGGTTGGGGGTCAGTACGCTGGTACACGTAATTATTTTTCTAGAGTACGCAGTCCGGATAATACAAATCTTTCAAAATTTTGGATAGTGCGAAGTACGTAAAACAAGAGGGCTCCCGGTACGCCAGTACGGGTAACCCCTTACCCCCCCTCATCCACCAAACTTAGGTTTATATATGCATTGTTATAATTGCCCCGTTTTGTAATAACGACCCAAAATGTAATAATTTATTACAAAACGCGGCGATACAGTTCTACCCCGATTTGTAATAATTGCCTCGTTTTGTAATAACAACCCAAAATGTCATAAATTATTATAATTTATTACAAAGCTGGGTTTTTTATTTCTATCGTTAACTCCTCGTGACACCCCAAAGCTAACTTAGGAGGGGGTTAAGGGGGGGTCAGTATGCTGGTACATGTAATTATTTTTCTAGAGTACGCAGTCCTGAAAATATAAATCTTTCAAAATTTTGGATAGTGGGAAGTACGTAAAACAAGAGGGCTTCCAGTGCGCCAGTACGGGTAACCCCTTAACCCCACCCCCCAACATAGGTTTACATATGCATTGTAATAATTGCCCCATTTTGTAATAACGACCCAAAATGTAATAATTTGTTACAAAACGGGGCAACACAGTTCTGCCCCGATTTGTAATAACGACCCAAAATGTCAAAAATTATTATAATTTATTACAAAGCTGGGTTTTTTATTTCTATCGTTAACTCCTCGTGACACCCCAAAGCTAACTTAGGAGGGGGTTAAGGGGGGGGGGGTCAGTATGCTGGTACATGTAATTATTTTTCTAGAGTACGCAGTCCTGAAAATATAAATCTTTCAAATTTTTTGGATAGTGGGAAGTACGTAAAACAAGAGGGCTTCCAGTGCGCCAGTACGGGTAACCCCTTAACCCCACCCCCCAACATAGGTTTACATATGCATTGTAATAATTGCCCCATTTTGTAATAACGACCCAAAATGTAATAATTTGTTACAAAACGGGGCAACACAGTTCTGCCCCGATTTGTAATAACGACCCGAAATGTCATAATTTATTATAATTTATTACAAAACTGGGTTTTTTATTTCTTCCGTTAACTCCTGATGGCATCCCAAAGCTAACATAGGTTTACGGATGCAGCATTGGAAATGTTTTTGTACTTCTGTATGTTCTATGGTTGCAACAACGACCACAAATGTAATAATTTATTACAAAACGTGGCAACACAGTCTTGCCCCGTTTAGTAATAATTACCTCTATTTGTGATAACGTCCCAAAATGTGATAATTTATTATCATTTATTACAAAACGGGGTATTTATATTTTTATGTAATGACGACTAAAAATGTAATAATTTATTACAAAACGGGGCTACACAGTACCGCCCCGTTTTGTAATAATTGCCTCGATTTGTGATAACGACCCAAGTGTTTTGGATGAACAATACTTGTGTGCTCAAGAGGAAATGCATGTTAATGACAACCATCATGTTGCCCCCAACATACATAACTGCTTGTTAGCAATATAGTTAGTTGGTCGACAACAGTTGAAAATTAAGCCTTTAATACAAGGGTTTTAAATGATATACAGACAGGAGGGTCCGTGAGCATTTTCCCTCAAAAATTTGTCTTATATACAGTTCCCGTGTTGCTTAATTACTCTGCCGACGAAAATATGTCTGGTTGTTTCTGTTTTCGTTTTTTTTAATGGTGATTGATAAACTCTGGCCACTTGAAAAAAATACACTTGATATAAAACAAAATACGCATAATTATGTAGCCAATGGATAAATTTGAAGACTCGAAGAATCTGATTTAATAGAACTACTGCAGAGAAGAACATTACTATGAAAAATGAAAGACCAATTGCAATATAATAGATTACATTTCATTACATTTCAATGATTTGTATCCGGGAGTAATACCATGATATATAATTTTTAGTCATCACAAATCAGGGCAAGCATTATGTGTTATTCAAATTATTACAAACTGGAGCAAGCAGTATTCTATTACTCATATTATTACAAATCGGGGCAAGCATTATTTTTTGTATCCAAGCCATTGTAAATAGCAACAGTCAGTATTTTTCACCAAAATGTTAGAAAATGGGGCAAGCCGAATTTTTATCATCCACCTGATAATAAATCGGATTCAGTGATATTTTTTATTCAAACTATTGCAAATCAGAGCAAGCAGTATATTAAACCAATTTATTAGAAAAAAGTAGCATCAGTTTTAGTTGAAACCAGGGCAAGCAGTATGTATTAACGAAGTTATTACAAATTATTATAAATATTTTTAATCCAAGCCAATGCAAATCGGGGCAAGCAGTATTTTAAACCAAAGTTATTACAAATTGGAGCAATTAGTATTTTTTTTATCCTGGCCATTGCAAAATGGGCAATAGGAATGTTTTCAATAAGTTATTACAAATTGAGGCAAGTATTTCTTTCCCCAAATTTGTTACAAAAGTGGGGCAAGTAGTGGTAAAGAAATAGGATTGATAAAATCTGCCTGTCCATGTAACAGAAAAAAAATGATAGCTGATAATAAGTTTTCATGATGAAATTTTTCATGCAGTTAATATTCAGTTGGGACAAGGAACACCTGTTTAATTCATGTTATTACAAAAATGGGAGGGGGGGCAAGAAGTTTGGTTTTATTCAAGTTATTATAGATTAGGACAAGCAACATCTAAACTGGTATTAGTTGTTTCAAGATTTATAGTCTGTATTTTTTTCTTACCAAACTTTATAACTGAAAACAATTCACACAACAATATTTTTGATAAGTTGTAGTTCCTTTCAAAATGCGTAAGTGACAAGTTTCCTGGCAGCATTATCTTTTCTTAAAGCTATTAGAGACTGCGACAAACAATATGGATGATGGTATGAAAATATATGGTAATCTATATTGCGGAAAATGTGTCAGGGAAACTTTTGATTCTGCTCTCCTCCGAAGTGAAAATATTTTCTTACCCGATTCGGGCCAAGATAATCAAGTTCGTCTGAATAAACTTAAAGAAGTTCATAATTTGTGTGCCTATTACAAATTTAACCATTTTTAATGGCCGATCAAATTAAATTATAACCAGTGGCATTTAGATATCCAGCCCACATGCAAAAATCCAGATATCCATTTGTAATAAATCACTAAATTTCGATCAATAATACACATCACGCCATATTTTAAAAACCAGGACAAAACATGACCCATTTTGTATTTTTTATTATAATGTTTGTTTATATTATAAACTAGGGAGACAATTATAAAACGGAGAAAAACTGTGTTACCCCTTTTTCTAATGAATAATAACAATTTGAGAGGTTATTACAAATCGGGGCAATTTTTACAAAACTGGCCAGAATCATATTGCCACGTTTTGTAATAAATTAGTTTTTCGGTCCTCATTACATAGAAATAAAACCCCTGTTTTGTAATATATTATCACATTTTGGGCCGTTATCACAAATCGAGGCAATTATTACGAAACGGGGCAACACAGTCCTGCCCTTTTTGTAATAAATTATTACATTATTGGTCGTCATTAAATAGATCCAAAAAATTGCAAGAGTTTTATTTTCCGTACTGCGTATTCTAGAAAAATAATTATATGTACCAGCGTACTGAACCCAACACCCCCCACCCCCCTTCTAAGTTAGTTTTGGGATGTCATCAGGAGTTAACGGTAGAAATAAAAACCCACGTTTTGCAATAAATTATAATAAACTATTACATTTCGGGTCGTTATTACAAAACGGGGCAATTATTACAAATCGGGGAAGAATTGTGTTGCCCCGTTATGTAATAAATTGTTACATTTTGGGTCGTTATTACAAAACGGGGCAATTATTACAAATCGGGGCAGAATTATGTTGCCCCGTTTTGTAATAAATTAATACATTTCGGGTCGTTATTACAAAACGGGGCAATTATTACAAATCGGGGCAGAACTGTGTTGCCCCGTTATGTAATAAATTATTACATTTTGGGTCGTTATTACAAAACGGGGCAATTATTACAAATCGGGGCAGAACAGATGTCGACACAATTAGTCACAAAAATATACATTTTCAGGACTCTCATTAATTTATGAACAAAATTTCTACTCCACTCTTCACAAAATTTACATGCACAACTTTGGGACAAGATCCTGGCATGGATAAGCATAAATCATTCCCTTTTTTCCCCATTTGTTTTTTCATGAATGTGAGTCTTGCATAGAGTTCAGACGGCGACATGGGTATCGGGTTTCATTCAAAATATACAAAGCTTTGGCCTGAGTAGACCGTGACATGGGCTGTTTTTCATAGTGTATTGCAAGTTATATGACTGCATATAGAAATAGCATATGTATTTACCTATGCAAGTGTACGTGCTTTTTCCTTACATGCAAAATACCACAAGCAAACACCTGTGTAAGGCAGCATCAGAATGCTACAGAAAAAGAGAGCAATGATGAGCAGGCAATTTTGGATGATGTATTCATGTGAATTTTCCTGGTTTTCGGGAGACACTAATGCACGATGTACGTTCAAGAATTTTTGCTTTTGAATCTCAGAACAACCATAAATATTGACACAATGTTTGTTCATCGCCTTAATTTCTTTTTGGCTGGGGGGGGGGGGGGGCTTTTTCCAATTCCCAAGTACATGCTCCACCCACACGCTTCATCACAAAAATGGTGCCATTTAAAAACAATCACGAATGTTTGAACAAACTACAACTGAAAAGGTTTCAGTTGTATATTTTGAGAATTTTGACTTAATTCTCAAGTAGAGAACACACCATGCACCTGTACATGGGATGTTTATTCCAGCCGGCGATCATGAGTAGGTCATCACACTTCATCGTCCATGTCCTGCCGCGGCCTTGTTGTGGTAAAATCAGAACAGGTTCACACATGAGGACAGGTCAAAAATTAGAACCGATTTAAAAAAAATAAAAAAGTTATATTTGGGGCTAATAGGTTTGTTATGTAGGTATCCAATATTTCCAAAATAAAAATAGGCAAATCAACTGTTTATCTATGATTGGCGTTTGCTGAGAATTTGTGCCCAAAAACCTACATACCGGACAGGTTTTTCTTCGGTATTAAAGAATTTAAGGCAAGTGCTAATGCCTCAAATAACCTGGCAACCATACAATTGTTGGGCTTTCCCCAGTGTTATGGATATGATCATGAGTAACATTACGTAAAATTATCGATTACATTTGTGTATATTGATTTGATTTGGTTTGATTGTATCTTTGCATTACATCTGTATGTTTCTCTGTGCTTCTTCTCCCTGCGATCTAGAATTCAATATACGCTCTTTTGATTCTTAAACAATTTCTTGTTTATGTTAAATAAAGTCAATAGCCTAACAATGTACATGTGCATAAGAAAGCCCTGAAGTTACAAACACTCATTAGTTTCAGTCATCAATGAAATAATTAAGATAGCGGATGTTTAATTTTGTCATTCCGGAATGTAATTTTGTTTTTCTAGGCACTTTAGTTATAACTATCAGTAAAGGAAGTACGATAGTGAACCTTTGATATTGCTGTTCAGCAGTCTTGGTCCAGTGACTGTTTAAATTAGGAAAACCTTTGAAGACCAGAACAGGAGCTCTGTGGTAACTGTGTCCACAACTGGACCATGTGTCAATCTCTTCCTCATCTACTTAAAATGCACACTTACTGTTGTTTTAGACATTATCTTTGGCATATTATCCCCCCTTGAGAATTTGATCACTCATTAAATATGCTTGAGAAGTATATTGATTGGATAAAAGTTAGGGGTTGGAATAAGCATTTAAGTTATATTCTGAGGATCTTGAGCCATTGATACGCAACGCACATGGTGTAGGATATTGCACGGGTTAAACCTGTACAATGGAGAAGGGCACAGAAGGTGATAGAAACTGGAATAAAATCATCGAACTTCATGCTGGACTATTTATTTCACACCTAATTCTCCAAAGGTACACAATTTGATGAAGAATCTCAATTTTTAAAAAGGAATGTACCAGCAAATTTTTCTCAAACGCCAGGCATGTTAAGTTATTTTGTACATTTCTGTGAAGGGTGCATGCTGCATGCATCATCAATACCCCAATTGGCCTTTGAAGTACTCTTAGTAGGACTGGTAGTATTATTGAAGAAGTGTAACCAACAGGTTTAGCCAGAACACCTGTACCATGGAACCTCTTAGGATTACTCCAAAGAAATTTAATGGTCTACAGTCTAAGAATCCTGAACCGTTCCTCATTGCATTTGATTCATTTTGTCTCCTTCGTGGCTTGAACAGCACTTACTACAAGGACTCACGGAAGAAATTGGCAGACCTTCATATCCATCTAGACAGCTCTGAATACCTGTAGGTCGACATTGTTGTTAGCCTTCGAGGGTCAATATGTAAATGCTGATCCCACCAAAACCCAGCATTATAAGTAAAAGCAGAACTGTTCACACATTGACGGCTACAAAACACCCAGTCTCTTAAAGAATACTATGCTCATTTTTTTTTCGAAAGGGACTTGAAAAGGCAAATATCACAGAGACATTCTATCCAAATTTATTGAAGGATTGCCTCCACAATTTATTTTTGTCATATCTGGAAATCACAACATACTACAATCCGCAATGACAGCCACCAAGTTGGGTATAACAAATTGGCTATTACTTCCAGTCAGCTTCTCTGCCGTCAGTTTCTGTGCCCACTCCTGTTACAACCACTGCTAAGGTGCCTCTTTACCCGGGCAGCGGTACAACACCACCACAGCTCGGCCATATCCTAGCAGCTCCCGTAGTGACCCAGCACTGCTTCCCTGGAACCTCTGGATCACAGACAGATGTCCTGCAAACATGTTATCAGAAACTGGAAGCCCTAGCTGCTGCTTTTCAAGCGATGACCGTACAGCCAGGACATCCATTTGACACCCACCTGCAATGCCATACACCCAGCGCTCACCTGTTGGTGCTGCACTTGACCCCAGCATCGCCCGTCTCAGTGTAATTGGACTGGGCAGGGAAGAAAGAGACCAGACCTCCAGTCTACAGGGGGTACCCAATAGAGACACACTATTGCACCGTGTAAGCTACAGCCAAAGCCACAAGCCCCCATCACACAAGAGACAGGGCAATCCATTGCACAAATATGTATCGTCCCGGGAAACTAGAGATGCCCAAGACTGATAAGGCGCTTGCCCTTGGGAAAACGGAGACTCACATGTTGCCAAGCACCTCCGACCTCAGTTCTGAAGAGGACAAATCTTCAAATTTAGGGCAGGTAGGCCACTCAGTTTTGTATATGCCAGTGTATTTTCTTCTGCAACTCAAAAGTCAATGTCATTTGGACTTTGAAATTTTCATCTAGCCATAAGCATAATGAAATGTGAACTACCAAAGGAAAAGTTGTGGCATTTGATATTTACAGCTGTTGCAGGCACACAGACAGATTTGCTTTTTAGCAAATCTTCCTTTCTCATTTTCTTTATATGTCGCATATATATGCCTTGCATGTCAAGGCACATGTGGTTTATGTGATTTCTGTACTGGTTTTTTATTCTTGTTTGTATATTACGATTGTCACGACATATAAAGTCGACTTCAAACCCAATCATTTATTACCACACTGTAAAAATATATGTCGTTTAAAAAAACTGAGACATAAATTTGCAATGGATACAAATGGGCCAAACGTTAGCCAAACACAAAACGAAAACATACCAAATAAAACAATGAAGGAACCGATGAACAAACAAAATCCTCAAATATAGAAAAAAAAATTAACAGACCCAGACTCGAACCCGCAACACCAAGAGTGAACGTAAAATAGATGGTTCTTGCTACATCGCTCGGCCATTGCAGTTTGGAAAATGCTCTTGATGTTCCACATGAACTTATACCTGAATGATAGGCAAACAACCACCCCTGTCTTTAAGTTGTGAACACCCGTATGTCTTCTTTTCAATTTATGTTGTTAATGACAACCATGGCTTGGTCCTTGGCTGTCATTGAAGTCGGTCAAACTCTCATCTTATTACCTTGACCCTGACTTTTGAAAAAAAAAATTCTTACACAGTGTGAGATAACAATTAAACATGACAATACATGACACACATGAGTCGCATGCTTAGGCAAGATAGTACGTTTTGGCCTGTCATTGAACAAAACAAGAAGACAGAATAGTGTAATCTTTGATCCGTCGCAAAAATGCATAATACCACTAAACGTTATTGGCTAGGATTTAAACGAAAAGCAACAAATCTGCTGCCAGAAGTGTATAAATTAGTGAACTACACAGGCCGCGTCACTGGCTTTGAAATTTTTAGCTTGACTACTGCGATTAAGTGACAGTTACGGCTGTCGAAAAGTAATTAGTTACGGAGTCTAACTGTGGAAGGAAATGAAAAGATCTGCAGCTGTCGTATGAATCGGTAAGAGCCCATCAACTACAAGCAGGCGTTTTTGCAGCAGGAACAGGGCATAGTGGATCTGGAATAAGCAGATTAACAAAGATGTACAAGTTAGATTAGATGCACGTCGTTCAGCTAAAATTTGCCGTCCTGTTCATTCGTACAATTATATGCAGCTGCTTCCTCGCATTACATCAGTGACAATACGGGTAGCTTCTAGTTGAGGACTTTCAAGTTTTACTTCATCTGTTATTATGCAGCCGCCCCTTACTAATCTACCAAAATCAAGAATTGGTTTTACAAAGGAAAAATCTATAGTTCCTCATGTATTTCTCTCTAAAGGGAACCTAAGGTACTTCATACTAATTACTAGATTTATTAGAAATGTCAGCGATGTGATAATAAAATCTTAAATAAGCAAGCATATTAATACCAAGATGTTTATGGTGTTTACCCTCTTGCAAAACATGACCAGGAAAGCAAATAGTATGTTAATTTGGAAAAGTAGGTTTACGCGAAATAAGCACGGAGTCATTTTCATTTTATTTTTTGTACTTGACATTTGAGCGAGCTACGTCGAGACATGTGGCGGAGTAAACTGGCCTGGTTTGTGAACTTGTTTATCCTTTTTCATTTGGTGACTTTAACCTTTACAACATTACTCTCATGCAACGATGACGTTAAGCGTATTTAGGAATAAGAAGAAAAAAATGAGCGATAAGAAAGTTATAGGGATTCCCAGCGCTTACATGACCTGTTACATACACTTGCCTATTTGTGGACGTTATTGAGGACTATATGATCGCAAATCAGAACTGTCTCAGTAATTAGCATAGACAGTTCTTAAAGGGCAGGCTACTGTAGATGCAGCGGCAAAGAAAAAGATAAACACTGACCAAGGGCTTTCCTAAGTTAGTGATAAATGAGGCCATTTGTAGATATATTAGGCCTAGTATTAAATAATCATAAGAAAAATAAATTGGTCTCAAAAAATGCAGAACACTTGTGCATTAAAATACAAATAATGGCTATAAGATTTTATTGATTTACATATCACTTTTTTCACTCATAAATTTGTGATGGGTTGAGAGCAACTTTTTGAATAATAATTTTAGGTGCAAGTGCTGACAATTCATATTTGTTATGTATCATACCTCCAGCTTTTTATGGTGTTTCAATCAATCAAGTATGCTGCCACCATGCAACAATTAAGGCTGTTTATTTCATTATAAAACCGTGGTGTTGCACAGGCATTCAGCGAAAAAGAAAGAAGCAAAAAAAACATGCATTACTGGTAGACGAAAACTTATTGTACATGTCAATAAATTGACAGTTTTGAAATTTAATCACCAGATACAGCTTAAATCCAGCAGAGAAATTCCTTTATTGAGGCTAAATTTTAACAGAGCAATTTTGGAGGGATTTCTCCAACAAGTTAAGCCACTATACTTAAGAGCTTTCTTACGTTTGTTATCTAGAGAAAACCCCTTTTTTGGGGGGTAAGTCCGCTTGACTGTATGTATTTTCTATAGAAACCTACCCTGAAAAAGCCTTATAAAAAAGTTTTAAAAAATCACAGCTTACCTGAACTGCTCTGGAGAAGGGAAATAGAAAAAAAACTGCAGATGTATGCATGTCACCAACTAACACATGCCCTTTTGGGACAGTTAAACCTGCTTACCGAAGAAAATTTAAGTGTTGCCTTTGCCTGGCTTTCACTTCTACATTGTGCATATGTATGAATCGCCATGTCCACAATTCACGCCCATTCATCAACATAAACAAGACATCCATGTTGTAAAAGAAACCAGTTTACAGGTGTCACCAATTATTGAGGTGATTTGCTTGATATATGTCGTAATGATATTATCACTTCATCGTGTATGGTATAACAAGACTACAGTCAGTAAGTTAAGGTTATGTTCTTTTGTACAAGTACTTCTGTGCCCGACTTACAAATCAACAGTGCAGGTATACTGAACATCTAGCGGGCTCTTGCCCCTTAAAATTGAACATGATGCATTGTTGGTGACTGAATTTCTACACACAAAGATTGTGTGTCATTGAAAGGGCCGGGATATTGGTAAAAATAGTGTTGAGTGCAACATGTGACTTGCACTGTATTAAATCTTAAAGAGAGTTAGCTAGAAAATAGATCATTGTACCTATAAATAATTTGTTTCAAGAGCCGTGCATGAGCACATCTGATAATCTTGACAACTTAATTTGTCTAGGGTTTGATTGACAAACATATGCATTTATTTGGCATACATCTCATGACATGACATACAGGTTAGATAACACTCGACTAAGTGTATATGCAAGAACTAAAAAAAAAGGTAACGCCAAACTTTCGATAAAAGCATATAAGCATCGTATGATGTACACCGTGCTCTATTCCATATGTTACTATCAATTTTTTATGATTTATTCTATTTTAAACGAAGCTAATATACTCTTGGCTTCATTTTGCAGAGAAAGGTACTGCAAATTAATGGTCAGGTTTTTATTTTTATATGGAAATTTTCACATGTAATATTTATGTAGCTAACATTTGCCTCCCTCTCCCCCCATTCAATTAGAAACGTGTTGCTATAATCCTGAATTTCCCTATGCCCACAGGTGCCACTCATTGTGATAGCCCCTCCAGTAAAGGTGGAGGGAAAAAATTGTTATGCGTGGCTGACTCTATGAAATTATAAAATATTTTTTCTGCTTCATGCATAGAATTAAAATATGTCAAGCCTTCCTTGGCCACTACCCAGAACCAAACTTTTCATTTCCCTTTTCTTTTTGCACGTTTGTGAATCCTACAAAAAGATGGGTAATTATCGTGAGTTTATAAAGATCAGTAAAACATACAATTTGTGATCTTTTGCAAAGCACTTAAGACGTTTTATTTTTAGAAGCATGCAACCAAAAAGCCAGTATGATGCAGAGCATCCATCATACAGTTGGTCGAAGAAACGTTCTAGAAGTTTATGCACGCAACATGGCAGTCAAAATGCATTGCATATCTTATTTCAAGAATGTTGGAATGGTGTACAATATAATTGATTTTCACAAAACATTTCTTACTTTCCTTTTGATTACTTTGCTTAATCCTCCCACTCCTTTATCTTTCAGTATTCAGTATACAGCTCTATAACGGCAATGATGCACCGCACAAATGTCCGTGGCAACGAATTTGCTGGGAAAGTATCCCCACCACAGTGGAGGCTTGCTGCATATGGAGATGTTTGGAGCACCAGTTATGGAAGGAAGATGGTTTTTTGAGCGTCAAAAGTCATACCTTTCATTAGGTGGTTGAACGAATATCTCGGTGCTTTTTTTCTTCCTCGCTTGTGTATTTTGCACTTGTTCTATGAACCATGTTTATGTGTCTGACATAAACTTTATATCATTATGTTAATTTATGTAGTGATCATGTTTTTTTCCTGGGATGCTTGTACATGTGTGTCTCTTGAGGAGGATATAGGTCAGGTGCTCAGCTTGTACCAGGTAATTGGTCGATTTGTCTGAATAATTCGGTACATGCCTTTTCTCCTGAGTGGGGCAATAGGTTTGTTCATGACAGCGAGCATGGGGGAATTATATGGATCCCTCTAGGTTAGTTGCAGTCAGCGTAAATGCCATACATTGCTTCCCACTCCATATCCCTTCAAGGTCCACATAGCTGTTTCATAACTGTTTTACCCAGCTGGCTCTGTCGTAGTGACTTTTCACTGCACATTTGCACCCTTAAACGTTACAAATACAATTATTTTAGGCAAAAATATTAAAGCTGTAAAAAGCTACAAATGTAATGTTTTGGGGGTGGCCCAGAAGCAGATCCTAAAACATACATGTAGTTGTAATCTGAAAATGCGCACCATCCATTTCACCATTTATACACTATATCCGTTTCATCACAAAATGACTATAACGGAGTTGATATATAGCTTATTCCATTTGATTATTCCATGAGTATCCGTATAAAAGGGTCTATGAATGCAATGTATCACATGTCCGATATTATTATTTTTATCATCATCCTTATCATCTTCATTATTATTATTAAAATTCTTTCTTTCTTATTATCATTATTACTGTTATTATCATTATCATCATCATCATATTATCATCAACATTATCTATTTTTAAAATTTTTATGTTAGTTTTCTTGCATAAGAAATTCATGTTACAAATTATCTAACGTAATACCATGGCATATTTCTATTAGAAATGTTCCTTTTCCTGTTTAACTTCACTTTAACAATTATTAAATGTACAAACTATAGACAGTAGCGCAGAATTGATTACACGTAAAATATTAATGCAGCGAAAATTAATAATGTGAAGTGCATATGATATAATATATTGAGTCAAATGATATATTCCTTTATTTCATTTTTCAAGCAATAGGCAAAAACCTGTACAATGTAAATGGTTGTGTTGAGAGTAATATGTCACAGTTAGCGTTGAGTTTTGAAACAGACAACTGGGGAAGCCCCGCGCCATCTGTTACAAAAGTAACAACGCTATCTGTTACAAAATTGACGATAACTGTTACTTTTAACAGTTTGCGGTATTGTAACACTTTGCGGCTGTACATACCTTGGTCTCCAACGAGACTGTCGGTGTTTGGAATACAAAATGGCATATCTTATCTACATAGATTTTCTACCCAACAAAGCAAAACACACAGCATTTTGTCATATTATATATATATATATATATATATATATATATATATATATATATATATATATATATATATATATATATATATATATATATATATATGAAGTATATTGGCCCTCCTGATTCCACAATAGCATAATTATGAATTATGATTTCAAAGCGGAAGTTATGATTTATGAATATTTAATTAGGTCACTCTGATTCCACATTAGCATAATTATGAATTATGATTTCAAAGCGGAAGTTATGATTTATGAATATTTGATACGGTAACTTTGATTCCACATTAGCATAAATATGAATTAGCATATGAATAGGAATAACTTCCTGATGGAATAGGAATGGCACATTAGCATTATTATGAATTATGAATGAGCATATGAATAGGAATGTCACATTAGCATGACAATAGAAGTATGAATATTTTTTCATTGCCACGGTTACCCCAATGGGATGCTGATGAATCCACGTCCTGATGGTACATTAGCATAATTATGAATTATGAATATGATTTCGTTGCCATGGTTACCAAAATGGAATGCTGATGAATCCACGTCCTGATTGCACATTAGCATAATTATGAATTATGAATATTAGTTCGTTGCCATGGTTACCACAATGGGATGCTGATGAATCCACGTCTTGCTTTCCAATTAGCATACTTATGATTCATGAATATTATTCCCTTGCCGTGGTTACAAGGGATGCTGATGTATCTAGGATTAGGCACCATAATATGAATTTTTAATTATGAATTACGAATGATAAAATAACAATGGGTAGCTGCTGTATCGCAGACAATATGATGATAATTATGAATAGCAATGGGAGGCCACTGTATCTCCGTGACCATGGTTACCCTAAAGGAGATGCTGACGAATCCACAAAGTAGAACAAATATCAAAATACGGTAACAGAATATTTCATTGCCATGATTATTACACCACCAAGGGTTGTCAATGAATGTGTCATGGCTGCCACAAAATGCCCGATGGCTGCCACTTAATGCCCGATGGCTGCCAGTAAATGCCCGATGGCTGCCACTAAATGCCCGATGGCTGCCACTAAATGCCCGATGGCTTCCACTAAAAGCCCGATGGCTGCCACTAAATGCCCGATGGCTTCCACTAAATGCCCGATGGCTGCCACTAAATGCCCGATGGCTGCCACAATGTGCCCGATGGCTGCCACAATGTGCCCGATGGCTGCCACAAAACGCCCGATGGCTGCCACAAAATGCCCGATGGCTGCCACAACATGCCCGATGGCTTCTACTAAATGCCCGATGGCTGCCACTAATACCCGATGGCTGCCACAAAATGACCGATGGCTGCCGCAACATGCCCGATGACTGCCACAAAATGCCCGATGGCTGCCACTAAATGCCCGATGGCTGCCACAAAATGCCAGATGGCTCCCACCAAATGCCGATGGATGCCACAACATGCCTGGTGGCTGCCACTAAATGCCCGTTGGCTGCCACAAAATGCCCGTTGGCTGCCACTAAATGCCCGATGGCTGCCACTAAATGCCCGATGTCTGCCACAAAATGACCGATGGCTGCTACAACATGCCCGATGGCTTCCACTAAATGCCCGATGGCTGCCACTAAATGCCCGATGGCTGCCACAAAATGCCAGATGGCTCCCACCAAATGCCGATGGATGCCACAACATGCCCGGTGGCTGCCACTTAATGCCCGTTGGCTGCCACAAAATGCCCTATGGCTGCCACAAAATGCCCTATGGCTGCTCACTAAATGTTCATGTCTCCAGTCATTCCAGTTTATTAGTCTATGTATTTTTTTTTAAATCAGACTTCAGTTCACAATTACACTCTGCATTTTCAAATCATACGACTTTCAACTACCCACTTCATATTCACATTATAAAAACAAAGTCATGGAGGAAAATCATTTGTACTGATTTTTCAATGTTTTCTTTTCACATTAATATTACAATACAAAGGACATTTTTTAGCACTTTTTTATGTGTGCCCAAGAGATAATGAAAATGTATTGATCAAGCAATCATCTGCCCACTTCCAAAGTACACAAATTACAAGTTTATCATAGTAATGTAAAAAAAGAACAGTTAAAAAAACCTTACACTAGATTATTCAAGGTTTTACAATATATATCATTACTATGTTTATAATACAATTTCGTGTTGGGTCTACAAAAAACAAAAAATTGATGCTTTACATGCTCATTATAATACACCGGGAACACAGTAAAACAAAGTAAATGGCATTATAGTACAAAGTTTGTTACAATGTTTTATATCTCCGCACACAGGCAAAATCTCGATGGTCACAGCACCAGATTTAATATCTGTGAGGCTCTGTGTCATAATTGTTTACAATGCGACGTTTGGTATGCACCAACTTGTATTTTTTATCCTCGAGTCTATTATGTAATTTACGCTTGAGTTTTTCTCGGCATATTTTACTGGGAGTGACTACTGTGACTTGGATCTTTGGTGTTGGTGTAACCAATTCTTTCATGACTTCAAAGTTGATCAATTGACTGTTCTTATATAGTTCAGTGTAAATCCAAGCACTTTGCAAACTTCCACACCTTTGTTGGTACGGTAAGCATAATTTTTAGGTCCATCAGAGACAAATTCCACAATATGATGACCCGGTTTTAACTCATTGGTCATGTCACCCAAGTAAGGTCCCTATGGAGGAGAGTATTCTCCTGGTCGATCAATGTAAGTGACAGAGTCTGTGTCATAATAGAGTACACGTTGATCCAGTTTTTCTAGATAAGAATATAGTTCTAATCTTGCCCAACAGGTGGTGAAAGTGGCAAGGATTGGTATTCTTGGTATCTGGGACAAAGTTGTTGATGCAGCCATTCCATTTGTATTATGTCTTCTGCAACAATATGGAAATCTCTGACATCTTTAGTGTCGACAGTCAAGAGATTTTAGAATTCTGCAATGTCATGATCGTGATCGTGAAGGAAACAGGTCTGCAATTTATTGGGTGATTCTGCCCACTTCCCAAAATAAGAATTTAATGCCAATTTTGAAAGATAACGCAGTCCAAGATTTTTCTGGATTTGGTCTGGATCCAATGTCACATCTTCATGCATTTCATACTCTTTCACATACTGTAACTCGTCTGCTTCTGTTTGGCGGGAATCTGGGTAACCAGAAGCTTCTTGTTTCAATTTTAAGAATGTGTTGACATATTCTGGGAACAGTCCACCTTGTTTACTGAGAGGATCATACTGTGTGCAGTGTGGAAAATGATATACTTCATAAATTGTGAGCAGTTGGTAACCCATGTCTAGTGATTTCAAAAGTTCCGGTGTACAGTAACTGTCTACCCAAGCTCTTTCTTGATCAGAACAGAGACATGGTTGTAAGGACTCATTGTCAGCACATGTTCTACAAAGTGGGAATTTCAATTTACCTCCGGATTTTTAATACAAGATAGGATGGTAAAACTTGCGAGGTGGTAGGATTTTTAATGAATTATGAATTAGCATATGAATAAGAATCCCTTCCTGATTCCACATTAGCATAATTATGAATTATGAGTTATGATTTCGAGGCGGAAGTAATGATTTATGAATATTTAATTAGGTCACTCTGATTCCACATTAGCATAATTATGAATTATGATTTCAAAGCGGAAGCTATGATTTATAAATATTAAATTAGGTCACTCTGATTCCACATTAGCATAATTATGAATTATGAATATTATTTCGTTGCCACAGCTACCACAATGGGAATGGACACAATTTTGCGGAGCTCTTGGATTTGTCAGTTATAATGTGACATGAATGATAAAGTTAAAACTGAACTTCTGAAAAAATAAATCGGGATTTTTTATTATTTTTTTTCCCTGTTTATTCAAAATTCAAGTTCTGTACAAAAATATCTATTTAATTATCTGACCATTCGTTTTTTTGTTTTTTTTTTATTTTTCCCCTGATGGCTGTTCATTCTAGTTTATATTTATGTGTTTGTTTTACAAATTTTAAATCTAAACGTATCCACTTCTTTGCGTATTTTTATATATATATATATTTCTTTGTTTATTTATTCGATTTATTTATTTTGGACACGTTCACGCTTTTTTCTCCCACATGCAGAAAAAAGTCACCTTTTCTCCACAAATATGAACACAAAGTATTGTATACGTCACGAGACCAATCGTATACGTCCTATATACGTTTTGGAAGGTCAGTTGAATGCCGACCTTCGATGAGTACCTAAGTATTTAAAGTGTGTGTGTCAGCACACACTTTTCTGTTTTTCTAGGAATTCTTTCTTTCTTTCTTTCTTTCTTTCTTTCTTTCTTTCTTTCTTTCTTTCTTCTTTCTTTCTTTCTTTACCGGCAAATTTGTCCGACATTTCATTTGAAAAGTATTATATGTAGAAACTCCAAACTTGGCACAATTATACTTCTATGGATAAAGTCTGGCCTTTTTATAATGAGAGGTCATGTTTTTCAAAATTATGCAAATGAGGGCTAATTAAAGTTTTAAATCTTCAATATCTTATATACTATAGTAGATGTGGTTCCGAGTGTATAGGAGTTCGATCATAGCAAGGTAAAGGTCATCTCAAATGTCAAGGTCATGTCAAGGTCAAAGGTCATGTCAAGGTCAAAGGTCAATTTAAAGCCAGTGTCATTTTTGTGGTCAAAGTTCACTTCAGGTAGAGGTCATCTCAAGGTCAAAGGTCATTTCAAGGTCAAAGGCCACTTTCGGTGCTGGCTTTCTTCTTGCCATAACTTGTTCAATTTTTATCCAATTTTGATCATGTTGGGCTCAAATTGTAGCTATTGTAACCCTGCACTTTTTAAAATTTATATGTGACCTCTAAAGTTCAAAGGTCAAGGTCATTTGGACCTTTGAAAGTTTCATCCATCCAATTCTAATCAAGTTGGACTCAAATTGTAGGTATTGCAACACTGCACATTTTTGTAAGAACATGTAACCTCGAAAGGGCAAAGGTCAAGGTCATTTGGCCCTTTGAAAGTTTCATCTTGCCATAACTTGGTCAATTTTCACCCGATTTGGTTCATGTTGGGTTTAAATTGTGGGTATTGTAACACCCCAAATCTACGTGTGACCAACTTCTACTAGGGGGTTGTTGACCATTGCGCACCTAATGAATTAAAACTAAAAGTTGTAGCAATTTAGATTATGCTAAATAGCACCACCAAAAATTTTAAATCTTGAATAAATTCAAAGTTATAATAGATGGAGATGCGATTCCAACTTGTACTCCTGTGCTAGGGAATAGTTGTACATTGCCACACCAATATGCTTTGAAGACACACACACTGATTTGTTATGCAGCAAATCATCTTTTCTAGTTTTCAGTTGCTCCTGTAATAATCCTTCACAGCGGGTAGATGTTGTCTCCAGCAGAATCGGAACTATAATGAATTCTATTTATTATTGCTGAATGCTCTTATAGTGACAGTAATTAGAGGAAGATGCACAGAATCAGGGCAGAATATTTATAGGACATGCACTTCCGTAAACACGCATTACGCAATGACTCGCTGAAAGTGGGTCAGTTGACCTCACGAGAAACATACAGTTTGGAAGATATCCATTTGTGGTACTACCATGGATCGTCATATTTGTGTGTTTTATGAGCCGAATGTCATAGTTGATCTTTATTTGAAGCAAATCGGCCCAGGCAAACCCGAGCAATCACTTCATAAAGTTTTCATAATTACACGCACGCTGGAAAATGACGACACACTTGTGTACACATATGTATATAATATACACAAAGTCACGGACGTACATGTAACTCAACCCGAGCCGACCTGTAACTGTAATGTTGGTAAAAGGTATATATCAATGGAAAGGTCTACTCATGGGTAATGTAAAGCTGTTATTTTTATATATGTAACTTGTAAATTTAATTAGCTGCAGAGGATCCAAAGTATCATACTTTTGCGTTGGAAAACAGTTGGCGTATATTTACGCAACTTATTTCATTGTCAGCGTCAACACAGCCTAACGGTTGTTTTCCCTTCAATCTCACTGATGGATCTTTCAATGCGCATTGCTTTGTAATTAGGACATATTCAAAGTTGTATCCCCCTTTTGTCGTGCAATTACGATGTATTTTGTTTGCATGGAATAACGACACAGTTCTACCACGCATAATGAATTATGATTTCAAACCGGAAGTTATGATTTATGAATATTTTATTAGGTCACTCTGATTCCACATTAGCATAATTATGAATATTATTTCGTTGCCACGGTTACCACAATGGGATGCTGATGAATCCACGTCCTGCTTTCAAATTAGCATAATGATGAATTATGAATATCCTTCCATCCTGCATCAAAATGCATCTTCTGTGGGACACGATGCGCCAGCTGCTTGGACAAAGATAAAAAAACACCACCTTGTGAATCTACATGCGGCTTTAGAGAAAGTATTTTCCAAGGGGATGAAACACTTGCACAATTCGGTGCGTGGCTCTTTCAAGAACAAAATCAAAATGCTACAGTCATAACACACAATTTGAAAGGCTACGATGGAATGTTTATCATGGAATATTTAATCAGTAACTCTATACAACCAAACAAAGTGATCTTTAGTGGCACCAAACTCATGTATGCAAATGTACAGCGATCACTCGACATCACATTAATAGACAATTATCATTCAGGTATAAGGTCATGTGGAACATCAAGAGCATTTTCCAAACTGCAATGGCCGAGCGATGTAGCAAGAACCATCTATTTTACGTTCACTCTTGGTGTTGCGGGTTCGAGTCTCGGTCTGTTAATTTTTTTCTGTTTTTTTTCTATATTTGAGGATTTTGTTTGTCCATCGGTTCCTTCATTGCTTTATTTGGTATGTTTTTCGTTTTGTCTTTGGTTAACGTTTGGCCCATTTGTATCCTATGCAAATTTATTTCTCAGTTTTTTTTAACAGACATATATTTTTACAGTGTGGTAATAAATGATTGGGTTTGAAGTCGACTTTATATGTCGTGTTTTATTACAAAACTCAGTTTTTTATTTCTACCGTTAACTCCTGATGACATCCCAAAGCTAACTTAAGAGAGGTGGGGGTGGGGGGGGGGGTTCAGTATGCTGGTACATGTAATTATTTTTCTAGATTACGCAGTCCGGAAAATTTAAATCTTTCAAAATTCTGGATAGTACGAAGTACGTAAAACAAGAGGGCATCCAGTACGCCAGTACGGGAAACCCCTTTATCCCCCTCCCCCCAGTTAGGTTTACACATGCATTGTAATAGTTGCCCCTTTTGTAATAACGACCCAAAATGTAATCATTTATTACAAAACGGGGCAACACAATTCTTCCCCGATTTGTAATAATTGCCCCGTTTTGTAATAACGACCCGAAATGTAATAATTTATTATAATTTATTGCAAAACGTGCGTTTTTATATCCACCGTTAACTCCTGATGACATCCCAAAGCTAACTTAGAAGGGGGATAGGGGTGGGGGGTTCAGTACGCTGGTACATGTAATTATTTTTCTCGAATACGCAGTACGGAAAATAAAACTCTTGCAATTTTTGGATCTATTTAATGACGACCAAAAATGTAATAATTTATTACAAAAAGGGGCAGGACTGTGTTGCCCCGTTTCGTAATAATTGCCTCGATTTGTGATAACGGCCCAAAATGTGATAATATATTACAAAACAGGGGTTTTATTTCTATGTAATGAGGACCGAAAAACTAATTTATTACAAAACGTGGCAATATGATTCTGCCCTAATTTGTAATAATTGCCCCGATTTGTAATAACCTCTCAAATTGTTATTATTCATTACAAAAAGGGGTAACACAGTTTTTCTCCGTTTCATAATTATCTCCCTAGTTTGTATTAAGAACAAAACTCATAATAAAAAATACAAAATGGGTCATGTTTTGTCCTGGTTTTTAAAATATGGCGTGATGTGTATTATTGATCGAAATTTAGTAATTTATTACAAATGGATATCTGGATTTTTGCATGTGGGCTGGATATCTAAATGCCACTGGTTATAATTTAATTTGATCGGCCATTAAAAATGGTTAAATTTGTAATAGGCACACAAATGATGAACTTCAGTAAGTTTATTCAGACCAATTTGATTATCTTGGCCCGAATCGGATAAGAGAATATTTTCACTTCGGAGAAGAGCAGAATCAAAAGTTTCCCTGACACATTTTCCGCTATATAGATTACCATATATTTTCATACCATCATCCATATTGTTTGTCGCAGTCTCTAATAGCTTTAGGAAAAGATAATGCTGTCAGGAAACTAGTCACTTACGCATTTTGAAAGGAACTACAATATCAAAAATATGGTTGTGTGAATTTTTTTCAGTTATAAAGTTTGGTAAGAAAAAAATACAGACTATAAATCTTGAAACAACTAATACCAATTTAGATGTTGCCTGTTCTAATTTGTAATAACTTGAATAAAACCAAACTTCTTGCCCCCCCCCCCCCTTTTTTTGTAATAACATGAGTTAAAAAGGTGTTCCTTGTCCCAATTGAATATTAACTGCAGGAAAAGTTTTATCATGGAAACCTATTATCAGCTATCATTTTTTTTTCAGTTACATAGACAGGCAGATTTTATCAATCCTAGTTCTTTACCACTACTTGCCCCACTTTTGTAACAAATTTGGGGAAAAAAATACTTGCCTCAATTTGTAATAACTTATTGAAAACATTCCTATTGCCCATTTTTCAATGGCCAGGATAAAAAATACTAATTGCTCCAATTTGTAATAACTTTGGTTTAACATACTGCTTGCCCCGATTTGCATTGGCTTGGATTAAAAATGTTTAGTTTGCCATAATTTGTAATAACTTCGTTAATACATACTGCTTGCCCTGGTTTCAACAAAAACTGATGCTACTTTTTCTCTAATAAATTGGTTAAATATACTGCTTGCTCTGATTTGCAATAGTTTGAAAAAAAATATCACTGAAACCGATTTATTATCAGGTGGATGATAAAAATTCGGCTTGCCCCATTTTCTAACATTTTGGTGAAAAATACTGACTGTTGCTATTTACAATGGCTTGGATACAAAAAATAATGCTTGCCCCGATTTGTAATAATATGAGTAATAGAATACTGCTTGCTCCAGTTTATAATAATTTGAATAACACATAATGCTTGCCCTGATTTGTGATGACTTAAAATTATATATTATGGTATTACTCCCGCATACAAAGCATTGAAATGTAATAAAATGTAATTTATTATATTGGTCTTTCATTTTTCATAGTAATGTTCTTCTCTGCAGTAGTTCTATTAAATCAGATTCTTCGAGTCTTCAAATTTATCCATTGGCTACATAATTATGTGTATTTTGTTTTATATCAAGTGTATTTTTTTCAAGTGGCCAGAGTTTATCAATCATCATAAAAAAAACGAAAACAGAAAAAAACAGACATATTTTCTTTGGCAGAGTAATTAAGCAACACGGGAACTGTATATAAGACAAATTTTTGAGGGAAAATGCTCACGGACCCTCCTGTCTGTATATCATTTAAAACCCATGTATTAAAAGCTTAACTTTCAACTGTTGTCGACCAACTAACTATATTGCTAACAAGCAGTTATGTATGTTGGGGGCAACATGATGGTTGTCATTAACATGCATTTCCATTAAAAGCTAAATCAACCAGGAATCACAGGTTTTTTGTGCCGTTAATGAGCTGTAGTGGTCTGAAGTTGAAGTGATGACACTCCATTTACACTTCAAAAGATTTCATCTTTCCTCAAGTATAGTGAAAGAACCAGGCCTAAAACAAAAAATCTGAGACCCGCGTTTTTATTCAACTCTTTAGGATGACATTATCTAAAACTTAATGTGTTTTTTCCCGGAAAACTGTAGATTACGAAAACGAAATAGTTTGGGATGTTGTTATGCAAATGATCGTGTAAAGAATGAATTCAAAGGTCCAACCGTCTTTGAAGGGATTACAGGCATTTACTTGCAGTTTTTTCGGTTCGACAACTCTATAATCCGTTAGCATTGTTTCCTTCTTGACTTCTATGAAATTGTTGATTAATAATACTTGAAAAGAACACAGTTTACGATTTTTTTTAAAAGAAATTTCTGAGTTCTGTGTGACACTCAGCATGTGCTGTCGCAAGCATGGTTTCATCACCGGCCCTTTATTGGTTATGCCTTGTATGGCAGTCTCATCAAGGTGACTGACAACTTCGTTCCGGGATAAACACTGGCTGGCGAAGGAGGGCAATATATGGAGACAATTATGGGAAATCTGTCAGTTTGGTTTATATTGATCTGGAGATATCTAAGCCTGGCAAAAATCTGCATAATGCGCAGGCACAATTTCAAAGCTGGAAAATGCCTGTACATGTACATAACACGCAGGTAAGAAGTACATTAGAGTAAAGGCCAAGCGTACGCAAAGCACCGAAAAGCAGGCATTTGGAAAAAAAAAACAACGTATGTTTAGTCAATAAATTAATCAATGTTTCCCCGCAATACCAACTCTTTATTATGATCCACAACAAAACTTGTCCAAAGGAAAATCCCGGGAAACTGACCGGTGCTTCGCTGGTGCAGATTGTCATTGGCCCTTTCACAGTCACACCAAACCCAACTCCAACACATCCACTTTCATTTATATCTACTGTAAAACCATCAATTCATACCCCCCCCCCCCCCCAGTAAAAATTGCAATTGGGCCAAACTGAAGCTTTTCATAAATATCTTTGAAGTTTCGATTATCCGTAAAACGGTATCGTCATCTGGGGGCGCAAAATGCAAAAATGGCGGTTCAGTCACTTGTAGACAAACGACATTAAAGTTTTAACACAAAGAAACGATCGGAGTAAAGTTGTTTATAAGCTTTGGTTTGGTCAAAAAGAGTATGAGGAAAGTATGTGTTTCTATGCGTTTTGTGACGAAATATGGTAGTCTCGATTGCTTTTGAGGATTGTTTCGATGAACACATCATTATTGCCCAATTGCCCATTCACCGCAAACTATGACGATTCAAACTGGCAAACATGTGGCTTGAAAGAATGCTCTGGACCCCTGTGCTTGTGACTAACGTGCCCCATTACATCATTAAAATAAATTGGCTCTAAATGTATGTGTGCAGGGTTGGGTACAATCTTGGATGTATTCCTAAGTGTTTGTTTATGGTAATTTATCTGATAAGGCGAGTATTGAGCCTCGGGTGTGTTTGCTGGTACTTTGGTTTTATCTTGAAGAGACGGTAGTTTCCTCTGTTGTCACTATGGGAGGGACTTTTTTTAATCAATTAGTGTTTACAATTACTATTAATGTGAGAAAAAAGGTTCACAAAAGGAAGGGTCACTTGCTGGGCAGAGCCTCAAGGCAGCTTTTTTCAGCATGAATTTTAGTACAATTTATGATTAAAATGATAATGCCCATGTAGATTCATCAGTTCATAATATTAGGAATTTTAGATTCGTAATTCGTTGATACTTTACCGTGCATTGCAATTAATGGCTACATCCGCAGCAAATGGTTATATCAACAAAGAGATTGACTGACTGACTCCATTTGGCGTGCCCAAATATTGTATCAATAGGCCCAGACATTGGAGTGGATAACATTTTTTGCTGTTTGTTGTGGCGGACGGTCTGGTCAGGTGTGGGGTGGGGGCGGCAGGTGTAGGTTGAAGCCGTACGGTGTGCGCAGTGCACTCTTGCCACAGATTTAAATGGTTATACTATAGGAAGAATCTACTGAGGTGTGTGCGTCAGTGCAAAGGCAGCCAAAGATATATCTCTGAAACGATGGTTTCAGTCTTTTTAAATTTCAAAATATATAATAATCATGCATCGAGGAACTTGGGACTTTTAACCTTTATGTTAATATATCCACTATTCTGAAGTCACAAACACGGTGCACGACAAAATACTTTATTTGATGCCAAGCTGTGTGAAAGCCAACATCTCCCCAGCGATTGCTGTCAGCAGAGACGAATAACAGTATCGGAGAGTTTCTAAGAAATGACCAGTGCTTTTTCAGATGCGTAGCAAAAATGAAGTCCCACAAGCTTTATTAATATCACAAAACAACCATTTTTCTAAGGTTTGTATGACCATTGTAAGCAAACAGATATAGTTATGAAAAATCTCTGGTAAGGTTTTGCAGATACATGTATTGAGTTTATTTTTATCCCGAATATTTTTTCAAAAATATCCTAAATTTTACCAAAACCACTTATTTTACTCAAAACACTTGTGATCACACAACTTTGAATTTTGAGTTCAATCTTTAGTGCAGACTTTATGCATAAAGTGCTGTAAATTGATTATATTGGTTCATTGTGTCAAAGATACATGCTTGTGATATTCGGCCTGGCAGTAAAGTGACATTTCCAGGTTGGACATTATCTGAAACTGTGTATTGCACTATAAAGGCTTATCATGATTTATCATGTCAGACCTCCTTTCAAAGGCTGAATTGACGAAGTCAAGAACGAACTTGCAGAGTGGAACCATCTGATCACCTTAACCCATTATATATTTAAATTCATTCACTTGTGCCAAATAATCAGAAGTACTACAAATTGAAGTCAAGTCAGAATCCTTCGAATGGACATGATAAGGTAAAAAGAGATTCGAAGAGACTTCATGCCCAGATTAACATCATTGTTAAAGGGAACCTGTATTGACTAAAAAGTACCGCGCAAGCCTGATCTTTGAGCTCACTGATGACTTGTGTGAGATCATCTGATGTATAAAATTCTCACTGAGACAGGCGCACCTCCAAGCAATCCCTACAGTGTGTGGGCAATACTTAAATCGAGCTGTTTGGGGTACCCCCTGTTTTGTTAAACATTCTGACTGCAGTTTTTTTTGCTATAATAAGTGCATAGTGCTGACTATTGCAGTGATCACGTGGATCATTGTAAACCAATTGGAAAAAAATAAGAAGTGAACAGTAACACAAGGTCATCTGCATACATCAGACTGATCAGTTTCAAATGGTGTAAGCAATCTGCATTTATCTGGCTGCTCATCATACTAGGGCAAGATCAAAGCCTTCAGACATGCCCACCACCTGGATGCCACAACAGTCATCCTGGGCATTAGGAGAACTAAAAATCTGAAGGATCTTCTTGTTCGTTCCAGAGTGCAGCATCCTAAAAGCACCCAAACGGCATCTATTTCAGGCGTCACAGAGCAGAACCCCTCCGACACATTGATACAACTTTATCATCCCTGACTCGATGTATCTGGCAAAGTGGTGAGCACAGCAACAGGTCGTTTCTACACCATACCAAAGGGTGGCACATGTAAACACAACAACCTATCTGCGCACTTGCTTGTCAAGAGAACATTTTCATTAAATCAAGAAAAAAGTTGTAACACAACCCTTAAGTAGCCATTTCCATTTATCAGGACATGCTGCAATCAATCGAAAGATGTAGACCCTGGAACATATACGTATGAGATATTGAAATGTACCAATGAATGGGCTCAGATTAGTACAGATTCCAGGGTTCATACTGTGCTGTAAGCTGGGGTTTATTCCCCCAGATACTTTTGCCTTGGTAAAATGTAGGCCTCCAAGGGTTAAGGCTGGTCTACATCTTTGTACTCCTCAGTGGGTCACACAAGACTAGGCTTGGTGTCGGGCGTCCACTGATGGTAGGGCATGCAGGGGCTGAGATGGAAGTGATCTGACCATTGTTAGCGTCACTGGTTTTCTAAGAAATTTTGTCACATTTGGAATGGGGTTAGATTTTAGGTGCAACTGTTTCTGATTTTTGTATTCCTGATAAATGGGTATGTACTTGAACTTGCAAAACAAGGCCATTTCCTGCTTCCGAAGTGACAAACAGTAAACGTTTTAAATATTGAGAAATGCACAAGTTGCATCAGTTGCATGCCAGCCTCCCAGAAGAGAATAGCAGCCGTAACATCTGTTAAGTGGTCTGAGAGACAAGCATATTTATTATTTGTGTAAAATCTTGTATGCGTATGTGTTATAAACTAAAAAGTGTCACATTGGCATAGATATAGTGACTTGTATTTGTTTTTATTCATATTTTTTCAGTCTTAAAATTTAGAAGTCATTTTTTCTTGCTGTTGGTTAATTCTGTTTTCTTGTTTATTTATAAGTCATGCATATACTTTATTTCATAGATACTAAATCTGGAAAGTCACAGTCATGTTTCTTTTTGTAAAACACGAGAGAATAGATACCCATATAAAAAAGGAAATTGTTACAGCGATATTGCTGCTCGCTTGCTACAACGCCGCCGCAACACAAAATGTGTTGCCAGAATATATTGCAGCAGGCTGCACTATTTCTTATCCTCAGTGAAATTATTGCAACAGTATTGCTGCAATAGTGCAAGAAGCGGCGACACTCATCCCAGATTGCCACGATAAATTGCAGCACTGCAGCAATAATTTAGAAGCAGCAACACTTGCTGCAGCTTGCCGCAATATATCGCAGAATGCTGCAGCATTCCCACAAAGCCATAGCTCTAACCACTTCCTGCAAGATGGGTGTCATGCATGATGCAGTGTTTGAAGGAACATGTCTCTACAGAGAACATAAGTTTTTTCCTGTTGTTGTTGATCTGCCCACCTGTCGTCAGGTTCAATAAGGGGGAGATGCAGAAAGTACGGGTAGCCTACAATAACTTAGAGAGAAGAAATATGAAAAGTCTCCTGCAGAGATTGGAATGAAGTGATAACGCTAGAATACAGGTGGATACCAATCGGCAGTTCAGCCTTCGGAGCAAAATTATAAGAAGATGGGAACCCCTGCTGCGACAGGAGCCCTTAGGCAGGCTGGTTTTTATATTTTTGTTTTTTGTCTCCACGAGCGTGCATGCGCAAGGAAGAAGGCTATAGCGTTGGTCCGAAGCAATCGTTATTTTTTGGGATGTTTAATTTATGTCTTTGTCAGTATCTATACATATTCCGCGTATGACTCCTTACTCAGTACGAATTAATAAACTAAGCAAATATTATGTTAAACTGATAGCAAAAGTAATATATCGTTTGGAATTGTTGTGACATGGCCACCAGCCAATTAAATGGCTGGAAATCTTAACAAATGAATGCAATGGACTGGATCTACCAGTGTTGCCTGTGGATGGAGTTTCATTCCTACGAAAACATATCCCGCAAAAAAGTTTTATCACAGTTGTTTGTTGCAATATGAAAATAAGTTTGGTGACATTTGTAGAAAACGCTACACGTGAAGTAATTGTAGCTTTGCGACAGAGCATAAATGTAAAATTCTGGTGTGAATGAATCGAGTTATGATGTGACTGTGGATCACAATGGGCATGTTCTGACACATGGGCTCTATCATGCCGCCACCAGTTGTGTAAATCAGTCTAGCTCTAAATTGAAATCAGTGTGTTGTTTAATTGTGATGTTGTTCATTGTATTTTGATCTGCCTAGTGCCCATGCTTGATAATATGCTTTAATCTTCTTAGAGGCTCGATAGCAATTTTTATGCATATACTGTGATGAATCCACTGAAAATTTAAGAGACGACTGGACAGTTAACAGTTCTAAGTGCATGCATAAAGGAAACGATACCGTTTCATACAATTTTAATAAATGACATAACCACATTCATTCTACCTGCTGATTTTGATTACACTTGCCTCCATTGTTAAATAAATTGTCAACCTCTGTTTCAGACGCCAATATTTGTTTCCGCGCACGTCAATGTAGCTTTGCGATGTTACTATATGTATTTCAGGTCTTTGCAAACAGTAATCGCACTTCCAACCTTTGTCTCCATCTCAAAATTAGAGGCAAAACGTTAAATTTGGTTAATTTATTCCAGAAGAATTTCGTACTTCCATCTAATCCACAACTGCATGGTCCCGAAATGAATTTAACATCTCAGGGCAAGCTCAGTATCTGCATTGATTTTTTTTATTTACTGGATAGTCCAAAATGATGATTAACTTATCCCAGAAGGTTTTCGTAGTTCCCTCTACTCCATAACTGCATGGTCTTGAGAGGAATATGACCTCTCAGGGCAAGCATAGCATGTGCATTGAATTTTCCGATTCACTGAATAGTCCAAAAAATGGACGCTTTTGTGAGCATCAATGTTTTGACTGTCTACAAATCTTTTGAAATATGCGAAAAATTGTTTATGCCCGGCATAAACTTATAACATAAATCAAACACGTAATACTGGAATCTTTCCTGATATTGTCACCCTTGCTAAAGTTCTAACAATCTATCAGAAGATAATCCGCCATATATTGATACTTGCGGCCAATTCCCATGTTGCCTGCCATATCCAAAGTTTTTGGAGTGTATTCCTATCTTTGACCACGTGCTTCAGAATTTCAAGTCGAGTACTTCATATTTCGACAGGGAATGTGAATTCAGCGAATGTCACTCAACTGAGCTGGCCTCTAATGAACTTATGGACACACCACCTCTATCGATGGACAAGGAAATGTGCCCATTATATTCACGGTTTTTTGTCTGAGGTATTTGATACATAAGATCACAAAATCTTCTCACAGAAACTCAGTTATCACGGCACATAAGACTCTGCCTTACATGTATTGTCGAGTTGCTTCGGTAATTGAATGCAGTATGTTGTTATTGATGAATTGAATCTAGGTGTAGTAATATAACAACTGGTGTCCTTCAGGGCTCAATAATTGCATCTGTACTGCAAATTATTTGCTCAAATGATATACCCCCTCTTCATTTATCAAATTCATTAGCTATGCCAATGTTACATCATTGAGTACTTTTAGTCTTTTTGAAATGCAAAATGATATCATTATTGCTGAGAATATTAGTATCATTAACTCAGAGCTAAACAAAATTAAGTACTCAGTTAAGTGGTGGCTCGCATGATAGTGGTCGACTAATGACCTTAATGCGAGTCTCCAAACAAATTTACCGTCATCCTTAGTTTGGTAATATCTTGTCACAGATTTTTCTGTTTGCTTTTATAACTGAAAAATGTTAAAAATTTATGTTTGTACTACTCCAATGTGTTCTTGATAGAATAAAAAGAATTCCTGTCTCCTGAATCCTATTATGGCATCTGGGAAACAGAAACATGTTTAGTCCTTTAAAAAGATCATGAGTTTAGCTGACAGACCACCAGGTACCTACATTAAAACTACAAATGTCGTTCACATTTTCTGAATTATTTTCCCTCAATATACTTTACAAATGCTCATACTGACCCAAGTGAAACCTTCATTTTGTTACACTTTTCTTAAGAAGAACTCTTTTGTTATGAAGATGAAAAAGAAGATGATGACTAAGGCAATGATTATGATGATCTCTACCGGCAACATCGCCGTTTTATGTATACACAGTAAAATCAGGGAGTAAGGCCCTGTCTTTTTAGTTCTTTATCCTGTTCTCATTTCTGATCCTGTCCTCCTCTAACTTGACCCACTTCAAGAAAAATTGTATGATGATCGTTTATTAAATATAAATAGTATGTGATAAGGAGATGAAGGTCGTGGCATACATCAGTGGAGCTTCAGCATTGAACCTTGCACATATATAAAAGTATGTGTTCGTGGTGCAGGGACATTATTTGTTAAAAACCATACAACGAAAGGCACGTTGAAAAAAGACAAGATGGCAGTGGACGTGTTGTCGGTTTGTATGCAGGCTTTGATGGGCTTTGTGAGCAGCGTCATACTGATTGCTACTTTATACTTAGAGTTCATTTGGTACCAACATAAACGATACGACCACATTCCTGGACCAAAGCGTTCGAGGTAAAGTTGCTACACCTGTGTGAGTATATGCATAGCTGGTCATGTCCCAGAAGAGGAAGTATGTAAACTTCTGTTTTGCATGGATTGTAAAAGAAATCAAGTATAGACCTATAAAGTCACTCACGGTGGCACAAGTGTAGATATATACTGCCTACCCTTTTATGTGGTGGGGGCTGCTGAAGGACTATTAGAAACCCAAACACAGACAGTAGTTCATGCTCCCTCAGCCAACAATGGAACCCTTGTTGCAGAGATGAAAGTTAAGCGTGTTACTGTTCAGCCAAATTTCTTGAATTTGGAAATTTTATTTGGACCTATGTCATTTTCATACTGCCTTGTTCATACATTTCGAAGGTGTTAATCAGGTTAAAGTATTGGCATTTATTATCGAGTTTTATAACCAACAAATACGCGTGATCTTGAATATACCGATTATGTGCGATCTTGATCTGAAAAATATAAATAGCGTGATTCCATTGGCGCTTTATGTAGAGGTACTTGAAAATGTTTATATTTGGGCATTGAATTACTCTGACAAGTTGTGTGTATTCTATACTCATTTTGCATTAAAGATTTACTTTGCAACGCTTCTTTTTAGCTTTGTCTTTGGAAACTGGGCAGAAATGCAGAAGAGATATCAAAATGGAGACTTCTTGGGCCAAATGACATTGGATTGGTAAGTTATAACATTACCATGCGTGCAAGTATGTTGTAAATAGCATTGCTGACAAGATGGTCATGTTTTTCTTTTAAATGTTGTCCTGATGTTATGGATTTCATTAATATGGCTGCATCATTTAGATAGGTTCTTTACAGTAACATGGATATTATCATGAACGATTACATTACACAATACACATTGCTATGCGTAATACAAGCCAACATTTTCGCAGACAAACATATTTTGTTGACATTATGGAAGTGAATCTGAACATACAAACAGCAATAACGATATGTTCAAATTTTCCTTCAAATGTAGTTACTCAAAGTAAACTTCCACGCTGAAACAAATTTAGTTGTAAAAGAAAAATACATTTGTGTTTATATTTTATGATTGCACTATGCAGGCATTAGATGTCATTACATTTAAATGGGTCGCCATGTCCTTCCAGTGTCATTAAGGAAGACAGGTATCAATATATCTCAAAATGAGGGTGCCATTAGTAATGAGTACTTACCAATATCATTTAATATACTTGCAGGATGACCCAATATGGTCTTACCATCAAGGTGAACATACTGCATAATGTGATGGTAATGACTGCAGATTTGGACTCTGTTAAGGTAAAAGGCAAGACAAAAATAAGCAGACCAGGACGGTATCTATCTATCTATCTATCTATCTATCTATCTATCTATCTATCTATCTATCTATCTATCTATCTATCTATCTATCCATCCATCCATCCATCCATCCATCCATCCATCCATCCATCCATGATCAGCCGTTTTCTTTTGAATATAACATGTAAAAGTGTAAAATTGATAATTTTTTTTCTATTATGCACAAGTGTCAAGAAGGCAATTAAAGGCATTGGTGTGGGAAGGGGTATGGGCAGCTTTCATTGTACCATTATCATTTTGGTAACAATACATAAAGTGTGTACTGATAAAGAACACATGGGTTCCCTGTAATATCAGCAGGTTCAATTGCTTTTCTTTCCAGGACACTGCGTTTATATAACATTTGAATATGTATCCTTTGTTTAACAAAGCAAAGAGTTCCTAAATTATTTTAGCACATTGATATTGCTGTACTTTTTGAAGCTAACGGATTGAAATGGCTGATTAAAACTCGGTATAATTTGATATGGTCTGATAATTAATCCAAGCTACCCCCCAGTACAAAACAGACCAAAATGCACAAAATTGTAGCATCTTTGAGCGGAAAGTGTTCTAAAAGTGTCAGGTTTTGTTGCTTGAAGAGTGCTGTTTGTGAACTGATGGCCTCTCTTCACACGTCTGTAAAGAGAGAACCACAGCGCATGAAACATAAAAAATTGTAAATGTTGAAAACATGTTTTAGGATTTGTTGATTACCGGGGGACATCCAAAGGCCGACTATTTATACAAACCCCTACAGTACTTGTATGGGCAGAGGTAAGTAATTAAACATGCGACAGTCTTTACTTCTCACAGATAACTATGGAAAATATAAAAAAAAAAAAAAATGGGTACAATTATATTACCATACTAGGCACTTACTGGTTCGAAAATCTCAATTACGTGAAACTCTGAAACCATGTTATAAAATTTGCAGTCTTCACAGAGTATACTATTATTTTTCCTAAGTCATAAGTAACAAGTAAGTGTATGCAGGGGTGGTTTTGATGAATATGACACAGGCTGGTTATATTCTTGTTATCATCTAACCATGCATCAAAAAAAAAAAGATGAAAAAAACCCTATTCATTGCTGTTCTTCTAGCAGTTTTTACCTCAGGTTTAATGTAGTATGTGGTTCCAAATGTGTAGAGTTGTCAAGAAAATGACTTCACTGAAAGTTCGCCTGTCAGTGTCAAGTGCCTCTTTACATTTCAGATTCCTTGGTACTGGATTGGTCAGCGAACTTGACACTAAAGCCTGGGAAAGGAAAAGAGCAATTATGAACCCAGCCTTTCACCGAGGGTGAGTTAAACATACAAATAGGATATCAATCTACACCCATTAAATCTGCAAGGTAAAGCTAATCAATTTAATGAATATCAATGATATGAATACATGGACATTTTTCTTCATTCGTATTTTACCTAATGTTTATCAAAATGTAAATATTTGACATGATAGCGTGTTCCATTCATGTGTGATCATGCAGTCAAGAAGGTCAGAATCGGGAAGCCATCCAAAGAAAGAAAAAGAAATAAGAAAAAGGAAAAAAAGAAGAACTAAGTGGTCCATCAGCAGAAAATGGTGGCAAAAATATAATTAACACCTATAATTGAACGTCATAAGCCAGTTGTTTTACCATTTTTCTCCCAGTATATGTCATTGATACTGAATGCTCCCTAGAACAACTTTGCATCCACGGTGCTTATTTCATCACTCATGACCATAAAATCAAATGACATGTCATCAACCCTATCAGTTTTTCGGGGATTTGCATCCTGCAGTAGCGTCAAAAAGTCTTACAATGTTGAGAATATGTATCACTTATAATAGCAAACAAATTGCATATATAAAACACAAAAATAACCATTCTATGCCATAATGTTCTCTCTTTTTCAAGATTCTTGAAGAGTCTGATGCCACAATTCAACGACGTCAGCGATAATTTATTCAGTAAACTCTCAACGTTTGCCGACGGAAAGACAAAATTTAGTCTTGGTCATTATTTTCATTGTGCCACCCTGGATGTCATAGGCAAGGTATAAGAAACTGAATCCCGTGGCTTGCAATGTAGCATTAATTTTGCTTAAAACTTGTTTTTACTGCCGTTACAGTTTTTTTTCTCTAACTTTTAGAGACACAGTTTTTGGTGATTAATGTTTGGAGAAATGTTCAAGACGCAGTAATTTTGATAATGAACGTGCTTTCGGGATATGTGTTAATACTATTTACAGGCCAGTTTCGTTCGTGTGCATTTATGGGAAGAAATTTATTTTTCTTTGAGAAGCAATTAAATTGTACCATGAATAATGAATGCACTCACTTTTCAACAAAAAAGAAAGATACAATAATGGGCCTGTCCACAACGTATTATAATACGTGTGGAAACCTGCATCCCTGGATTTAATACTGCCTCTTAAAACTCTTTTTATATTTGTACAAAAATACTTTAGGCTGTCTAATAATTTTGTAGAGAAGGGTCTGTCATATATATGTTATTTTTCTTTCATGTCTAGTGACAAATGATGTAGATACTCAATACACACTGTTATATCATATTTTAGCGGGTTAACATCTGAACAAATCAATTCCTTCAAATCAGTTCCACGGAGCTGCGGTTGCAGTGTTTATTAATTGGATGCCCTTGTAAAGTTCAAAACAATGTTATCCGAGCTTCAAGGAAATAAAATTTGTCTCTTTTTGTTATGCAAGGTTTATGAGAATACAATCTTTTTAATTGTCATCATTCAGGCTTGAAAGAAATACAATATACTATATGTCAATCGGGCTTCAAAAAATATGATATGTTTTGGCTGTTTGCTACACTTAATGGTAATAAATTTTGTTGTAATATGTAACAGGTTGCATTTGCTATGGATATCAACAGTATAGAAAATGACGACTGTCCATTTCCGAGAGCTATATTTAAAGCTTTGGAAGGCTTTAGCGAAAGTTTAAGAATGGAAGGGCTCGAATACGTGAGTATCCAGACGAACCTGAACATTAGATTATCATATGAATTTGTGTTTGCTGTGTAACTGTCTCTAGCTAATCATCAATGCTCTCCTCCAAAACAAAAAGCAAGTTTTCGGTATACACATACATGTGTATAACAATCCCATCAATACGTTGTCACGGTAGAGTGAGTTAAATGGGGCCACAAGGGGAAATAAAGATGCATGCAGACACATTCACAATTCAAACAGATTTTGTAGATGTTATATTTTACTGATATAGGAATTCATACCTTTTCAATTTCACAATGACCAAGAACTGATAAAAAAAAACTGATAACAGCAATCGATGAAAATAACCTGATATATTTCGTTTTCTCTATGACATTATATTTAATGATACATGTTTCGCCTTCAGTTAAATCCTAGGTACAACTATCAGCTGAAGAAAGATACAAGGGATGCCATAGTGTTTCTCCGGCAGACGGGGAAGGAGTGCCTTGCTGCCAGAAGGTCTGCTATGCGAGCCGGAGAAATTTCTGCAAAAGACATTTTGTCCTACGTCGTTAACTCCAATGGTGATTATTCTCTAAAGTGTACAGAAATATTCCTGTTGACTCATGAATACCGTTTTTCAAATAAAATCACGAGGTTATAATTATTTTTCATTAAATTTCTATTTTTAAAGGATCGTGTCCTGTATTGAAAAAAAAATAAATGCTTGAAGGCGTCAAATGAAACTGTGGAAAGCATACTTAACGTGAGGGGCCTAGATGGGTATTAAATTGTTTTGTCATTAGTAACACCATGACACTTATTTTCCATATGAAAAAGTGAAATTACTCGATGTTCATGCACGCTCTGTATGTTTATAATAGAAAATAACCCAGATGTGACAGATGAGGACCTGCTGGATGAATTTATTACTTTCTTTATTGCAGGTAAGTTAGAAATTTATTATATTCGTTGTTTCTTTTACAAATGGTACGATGAAAGCAAATGATTATGTGTGTCCTATAACTTTGTGATACTTTTAGTTTGACACCATGATCCTGTCCAATACCATGACCCAAATATAATTATAATATCAAATATTGGACCAAAATGTTCGTCACAGCTTTAAAAGGCACTTTATGAGATCGTTTTGGGTCTCCTCTAGCTACAAACCAATGTAATTGGGAAAAAAAGAAGTTTCAGCGCACCACAGCAGTTTCAACAGTTTTAAACCCGATTTTTTACTTAGTTTTCGAATATCACAGTCGTATAAATGTTAACGTGATATTTTCCATTTCTACTTTATCAGGCCAAGAAACAACTGCTAATACACTCAGCTTTGCCTTGATGGAACTTGGCAAAAACCCTCAGATATATAAAAGGTGAGAAAGGATTGAAATTATAATAATGACATGACACAGTATCGGGACAGTTTATTCACATATTTCAAAACATCTATTATTAGGTTGTTAGGTTGAATTGTTCATCAATTTCCATGTAAAATTCTGCCAATTCTGAAAAAAGTCCATGTTGACCTAGGAACATATCGGGAGTGTACATCCCTGTAATCCTGGGAATACATTAATGGTGAACATCCCTGTTATCTTGGGAATACATTAATGATGTACATCCCTGTAATCATGGGAATACGTTAATGGTGCAAATCCCTGTTATCCTGGAAATACATTAGTACTGTAAATTTCTATGATCCTGGGAAGTGGTTACACTCTCAACCTCTGCGCATAATTAAACGCCCGTTATAAGGCATTTTGTAGTTGTGCGCACCGGCATGTCCATTTTACTGGCATATTCCAAAACATAAGTACCAGGTCAGACATCAAAATTAGTAACAGTCTGTTCCCTTTTAGCTTTGCAAAGCAACTAAATATTCAGCCACGAGGCAAGTACAAATGGGTTTGTTAGTTCATGTTTCTGACCTATAGTAATTACAAATGCAATAAGGGGTACCACCAACGACAAAATATTGTCCCACATACTTTCTTCACTAATGCCTGGTAAACTTGATCCCGTTTGAATTATTTGCCATATGATGACTGTTGTCTTATTTTCTTTGTATTTATTGAGACATTTAGTGATTTTCAGTAATTCGATGTGACTTGGTTGCAACTCTGCAATAAGTTGTGAAATCCTTTCATGTATGGTCAACCGACAATTGAACACCCGCTATAGAAGCCCAGTTAAACATGCAGTACTATGTGACTTCAAACATATTCAATGTCAAAAGCATAAACTCACTGCTCATGAGGAGGCCCCAAAAATTGATCATTGGAAGAATGTGCTAAATTGTGTTAAGACTAGCAGTATAGATTAACCGTTTGCTATTACAATTTGCACTATCCTTGAAAAATATTGGAAATATTGTATGTGAGAATGGAATTTTGTAATGTGTGTACACAATGTACTATGTGATTCGTCACAGTTAGGCACTACTGTCAGGCCTCTTTACTACAAAATGGAACTACTTACAAATTCATACCCTTGCCAACTTGGAGTTAAAAGACTATAGAGTGTTAGGTTTTATTAGTTTTATTGGCATTTCTTGTCAGCATTTATTTTCAAGGTTATCATACAAATTGACGGGATTGTTTGTGCACATTCTGTTCAAAAGATTAAAGGAAGAAGTAGACTCAATAATCGGAAGCAAAGTGGAAGCGACCTATGAAGACATAAGCAAGCTAGAGTACACGTCCATGGTGCTGAAGGAAACACTGCGTATGTTCCCCCCCGGAGCTCAAACCTTTCGTCACGTCGGTCAGGACCACACGATTGGAGGATATTTTGTGCCGGCCAAGACAAACGTTTCAGTAAGTATGACTGCACATATTGGATAGGCCCCAATAGGTCCAGTTTTTTCTAAGGAAATTTTTAACCTTAACCTTCCTGCTCTACCACCCAAAGCTGTGATTTTTTTTCTACTCATGTACCAACAGACATGTGCATGAAAATTCTGAGGCTTTACCATGCAAAAAGGCAATCAGCTTGACAGCACTGTGACCTCACATCTCTCTCTCTCTCTCTCTCTCTCTCTCTCTGTCTCTCTCTCTCTCTCTCTGTCTCTGTCTCTCTCTCTCTTTCGATGCTATTTGGAGCGTCTTTATGGGAGAAGGGTATTTGTAGTCAGTGTATGTGAGTCATGTGCATCATAATTTGTTCTTTCATACCAATATGCATTGACAACAAGTTTTACTTGTGAGAGGAATTTCGATATACAGCTTTACGAAACAAAAACCTGCTTTTCTATTATATTTGAAAAGAAATGAAGATTTGTTTTGGTTGTATTGAAGCCAGAGATTGTCCAAACGTGGCGTAGTCCTGTTATGAAAATCAATTTTAATTAGGACACGATCATACACAAAATAACTCACATCATAACAATTTAAAGTTTTTAAATACAAAAGTAAGTTCAAAGGTTCTAAATGAAGATTGCGAAAGATTACACTCTCATCGTAAAATTTGACTTGATGTATAACATTATTTCTTCTCATTCCAGGTCAGCATTTATGCTTCATCAAGGCTATCAAAGTTTCATCCAAACCCAACGCAGTTTGACCCGGAAAGATTTAGTCCAAAAAATAAAAACAGGTATGAAACATCTACTATTTCCCATGGTCTGCTACTCCTGGGTTTAAAGGAATGCCACCAACATGTATATTTTTACAGTAATTTATAATCTAATTTGATCAAAATTAAGGATCGATTACCTACATGTTGACCTGATTGTAAGGCATAATCAATAGACTTAGCTAAAAACAACTTATAATAAAAAAATTGATATCTGTTTCCTAATAATCCACAGGAATATTATGAAGATTGTTTTTTATTTCCAGACCAAACACGTATGCTTACCTACCCTTCTCAATTGGCCCAAGAAGTTGTATTGGACAGACGTTTGCACAGGTGAGTATATTAAGTGACACATATATACTGTAGAGGTATATTAAGTAGCACATATATAATGTGAAGATGGCCTCTAATGTTGAATGCACAAATTAATGCATTATTTAAAACCCTTTCCCACCCAATTTACCCAAATATACCTGGATGTAAATTGTCGTCTGCTTTGATGTTTCACTTAAAACTCATGGACAAAGATAATATTTTTCGTTGCCGATTGCAGATAAAACCTATCATTGTGCCACTTTTCAGGTCAATAGCTTCATGTACCCATCATGTGCCAAGAAAAGCTATTGACTGTCTTCATCTGACCAGGATAAGATCAGTGAATCGTAGTTTTACATGTGTAAACGTTTTCCAGTTTACATGCTAGCAATGCAACTTAAGACCCTCTTCACAAATTACAGTAATTCCATTTTTTCACGATATATAGCGTTATTCAATATTCCAATACTTTATATGCCATGAAATAACAGTGCTCTAATTTTGCTGTCCCTTAAAGAACCTCCCTTAGTTGAATAAATAAGGTATGGAGCATAATCTTCAACTGATTTTTATGATGAATTATAAGGCAATTGGGCTTGCATTAACAGGTTACCATACATTAATTTTTTAGTAAGGACGGTAATGAGTGTGGCTACTGAACACACAATCTCCATAAAATGGGAACAGTATGAAGCTTAAAGTGTGGCCAGATTCATTTTCATTAAACGTATTAATGCTCCGGTACGCATGAAAGACATGTGTTCCTTACATGTTTAGTGCTTCATACATACACAAATTTGTAGAATCTGGTGAATTGATCTCAGCATAAGCCTTGTACTGATCAGAGCTTCTGGTGACAGCAAAGGTGCAAATTTAATTACTTTACGCAAGAAGGGGCACTGAAAGTTGATAGACTTCTGTATCTTTCTGCATCGTTTCAACCCGTGATATTTATTCATATTGCTCGCTGATGTGATTCTCCCATCTTCAACACATTTCTGGATATAGTTTGCACCTGGCCTACCTCACAACACTTACGCATGATATGGGACTTGTGCTCCTGATATCGCAGTTGCTAGGGAGCGGAGGCAGATGGTACCTGAACGTTCCCTGCATTTGTCTTTACAGATTGAATCCAAAGTACTCTTAGCCAAGTTCGTTCAAAGGTTTGACATGCAGCTGGACCTTACTCAATCGTTTGACATCCAGGAAGCAGGAACATTGAGACCCAAAAGTGGGGTTATGGCTACTCTTACTGTCAGATGATGCAACATGTGAACTTCGACAGCAGAACTAAAGGGCGTCTGGTTATTTGAATATTCAGTATTACATATATTTTATGGACTTCCTGTTGCGTTGCTGTTTACAAAGATTTATGAAATTGAAATGTATTGAGTATGACGGGTTTTTGAGTAGCTTCCCACTGCATTATATAAATATATAACATAATACTGAAATTGGAAACGCAGTGAAAAGTGTTAATACGAGATCGATAAGAAATATGAATAAAAATATGAAATTAAATTCTCAGTTAAAGAACCAAAATGCAAAAACCGTGAAAGTTCAGGACAGGTAACACACCAAAAACCTTTGCATGGCCGATTTTGAGATTTTAACGTTTTTTACAAGATAAATGTCCTTTCTATAAGATGTCAAATTTTCAAGCTTTTAACTAAAGTAGAAAACCGCCAAAAACCACAGAAGCATGTGAACATGCGAACGTCTATGTGTCATTCTTTTGGTTTTCAGCCACCAAGCAGAACAATGTCACCCGTCGATCATACTTAACAGCCTGCATGTCACGTTGCTGCAGGTAGCAATGGCCCATGGCAAAAGGAGAGGGGTATCACTGCGATACCGCAAAATCAGGCGGCATGCCGAAAGTATGTTTGTGGGCAGGTAAAAGATGGAAACATGCTAACATATCATAGCCTTGGTGGTTTATTTTATAGTTATCTTGCTTGTTATGCGTTCTAATGAAGGGAGACTTTAAATGTTCAAGAGCAGCAGGAATTCTCAGACGATGTTCATTTAAAGGCCGTGCCGCAATGGACCACCCCAGTGGTCCTGGACAGAAAAAAGAAACTGGCACTTTAATCAACAATACCTACGTACATATTAAAATTTTTTATCGAATTCCAGGGATGAGGAAATAAAAGTACATCGAAATAAGCATAAATGTGAACAGAAGAGAAAACTCACAACATAGCGTCACAAATAACTCAGGTTGGAAAGAGAAATGAAACTCATTTAGAAAATAAATACAAAATAATGACAAGCTAACTAAGTAAAGTGTACAGACAAGTCTAAGAAGCTAACCACATAGATCATACAGATAGGAGTAAATGCAATAAAACGCTATCCCTAAAAACGGGATGAAGAGGTAGGGCGGAAGACCAAACCCGAAATCCGTCCACTGTAGGTAGCCCCACGAAGTAGGGCAACACAACTTTCGTTGCCAGGCTGGAGGTCACGGGACCCGAAGGCCCGCCTCCATGACGTCACGCTTTGAAACCAGCTTGTCTCTCTTGTCGTTTGACAGATTGCTGAATAACGTTTTCCGTACTTCAGAGGCGCTTTTACTCAGACTCAGACTCGCATATCTTTTATTTGACTGAATATACATGTACATTATTTCAGTAACATATATAGCCAGGAGACACTCATTAAGGCCACAACAGCCGCTATCATAAGGGCCACCTAAAAATACTATAGATATACAAAAATTGTCTTTAGAATACAAGGTTTTAAATTGAGATGTAAGTACCTTACCCAGTAAGCAGGGAAAAAATTATGTCTTACATATTAGTAAAAGCAAATGGGGGCTGCTTATGGAGTGTTACAAACATAACAGTTTGGGATAGAACAAATAATATTATATTTTTCAATATAAAATTTTTTTATATAGAGGGAAAAACCATTCTTGCTATGAGTATGAACCTTGTTTACAATGAAGTCAGGGGTTGAGTTCAATGTTTTTATGATTTCATGTCTGAGACAATTTTCTGTCCCTACAAGATTGCTTCTTTCTACAAATATAGGGTTTATATTTCTAACATTGTAATTATGGAGTACAGAAGTTGTATTTATTTTAAAGGTTTTGAAGTATTCAGGTAACTGATTTTTGATATACTTAAAATAGAATTTCAGTTGTTGTTGGAGAAATATATCACTAATCTACAATAACTCTAAGGTTTTACAGATTGGCTCTGTATGTGCATTAAATCTGCTGTGCTTAATGATTCTCACACATTTTTTCTGGAGCAAAGCAATTCTAATACTTTAATGACCCTAGAGAATAGTACAGAAAAACATGATCCATATTCATTAATTCCAAACCCAACAATGACAGCAAAGAGATTCCTGAATTGCCAAAGCATCAACATTTTTCTTCCAATACCAAAGTGAAGAAACAAATTTCACTCCTGACTTGAGACAGGCAGTCACCCATAGAAGGCAACTGGTGGTTTCAAACCGGTCCTCTCAACCTTAGAAATATTCATCATTAACTGCAGACACTAGTTCTTTTCCAAATTGTATAGGCCTAACCACCCAAAACACAAATTTCATTACTTCTGCCAAAAATAAAAAGATACCTGTTAGGCCTATCACCTTTTAGTTCTCCCGACTTGTCAGTAAGACAAGTTTACAGCAAACGAGTAAAGTAGGCCTACATCGTTTTTGTGATATTTATGAATCTGGAACATTATAAACACACTCTACCTCCACTATAACTATGAGTCGAAGAACAAAGCCCACAGCACAACATAGCCAATGAAGTAATTTTCAAATAGTACAGAAAAACATGATCCATATTCATTAATTCCAAACCCAACAATGACAGCAAAGAGATTCCTGAATTGCCAAAGCATCAACATTTTTCTTCCAATACCAAAGTGAAGAAACAAATTTCACTCCTGACTTGAGACAGGCAGTCACCCATAAAAGGCAATTTGTGGTTTTAAACCGGTCCTCTTTAAACCGGTCCTCTCAACCTTAGAAATATTCATCATTAACTGCAGACACTAGTTCTTTTCCAAATTGTATAGGCCTAACCACCCAAAACACAAATTTCATTACTTCTGCCAAAAATAAAAAGATACCTGTTAGGCCTATCACCTTTTAGTTCTCCCGACTTGTCAGTAAGACAAGTTTACAGCAAAAGAGTAAAGTAGGCCTACATCGTTTTTGTGATATTTATGAATCTGGAAGACATTCGTAATTAAGATGAGGAAATACTAGAGTGTAATATAGTGTCAGTAGAATATTCTGTGGTAGGTATTCTTTTACTTTGTTTAAGACACTGATACCTTTGGATATCTTTGAAGAAATTTTATCAATATGACTGTTCCAATTTAAATGTTTGTCGATTTGTATGCCTAAGAAATTAAAGTCATTTACACATTCAATTTTTGTTTTATTTATTTCTATTTCAGGAATTGTCACCTTTCTTTGTGGGTTATGAAATAACTTAAATTTTTTTTTTCTTTTCATTGAGGGACAATTTATTTAATTTCAGCCATTTGCTCATTTTACATAGTTCAGCATGTATATTGTGTGATAATCCTTGTGTGGTGTCAGATTTTAGCAACACTTGTAAAGTACTGAATAGTGTTGTATCATCAGCGTATGTAAGAGGTTTAAGTGGCTGGAAGCTGAGGGTAGATCATTTATGTAAATTATAAATAATAAAGGGCCTAAAATCGAGCCCTGTGGGACACTAGTGGTTATATTTAAGAGCGATGACTTGGTATCATTTAATTCCACATATTGTTTGCGGTCAGTTAAATAGTTTTTGAGCAGTTTAAGTGCCGTATCAGCAAGACCATAATATTTAAGTTTCTGAATTAAAATGTGATGGTCTAAAGTGTCGAACGCTTTTGAAAGGTCCATGAAAATACTGATAGGAATCTCATTTTTGTCCATACCACTTGATATTCTACCGAATAGTTCAAGGGCAGCAAGCTCTGTGGAATGTGAATTACGAAATCCATACTGGTGATTGTAAAATAAATGATGTTCTGTGAAGTGTTCATTTAATTGGTTAAACATAATTTTTTGAAAGACTTTTCAGAAGCTTGATAACAGGGAGATTGGTCTGTAATTATCGAATAATCCTTCATCACCCTTTTTGAAGAGGGGAATAACTTTAGCTATTTTTAAATTTTCAGGAAAAACTCCAGTAGCAATCCATTGATTAAAAAGAAGTGTCAGAGCCCCACTGATTTCATTTTTTATGAATTTCATTAGTTTGACCGAAATTCCGTCATGACCGCAGCTTGTTTTTGTTTTTAAGGAGTCTGTAGTCTTGATTATAGTTTCTTTGGTCACCGGTTTAAAGTCAAAATTGTGTTCACTTGGGTTTTGTAAGTAATTTTGAAAACCCTCAGTAGTAGCCAGATTTACTTGCGTTGCAAGTTTGGGACCTATCTCAACAAAATATTTATTAAAATTATTAGCAATTATTTGCCTGTTATTAGCAGTACTACCTCCATTAATTTTAAAAGTATTGGGAAAATTTGTTTTCTTCTTTGTTTTGTTAAGTACTTCCTTTATTGTTTCCTAAGTTAATTTTTATATTACCTTTGTGTCTGGCAAAGCAATTGCTATAGAAAGTTCTCTTAACTTGTATAATGTTATTCTTAAGAATATTATTATATGTGTGTAAATTGGTTTTGCGCTGATCATATTCCTCTGAGTTAATGGAAGTCTTTTTCAGTTCTTTATATAATTTGTCTCTATTTGCTATGGACATCAATATGCCCCGTGTTATCCAAGTAGATTTTTTTTGTGTTTATATTTATTAAATTTAACCTTTTTTTGGTAGGAAAATTATTTTCAAGCGCATGTTTGCAAATATTTTCGAACAGGTTACAATTTTCTGTGGGGTTAGTATTTGGGTTTTTGTTCATTTTGTCAATTATGTTTGATGTACTGATTTCTTTTAGAAAATTATTATAGGATTCTGATGTATTCTGCCTAATAGAAGTGTATTTTGGATTTGATTCAAAGAATTTACCACAATCAAGAGATATGAAGTATGGAAAATGATCAGAGATGTTTGACATTAAGATTTCAGTGGTGGGAGAATGTTTAAAGTTTGTTAATTTTAACAGGAAATTATCTATCAAAGTGCCTCTATTTTGGGAGAGTATGGTAGGTAAAGTTATTTGTGGAAAAAAGCTAAGTGATGTAATAGTGTCGAAATATGTGTTCACAATATCTCTTTCATTGATTTTTAGTAAATCTATATTAAAATCTCCAGCTATAACAACATGGCTATTTTTACGATTAAGCAGGTCAAGTACAGGAGTCAACTGAATAATGAACAAGTTATAGTTATCAGTTATGTCTCGTGGGGGTCTATAAATGTAACCTAGTATAATGTTCTTTTGGAGCAGGTTGCTACTAATTTCTATGAACTTGCCTTCCCAAATGTCAGATTTATTATAAATATCTAAAGTTTTACAGTTGAAACTGTCTCTTAAATACATAGCTTAACCACCATGAGTAGAACAAATATAGCCTTGACTAATTAAATTGTAACTTTCTAGCTGAAAACGAGATACATCCATCAAGTCTGACTGCCAAGTTTCCTGAATATACATATTGCACTAAGAGGGCAGTCATTGTTTGCTAATAGGTCAATTAAGATTCTGATTTGATCAAATTTCGCATTAAGAGAGGCACAATTAAGGCTCAATATTGTGAACTGTTTATCTTTTGCTTTAAATGTATCAATCAATTCATCTAAATTTAGATAAGGGGAAATACACAGAATGTCTGGCTCTGCAGTTACGTCGTTATCTTCATTATTGTCTAGGATTCAGAGTTTGTGTGTGAAGGAATTCGATGTCAGCCCTCCATATTGCAGCAAAATGCCTTGGCTATTCACACCGGGATATGAAAGAAGTCTTACAGCTAACTAGGTGAGAGGAAAGATAAGTGCCGAAAACGGCATTAATATTGTGCTTTTGTTTCCTGACTGTACGGTAGAGAACGATGTTATTTATGCGGAGTCTTGATTTTGACGAAATAAAACTGAATGTTTGACAACAGAGACAGAATAGTAGGCCTACAAACATGAAACAGCTGACCAAATTGCTGCCCGCTGCAAGTCTTGTGACTTGTAAGATATGTTGAGATAGTAACCTCGGCTTCATGCAAATTGCAATGTGTCACCGAGGGAAGACCAAACTTCAAACTGTCTATATATTAAAAAGAGACATTGGAGTATTGAAACAAAGAGACCTTGGAGTATTGAAACAAAAAAAAACAAAAACAAAATACTGGAAATAACGTTGTTACGGCTGTTTATTGATGTGATTGGCCAAGAATTGATTGACAACCGCACCAAATGTTAAGGGACGATGTTTACCACGTTTTGTACAAATATTAGCTCAACTGGAGCAAACTTTACTGTTTCAGAGGCAAATGATCAACATTAAAGGCCTTTGAAGCTTGTTTTCTCAGAAAAGATAACAGGACGAGAACCCCTCTTAAGAATGTTTATTCAAAGAGAACGGCTGGGCAAAATTTAATCCGCTTAACCGCTTTTGATTCTGGAGTGTCTGAGCTGCAAAAATTGTTCAGCGATTTTCTAAATTTTACTTTGCTCTTTTTTTTATGAAAGGAAGAAAATTAACATCCTGGAAATTAAAGGAAAAATTGAAACGTCAAACTTTGAGGATGGATAACAGAAAAACTAAACCAAACATAAAGATTTGCAGGGTAGTTTTTTGTTGCCAATATGTTAGGATTAAGATGCAAGTGTAGCCATGATTTTATCACAAATAATTAGTGACTTATGTGACATTTATGGGGTAGATGCTTTGCGGTCAATTGTCAAGTGTTTATTCAACAATTAACATCACAGACACCCAAATACGGTACATATAAATTCTTTGGAGTATGACGATTACACTCACATATGATATGTTATCCTAATGCAAATGCATTTTGAGCTAGGATTGATGAAAGTTGGATTTATTTGGTGTCTGACCTGTCCTTAATACCTATGAAAATAAATGTATCCCCACGACTTATTCAGTCAAAATGTCGTACTTACGAATGTACAATGATTACAGCAGAACCCAGCCTTTCTGAAGCTGAAGCCTATGTCCTGTCCACATTACACCTTTGGGCACTCAATATAAAAAAACACACCAAAACACCAAAGATTGAAAACTCCACTTTCACTCTGCAGAAAAAGTATATCATTAAGCCATCACTTGGCAAGTTTGACCTGTTCCCAAGCATAATAAATAATAAGGGTAATCTTGGTTACTTTAATTTCCTGACACACAGCCTTTTGTTCCCATGATGCATGTTTGTAACACCTAGCAACCCATGCCTTTTGAGGTCAGGTGGGTCAGCAAAGCCCATTAAATTACAGTGAACCTAAAAGTTTCACCCTGCATGTGAGGACGATTTTTGGAATTATCTTCTAATCCAGCTAAAGTATATATTATTATCTTTCAAATAGACCCAGGTGTGATAAAATGAAAGTTAAATGCTTATTTGGCACCATATAGAGAAGTTATATTTATATCTGCTAATTCCCCATGTTAATCTAGGAAGAAAAAGTGAGGGTCATGGAAAGTGACCCCAAGATATAGGCGGTCAACTATAAACAGGATGGGCAGCACCACCTTTATGTGAATTTAAAACTAACCCAAATATAGACTATTATTAAACCATGGATAGAAACAACTACCTAAAATATAAAACTGTTCCTTATATTATAGATCATCCTTGGCTACGCTCAAATGCGGGATAAATGCGCGTACGCTCTTCATGGAAGTCTTAAACATTATCTCCGACAAGAAAATGAAACATTCAATTCGTTTATGGATTGCAACTTCTGGCCCTTCAGCAAACGTCTAAAACAGCCGACGCCACTGACCAAGAATCCTCTGTGTTTTCTTCCACTGGTACCTCTGACAAATAAACACTATACTGAACTAGTGGAGTCTCCTGGACTATTTCAATAGCAAAGGTTTTCACTAGAACAATACCAGAAGTATTGCATAGATGTTTTGCGTGGGAACTTTTAGATAGCAGTCCTGTTATGATAAAAAACTAAAGAAGTAAAGTAGACCTATCAATGTTTGTCACTACAGTCCGTTATTTCAAGTTCCGAAACGCCCTCAGCATACACTTTTAGGACCAAATCCCTGGAAACATCTGCTAACAGTCACATATTGTACTTGCGTCTTTTCGTTCAGAACCACTTCCTGGGAGTCATTAACTTATTCCGTTGTCCGAACTCTCTACACTCCATAAGCTAACCTGTCACTGTCTGATCTGTACACACTTGGAGGTACTATTGTCACGTTCTTCTGTAGAATAGTAACATAGGCTGTATTAGCCCAAATAAATTTAAGGGTCTTCAGTGGGTAACTGCTCAGTAACATGTTTCAGAGCCTGTACCCGAGTAGTTCATCTCTGTGAGTAGCGGCTCCTTGTCTAAGCTAAATGTTCAGCATGGACAACCCACATAATGATGAATTATTATGAACGTGTCAAATGATGAACTAGCCAAGTTAGGGAAATTCTGCTCATAAATGCGTGTGTATGTATACCTTACACGTATGTAATATTTGAAAATATTATCAGAAGCATTAATTTTTAAAATAGAATATCAAATGCTAATGTGTAGTTGGTTTTCATTCTAACAGATATAACATCCGCTGATGCCTGGGGGGCCGTGACTTAAAATGTCTTCGAGTCTCTTATGCTTATGAAATAATAATGTCGGTGAGTAAACACAGATGCTCTGATTTTCTGACAGGCCGGTACCTCATTCTTTTTCACTTGTTTCTTTATGGTCTCTTTTGCATGTATGTATGTATCTATGTATGGTCGAGAAAGCTAACGCACACTGCATCTAAGGCCATAAGACTTGACCCCAAACTGATTTTTTTTTTTCATGAAGAGCAAAAGACGATGAAAGTATCGTACTCTACAGTTTTCCTTTTTTCATATTTCTTCTCGCGGTTAGAAATGCGATGTTCATATTTCCAGATGCATTATTGTAACATCGGCGCATATTCTTTAAAAAATAAAAGACATGATAAAAAAAAAGGTCTCGTTCTCCTTGCCATTTAAATCAAATAATTCTTTACACTATCGATGGCGCAAGTGATAGTGTACTGCAGCAAAATTTCAACCAGCTATAGACTGTAAACAAGTTTTGTGAAATCCCCTTGATTATCACGCTAAATGCTTTCCCGATCGAATGAATCACCCAGAAGTTGTAAATTGCATGCAAGCCTTCATGGTGTCAGTTGCATGTGAACATGCGTCACTGGTTAAACCATACATTATCATTTCTACCAATCATTTATGCTTCAATGGTTTCAGTTAAACCACTGCTCATTTTCTTTTGAAACTATTTGCAGTAGCTGGATATTTGAGGTGTTCCCGCTATTTACAATAATTGGAGTGAAGGGGTCCAGAATGTGCTCGGTGCTGGATTAATGAGTTTTAGCGTAGCACATCTTGCATGATGTAATTTCTAATAACGCTTTTCATTCGAACTCGTTCACTTTTGCTTGATTTCAAGGGAAAAAAGTGACGTCCGCCATGCACCATGTAAAACAGTATACAATCTCCTGCATGCGCTGCGATTTGTTCTCACGCACAACGATTTTCCACGATATGATTAAAAAAAACCGGTTCCCTGCTATAGGACAGCGAAATTTGAACTTGTTCATAACTCCACAATATTGGACTACACTCTCAGTAACTACAAAATCCGTTAAGACCATACCTTAGACACTCTCACATGGTACGATTTGGCAACATAATATATGACATCTTGCCCTATCCCTAGCAATCGTACAAAATCGTAGCAAAATTGCACCGTGTATGGAAGTTGTATTGTCCAATAAAATCCAAGGTGTCCATGAGAGATGTACTGATCAATAATTCACAAAACCCTGTGTTTTGCCCACAAAACCCAAAGTTTTTAAACAAAACCTAGGGTATTGTATGTGCAACTGTGAGTTTTGTGATAATACCCTGAGTTTGGTTGCAAATCCTAGGGTTTTGCACAAAACCATGGGCAATGTAAACTACCCAGGAAAACAATCCAATATTCACTTTTTGAATAATTAGCAAAACCGTGGGATTTGTGACGTCACAAAACTCACGGTTTTTCATATTGCCGCAAAATTGGTCTTATGGATACACCAACCACTCACACCGCCGCTTGCTTGATGAACTTGCTCTAAACCAGCATCATGCCAAGATGGCAGATCTCGGAAAACGTCAATCGATTCACGACTTAAAACATCGTGTATTTGATTACTGTGTGCACTTTATGACCTCACAGTGTAAGTTCTACAAAAGAAAACATGTAGGATGTATACCGTATATGGCTTTTAAAGAAATTAATAGATTAGGACTGATTATTTTGAGTTTCTGGAACCGTGCGGCCGGCCCTTGAGTTTTAGGGTTATAAGGCCTGTGATCTACGACATAGTTAGAACCTACGTTACGTTGTGCAGCTAACTGCAGTGATGTGACCGTTAATTACGAAACGACTGCCACTTCACATCGTGGTGATAATTATCGGATCCAGTCATCTCTTGATCCGCATTTATCCGACAGGTTATGCATGTGGCCACGCTAGCTTATAGTGATTCAGTTTGGCTTCTGTCTTATGTTTCACAGTTGTCAGACCACGCGGCTTTGTTTACTCCGTCACATTTAGGTCACACCAGTCAAGAACAATATGACTGCAACCAATAATTGTTGAATATTTAGACAATAATGGTTGAAAAATCGGACCAAAATCGCTAACTAGATCATTTAAATTTCCAGGGCTTCATCATATATCGTGCGATAAAATTAATTATTTGCAACGGATAAAGTGTTTTAAGCAAAGTAAAAAAACTCGAGGCTGTGCATTCAGTCTTAAAAATAATCCACTCCGCGTGGAACACTGAATGCACGCCCTCTTGTTCTTTAATTAATACATAACATATATTTCATCGTCTCGCATAGAGGTAGACAATGCGCGTGGTAGCCAATAATGACGTTAATGATCACAAAAACTGAACCACTTGTAGTTTGGTCCTTTTTTTTTAAAGGGGAGGTCATTAATTACCAGGGGGGGGGGTCATCGGGATATTGGAGGGATCACTAAACTGTCCCCCTGGTGGAGGGTCATCAAATTGTGAATCAAGTTATAATTTATAACAAAGTCATACAACAATAACCAGTATAAGGCTGGGGGGGCGCAAATTCTTGTCGATGTTTCGGAGGGGGGGGGCACAAAAACTATGATGATACGGCATCCCAATATCCCGAGCCCCCCCCCCCTTTTCTGGTGAATAATGACCGCCCCCTAAGTTGAGTAGGCTGGCAAGGCAACCAAGTAACAGCTGTCATGATTGGGTGGTTACAAAACCCTGGGTATTGCACTTTAAAGGGGAGGTCATTTATTACCAGGGGGGGGGGGTCATCGGGATATTGGAGGGATCACTAAACTGTCCCCCTGGGGGGGTCATCAAATTGTAAATCAATTTATAACAAAGTCATACAACAATTACCAGTATAAGGCTGGGGGGCGCAAATTCTTCTCGATGTTTCAGGGGCGGGGGGGCACAAAAACTATGATGATACGGCATCCCAATATCCCTAGCCCCCCCCCCCCCTTTCTGGTGAATAATGACCGCCCCCTATGTTGAGTAGCCAAGCAAAGCCTACCAAGTAACAGCTGTCATGATTGGTTGGTTAAAAAACCCTGGGTATTGCACTTTTTCCAAAACCATGGGATTTGTGACGTCGCAAAACCCTGAGTTTTGCAATCTCACAAAACCCAGGGTTTTATCCTGCTATTTCAAAATGTTACAAAACCCAAGGTTATTTGGCAAAACCGAGGGTTTTGTGATCAAAACTCAACTCAGAGTGTTGCTCTAAAATTGTGGGCTTTGTGCTCAAGATTTTGTTCAAAACCCACGGTTTTTTTTTAACTAAACCAAGAGTTTGGACTATGAAACCCACGGTCTTGTACACAAAACCCACAATTTTGTCGCAAAACCCAGGGTTTTGTCCAAAATCATATCAAAATTCAATAACTGAGCAAAAGCGAAAGTTTCGTAACAAGACCTAGGGTTTTCCTAACGAAATCCACAGTTTTGTGATAAAACCTATGCTTTTATTAGCAAAACTCAAGGTTTTGCTACAAAGCCCAGGGTTTCGCGAACGAAACTCAGGGTCTTGAGAATTAATGAACAGTACAACTTTCACAGTGTCATTTACGAAACACAGGGTTTCATGCCATTTTGTTATAAAACGCTACAGGGGTTCTTTACAAAACCACGAGTTATAAAAACCCTGATTTTTGTGAAAAAAAACCCCAAGGTTTTGTTACAAAAAAACCCTGGGTTTTGTACAGAACAAAAATAATTGAGCAAATCATACAGCTGCATGCTTCTTCCGATTCACTGGATTTTGTAGGTCAAAGTCGCTGCCTCCACCATCTCCAGACAAATATCATGGTTTTTGCACAAGACCCTGGGGTTTGTGAATTTTGAAATAACAGAGCCAAACAATGGTTTTGAAATCTTACAAAGCCCTTGGTATTGTGACTTCACAAAAACTTGGGATTGGTTAGTTGTAATTTGAGGAACAAAACGTTGGGTTTTGTGAGAATCCAACCAGCACACTCATTCTTGAGACTACCAGCTGGGTTACAAACCCTGGGTGCTGTTATAAAGCGCTGAGTTTTGATACAAAACCCTGGGCTTTGTAATAAAATGCTGGGGTTTGTGCAAAAAAAACCCTGGATTTTACTACAGAACTCTATTTTGTGCATGAAATAACTTCAATGCACTGGACAGGATCTACACAGGGAATGAATTTATCTCGCCGATTGGTTGCTGTATACATATTTACGGCATAAAGAAATTTAGGAAAACCTGGCTTTTGTTTTTGACCTTAAAAAACTCAGGATTTTGAACAGATACAAAGCTGAGGGTTTCCTGTATTATTGAAATTGCAGGCACAAAACCCTGAGATATCACTAGAAAACCCAAGATTTTGTAATAAAACGCCGGGTTTAATTTATAAATGAAATAACAAAAGTGTGATGAAGCAATTGACAAAACCAGGGTTTGTACGCAAACCCTGGGTTTTGTGATTTGTAGGATAATGCAATTTTCATAACCGTGTAAAGGCGGTTATACACTGTGCGATATTTTGTTTCAAATTTGAGGCGATAAAATGCAATACGTCAATCGTAGCAATGTGCAGCAAATCATAGAGTAGTTGTTGCCTAGTGTACAGAGCTCTATACAACGATTATCTGTGGTTTGTCGTATCGCAGCAAATCATGCTTTGTCGCAGATTTTATAGCATGTTCGAAAGTGATAATAGTCTTGCAGAAAAAAGCAGAATTGGTGCTAATTGCATAATATCGGAGATCGTAACTACGGCAAGGCAAAATCAAACGGCAGATTTGTTTAAAATGGTTATTAACTCTTAGCAGAATCTATTTTTGATTAGATGAAGGACATTTAAAAGAAGATGTTTGAACAAGATGCTTCTAATACTATCATGCGTGATTGCAAAAGGATATGCAGTATACATACCCTTCCAGAGGGTGTACCCTAACCTGATTGCTGAACCTCTGGAAGAAATCACATCCCCAATTCAGATGCTTCTAGCAACAACAACCCCCCCCCTCGACCATCCTCCCCCGAGTTACGGGCAGCTCTAGCACCCCCCTTACCTAGGGACAAGTAATCTTCTCCTGGAAAACGTTTGCCAAATATTTCCTTCTCGACCCTCTACTGATGTAAATAATAATTGGCAAATTTTGGCTTGAACTGTAAACTACTCTTTTGCACACCTCTGTTATGTGACTTCCTAACTATTGCGACTGTTCTGCGATACCCCTAAGCGATTTCATTTGTTTAAAAACATCTAATCTGACTGCCTCCGCCATATTAGGTCACAAGGGGTTTACCTGTATTGTGTAATACAGACCTTTGTGTTGGGTGAGCACATAATGCTACCTAACTGTGACCAGTGCTGCATTATTGATCAAATGCGTCGTGCATTATCATTAGCTATTGCGATATTTGCACCAGATATTTACTCATTCCCTTGCTTCGTGTGACCGCACTGCACAACATTCCATTTGTTTTATTGAGAAAAATAGCGAAACTATCAATGAGGATATGATTGCAGTAGTTCTACTTACCCTAGTGATTTAATAAATTCCAACTATGTTTTTAATGCAGGTATTTTAGAGAAGCACAATTTGATTTAAATGAATATGAACAGTTGTTAAAGACCTGATTGTATATTTTAATTGTATGTCAGCATAAATATGCTGATTGGAAAGCAAGACGTGGATTCATCAGCATCCCATTGTGGTAACCATGGCAACGAACTTATATTCATAATTCATAATTGTGCTAATGTGCAATCAGGACGTGGATTCATCAGCACCCCATTGGGGTAACCGTGGCAATGAAACAATATTGATACTTCTATTGTCATGCTAATGTGACATTCGTATTCATATGCTCAGTCATAATTCATTATAATGCTAATGTGCCATTCCTATTCTATGCTAATTCATAATTATGCTAATGTGGAATCAGAGTTACCTAATCAATATTCATAAATCATAACTTCCGCTTTGAAATCATAATTCATAATTGTGCTCAAGTGGAATCAGGAGGGCCAATATACTACTTACACACACACACACACACACACACACATACACACACACACACACACATATATATATATATATAAGCGGTGGCAAGAATGTTGATAATATTGACCAAGTATGTTCAAACATTAAGTTGTTCAAGTCTTACATTTCATTTTTAGTAAATATTTCTCACTACGTCTAGGGTCAGCTGAGCATGGGTCCATTTTGGTCCTGTTGTTACTTTATAGAATGCGAAAACGCTTTACATTTGATGATTTACTGTTAAATTAACTTTTGAATAGACTTATTGCATAGTTCTGATTGATGCAGGGTACACATCTTTTAACAGGGACAGAAATGATATATATTTTTTATATATGTCAACTTGTTGACCTAAGTGCTGGGTTTTTAGTACTCCTCGTGCACATTATGACCTAAATATCTAATATAGCCTGCAATCTACTCGCCAAAGAGGATTATACTGCATGTATTTCCACCAACTGAATCATTCTTCACTGAAACAGCCATTCGAATTCGGGCGAAGCTTTTTATTTTATTTAATACAAAGAGAAACTTAACAAATCTAATTCTGTAAGCCCATGTACCGTTTGAACACTATCAAATTCGATACTCTAAGAGCAAAGTCTTATCCGTACCATTCACTGAAAAACTGCATAGTTCTAAATCATAATAGCAAATTAATCTATAAAAGGAACAAATCATATTCATAAAATTTGAAATTTAGAAGTAAGTTTTAGGCATTATTAGCCTTTATGAAATCGAGCCATCAGTGGGGATCCCGTGCAAGACTTGTTTCGGTGCCTTAATCCCCGGACAAGTCATTCTGCAAACTGGCGGCACCATGTTTGCATTTACAATACAAACATCCCCAGCTAATGTATTGCGGAATAAAGCGAATATGATGCTCCTTTGTCAATAGGCCTACTAAAAATGTAGCCCATATTACATAAATATAAGTAATGAAAGTACACCTAATATTCATGTTTAGGCCTACCAAAATTGAATCATAAAATGATAAACCCCACACTTACCTACAGCGCTTGGTCTTACAACAGACCCAACTAGGCCTACCTGACGGGGTGGTCAAATCAGCGGATGAGGGAAAAGCAATAATATATTACGGCCATTCATTAAAGGTTACCAGGCGACAGGCAAACAAACATCCGCTTTTGAACGTGATAAGTTTGGATATGGTACAGGAAAAGTTTGTCATCAAGGAATGTTCATTCCAGACGACTAAAATCCAAGCTCTTTAGAGAAAATTTTCCATACATACATACATACATACATACATACATACATACATACATACATGTATGGGTGGGTGGATGTGGTGTGAGCTTGAGGGTTTCTCTGCGTAGGTGGATGCCGCACAAAGCTTTCTACACATGCTGTTGAAAAATAAATTGTCCTTGCGAGAGTTCTATGCTCACTTCAGACATATCTGAGGCCCAATGTAAGAATACCATATTCATATTTGCTTTGCATACATGGATATTGAAATGGTCTTAAATTCTTTCTCATGGTTTGGGTTAGATCTACCTACCTGCGTATATATATATATATATATATATATATATATATATATATATATATATATATATATATATATATATATATATATATATATATATATATATATATATATATATATATATATATATATATATATAAAGTGCGATCAATCACTGATATTCCCTTAATTTAAAGGAAGTTAAGTGTCAAAAATTCTGAGGACATTACGAAAACCCGTTCGTCACGTTGTCAAAACCATGTTGCAAGTACAGAGATAAAGCTTCCTGTTGCAGACTTGCGGAAAAAATGATTTCTGTGATTGAATTGACACAAAAAAATAGCAGTGTTTGGTGACTCAGCCTTAAGATACAGGTACAAAAATTATTTCCGTTATTACTTACTATCGTGTTACAAACTTTGATTTTGATCACGCTTAGACACACCAAAGTTAATTCTAAATTATCTTTAGTCAGTGGAACCAAATATAATGGTGTCCACATGCAAATTCATCGGATATAAGCTTGCAAAACTTATATCACTGGGAACACACTTTGCCTGGATGTCACATGATATATTTTGACCCATCAGATATACCTGGAGGTATCAGTTACTCTAGTTTGATTAATTATAATTATAGTATGCTAGAGCATTCCTTTGTAGAGACTCTGGCATTATTTGATCCTTTTATTTGCAAGATTGGCCTACAAGGACCTCAATGGCCTGTTCCTTGTGCTCATCTGCAACCCCTGCTCCCTGCACGTGCTAACTGACAGGCTATGATAACCATATGTAACTTTGGGTGCACAGATGTCTGCAGTGTAACGCAGAAAATTTCCGCTGGCAAAGGGAACACACCATCATTACATATTGCTCATTTCCTTTTCTTCCTATGACAGCTCATTGAAAAGAAAAACCTATTAAAATATTTGCTGTGTCACATCCACTTGAAAGGGTGGATGGGTGAATTGCATTTTACTGGTTTCCATGTTACATTTAATTGAACTTGAAAATAATGCAACACTAGTACTGGGCCAACGACCCCTATTATCCGCCAATAATGTTCATTTCATGAAAACACCATCGAAATGACAACCCAGGGTCCAGACAGCAAGTAATCTTGGCTGCCTTAAAACTGCCAAACCCATTGATTATACGCCGGCTCATTACCAACTCCTGTTTCACGGCTACATGCATACTATCTTAGCCGATGGCAAATGAATAAATATGCCATATACTTTACGGAACCGCGTCATGTATGTATGTATGTATGTATGTATGTATGTATGTATGTATGTGTGTATGTATGGTGATGAAAACTAACGCACACTGAATCTAAGGCCTTAAGACTTAACCCATTCCCGTGTATGTATGTATGTATGTATGTATGTATGTATGTATGTATGTATGTATGTATGTATGTATGTATGTATGTATGCATTTGTGTGTGTATGTATGTATATATGTATGTATGTACGTATGTATGTATATATGTATGTATAGTAATAAAGGAGCATCACACTCATACTCTTTGTGAATGCGACAGATTTCAGGACTTGAATCTATGTTCAAGCAACAGTCACTCATTGTTCACACATAAGGTTTGCGTTGTTGTGTTCCATCGTAGGTATAACAGTTGGTTTCTCTTGTTAACGTAATACAGACAGGCTGAAAAGTAATCATGAATTAAAATTACAACGGTACTCATGGTCGTATGATGCATTGATCGAGGATTTTCCGATAAAATCAAACGATAAAAAGATAGGGTAATATTGGAAAAGAAAATAAGACTGCTCGTAAATTGGATTTACGACAATTTAAAAATTTGCCAATAATATTTCGGATGGCTTTATCAGAGCTGATGTGTTGGAAGATGTCAATCTGAATCGTCATTCTAGGACTATAAAGGGAACATATAGGTCGAGCATTTGCGTTTAATGGTTGCCTCTGTTTCCATGCTTGCAGAATAGGCAGGCCATTGAGTGACATTTTGCATGGTTAATCAAAGAGTAGCTCGATTGACTCTTCATTCTCTTAATATGCAGTTTTTAATTATATACCATGCGGATGTCATTATAGTCTACATTCGTACGGACGGGATGTGAGACATTTGGCACCATGCCATGTAAAGTAAAAAAGACAGTGGGAGACTGTTGCAAAACAATAGGACTGACTACACCACCGAATATGTTTACAATGTGTTGTAAACTCATTACCTATGACATGTAACATATATCATTGATTGTCGCTGTGTGTTTGTTGTTTGTAATCAAAAATATCTGACAAGCACTCTGAATGATTTATTTTTAAACAAACTTTTGCACATGAAATCTCCATGTGAATTTCGACTGTCACAGACTGGTGCGCTTTTCTAGACTATCATGCTGTCATAGTAACTGAAAAACTGTGGACATTGTGGGTGGGGGACTCCTCTTTGTATGTTGAGCACAATCTTTTATAAGTGTCATCAGCATACAGAGTTACCAAGAGTGCTAAAGAAAACTGGTAAACCAAAAATATTCCGGCAGTCTCATTACATCTGACCTATCATCAATGTTTTGTAAATCTTTTCAATCTGGAAAGTACAGTATGAGTTCTTTGAATCTTTTATTGATCGGGAAAAAACGGTATGTGTTATTTCACATTTGCGCAACCTGCTGATTGATTGAAAAAGGCAACACCCACGGTTCACAAGACTGTAAGCATTATGGAAAGACATCAAGAGAGGACAAAGGATTCTTTGCATGACTGAGCATTGATAGTACATGTTGTATTACCAAGCTTTGGCAAATGACAGTAACGTTATTGATAATACTTACAGTTGTTAATCAGACACTGATTTGGCATGTGGTTTAGACTGAACTTCAAGTCATCATGATTTACCAGCAAACTATAAATTTGGTTAGTCCAAAAGATCATTACGTGGTCTCTAATATTATTTTACTGGGAGTTAACGTCTCGCAGAGGGAAGTTAAATTAAACGACCCGAGTTTTCCAAGCCAGAACGATTTCTAAGTACACTCCACTTTTTGTACGGCTAGAGAGTGCCCACAATTTTGGAGACGCCTAGCGGTGACACGCCAAAGGTTTTAAGTTCAAATGTCATTGAATGTCTTCAATGTTTGAAACGGTTTCGCGATCTGCTGCCCATAATAATGCAAGGATCATATTACCAGTTCCAGCCAATTTAATCGTTAATATAAGGCGTCAATTTTTTTATGATGGGTAACTACGAATATCAAAAAGTATATGATTTTCTGTAGGATGAATTTCCTGTCAGTTATAACATGTCCGTCATGCCTGGATTGACGGTGATTTCAAGATTTATCAGTGGTCAGCACAATAGGTTTAAACGTACTTTATTCCATGACAAATCAGTGGTTCCACAGAGCAGCCAGCTAGTTAACAAAGCAGTCAGTGATGGTGTGATGGAAGGCAATCGGGGAGGAGGACTTGGCCCTATATTAACCCCTATTGCTGAGAATAGACAAGGAAACAGAACAAATAATACACAACAAAGCCCGGCGCTGTCCTAAACTACGTGGTTCTATTTTTATTGGAGCAGAGTGTTGCACCGAGCCAACAAATCCAAAGAAAACACTACAATTCGACAAAACAGACAGAAGGGCTGGCAGCATGCAACTAAATCATCCATATCATGGGACTCCGTCCATACAGCGATAGGCGGGGTCACGTGCCAATGTTGTTGCTAAAAATCATACAAAATGTGGGTCGCTGTGACACTTTAATTATAAACACAATTCATGTCATGGCATCTCCCTCAAATGTTTAGTTTCACAATTTATTCTTGACATGAGGGAAAGACAATTTTGTTTTCCTCAAAGGAGCAATTTGTTGATCCAAATAAAATTATTTCTACAGTAAATGTACGAAAATCTGAAAGGAATGTATGTAAGCTATCTCTTTGGATTGTATAGATTGGAAAAATGAAAAAATAATGCCAAGTATATTCTGCACCTTGCCCACAGCGACAATTCGGGGATTCACATAAACCAATGGCATGTAGGTAAGCATTCAATTGACAGCGGCCATTACTGAGCCTTGTTTGAATGACAGCCGGGTATCTTTTTCCAACATAGTATAATTTGGTCTCTGTAATTGAGCAAGCGACTTTCGAATCTATGTGTTTCTTGACTTCATCTCAAGAAGAGTTTCGAATGTTAAGCGAGAGCTGGTTCCAAGCTCTCCCGGTGCTGGGGACAAATGTATTGTTAAATAGATCTGTTCTGGCTCTAAAATGAGGAAGGTTTTTCAGCTGACTTGTATTTTTTCTGATCTGGTTTTGATCGGAAAAAATAGTCCCACTTACATATTGAGTGGTAAATTGTGAGTAATTTTGTACATTTGGATTGAATTGTTAATCTATCGGCGTTTTGGCAACGTTTGAAAACCCGTTTCATCGTATAATTTATTATTAGGAGTAGTTAGCATAGCATCAGAGATGACACGTACGGCAGTCAGTTGAATGTGTTCTAATATTTGTGAGTCTCCCTGTGTGCAGCCATCCCAGACCACGCTATCGTACTCCATTAGTGGTCAAACGATTGATTTGTATATTATTTCAAGAGTTTCTCTGTCTAGTAAGTACTGTAAACATTTCATGACACTTAGTTGTTTGGAGGCTTTAGCAATAATAAGATCAATGTGATTGCTCCAACGGAGGTGTGATCGTTCCATCAGAGGTTGTATCGCCGTATTATCCCAAGTTGGTCATGTTGATCGACGTTTTCTATTTGATGATTCTGGAAACTTCAGGGAGGTTAAAAGACTTCATTTCTCTTCCGAGATACTGACATAGCATCCGTTTTCAGGGCATTGAATGTCACCATCCAATCTGCTTACCAAGAGTCGACAGAGGACAGGTCCTCGTTTAAAATGTCTGCAGTTAGGTGGGGATTATACACAGTAAGATATGAAGATGTGTCGTCAGTGAAAAGTTTGATTTTGGAGTAAATGATGTCAACTGTATCATAATAAATATCAGAAATAACAGAGGACCTAAAAACAGAACCCCGAGGGACACCAGCATTGATAGTGCCTCCAAGGAGAGGTTTTACCGTTAATAACGACTCTTTGCAGACGATTTGAGAGACATTTTTTTTAACTATTACAGTAAGAAGTGCGAGCTTCCGCTGCGTTCGAGTTTGAAGAGCAAGCCTTGGTGCCATACTCAATGAAACGCTTTGCCGATGTCCAAAAAGACTACTCGGACCTCTTTTTGGAGATCAACAGCGAGAGAAAGTTCGGGATGAAGAGATAGAAGTTGATTAATAGTTGAGTCTCTGGGCACATTTGTATATTCATTTTTAAATTTGGTTAAGTTTGGCGGGTGTTTTGGCTTTATATGTTTATTTATTCCCTCAATAGCGTTACGTTTTTGTTGCTTTGATGTTTTCTTTTGTTATTTAGATTCCTTTGCAATGTTTTCTTGAGTTTGAATCATGTTTCTGGCCAAAGTAGATCGTATTCAGTCAAATTTTTTTGTGTCGCTGTTTTATTTGTTTAAACAACATCATAACAGTTATGAACAGGTGCAATTACATATTTGTCACTTCAAGGTGTTTGAAAACGGCTGGATTTGATTCTTATTTTGATTCATTAACGTATATAAATAGGGTTTATTCATTATTTTTTGTGTTGTTGCTGTTCAATTGTTGGCATGTTATGAGATATTAGTTTATGAAAGATGAAGTTTTGGTCTTAAGCCAGCTATATATATAGGATTTTGTCTACGATACAGAGCAATTTCCTGTGTCATGATGTCATACGATATCGGGCCAAATCGGTTTTAGTCGGGGCAAACCGGCCCGTAAAAAATCGTAACTGAAGTACCGAAATTATATCATATTTACCTGCGATCAGTTGCTATGTAGCCGATCGTGCATTCACTGTGCTATGCTTCCTGCCCATATCACTTCAAATAGCATTCAGTGAATATATCATATAACTTAGTCCTTTATTGAATAAATGTGTGTTTATGTCTTACTGCTGACATACAATTAAAATATACAATCAGGTCTTTCACAACTGTTCATATTCATTTACATCAAATTATGCTTCTCTAAAATATAGCTGCATTAAAAACATAGTTGGAATTTATTAAATCACTAGGGTAAGTAGAACTACTGCAGTCATATCCTCATTGATAGTTTCGCTATTTTTCTCAATAAACAAATGGAATGTTGTGCAGTGCGGTCACACGAAGCAAGGGAATGAGTAAATATCTGGTGCAAATATCGCAATAGCCAATGATAATGCACGACGCATTTGATCAATAATGCAGCACGTCACAGTTAGGTAGCATAATGTGCTCACCCAACACAAAGGACTGTATTACACAATACAGGTAAACCCCTTGTGACCTAATATGGCGGAGGCAGTCAGATTAGATGTTTTTAAACAAATGAAATCGCTTAGGGGTATTGCAGAACGGTCACAATAGTTAGGAAGTCACATTACAGAGGTGCGCGAAAGAGTAGTTTACAGTTCAAGCCAAAATTTGCCAATTATTATTTACATCAGTAGAGGGTCGAGAAGGAAATATTTGGCAAACGTTTTCCAGGAGAAGATTACTTGTCCCTAGGTAAGGGGGGTGCTAGAGCTGCCCGTAACTCGGGGGAGGATGGTCGAGGGGGGGGGGTGTTGCTAGAAGCATCTGAATTGGGGATGTGACTTCTTCCAGAGGTTCAGCAAACAGGTTAGGGTGCACCCTCTGGAAGGGTATGTATACTGCATATCCTTTTGCAATCACGCATGATAGTATTAGAAGCATCTTGTTCAAACATCTTCTTTTAAATGTCCTTCATCTAATCAAAAATAGATTCTGCTAAGAGTTAATAACCATTTTAAACAAATCTGCCGTTTAATTTTGCCTTGCCGTAGTTACGATCTCCGATTATATGCAAATAGCACCAATTCTGCTTTTTTCTGCAAGACTATTATCACTTTCGAACATGCTATTAAATCTGCGACAAAGCATGACTTGCTGCTATACGATAAACCACAGATAATCGTTGCATAGAATCGCCTCAATTTGAGACAATATCGCATACTGTATAACCGCCTTTACACGGTTATGGAAATTGTATTATCCAACAAATCACAAAACCCATGGTTTGCGTACAAACCCTGGGTTTTGTCAATTGCTTCATCACGCTTTTGTTATTTCATTTATAAACAAAACCCGGCGTTTTATTACAAAATCTTGGGTTTTCTAGTGATATCTCAGGGTTTTGTGCTTGCAATTTCAATAATACAGGAAACCCTCAGTTTTGTATCTGCTCAAAATCCTGAGTTTTTTAAGGTCAAAAACAAAAGACAGGTTTTCCTAAATTTCTTTATGCGGTAAATATGTATACAGCAACCAATCAGCGAGATGAATTCATTCCCTGTGTAGATCCTGTTCAGTGCATTGAAGTTATTTCATGCACAAAATAGAGTTCTGTAGCAAAATCCAGGGTTTTTTTTGCACAAACCCCAGCATTTTCTTACAAAGCCCAGGGTTTTGTATCAAAACTCAGCGCTTTATAACAGCACCCAGGGTTTGTAACCCAGCTGGTAGTCTCAAGAATGAGTGTGCTGGTTGGATTCTCACAAAACCCAACGTTTTGTTCCTCAAATTACAAGTAACCAATCCCAAGTTTTTGTGACGTCACAATACCAAGGGCTTTGTAAGATTTCAAAACCCATTGTTTGGCTCTGTTATTTCAAAATTCACAAACCCCAGGGTCTTGTGCAAAAACCATGACATTTGTCTGGAGATGGTGGAGGCAGCGACTTTGCTCACAAAATTCAGTGAATCGGAAGAAGCATGCAGCTGTATGATTTGTTCAATTATTTTTTATTCTGTACAAAACCCAAGGTTTTTTGTAACAAAACCTTGGGGTTTTGTTCACAAAAATCAGGGTTTTTATAACTCGTGGTTTTGTAAAGAACCCCTGTAGCGTTTTATAACAAAATGGCATGAAACCTGTGTTTCGTAAATGACACTATGAAAGTTGTACTGTTCATTAATTCTCAAGACCCTGAGTTTCGTTCACGAAACCCTTGGTTTTGTAGCAAAACCTTGAGTTTTGCTAATAAAAGCATAGGTTTTATCACAATACTGTGGATTTCGTTAGGAAAACCCTAGGTCTTGGTACGATACTTTCGGTTTTGCTTAGTTATTGAATTTTGATATGATTTTGGACAAAACCATGGGTTTTGCGACAAAATTGTGGGTTTTGTGTACAAAACCGTGGGTTTCATAGACCAAACTCGGGGTTTAGGTAAAAAAACCGTGGGTTTTGAACAAAATCTTGAGCACAAAGCCCACAATTTTAGAGCAACACTCTGAGTTGAGTTTTGATCACAAAACCCTCGGTTTTGCCAAATAACCTTGGGTTTTGTAACATTTTGAAATAACAGGATAAAGCCCGGGGTTTTGTGAGATTGCAAAACTCAGGGTTTTGCGACGTCACAAATCCCATGGTTTTGGAAAAAGTGCAATACCCAGGGTTTTGTAACCAACCAATCATGACAGCTGTTACTTGGTAGGCTTTGCTAGGCTTCTCAACTTAGGGGGCGGTCATTATGCACCAGAAAGGGGGGGGGGGCTCGGGATATTGGGATGCCGTATCATCATAGTTTTTGTGCCCCCCCTCGCCCCCGAAACATCGACAAGAATTTGCGCCCCCCCCCCCAGCCTTATACTGGTTAATGTTGTATGACTTTGTTATAAATTGATTCACAATTTGATGACCCCCCCCCCACCAGGGGGACAGTTTAGTGATCCCTCCAATATCCCGATGACCCCCCCCCCCCCTGGTAATTAATGACCTCCCCTTTAAAAAAAAAAGCACCAAACTACCATTGGTTCAGTTTTTGTGATCATTAACGTTATTATTGGTTACCACGCGCATTGTCTACCTCTATGCGAGACGATGAAATATATGCTATGTATTAATTAAAGAACGAGAGGGCGTGCATTCAGTGTTCAAAATATTCCACGCGGAGTGGATTATTTTTAAGACTGAATGCACAGCCTCGAGTTTTTTTAATTGGCTTAAAACACTTTATCTGTTGCAAATAATTAATTTTATAGCACGATATATGATGAAGCCCTGGAAATTTAAATGATTTAGTTAGCGATTTTGGTCCGATTTTTCAACCATTATTGTCTAAATACTCAACAATTATTGGTTGCAGTCATATTGTCCTTGACTGGTCTGCCCTAAATGTGACGGAGTAAACAAAGCCGCGTGGTCTGACAACTGTGAAACATAAGACAGAAGCCAAACTGAATCACTATAAGCTAGCGTGGCCACATGCATAACCTGTCGGATAAATGCGGATCAAGAGATGACTGGATCCGATAATTATCACCACGATGTGAAGTGGCAGTCGTTTCGTAATTAACGGTCACATCACTGCAATTAGCTGCACAACGTAACGTAGGTTCTAACTATGTCGTAGATCACAGGCCTTATAACCCTAAGACTCAAGGGCCGGCCGCACGGTTCCAGAAACTCAAAATAATCAGTCCTAATCTATTTATTTCTTTAAAAGCCATATACGGTATACATCCTACATGTTTTCTCTTGTAGAACTTACACTGTGAGCTCATAAAGTGCACACAGTAATCAAATACACGATGTTTTAAGTCGTGAATCGATTGACGTTTTCCGAGATCTGCTATCTTGGCATGATGCTGGTTTACAGCAAGTTCATCAAGCAAGCGGCGGTGTGAGTGGTTGGTGTATCCATTAGACCAATTTTGCGGCAATATGAAAAACCGCGAGTTTTGTGACGTCACAAATCCCACGGTTTTTCTAATTATTCAAAAAGGTGGGATTTCTGACGTCACAAAACCCTGGGTTTTGCGAACTATTGAACAACATGAGTGCAAAACCCAGGGTTATCATGACAAAAATCAGAGTTTTGAAACAAAACCGTGACTTTCGTGAAAACATTGGATAACAAAGCAAAACCCTGGATTTTGTTACAAAACCCAGAGTTTTGTGTACAAATCCCTGCGTTTTGATACAAAACATTGGGTTTTGCGAAAACCCAGGTTGTGGTCCACAAAACATTGGATTTTTGTGCCTCTAACTGAACAAAATTTTAAAATTATGGTATTTGTATTGTTTTCCTGGGTAGTTTACATTGCTATGGTTTTGTGCAAAACCCTAGGATTTGCAACCAAACTCAGGGTATTATCACAAAACTCACGGTTGCACATACAATACCCTAGGTTTTGTTTAAAAACTTTGGGTTTTGTGGGCAAAACACAGGATTTTGTGAATTATTGATCAGTACATCTTTTATGGACACCTTGGATTTTATTGGACAATACAACTTCCATACACGGTGCAATTTTGCTACGATTTTGTACGATCGCTAGGGATAGGGCAAGATGTCATATATTATGTTGCCAAATCGTACCATGTGACAGTGTCTAAGGTACCAGACATGAGAAGAAAACAACTACGACTCTATCCAGCAACATAATAAAGTTTTAGGGATTGTATTGTGGTACTAACATTGCATATGAATGAAACTGTAGAACTATTATGCCTGTACAATATACCGCTACTTAGTAAGTTTTTTTTATTATTTTATTTCCATGTGCCGCATCTTGCAATGAAAACTTTGCAGAACTCTTTTAACGAATGCTTGACTTAGGTAACCGGGTCTTAAGACGAGCATTTCGTTCCATGTGATCCGCACTTTGTATATTTGTACATGCTTACATAGTTTGTACATGTGTGAGAGAAGTATACCATACTTACACAAGGCTTCCTCTACATGATGAATTAGAACGGACCCATATGGACTGTACACATGTGGCTTGCTGATTATTCCATCAATTGCACGAAATGTGATGTTTGTAAAGTATCGATTTGTTCCTTTGCTACTTTCATGATCAAAACGGACATGCGCACAACGAAGTTTTCGGCCTTCGAAAATCTTGAGTTGAACCAAGGTATCGAATCTATTGCCATTGAACTTTATATTAAAGACACTAAATGGGTATTAAATACAATATACAAGCCCCCAAACATCAGTGACAGCATCTTTATGGATGAGATCACTAATGTTTGAGATAGATCATTACTATTTACTGACAACTTATTCCTTATTGGAGACATGAATTTTGATATGACCAAACCTGCCTGTGCCAAGACAATCTGTGACCTATGTGAACTTTTTGATCTACATAACATAATAAAACATCCTACATGTTTTAAAGGAAATCCATCAATGCTTGATCTCATCCTCACTAACAAACCAAATCTATTCATGCTCACAGATTCTTCTGACACAGGCTTGAGTGACTTTCATAATATGGTGTATACCTTTACTAAATCTAGAGTAAATCCACCAAAAGATATATGGTTACGCTATCGCTCATACAAGAATTTCAATGAAAAACAGTATACAACTGATGTCCAAGCCACACCGTTTCATATTGCAAACATCTTTGATGATGTTGATGACATGTGTTGGGTCCAGGAGAAATTACTACTTGATGTCATAAATGAGCATGCTCCTTTGAAATCCAGGAAAAAACCGAAATTCAAAGCACCTTTTATGAATGACAAATTGAGAAAAGCCATAAACTACCGGAAATCCCTAAGAACAAAAGCCAGAAAATCCAAAAACACGGCACTGGGACATCAGAATTATCAAAAATATGCCAAGCAGAGAAACCAAGTTGTCGCATTACGAAGAAAATCTGTACGAAACTACTTTAAAAACAAATGTGACTCAGGACCCACTAATAAAACTTTCTGGCCAACTATAAAACCTTTCCTCACAAACAAGGGAACATGCTCATCAAACAAAATCACCATATGTCAAGATGACAAACTAATTTCAGACCAAACTCAAGTCTGTGAAGCTTTTAATGACTATTTTATTAATATTGCCAACAACATAAGCAATGGAAATATAGATACAACAAAAAGCCTCGATACAATCCAGGAACATGTACCACACACTTCTTGCTTTACTTTTAAAAATGTAACGCAAGCTGAAGTTTATAGCAAGATCAAGAAACTAAATACAAACAAAGCAACAGGACATGACCAGATACCATCTAAGCTCTTAAAGCCTATTGCTGAAATCATATCTCGACCACTAACAAACAGCATAAATAGATCTATAGACACTACAATATTCCCAACCAATTTAAAAAAGGCTGAAGTTTACCCCAAAGACAAAAAACCTGATCTTTTGAACATCAAGAACTATAGACCACTGAGCATCCTCACCAGTGTGTCCAAGATTTTTGAGAGCGTCCTCACAGAACAGCTTGTAGATTACTTTGAAGAAATTTTCTCCCCCTACTTATCAGCCTACCGAAAGGACTATAGCTGCAACACTCTCTTACTCAATCTTGTAGAAAGCTGGAAAAGTTCTTTGGACAAAAATAAATATGTTGGAGCAGTACTCATGGACCTCTCAAAAGCATTTGACTGTCTCTCCCCATCCATCCTACTTAATAAACTAAAAGCATATGGACTTTCAGACTCGGCAACATCATTACTCGGAAACAACTTAACTGGCAGATCTCAAAGAGTGAAAATAGGACAAACTTTTAGCACTTGGAGAGATGTTGTAAGAGGAGTCCCCCAGGGTTCCATCCTGGGTCCGCTCCTCTTCAACATCTTTCTGAATGACATCTTCTATATCTTTACAGAATGCGACATACATAATTATGCAGATGACAACACAATATCCTATGCCCATCAACAACTAGAGACAGTAAAATATATTTTGCAGAACCAAGCTCAGGAAGCCTCCATATGGTTCAGAAACAACTCAATGCATGCTAATATAGACAAATTTCAATGCATCTTTTTGGCACCAGGCAATAAGCAATGTGAACCTCAGATATTGAAAATAAATGACATAGAAATAACCTCAGAAAAAATAGTCAAATTACTTGGAATAAACATAGATGACAAACTTAACTTCAAACAACACATCAGTGACATCTGCTGCAAAGCAGGCAAACAACTAAATGCTTTGAGGAGGCTCTCAAAACTCTTGGACAAAAAGCAAACTAACAATATTTAAATCATTTATTTTATCAAATTTTAATTACTGTGCTACAGTATGGCACTTCTGTGGCAAGCAAGATGCACAAAAACTTGAAAAGATTCAAGAACGTGCCCTACGGTTTGTGTATTGTGACTACCAATCTAGCTACCAGTCCCTACTTACAAGGTCAAACTGTGAAACCCTTCATATATCCCGCCTAAAACAAATTGCAATAGAAGTTTTCAAAATAACAAACAACCTTTCCCCTGTCTATTTAAAATAGTACTTTGAATTACAAGACTCACGATATGAAACAAGAGATAACAAACAAAACTTGAAGATTGGTCGTCACAATACACAGAAGTATGGCACACAATCATTCAAACACGTTGGGGCAAAAATATGGAATGAACTCCCAAATCATTTTAAAGGTACACTAACACTCACTGAATTTAAATCTCTGATAGATACATGGTCACAAACAAATTGCTCCTGTAACTTCTGCAGGTGAACTGTTGACTCACAACAGTCACAGTCACCTGCCTACATCACAACATTATTCATACTATGAAGCTGTAATGTAGCTTCATGTTCATACTTTTATTTAACTCAGTGTACCTGTTCTCTATACATGAGATGATGATTATTGCTATTATAAAGTTTTAATGACTATATAACATTTACCTATCTTTATTTTTATCATGCATTGTATCTACTGTATATAAGGCACAGTTCATATCTGTCTTTTTTATGTACCAACATATTCATATTTATTGTCGGTAAATAGCCCTTATAATGGCTAATGTTATTTGTAAAACACCCGACGGAAAATAAAGTTTTATCTTATCTTATCTTCGGGCATTACATTTTGAGGTAAGCGGGAGCGCCTCTGGTCCTGTTATTCTGTTATGGCACATATTGTTTTATTTCGGCCTAAAGGGTTTGTTCTCCCATGCAATTATAGCACTTGCCATCATTCAAAAGGTTGTTCTTTGATTTATGAAATATTTTTGTGGACAACAAATGTAGATTTTTGGGAAATAATAAAACGTTTTGTCCTGTCATATTGCGCGATGAGTTGCACTGATATTTTCTGTGTGTTTTAACATCATTGAAAACATCACTGCTCGTGTGAATAATAGACATTATGATTATTGTCAAAAGTTCTAATTCTATGACACAGGGTCCCATGGAAAAACAGTCTGCGCCTGAATCGGAGATCGGTGTAAAAAATATTCAAAAAAGTAATATCAAAACCTTGATTTGAAGCCGTAAAAATAACTTCATAATCTCTGCTGCAACGATTCATCAGTTGCTACATTCACCAAAACGCTGCAATAGACCTGTTCATACCGAGTTGTACCGAACTTTTCCGGACCGTAATTAATTATGCATTCAATTGTTGGCCTGATTGTCTAATTAGCAAATGGCAAAGTGTGGCCCACGCCTTTATGTTCACAACGGATGCCACAGTTAGCGCCAGTGATTACAGCATGGATTTTGCTGAACAGTGCTAATCTTTAACCTAAAATGTCACATAAGTGGTGGAACGTCCATTTTTAGTTTGCTGGCAGTTTAATTTTTCATAAAATCATAGCACATGCCATGTTTTACTTTCTGATCCTTCTACGTGTAACCCAGCCAGCGTGGTCGATCACAAAATGGAAACAAAGCAGGGTGTGCACCCTGAAGTGAACCGAATTAACCCGAGTCCTATGAAGTGGTCTATTATTCTAATAAATTACTTTACAAGAAAATGCCGTCTGCTGGGAGACAGTATACGAACCGTTTGTGCATGCCGTTGGAAATACCTAAGACACTGCCTCGCTGCTGATTATGTTGCTCTCCGTAGCTGATTTATGATACATTTTGTGCATCCGGGAAATTCATTTTGGATGTTACTGTGTATCCGTACACATTTCTTGGACACAAATCAGTCTATTAAGTATAGAGTGAAAACCATCTGCTCTTATTTAAAATACTATGCAAAACAGGATCTGGTTACAGGAAACTCTTTTCTGCTGACAAGTGATTGTATCAAACGTACTTTTTTGTATTCGTCCCTAAAATATTCAAATATAAAGCATTTGATGAGATGTCATATTATGGCAGAAGCGTATGGTGCTTTTATAGTTCTGCCTTCCAAAAATTCGTATTTAAAATGTAATTTGTTTGTACGCACCCATTATTCCACATAGTGTCTGGATGTTTAATGTCCATCGAAAACCTGTCTCACGCACTATTTATTTATTTATTTATTTATTTATTTATTTATTTATTTATTTATTTATTTATCTATCTATCTATCTATCTATCTATCTATCTATCTATCTATCTAGTTATCTATATATATATATATATATATATATATTTTCTTCATTTATCTATCTATCTATTTACCCTGGGTGACCCTTTCAGAGCGCAGCTCGGTTCTTCCAATGGGGCCAACATATATTTAGATGAATAACTTGACTACAAATTTCTAAAAGAGAAGAGAGGGGAGAGAGAGAGAGAAAGAGAGAGAGAGAGAGAGAGAGAGAGAGAGAGAGAGAGAGAGAGAGAACTGAAACTGACTAAAACCTGATAAGGATTAATATGACAGGGCGAAGCTACTTACAGAAATCTACATGGACTTAAAAATAGGCGTTGGAAAGCATAAGTACTAATATCAAACATCGTTTGAAAAGTAAGACTTGCAGTGACATTTAAAATCATAAACAGTATCACAGCCCTTTAAAGAGTCCGACAGGCTCTTAGAATGCAAACACTTTCATACGCAAAAGAGTGCTTAAATATACCCTATTTTGGAAAGGGAACAAAGATACTGTTTCCCATTGCGTAGCGTGTAGAAGATAATTAGGAGCTAGAAATTGCGTACATTTGAACAGTAGAGTAGACAGATGAAACTGCCTTCTCTCTTTAATTGTCTGCCATGTCAAACTTCGTACAATATCTTCAGCTAGTAACAGTTCTGTCTGCGGCATTTTGCGGTCTCTGCCCCTTCTCCGTAGAAGTACCCAAAACAGCAGAGAGGTTTAGCAAAAACCCATTTTGTCCCTGTACGCCTGAAAAATTGTGTATACCTCATACGATGCAGTGCGTCACGTGACACACAGGCGTACAGCCGCATTCAAGCCACACGAACACAGTGAAATGAATATTTATACGTCTTATACCAAACTTGCAATTAAAGATGTCTTTCGTGTACATTTATGTGTTTTATGACTTTTGATCTGTGACATGCTATGATCATGTAAATTCCGCCCTCGCTTCGGGTTTCTGGAGGAAGGGAGCAGCTAGTAACGGAAATGCTGCAGTACATTGTGCATATATATATATCTATACCCCCCCCCTCCTCCCCGTTGATAAACCTTTATGTAGACTTAAGGTTCTGGACGTAGATTTAATATTCCTGTCAGGATTTATTAATCCTGTCAGCTAAGCGACTAATTTGCAACAGTGAGTACCGCACGGGGTATTTCAGGTAACGGTCATATACAGGCCTGGGCCTGTTTATAACGACCAGCGTCCGGCTTAACACACTGCATAGGTATGGTCTTTTGATCAGCATCATGGGCAGATTTTAATATGCCTAGACACAAATGAATAATATTTACCATTGCCTTTTGAAGGATTCGACCTATTGTAATTGTTTTGTTTTATGTTAAGAATATCCCTAAATCTGGGATTTTTACATTTCTTAGTAAAACCCGTATTCTAAAATTATGAGCACTAAAAATGCAATTAGGCACATAAACAGAAAAATGCGAATGTTCAGCCTTCAGGGTTAATTGCCAAATTTTAATCAGAACTATATTTTATATGTAATATAACTACCAATATTTAGAAGACAGAATAGTGATTTTATATCTATGTCAAGGTAAATAAGTTAGTATATGCAAATGTACATTTTCATAATGAAACGCTGTTTCGAGTTTATGATTGGCAAAGGTTTGCCATCTGAACACTGCTCAAGAGTTTTAATTTATGCAAAAACATGAAAAATAAAAGATTTAGATATAATTCTTGGGAGCCGTGGCTTTCAACCGGCTTTTCTGAAAAACGCAAATTTTCCTTTGCTTACTGATCAAATGGCCCAGATTAAATCTGACTGAGACATATATAGTCGGTGCTTCTGAGTTAAGCGATCTAATCTTAGAAGGCCTCGACTGCGGTAGGTCTTTATGCCTTAACTCTGCATGGTTCACTTGGATGTATTCATTTATAGGAACCATATTAAATAAATAATTCACATTTGGCCCCAGATATCACAAATCCTTCATATTCAAAGATGTTTCGATACCATAAATCACAATATCCTACTACGTCAACTTAAAAAATACGACCTAGTAAATAATGACAAGTTCTGCATTTAATAGGGTATACAGAGGTACTAGTTTGATAAAGGTTGCGACCATAGAAGGAAGGAGGAACAAGATTGGAAAAATATGGAGGAGCTAATTTATGGTATATTTTTATTTTTAAAAAACGGCTGAAAGTACCTGCGTCTGGTGGCGAGGGTTGACCAACCAAGTTCACGTAGACTATTTATATATGAGGTATGTCTAAGAGCACCAGTGATTGATTCGAGTAAATCGGATAAGCCTTGACCACTATGTCAGCAGAGCACAGCTATATTCGAGATTTGGTCGAATCAAAGATAAATAAAGTTTGGAAAGAGTCTTACACCACAGTTTATGTTTAAACCTACGAAGGAGTGCAATCTGCTGACTGGCTCTATTAGTTATCCGAGTAATATGCGCAAGCTAGGATAGGTTATGGCCGAGAGTTAACCCTAGGTGTGTGTATGTGCATCTTCCTCAGGTATATCTGAATATCCTAGATGTACATGTGGGTGGCGAGGTTTAATAATTTTGGCAGTAAAGATGAGAGAAATAGACTGAAGAGCAATAAAGATGACTCGCCATGACCTCCCCACTTCTGTATGATAGAGAGATTATTGGTCAAGTGATTGGATGATTCAATAGGATTGCTAACGATTTCAGAGAGACAAGTGTCGTTAGCGAAAAGGCTGACGTCACAAACAAGATTGTCACCTACATCATTAACGTAACTCAAGAATAAAAATGGGCCCATTATGGATCCTTGAGGTATTGTAGCTTCAAGAGGTAACCAAAGAGATGATTGCCGATGTATAATGATTCGTTCGAAGCAGTTTGATAGGTAGCTATCAATCCGTGTTATGGTATTATCAGGGGTGCGTAGTTGTCGTAGTTTAAAAAGGAGGCCAGGATGCCAAACCTTGTCGGAGGCTTTAGATACATCTAGAAAGACTATCCTGGCTTTCTTGGAGTGTTCAAAGCCATTATAACCATTATGGAGGATATACACAGTTGATGTATAGTAGAGTCTGTGGCCTTTAAACCCGAGTTTCTAGAGGTGACGTTATCCTGTGTTAAGCATTCCTAAATAGCATTGAAGACCAGTCGTTCAAATACTTTGGAAACATTACAGAGCAATGACCTCGGATGATAGTTCCTTTTTATTTGTCTGTTTGTTTTGTGAAGTACCGGGCACGTATTGGATCTCTTCAAAGAATCAAGGAAAACAAGACAGGCTAAAAGAATGTTTACAGATTTAAGTGAAAGGTTTACAGATTAAGTCGGCTGCGTTTTTGAGCAAGATATTTCCTATGTTATCTGGGCCAGTTATGCCATCCTGGTATAGAATCTCTTTTGTTATTTCTATAATAAGACGTTGCACGTCCGCGTGAATATGATTTTTACATGTCCGTCATGATTACTGTTTTTCTGTTCGTGTGCGTCCGGCCATGTACCTTCCCGATCCTGGTTTGTCATGCTTGATTCAGCACCGGTGCGGTTACGTTGTGCCGGGGCTTGTCCTCCAGTAAACTTTGAGCCCTTTTTGAGTGGATAGCGACTTCTCGATGCTGCATTCATCCATTCTCGGCTTGTCTTGTTTCGTTGCTGATTTCCCGAAGGTTAAGTATATCCGTAGTTTGCCTTAGAGTACAGAAAGTAACTTTAGCCTGCTTGATAGTCGATATTTCTGAATATTCTATGTGTGCCTTCACTTGACATGTTACATGCACTTTATCTTTCATGAGAACGTGAGGATCAAAGATCTACCTCGATATGTCATGGTGAGGTGATGGCTTACAAAAGTAATTTGCTTTTCACACACTTTTTCTATGATTTCATTTACGTCTTTCCATTTCTGTGACACAATATCATCATCTGCTGTCGAGCATAATATTACTACTTGACTGTTTTTTGCAAGACGCTTAGCTGCCATGATGAGCAGATGATATCAAGGACAATGTGTTTAGTGTCACGTTCATGACTGCAGTCGTCTGTACTAGCATGTATCACACAAACGTCTGGTTTAACTCCTTCGTTCATCAGCTGGGTTGATCGTACTATCGAGTCGCCAATAACAAGACCATCCATACTCAATCACAATGCTCTGATGAACATCTTTATTCAGCTGCAGCTGGGCTCTCTTCTGTGTGACTGAGGCAACTTTTCCTCGAAGAGAAATATTCTCACTTTGAAGTGTTTGCCTCTCAGCCTCCTTTGTTGCAAATTGTTTCATTAAGTCTGAGTTAGCTTTTGAAAATTGCTGAAATTCGTTGAGAGTGATTGCAGCTCTTGCACAATTTTGTCCATTTTCTGTGATATTTGTCGACATTGTAAACAGCACCACATTGCCTTAACGTCATTTTGGCCAGACACACATAATGAAACCAGTCCATACACTGGGTACATTGTATCATGGACGCTTTGCTGTTGTCTTTCCTTTTGTGTTTACAAGTTGCTATGCAATATCTTTGCTTTTTTTCTCTGAGTTGTTTACACGTTTTCCCTTATTAGGACTAGGTTTCTTGCGTTTATTTTGTTTGGATCTGTGTGTATCATCACATTTGCTAGGGGATGGGGGATGGGACACTCTTATTGTCTGAGAGTCTTCATGTTCAGACTCGGAATCCTCATTTGTAATCACATGTGGGCCCATTTGACAAGACGTCTCATCGGGACTCACTGGAAATGAAAAATTGTCATTTGTGGCATTTTCCTCTGCCATCTTGCTGTTATATTGCTGTTTTATTCAAGTCTTATTTCAAAGTATGCTAGTAATGGCCTCACTGACCTGTTGTTTCGCGGTAATTGATTTTACCCTACATGTATGGTCTGGACCAAGGGTGAAACCTGTGTAGAAAGGTGTTCAAACCTCTTCTTTCCTTGATTCACATTTTTAGTTGAGAATGGCCTGATAATCACTGATCTATTATAAGCCCATATATTATCACGGAATAAAGATTACAATTTGCAATCCTAGGAATAATCAACTGGGCTCCCTTGAACATCGCCAGGTGCACATACGCATGCTCCCTCTCAGGATATTTGTGCTTGGTTTACTTTAAATGTATTTAGTTTGGCGTTTTATTATTGGTAAGCTCCAGACGGGAATGCGATATCGCGAGGTTGTTTGAGCTGACTATTCATGTCAAAGTGCTACATGATTTTGCATTTCGTAAAACCTGGCAACATTGCATAGATTAAGAGTAAAAACTTTCATGTCACATTCCATTCAGCGTGTCCCCACATACACGGCTGATTTAAGTTTCACCACTTTTTGACTGTACCAAAATAGCTGGCTGGCTGGCTGGCAGGCTGGCCGAACGCAGACAGAAAGAAAGGTTCGGTATGGGAGCAGCCTCTTTGTTCGTAATGGCCTCTATTTGATCGTATGCCCACTGAGACGTGTCTTTGTTTAGGTCCTTCTATGTGTAGGTTTGAGTGTTTGTGACCTACTGACGTTACAGGAAATTTAGTTTGCAAATCGTTCTATATTTTAAGTTTCAATATTTTCAGGCAGGACTCGAACACATCACCTGTCAGCATGCAGCCCAAACGTTCAACTAACTGACCTGAACCATTCATGCTAGCTTTAACGCCTCCAAATGAAAACAGAAATCTGCTGTCCTCCAGTCCTAAGTAGGTAAAAGTAGTCCTTCTTTCCTTAATGGATGTGTCAGTAGGCTTATGTGACAAAAAGTAGTTCTTCCCATTTTGTCTTATTCGTTCATTTGAGACGCACAATAATTAATGTCATACAACTGGTAATGACACACGAAGTATTGGTCTGTAAAATATATTATGTATCACGAATATGAGAGTATGCACTTCGCCTGGTGGGTAAGTTCGTACCAGGGAACCTCCTTGGGTCCGTGTGTGCGTGATCAGTATGTGAATATCTTAAATATAACTACAAAAAATCATAAGAGCAGACTCGTTGAAAAATTAATGTGCAAAATCTCCATTCTGCGCCGTGTATTTATTCCTTCAATCTGTAAGAGCCACCTTTATTAGATAATTTAAATTATTGTATGGCAATCTATCACACGTACTTGCACGACGTTTTTTAGAGAAAATCCTCTTTGTGCAATTTCTTCCATACAGTCATACCAGCGATAACAGTTTCCAATATCCAGTCACCATCGTTCCCAACATAAAAATTTTATGTAGTTTCACATTTCCTCAATAAATGCAGGATGTATCTTATCTCTTTTAAATTTTTTTTCAACATGATTCCACAGTCAAAGTCTGTCTTTGTTTGTATCCAAAGTTGAAATGGTTTTACACGGGTAACAGCTTAAAAACGAGCCAAGATACCTTGGATACGTTTTGGGCACGAGGCTTCCAAGACGGATCGAGAAAAATGTTCGCTTGTACATTTTTAGCCATAACTAAAGCACTTAATTGAGTAGATAAAGATTACGGCAATAAACAATGTGTATGATCTGAAGGTTCTGTTATGGCTGCGCAACAGTTTACCTAAATACGTATTTGACCACATCAGGCCACAGAGACCTCAAGTCCAGACAAAGGTACAATATGTTTTACTGAATAAAAAGTTATTACGAAGATATATGGTCGATATATTTGTTCTGTCATCTTATTAACGGGGAGACGTTACAAATCATCAAACTTCTTGGCAAGATTTGTGATCTATTAGCACTCCATTGTATTCTACTAATTATGATTTACGTTCCTCTTTTCAGGTCTTCTCTTTAATGATATCCGCTTGGCTGATTTTCAAATGGATCTCCGTTCCCGGTATTGGATAACCAATTTTAGCACAGACTATAAATGGATCCATATTGAGTTTACATATCTGCCTGGAAGCGTATTCACATTTTCCGATGGCAAACCTCTCGAGTAAACTTCGAGAGGAATTCCTTGTTTGTCAGATTTGTTTAGATACGATCCAAGAACCCAAGAGTCTTTCGTGTCTACATGCATTTTGCAAACAATGTCTGGAAATTTATGTTGACTGCGCGGCAGGCAGATCCAGAATTAACTGTCCGAGTTGTCGGACTGAAACTAGACTGCCTAAGGGTGGCGTGAAAAATCTTCCTTCGAATTTCATGTTGACAAAGTTGGCAGAATTTGTTACGGATTCGGAAAAATTTGTGCAAGACAAGGCAGAGGTAGAACGGAGAGCAAAAGAGACTTCAGGAACTCAAAGCGAATCAGGAGACCAGGTAATTATGCATTTTAATGTTGCGTCTTTACCCACACTAGACATACACCTGTCTTGATTTTGTGTTCTAACATTTTGAAATAAACCAAATCGTAAGTGACACAGCAACCTTAAGAAAAATTATTCTTGTATGAGACGCATACAGAAAAGGAACAATTTGCGAGAATCGAGGTTAAAATGGAAGAATAAGTAAGAGGGACTAACTTTCGGTTCAAAATGTTATCCCGCAGTTCTAAAGCTACTATTACAGCAAATATCAACCCCAAGATACCATATTATAAATAACATCACTCCAAAATTAAAATATACGTGAATTCAAACGTCTAAAATTGTTCAATGAACGTTTCTATGTAGGCCGTATAACATCGGTAACATTTGAATATGTTAACTTCTACATTACCAAACAATATTGCTCATTTTGTTTAGCTAAACTAGACAAAACCGGTTGGTTGTTCATTTGTCGTCTGCCTAAATGCTGGTGACTGATCACAACACTAATGGAAAACAATTTGAATAGGATTACAGATGGGACCTATCAAGCTGACACTACCATGGACTTTGGCGTGGGATTGGCGCTAAAGGCATGGGTTGCGCGCTAGCGCACATTTCCCTCCAAGTAAAGCTGTTGACTTAGTCTTAGTTAAAATGAGTAAAGGGTATAGATTAACCAAAACCTTCCTGTGCATTTTAGAGTTAGATGTTCAAGTGTTTGCCATGTGGTATTACTATGTAGCACTAAAAGCCACGTGAATAAGATTTGGACACAAAAGAGGAATCTTTCAATTTCTTATGTCGACACTGATTTTTCACATATTATGGGTTGGGAGAATCAATTAGTTTAAGTTGGTAGCTCTGCAACCGACTTATAACAATGCATTGGATATAATAGGATAGATTCAACGGGTTTTCTTCAGGTTAATGAGGGCTAGTCCGAATAATTGTTGACCTAAGGCACTCTATCGGGATCGAGTCAAAGCATCTTGTTAACAACAATGAATTAAGTAAGAACGTCGAAACAGACTTCTGGCATCGATGCGGTTTTGTTCGGAAAACTAAACACAGTATATTACCAATTTCAGCAATATTTGATGTGCTTTAAAATGCCATTAAAATACCAGATTCCTTTTCTCTGTAAACTGACATGTTATTCACGACCCAGTATGCTCTCAGTTGCATAGACTATTGCACCCGAAGCGCGCCGGGGAACGCTGTTGATTCCGTCACAACTTGGCACTAAAAGGTTAATTTGGCATGCTGTGGCCAATCATAGTAAAAGAATAGTCGTTTGACCCCATGCAATCTTTCTACTCACATGCTATATGATAAGAAATAATTTGAGTACCAAATGGGTGGAATTCGCCTCAATCTATATCATTACATTTAGTGCATGCATGCCGGACACTGATACTCGCCGCATTTAACACTTATCTTAGTCAATTTTGACTCTTCCTATTTTCTATTCTCATATTTCAGTCCATGAAAAGAATTTAATTTTCACCTTGGCTTGACTGTATCACAAGCGGCACCACCTTCCTTCAAGCTTATTTTTTTTCTTTGTTTGTTAAGAACGAGGATGAATTCTAAAATTCTCTTTGCACTTATATTCACAGATATGTTAATCGTCATCGTTAAGGTATCACTTTTGAGACAACCTTATTTTGAGTTTGTGCTAATATGGGGATCCATTCTGCGGGATATTATGCCATTAGATAGAATATTGCTCAGACCATTTGAAAATAGTTCGGGAAAATTTTTTTTTCTCAAGGTTTGCTACTCATGCAATGGATTTAACAACTAACACTTGCACATTTATTTAACGTGCCAACAGATTCAGGGTAAGGCAGACGCGATCAGAAGCGCAAACGGACACAACCAAAGTTCGGATCACCGCAGACATATCCCTTTTCACCAATGGGATGACGAAAACGAGACTTGGGTTGAAGCTGATTTCAGCCATATAGACCACGGACATGGTTCCTTGTCGTCTTCTGCGTCTTCTCTGCTCACGTCATCTTCATCAAATTATGCAGACATGAGATCAGATGAAGAAGTGTGTGACTGGCTCTCTGATAATCTTCTACGCAGATCATCACACATGTATTCAGGATTCTCCTCCTTCTCGACTAGGCCTTCAACTCTGAGCCCGTTTTTGTCAACTGACAACGAATCTTTAGGTTCTTCGTCCACACCCCTTACAGGAGAATGGAATCCACAAACAGATAGTTTGCTCCAACAGCAAATTCATCTCTTCCCACACTCCCTTCAGGATAACTTTACTTATGAAATTAGACCCACTTCTCGAATATTATCGACTTCTTCCTTTTCATTTTCATCGACTTTTAGCTAAGAGCAATTTAAAAGTGGAACTTTGTGCAAATTAAATGCAAAATTATTCTCAGCTAATGTTTGTCAAGGTTTGTTTCCACCAGATGACAATTCAGCATCTGATGGGAGTTAGCAAGCCAAACTATATTGTGGCATTTGAATTCATCTGAAAATCATTTTGAGCGGGAAACTTGAAGCAAGTTGGCAGCCAAGGAAACTACTTAACTTATATTGGGGAGATTCTCGATACATAGTATACTCTGGTTAAATTATGCAAATTGCATTGGATAAATTATATTTGCTATGTTGCACTAAAACCAAATTAAAATCCGTTTCTGTCCCATAATAAATCCCCGAGACTAGGCCTCCAAATTTCCAACACGATGTCCCCTGTACATGTGCAATCGAAACCATTATCAAATGAGAACAATACCCCAACTTCGTGTGTAATCCAAAGCATGAACGATCAAATGCAATTTCTTATTTTTCCATCCAAACTACGAACCTCTTAAGCTATCATTAATCTTATAAACAGATGGACCACTTGGAACATACCATTCCAAATGGCGAACATACAACCAAACATTATCATCAACTACAATTGAAATTTAGAAAATTCAAGCTGGCTTATCTTGTTTGAAATACCACTGGGGACATAATTAGACAGTGTCATTACCATATCCAAACCGTAGTCCTAACGAAACAAATCCAAGTCAATTCCGACCAAAGGCAATGTTCCTTGGTATGTATAGCTGAAACATATAAATTTATAGTTCGTATTTACCCAAAAGAGACCAAAACGTAAGTACAAAGGTCCATAGAGGGGAAAAAACCTTATCTAGTTTTCACATGACAGAATGCAAAAAGTTAAGTTTGAAATTATAGGCCTATTTCAGTAAATTGGCTTGAACAGTTGTATCATTCATGCACATACAGGACCATACAATTTATGAAAAGGGACCAAAATTTGCATCACATCAGGGAATTTGTAAGCGGAGCTTCTTAACTTGTTGAAAATGTCAATAAAATTCAGTATTTAAAAAGGTACTGCTTGCAACCACCATCTCAACAATGATCATCATCCATATAAGTCCACAAAGCGACACCAACACCAACATCAATCCATCAGAAAAGCCCTCTAGGCCTAAAATGACCATCAATAAGAATCTAAACAACATGATTATATAATTCGATGTGTTTTAGGCATGTAGTTAAAGACATGATGTTGTTTTAAAGGAGATAAACTAAGAGTATTTCAAAAAGAAAAGTGTTTGAATTTCCAAATATAGTAAGTACATTGGTTCAAATGTTAAACATCAGCCAGAAGCAAGTGACATTAGGCCTCAAATCATTAAAACGTAGTCAAAAATGCATTACAATAGTCAAAATTTGTAAGGATAGCAGTCACATTTCAAGTTGGTTTCCAGAAGTATTTTTGAAAGGACATTTAAATGTTCAAGATTTAAATGTTCCTAAAGGTAACTGTAAATATAACTTACTTAAGATTTTCACATAAAAGGCGGTTGTTCTTTTGTGACTACCTTATCTGTCCCTCACTCGATAACTTGTCACGTGTCTGGCAAAGCGCGGCATAAATAATGATAATGAGCAAATCAACTGTTTGCCATCCCTCGACGGCCGCAGTATGATAATCAATGTACTGATAATTTTTTTAACACTAGCTGCCTACAAATATTTCAAATGTTCTTTGTTATGATAAATAAATGCATTTAAAATTTAGTCATTGTAAGTTTTTGGTTAAAATGCGTCACAGAGATTTAGAACTATATTTTGTTGACGCAAGTCTATAGCACTGCGTAGATGTGCAAGAAGCAGTGCAGAGCACATGCAAAAATATCAAAACAAAGATGGCTTTTTCGGAGCTTGAAATGTTGCTCAACTAACAGTTTTTTGTGATTGCTCTCATTTTGAGGTACGTGAAAAACAAAATCTGGCATTGTCAAGCCGTTATGGATGACGTTTCTGGCACTTATTGGAATTTGTGGTTTTGACTTGGCAAGTATCTCAAAACCCCCAAAATTGTCCACCATGGCTCACAATGGCAGATTCTCTATTTCTAGCATACAGTTCTCCGTACCCTATCATAACATCCATATTCAACATTTGTACCAATGAAAATTCAGAGATGGTTTAAATTTCACTACACGCATGTAGCATTCAACATGATCGTGAGATGGATAATTGGTTCCGTTCGCATTTATTCTTCCCTCTGCATCTCCTTGGAATATCAATAATTTGCCAGTCAAAATACTTAATTGCTACCAGGTGAAAATTGGAGTTGTGTTCGTCTCCTACCCAGCAACACAGATCCCAGGGTTCCAAGTCCCCAAGTCCCCAAGACCCCCACCTGATTAAGGGTTGTTTTTCCCTTTCTTTTTATTAAAAGCCCACTGGCAATGTTTTAAATCATTCCACTCAATTTACTCTTACTGGATGGACCTATGTCTCAGAGAGTGGTGAATTCTCGACTGACCCATCAATGTGAGTTGTAGTATTTGAAATACCTCAGTTTTCAGTTTCCAGTCTCCAGTGGAATGCGGTCCTTGATTTGCATGCAGCGGTATTAACAGGGGTAGAGTGTGCTAAGGGGGGGGGGATTCTTTGCTTTCCTTGATTTAGAGGCTAAGGTATTACACTAGCCCAGGCGCTCAGCTCAGTACAGAGCAAATGGAGTTAATAGTGGCTCGTTGCTGTCCCAAGCCAAGGTGTTATTTTGTAAAGCCTATCAGAATGGCAAATGCAAAAAGCAAAAGGAGCATCCCAGTTTCATAAACGGGAAACGATGTAGAGTCAGGCACTTTTGGGTCACATTTTACTTGAATGAAAAAGTGCAGGGCGCCCATCTTAAGTCGGACTTCGAGTACTGATACCAAGGTAAACCATTCAAAAAGAGACTATATGCCCACGGGCAGGGGACTAACTATATGGTAACCCTCAACCCAAGGTACAATCTGTGCTCCCCTGCCTTTGATCTTGCTCATGCTGGGTATTTATAAACTGCCTTTGTGTCAGAGGTGAGGTGGACAGTGAAAGGTCCCCCATGTAAAGGTGAAAGTGGTAATGTCGCTATGCTTGAGTATGAAGACAGTAACATATAAACACCCAGAACAAGCAGTATGTCTGCCTTTAAAAGGTCAGAATTGAGATTTCCTCTGGTGAACAATAATGTTAATAAGGGAAATAGGATAGATAGACAGACAGACAGACAGACAGACAGACAGATAGATAGATAGATAGATAGATAGATAGATAGATAGATAGATAGATAGATAGATAGATATTTTATTTGTGTCTCACCCTATGTACATACAAGCTAAAAATACAAATACACAAACATGAAAAACAAAGCACACAGCCCTCTCCATACGGAGATATGAGAGACAAGAGGCATAAAACAAGTTACATATATATTATAGTACAGCATTATTGATACGACGCCGGGAAAACATTTACACTTACAGGAAATCATATCATCAGACGTATACAATGGAAAAAGGAGGGATGGCACTGAAGTTACAGTACAAACAAACAGATAATAAAACACAGATCAGTCGTAAAATAAAAATGAGAAATAAAAAGGACGACGTGTTAGATTACAGAACTCATAATACACGTAAAAAGGATAACCTTCTGTCTAAAATGTCTTTACAGGTCTTGGCAGTTAAAACACATATATTCGGTTCGGAAAGTAAAAATGCTAATTTATCCTTTTCGGTTAGATTTGAAAAATCCCTCAAGGTTGATGCGGCTAAGTTCAACAAATCAACTCTTAAATCGGAATAAAGTTCACAATATAAAATTACATGGGTTTCACTTTCCACCTCATTACAGAAAGGACAAAGTCTGCCGTCCTCAGGCAGGCCTTCGTATCTACCTGTTTCTAATCTTATAGGGGCTACACCACAACGGAACTTTGCTAGAGCACTTCTCTTTCCCGGGGCAAAAACGTTTTTAACATAATGTTCGGTACCCAAATCCTTTTTAAACAATCTATATGTTCGTAATTTATTCCTCCCTTGACCTCTGACCGCTTCCTCCCTTTGCAGTTTTGCGAACCAAAACTGTTCCATTGTTTCCTCTAAAACCACATCCATATCATGTAAAACCATTACTGAATCAAACTGGTAATTCACGTTGCCTAAATGTTGCATTGAGAAGTCGTTAAACTTTTTTCGTACACGAGATCACCAGTTATTTAATTGGGATATACCCCAAAGAAACACAAGTTTGTTCACTCTGGTGCTCGGCAAGTTAACCGTACGGACCCAATGGCGCGTAACAAAAAGCCATTGTTTATGTACACTGGATTTCCACCCCATGTCCCCGGCCACAGCAACATTGGGTGTATATTTACAGACTCCGAGAAAAAATCTTGAAGCACGATATTGAACAGCGTTAATACAAGCAAATTCCTGTGTTCCCCAAAATGGCAGCCGCATAATCAATAATCGGTTGAATCACTGAGTCATAAAGGTAAGTAAAAGTATCATATGGCATACCATCATGGGCCTTCGACTTCGCAATGAGAACACCAAGGGCTCTATTAGCAGATTGAGCTACCATTTTGGCTGTATCGCCATAATCAAGTAATTCATTGAGATATAAACCCAAATACTTATAAAAGAAAACTACCTTTAAGGTTCTCTCTTGAAAGTTAAAATCAAAGGACGATCTAATCATAGACTGGTGCCTAAAATGAACTATTTGGGTCTTATCCGTATTGACAGACATTAACCACTTTTGGCACCAAGCACCTAGGGTATTTAACATCATCATGTTGATACCTTTCCCAGCACGTTTGATTTCAGTTATAAGATCATTGATATACAGGTTAAATAGCACAGGTGAGATCAAACAACCTTGTTTCATGCCACTGTTAACATCAAACCATTCTGTGTTAACATTATTAATGCGTACAGCACACTTCACATCATTATATAGGGAACGTAAAGTTCTCCGCATCTTTCAAGGAATCTCAAACCTTTCCAGTTTTAACCACAGTCTGCCCCTATTGATTTTATCATACGCTTTAGAAAAATCTACAAAAGCAGCAAATGTACTTAGTTTCTTTACTTTTCTACTCTCAATAATAGTAGTGAGAGAACCAAGATGATCTAGACAATTACGCTCTCCACGAAAACCGTTTTGTTCATCGGCAATTAAATCGTTATCCTCTACCCACTTAACTAGCCTGATATTCAGGACGCTACAATAAAACTTATATACCGCAGACGCAAGAGTGATACCATGATAGTTCAATGGTACTCTTCTGTCTTTTGTACAATCCTTCGGTATAGGGTTAATGATACCTTTCAACCATATGGACGGACGACTGCCCGTTTCATAGCATTTGTGAAGCAAGACATGGAGAAAACGGATAGCATTATCATTTTTCAGAACTTCTACCGGTATATTATCATAACCTGTGGCTTTACCGCATTTTGCTCTCAACAGCGCCTTGTAGGTTTCCTCAAAGGTTATACCATTGTTTAGGGACCCTGGGTCAAGGTTCACTGACTCACCTGAGATGACCGGCTTGTGTTGTGTATCTGCGTGTTGAGCCAAGTCTGTAACTGTCACGGTGTCATTCAACAGAGAACTGAAATCGTTTATCCACTTATTTAACACAGACTCTTTTAACCTGTTGGGCAAACCTTCCTTGTCAATGACTTCCCAGGGTATATTATTCTTACGCTCTTGGTTTATACCCAACTTACCGATAAATTTCCAAAAATTCTTGGGGTTACTCGATTGAATATTCAATATATTAAGCTGCATATGCTTCCAATATCCACGTTTACTATTTTGAACCAATTTATCGAAACTGTTTTGCACCACCTTCATTTGAGCTTTTAAATTTGCTTTATGAGGACCAGAGGCTTTCTGCCACTTTTTCTCTGCTTGACAAACATTATCCCAGCTTACCGTTAACTCATCTGACCACCATGGCTTTTTTTATACGTCGACGTTTATTTGATAAACCACATTGAATAGATATAACTTTTTCTCTGTAACTTCTCATCCATTTAAGAGTGTAAAACATTACAGAAACGATTATACACATCTTCTATATCATTAGAGGTCTCGCAATAAGAACATCTACTTTTTCACGTATATCTGTGGAGGAAAAAAGTCATTCTTAATGCTCTGAACGTTCCATTTGGTTACCGGCTTTCCTATTGAAGAAATATCACTCTCCGGTGAGGCTTGGCTGGGAACTGGTATATGATATTTCCATGTAAGAAGGGAATGGTCAGGTATGTTATGATGGGGGTTAACAAAGCCTGGACCCGCTATATCATTAACTATTGTATTTGTGTCTTTTTTCCCAGAGCCACTTCCTAGTAGTCAATATCCTATTCCGCAGTTCGAACTCTTTACTCTCCATAAGCTAACCTGTCCCTGACTAACATGTATATATATGGAATTGCTATTGTCTATATTGCACACGTTCTTCTGTAAAATTTTGACATAGGCTGTATCAGCCCAAATAAATTAAAGGGTCTTCAGCGGGTAACTACTCAACATGTTTCGGAGCCTTTTACCCGTACATGTCTCTCTGAGTAGTGGCTCCTTGCCTAAGCTAAATATTCAGCAAAGACAACCCACATAATAATGAATAAATATGAACGTGGCAATTGATGAATTAGCTAAATATGTGACGTTTTGCTTGTAAATGCAGAGCTTCATATCAAAGAAGAATACCTGTCAAACAAACCATAATTATCAAATTTTCATAGTACAGGTTCAGACAAGAACAATTTGACTTACCCCTGAACCAAAATGTACCCTTTCTAGCTGGACAGCTTTTCCTAGTTAAACCATCCGCCAATGTTTAACTGAAGTGGAAACAAGCTGGGGCATTATATTCAGTCCCAGTGATTGTAAAATAAACAGTTGCAGCTAGACCACCTGTACAAACCAAGGAAAATCCTAACAAGGACTGCAACAATGTACATCCTGTACCAGAGATGTAAAACAAACTCCATGATGACACCTACTCCTCAAACAATTAAGCTCTATTTAACTGCCAACCTGAGTCAATGTGTCAACTTAATGTGTCAGGTTTGTGACACTTGAGAAAATACTGTCAATTTTGAGTAATTTTTTAATAGTGAGTAAATGTGCATTTAGGCATGTCAGAAAAGAATGGAAGTCATTAGCATTTATGCCAAAAACATGCTATCAAAACAATTTTTTAACAGGATTTTAAGTACAATTAGGCAAACATGCAACTGTTGTAGGCCGCTTCTTGCTACCTGTAGCCCCTGGGGGTTTACCTGACAGAAAACATGTAAGCCTGATAGTGAATATTAAAACAGAAAGATGCCAAAAGATAAAGTTAAGTAGCAAAACAGACAAGTCTAAAAACTGTAGATTATTGCGGCCAAACTTTCTAATAATCTTTGGATGTTAACAGTAGAATTATAGGGCAAGTCAGAAAAGAATGGAAGTCTTTTGTATTTGTGTCAAGAGAATGCAATGAAAATATTAACCAGATATCGAGTACAATTAGGCAAGCTTGTAACTGTCGTAGGCCGCTTCTTGCTACCTGTAGCCCCTGGGGGTTTACCTAACAGAAAACAAGCTAGCCTAAAATGTCCGAAAGGTGAACGTTTAAACATAATGGTGTCAAAAGATAAAATTAAGTAGCAAAACAGGCAAGTCTAAAATCTCTAAAATTATTGAAGCCAAACTTTCTAACCATCTCGGGATATTGACAGCAAAATTTGTAGAAATATTTGATCAAAAGTACACCTTTGAATCCTCTTGACTCAAGTTTATTGTAAATAAATTTGGTTCTTGATGCAAAGTCCTGAAATTAGAACAAATACGCCCAAATCTCAAAATTTGTGACAAAAATGTATTATGTCCAATAGTATCCGAAATATTACTGTCCGGGAAAGGATAATTAACTACTTCAAAGTTAAACTCATCTATTTTGTGATAGACTTTAATACAAAACCTGTCATTAGTGGCTATAACTTTAGCACGTAATACCTTAAACTCATCAAAGCTTTGTAAACTTTCATTTGGCACAATAGTGTAGTCAACAACAGCCAAACCTCTGCGCGAGACCGAGGTGAAATCATCTTTAATACAAAAATCTGACCTACCATTAAGCACACAGCAGTTTGCACTTGGTAGAAAGTTAATAAATTTGTCCTTGTATGAGTTCACTGTAAAGTCAATCACTTCTCGATGAGGAATCTGGTCTACTCCCTCAGTAAAGTCCGTACAGTTCCCAATGCGACTGTTAAAGTCACCACAGATAAGAAAATCGCATTCCTTCTGGTACATATAGACCTGTGTCAACAACGTGTCCAGGAAAACGTCTGCATCAACGTTACGACTGGAGCCTTCAGGTGGGAGGTAACGCACACAAAAGTGGAGCTTGAAATCCTCATGTTTGGAGGCGCATTGTACCCACAGTATTCCCTCATACGTGTCGTCACCAACACTGAAGTTGTAAGTATCATAGAGAGGTTCTCGAATCAGTACTCCAACACCTCGGGATCGACTTCTGGCATTTACGTGCAGTGCCGAACGGTTATGCACTATAAATTTATATCCTAGGACATGGAGGGTTTCACCGACATGCAGTTTTGTTTCGGCAACTCCAATAATATCCAGATTTTGTATGCACAGTTGTCTCAATCTGTAGTTATCTGAGTTATCATCCTTCGACCAGCCATTAACATTCCAGAAGCCGCAAGACAGTGCCTGTCTATGAGGTGGATCGTTATTATCCATACTGCCATCATGGACTTGGTTAATAGGGGCATCTTTGTTCCAAGACCTGTTTAAAACCTAGCGCCTGTGGTTTGGGGTTATGGATTGATTGCCATTGGTGGACTTGTTGTAGACTCGGCCACCAGACTCGGCCACCTTTGACAAACAGTTTATTATTTCCCAATGATTTTACCATTGTGCGCAAATTAGCCTCGTAAGTCTTCTGTTCTTTGGACTTGTTGTAATCAATGAACACTTTGTTATAGTTACGAGACTCTTTTAGCTTATGTTTCGTGTCCATAATGTCCAGAGTTTTCACATTTGACCCTGATGACTCCATGTTTGCCGACAGCATTTGACGATATTCTTTCGACTGATTCCAATTTAATGTCTGTCAGTTTAAGGCCATCCTTCAGGACCCCGTTAACTTTCTGGGTTGTATTTTCATTTCTGCTCTCAGGAAGATTCCTTATGATAAGGTTAAGAGACCGATCGGGTTTTGAATCGCACATCTTACATTGTTCTACCTGTGATCGTAACTGATCAATTTCAATCGAAAGTTCTGACTTTCTGTACTTCTGCTTCTACCAAGGATTTAATTTTCTCTGATATTGAGCTCTCAATTTTATCCATTCTAGTATTCAGACGCTTCTCCATGCCGGATATAACCTTTAAAATCTGACTTGCCTGATCAGCTTCAACGGAACCGATTTCTTCATTGTCTCTTTCTACAGCAGTGTCTACTTGATCGTCCGTAGACTCCATGATCTCATAGGAACAGCCCTCATCAGTGGTGGTGCAGGAGGTACCAAGTGACAAGTCTATTGAAAACACAAGGGATACCCCATTGAGAGAGTCAGGTATTTAAAAAAAATGAAGGATATAAAGTTAAGTGAATTTCACCTAAAGGGTCATACCAAGCTCAGTGTGATGATGTTTGCGACACGGTAAATACCAACAGCAAGGGTTATTTCTCACAAAAGTCACTTACAGGTGAAGGTAGTTTGGTGTTAAATGTGAGCTCCAGGTCAATGTCGACTGTTGAATTGTCAGTCAATGAATATAAAGGGCGTTGGGGGGGGGGGTTCCATACCTGTTCCCTCTGGGTTGAACATTAAGTTCTCATGTTTATCAGAACATGGAGGTATTTGACTTCCTTAATTTGGGGTTCCCAATAGGTTACACCACATCCCCAGTGCTCCCATGAGCCTCACAATCCATCATAGAAAAGTTACATTTCACTGCTAGGTGTGTGAAACCCGGCAGGGTCTTTATCGCAAGAATGCTTGAGCATCTGCTGTCACTTGCAAAACTGCTATAAGATAAGCAAGCAGAGCTCCCAGACTCTTTTCTAAAAGACATGCTTCAGTGCAAAGGTTTATGGAAACCTACATTGGCATTTTAGTCATCTCTCAAGGGGGGTGGTTGGAGCCAGACGAGATGTTCACCCCCGATTCTTGTTTGGAAGGGTGCAGGGGACACATGGCAGATGCTTTCTTTCACTGTCCCTATCACCCAACATAAAGAGCTTAGCACTCCACATTATTGCATAAGAGATGCTGGCTGTGGTTGCAGTACTTAAGCTGCAGGGGGCATGCCCTAGTAGGCAAACGGGTCAGGATCTTTTGCGACAACATGACTGCGCCACATGCTATCAACTCACAGAGTGCAAAAGGCTTGTTCCCTCGCCACATGTGCCAGAGAAAAAGCTTATCTTGCCATGATGAACAGATTTGAGCTGAGATGTTTTCACCTCAGCTCAGTAGAGAACCATCTTGAGAATCTCTTACCCAGGTGGAATTTAGATCCTGGGAACATTTAAGAATTTTTGACAGCTTCAGGGTTGTATAAATAATGAAAGTAAGGTTCCAACATCTTATTTCAATTATGTTCGTATTGGTCGACAATGGTTACTTGGTGCTTTCAGATGAGAAGCTCAGGCAACTGTAAGAGGAGATTAAGATATTCAGCGCAGTGCCTCTGCAACAGGTATAACCTGTCAATACAAAAGGGTGCCTATTTCTTGTTTTGTTTACATGTTAGCGTTACCCTTTTGCCTGCAACACTACAGAACATATGCTCGTTCACTCAGTTTCTCACCAGATTCTTGAAAGGTGTGTCTGCCATAAAGAATCCTGTTAATGGCATCAGAGTTTTTGCACAATTGATTAGATCATTAGGATAACTGGCAAACTTGAATAAAAGATTGAAAATTGTTTTTACTTTACTCCTTAATTTATTTCTTAAATATATTTGCTTTACTACCTATTTTATACCAAACTTAAGAACTTGCTAGAGCTATTTGGCTTAACTATTAGACCCTAATCTGCTTTTACAAGTTAGTCATGTTGAGTTTTTTACAAGTTGTACTTCAGATAAGCAACTGCAAGGTAGAGTCAAGACCTGTTTTACAATTTACACAAATCCAAGGTCTTGCCATTTACAATTTGGAACGAGTGTTGTCCGAACACATCGCCCATGCTACGATCACATGCATTTTGTTTCTGACATACTGTGTGATTTCTTTTCGAAATAAGAACCAGATATACCTCTGAAATGGAGTCTCAGCGCCTCAGTTGCCTGTCTCTTGCAAATGTCTGCTGAACTTACAACAAAAGTGTATCAGATTCATGCATCAAGCCGGTAAACATGTCGTCTACGTTCTGTGAAAATGCGATACAATTTGAAATTGACAGTCAACAGTGTACAGCCGTATATTCAACCCAGAACTCGAGAACATTGTAATATGCATTTAGTTTATTTCATTTCGTAATAATGAAATACCAAAATTACACAGATACGGTATTACAATTGGGAAAGAGGGGTATGGCCTATCCTAATGACTCTTGCGAAGAAAAGACATAAACAGGACAAGAAGACTATATACTAACATGCTTAAGGACAGCAGACACAAGATTATTAAGCTTGAAGGACTCACATCAAGTGTCAGCATAACACGACCGTTATTCTGCTTTCTATGTTCATGCATGCTGGAACTCAAACATTCTGTTCAGCTAATCCCAGTTGGTTTAAAACGAACAGTAGCGAAGATATATTCACGAGTTAATAAGAAACTTTTTTTCTATATCTGACAAAGAACATTCGGGAAAACCATACTATACTTTATGTAAAGTGGACAGAGGGAGAGGAGTAACAATAGAATGTGGTGTTTATCGTGGTACAGTAAATAAGGGGAAAGCATTAAAATAAAGCCAAACATATTCAAAAGCTGAACCACAGAGGCACTGAGCTTTGTCAATGACACCAATTTCATGTAAAAAATATAATTAGCTGGCTGGCAGCCAAACTCAAACGTATTTCCTGAGCAGACAGAATTCTCTCACCAATGTTGTTCAGCTCAAGAAAATTTTATACTTTGAGGAGCTGGTTGATATGTCTTAGACTTAAAAGCTTTAAGTAATTCAGAATAAGCAAGAGCAACGGGTAATTCGTTCCATAATCGGGCAGCAGAAGGGAAAAGGATGTATCAAAAAGTTCAGTTCGAGCTCTAAGCATGCTTTTATTGACGTGGGCATCAGGTAGACGTTGTCTGCAAAACAAAAGACATGAACTGGCGACGCATTTTGCAACAAACAGGATAAATATAGTGCCCACTATTTTTTCCAAAATCAACCCTTATCGCACAGGAACACACAACAACAAACCAACTGTGTGTTTTCTTGAATTTCTTGTATTGAATTGCAGGGGAAAGGTGACCACCGATGCACACACATACGCACGCGCATATATATATATATGTTGCGAACATGTTTTATCAGTAGCTCAGTATGTGACCACAAAAAGAGAACACATGGTTATTTTTAATGTCCGCTTTCCTCCTCCGACACCGAAAGTATTGTCTGACACGTGATCATTTCCCGGTGCAGCAACCTATTGGAAAATAAAGTTCATAGGAACCTGGCATACTTTTGGGGGGGGGGGGGGCCGGGGGTTCAAGTAAAATGTAGATTAGACAGATTTATTAGGCTCTCAACATGTGTATTATACCAACAATCTGCGGGGGAAAGTGGCTGACACTTTCCCGCCAACAGAACTTAGTTGCAAAATACCGTCTACTACAATTTTTATTGGTGAATTTCTCGGGAACACAGACCTTTTCTCACGAGATTTTTAAACAAGACATAACATGGTAGCAACTAACGCAACTAAAAAGGCTGTCGGTATTCAGTGTAGTTATAAATGTATATAGGTATCCTTGGTTTCCATGATTTGTTCTTCACCTTTATCCAAAAAAATTGCCAATTGATGCGTATGCATGCACCTATAGCAGAAAAAGTCACTCCATTTTCTTTTTTTCAGCATCCATACAGGTTTGCTTTTTTGACATAAATGCAATGTGTTCATGCCTCCTTTCTCTCTAATGTATTCTATGAATATCGCCTCCTCAAATACATGTATTTATGAGATACATTTAACATCCATACCAACTTTTATATAAAGCAGATACTTTCTTGCAGGTGGTGTTTGTTACCTCATAGAAAATATTCACGTTGTCTCAAAGTTTTGTCCATCAAAAGGCATACATATTGTTAGACTAAATGATTCATTGATTAATATATTTTAATTTTGTGGGTACCGGGATCTTTTTTTCCGGGTACTGATACATATATCCAGTTCACTGCCATGTTCTTGACTCATTCCATCACGATAATTCCACCTGGAGAATAACTTCGTTTTCCCCTTCCAGAAGCACATTTTACCGAGTTTCAGCATTATCTAGCGACGGTTTTGAGGAAAGACGAAAAACACACACACACACACAAATAATAAAATCGCAAACAAGAATAGCAGCAGCCGCTGCTGAACAATTTATCACCTTGGGATATCCACAAGTGTCCCTGTGCAATTTTGAAGGAATTAAGCAAGCTTCTACACAGAAGATGTTTTAGAGATTTTCTAAGAAATCCTACTGGAGTGTAACCTGTTGAGCAAGGAAAGTAGAGCTTTATCCATGACGGATCCCCACTTGGTTTCAAAAGGATTTTATAAACGTTTTTTGGAAGAAATCAAAATGTAATTGTGGACAGAAGACGGACAACCTGTAGACAGAGCTTACGAACGTACCTACTGCACTATTTGCCTGCCTATGACCTTGCCTTAAATGTATGTGCACTGCAAGATCGACTTGGGGGAGGGTTTGTTTTTCGTCAAAAGAACAATAAAACGCTTGTCTTTGTTATTACATTTGTCCCATTCCATTTCAGAAGCTGCCTGTAATGGGTGTGAAAGAGGTGCCATAGATGAAAAGCAAGCAACCCCCCCCCCCCCCACCTCCCAGCCCAACCCCCGAATGTATATCTCCACTTCAAACTCCTTGACTAGATTAAAGATCTGGAACACTGCCTTGCGATCAAAGCTCGAACCTTTTGCCTGCAAGAAGTACTACTCGCATGATGGTAATCACAAAGATCATTGAGCATCACAAGGCGGTTAAAAGTTGCAGTCCTTCACATCAGTAAGCAATTGCAGCTTTAGATACGTGTTGTTCATTTTATTAGACAACAAAGTGAATGCAACGGACTGACTTGCTTTGCTCTTGTCATGATATAATGCTTTCCACTTGCAGACAAAGAAGAAACCATAATGATCATGATGATTCAATTTTGATGGCACACGGCTACCATTGGTCAGAACTTTTGCACCCTTGAGTAATTGGCTATAATTGTCTAAAATATCCTGCACTGGTCTCTATCCACTACAGTCATTAGTGCCTACCACTATGGAGACATTCTGAAAAGTGTTCTTGTCAGCTTCAGCAATGCATCATGGACATCCTTGACTTTACCACCTGATATCGAGTGAACAACCGTATTAACCAGCTTAGATGCATCTACACTCCTGAGCATGGAGCTACTAATGAGGAGGTTTTTGCTGTTTTCTATATTTATCTCGAGTCTCTATCTCTGTCTCAGCATCAACCTCCTTGTTATCACTCCTATCACTGTCTGTGGCTTTCATTTCTGAGAGCTGCCGCAACCTCAAACACAATTCGTGGTTTTCATGCTGCAATTCCTGGCATTCTGTTACTTCAGCTGACAATTGCTTAAGTAGGTTGGTATTATTCTGATAAAGGGACTTCTGATTTTGCTTTAGTGAAGTAATCTCGTGCTTCGAACCTTGTAATTTGCCTGTACATCCCTTAGGATCCGTCCAGTTGTTTGAGGGGCAGACCTACACTGGGAACAATTCCATACAGCGCCGACCTTCTTTTCTTTTTCACTGACACAAGAATAGTGATGCCAAACCATGCATGTTCACCAGATGTGCATGAGAATAATGGGTATCATCCATTTGTGGATAAGCGTGGATAACGGGTGAGAGCCAGTCCAAGATATACTGTGCTACGGCAACATATCCAGGTTGTGGCTAACAGCCTAACCCCAACCCTAACCCTAGCCCTACCCGTACCCCTACCCCTACCCTACCCCTACCCCTAACCATAACCCTAACCCTAGACCTACCCCTAACCCTAACCCTGACCCTAACCCTAACCCAAACCTTGGCTGCTTGCCATTTTCTGGATATGTTAACGTATTGCAATTTACTGTGGGTAGGGTGACTGCTGTTACCCACACTTATCCAGATATGGGTCTTACCAATATCCATGTGTACATTAGGTGGCATGTTGTACATTGTATCATTGCAGCCACGTTTTTGCGGTCACAGAGACAGCTTTCCAAACACAGAAGCAAAAGGGGACCATCTAATTGACTATTTGGGTCCAACCCATTGCCACAGATGGGGATTGTTTCTGTCTCCTGTGCGTTAGCTGTATTGACTAGCACAGCATTGTCAGTGTTTTTCTGCTTAGCTTTCCGATTAGGATTGCGTGTCGCGTCATCCACGAATGTGCTCTGCACGATTTCTTGAATGTTTCTACCATTTTATGAGGTCCCTGCAGTTTATGACAGAATTGATTTTGTGCATTGTGTGGTGTTGCCACAGGCTTCGTTGCCCATGAAACCACTTTGTCGCCAACAACTAACAGAATTACAGTGCTAAAATAGGACCCTGGTAATTATAATAAACTTTTTCAATCATTGAAAAAGTACAAAAGGCTTCACCAATGTGACATTCTATCCGTGTCCAGCAATTCTTCATCTTGTGTGGTTATGTTGTGTAACTCCCCCCCCCCCCATTGCAAATAAATAATAATAACAAAAAACTAATTAATTAGTAAAAGTACAATTAGTTTGCTGTTTATCGCATGCAAGGTATTTCCCCTGTTTATCTTGTGCTTGCTGCTTCCCACCTTAAACTGACCAGAACTGGTTGGTGGTAAATTGTTGGCTACTTCAAAGCTTTGACATATTTCAGCAGTGATAAAGACAATTTGAACTAGAAGGGGATATCTGTTTCCAAGCAAATCTGAATGTGTGCCTTCTAAATGTGCATAAATTTAAATGCTACAGCTTTTGTTCGATGACTGTGCCCTATGCAGAAACCAATGAATTAAATTTGAAATGACACCTCTACCTGTAATACTTTAAAACATATTCAACATTTAAACTTCTCGAGTGCCTCTAATAAGCATGAATTAAAATTCCGCAATTTATGATTGTGGTTCATTTTGTCAAGATTTCGACAGAAAGTTTACAAAAATATAACATTTATTATAAAACAAGTCAGAATAAGAGATTGCCTAAGCGTTAATACCTTCAAAGTTAATCTACTGGTGACCGCTCTATCTGGTCCGTGTCAATCGGCAAATTATTTCGCAGCCAAACACACAAGCAATTGAGAAGGGTCATCAGCTGGAAACCAAAGGTCATGGAGAAATCATAGAGTCATTAATCAAATGCTAAGGATGTTTTTGAACCCAAATGTCATTAAGAAGTCAGCTAAGTCATTAGTCAAGTGCCGAGGATCCATTAAGAAGCCGGCCAAGATGTCTTTACAAGTAATTGCAGTATGATTAAAGTACATGGGCGTTTGAAGTTCTCATAGCAGCCGCAGTACTGACAAATATAAATCGGAACCAGCTCTATTAATTAGCGAGACCCAGTGGTATTGGACTGAATAAACAGTAATATATATATATATATATATATATATATATATATATATATATATATATATATATATATATATATATATATATATATATATATATATATACAATGGTTCGGGAAAAGAAATAGCTTTATCCATCTGGCCAAGCTGCTGTGTGGACGTTATTATTTTCTTATTTGCAGAGCACCGAGTCTTCTGAGCGTATCCGTTGCGTGCAAACAGGCCCACTTGATTGTAGTAGATAAAATCTACCGGACTAGGTTTAACAATTTGATGCGCCAGCAAGACAAACCCATGAATTGAAATTGGAATGGCACCTCTTCACGAAATGGTTTTGGAGATATTCAACAACTTAACTTTTCAAGTGTCCCTAATGAGCAAAAATTAAAATTCCACAACTTTTGTTTGAATTTCATTGGATGCACCTGCAGCACAAACTTATAAATTAAAGTTGTAATGCAACTTCTGCCTATAACATCTCTGTAGATTTCCAATATTTAAACTTTCCAATTCGCATAATTTGCATAATTTTCAAAACTATGATCTCTGTTAAATAAAAGATCACACTCTATGTTTGGAGGTGTAACCATGCCAAGGTTGGAGTTTATACGTATAAAATTCTTCAAATAAAATGTCGGACTTGGAGCTTTTAAAACTTGAATCGCAACTTATTTCACTAGTAGGGCTACGTTCCTGCAAAACTTGGCGTTTCGGTGGACAGCAGGGTCTCAGAGTCCATCCGGAAAATTTGGCTGTAAAAAAAGAACGGGAGAGAGACAGGCAGACTGATTGAGAGACACAGGAAGAACGAACGAAAGAAAGAAAGAAAGAAAGAAAGAAAGAAAGAAAGAAAGAAAGAAAGAAAGAAAGAAAGAAAGAAAGAAAGAAAGAAAGAAAGAAAAAAGAAAGAAAGAGAAAGAAAAACTCTTGGATGAACAACATTGAGAACTGTTGGAGACTCAATAAGCTGACATACCCAAGGTTAACAGCTTTCTTGTTCGTGGTCTTTGTCTCAGCGCCCAACCCAAAGCTGTTGACTCGTTTTTAAATTCAGTTTCAAAATAAGGGTTCCTTTACATTGCAGAGGGGGTCCAATTGACCCACCCACCCACCCAGCCCGATCTGCCGGTGAAATATTTGTAGTTTAACAAACATCAGCAATAATAACATGGGGGACCAAGTAGAGTTCAACCTGGACTCTATTGCGTTAACATACTCAGTATGACCAAAACGGCTGAATTCAAAGAGACAAATCCTGGAGAATGAAATTCACATTTGAGCAGTAAAGCCAAGGAGGGTAGAAATCAACACTTTTACTGAACGACATTTTGTCCGCTTGCAATTGGTGGTGCTACTGGTGACCTTGATCCAACTCGTGCAATCAGTCACAAGATTGTGGGTAAAACTTAAAAGATCATTGATGCGCAGACATGATGAAACACAGTTACACAAAAACGTTAAGGTAGAATTGCACTCAATGGACATAGGCCCACCATGGTAGTGACTAGGGAATAACATTTATGCACCAGTGCGGTACATGAAAATATCTTGAGCCCCCCCCCCCCCCCCGCTCCTATCGTGTCGTGTCCGCAGCCTGCATGGGGCAGGGGTAAACGCCGTACGGTACCGTGCACGCACAAGATGGTCATCAGTGACTGCAGCTGTATGACTTAGAAGTCCCCCATATGGGGGTTCTTACCACAGTTGATTATATTTCTGCTGAGTAATACAAATGTAGCCCCCCCCCCCCCCCCCGCCATGTAGTAGGCTTCAAATAATTTCACCAGAGACTGCCCCAATCATTAGAAATAGGGAATATGTCGTAATTCGGAGAGTCCATTGCCAGTGCCTGCTCCCTAGCTTGGGACCAAATGGGGCCCACAGCCAAATGGGGCACTGGTGCCAAATACGGTGGCGCGCCATACCTTTATCGGCAGCTCTTGACGTTTTGCATAATTAATTATCTGACAAATTCTTGTCGTGCATCTATTAGAATCATTGATGGATGCAAGCGCAACCTCTGGGGAAAAGGTCAAAGCACATGTGCCTTGTCAGCTGCTTTGGAAAACTTGCTTCTTATGGGTTCCATGACGAACTTATACAATTGCAAATGAGCACATGTCCTACAGTTGAAAGAATTGTAATCTCGTTATGCTTGCAACTCTATGAAATCATGTAATTTATTGTTCAACATAAGAAAAAGGTCGCTTGGTCTAATTCAATTTTTTCTTGATTGTGAATCAGCAACCACTCAATCTCAACAATTTCAGTCATTAATCTTGACACAAAAGCAAATCGTATTAACAAAAAACAAATAAACTTCAAAACCTTCAACAGCAATGCCACCCTTGACTTTCTAGATGAGTTAAACAACACAGACTGAGAATCTGTCTTTGATCATAATGTTAATTTGTGCACACCCACAAATAAAGTATGATCAGAAATTCGCAATTAAATTGGAGGATTTGATTAACAAACACTTTCCCTTCAATAGAAAAAGATTCAATAAATATAAACATAAAAAACAAAGTGAATTACCTAGGAAATTCTTCACAAAATAAAACATAGAAATATCTTATATAAGAAAGTCCATGCTATAACACCTGAAAATAAAAGATACAATGATCTACATAGAAGACTTCTAGAATGCTCGAATGAGGTCTGCTCTGTGATTAGAAGAGCAAAATATGCCTACTATCAGACTGAATTTGACAAACACAAAAACGATATTAAAAAATGGAAAACAATTAAAGATGTGTTAAGTAAATCTAATGAGAACAAAGAGCTCCCTAAATGTTTCAATATTGGCGACAAACAAATATCAGACACACAAGAAATTAATTTAATGATTTCAATTTTGGTATCATAATGATGTCAATATTGGTCCAAAGCTGGCACAGAAAATAGACACACATAAAAAAAAATTTCAATCTTAGGTGTAATCTATAGACGTACATTTTTCTTTCAATTTTGCTCAGGTAGACGAAGAACAAATTTTAAAAGTGATCCATAACTTTAATCCAAAAAAAGTGCTGGAGTAGATAATATATCGCTAGTCCTTCTCAAACTTAGTCCGGAACCCATAGGTAAACACCTAACGGCCACCATAAACCACTCTTTGAAAAGTGGTATTTTTCTAGACAAATTAAAAATTGCCAAGGTAATACTACTTTTCAAAAAAGACGATCAACATGACTTGGACAATTAAAGACCCATTTCCCTTCTATCATCTAGTTCTAAAGTTTTTGAAAGAGTTATACATGTGCAATTATTCCAATACTTCACAGATAGTGGTTTATTTTACAATCACCAATATGGATTCAGAAAAAAATTCTACTGAAACTGAAGTGCTGGAACTTATTGACAGGTTACACTCGGAACTTGATGAGAAGAAAAGTCCAAGTGCCCTCTACTTAGATCTGTCTAAAGCCTTTGATACAATAGATCACGAAATAATCCTAAAAACTTGAACACCACGGAATTTTGAATACAGAGCTTTAGTGGTTCAATAGCTACCTCCGTAATAGATTCCAGTAGGTTCAAATCAAAAGTATTACCACTGGAGTTCCCCAAGGATCTATTTTGGATCCTCTTTTATTCCTGATCTACATGAATTATTTATCCACAGCTAGCAACTTTTTTCAATCATATATGCTGATGATACAACCCTGTTAAGTTGCAAATTATCATGAGTATGTGGTATACTTTCCAAATTGAAAAATCTACTGCCCAAAGGTATTTTAAAAATAATCGATAAAGCTTTATTTTTATCACATGTGATGTATGGAATAACCGCATGGGGATTTCTTTCCTGTCGCAGACTTTTCAACTGCAAAAGAAGACACTTATTTATCATCAACAACTATGACACTAACTGCAAACTGCTATACTTGTAATACATAATTATAATGATTTAAGATACTGGTACCATTGTTATTTGGTCTAGCGACGTTAATATCCTTTTGGTTAATTGTTAACAAGCTTGTGACGTAATCATGGGGCACAAGCTAATGTAGCGCTAGGATGGCCTGCATGACAGTGACTGTGAGGAGTCTTAGTGTAGAGTCTCCCTGGTCTGAACATTTATAGTGGATTTTTACTGTATGGATGTATGTTTTAGACCAACTAAACATTTCTGAACTTCAACTTCAACTTTATCTTATTAAAATCCGATGATTTTCGCCACTATGAAGGTCTAATGTTAATCATAACTGTGTATAAGGTTGATAATTTGCCGTGATGCCATATTGTTTGTTGTTGAGACCACATAAAATAGTGTCAGGACAACGTTATCTATGTTTGGAAAAATAGAAAAGCTATGGTACAGTTTCCATAAGTTGGCACTTAACTTGAATTCAGCTAGAATAATGTTCCATGCTGTATACGTACATTTCTGAGTCTTGTCACCGTCGACAGAGAAGCAATTACCGCCTGTTTTCAATCATAAGTTCCAGACCACAGCTGACGATTTACGGTTTTCCTCCACACTAAACTGAAATCGTGCAAGACGTAATTGGTGTTCGCAAACGCGCAATATGTACAGTCGAGATCCCATGTGCGCTCACAGAGGGGGCTGCCCAGTGAAGTCCACGGCCGAAAGACATCTATATACTTTTCCTGGGAATTCGTTTTGTTAAATTGTGTACAGCAAGAACAGAATTGTAGTTCTGCAGTGCATAGACCTTGTTTTTAATCAATCATTCAGTCTGCTGCTGTCTCTGTGGACCCCGGGCACTGGTGCTGGTCTTTGCAAAATTAAAAGAAAGTGTGAGAGAGATGTACATATGTATAATATGGTTTCTCTCAGTGTATTGTAAATATATCTTTAAACTTTTAATTATGTTCATTAATAAAGTTATCAGCTTTTGTCGTTTCTTTTGCTATCAAACATACTAAAGTTTCATAGTTTTTGTACACAATAATCTGTTTGCATCTCGTGCACTGAATGCATAAGCCAAATACCAATATCTTGCACTTGATATAGCTATTATGAACTTTGAAATGGTGTAGATATAAGGTGCACAGTATATAGAAAGATGTGTGCATGTTCATATAAACGCATACGTGTCATAAATATGTTATATCCATATAATAGCCACAAAATGCTTAACAGTACACTGAGTGCCAAAGGAATGCCATATAATTTGGAGTTTCGTACAAGATGTGAAAATGGATCTGCATATACTTGTTAATTCGCGGAAGCCACAATATTTAGACCCCTCAGATCCTAAATAGACTATACACCATATTATGGTGAAAGTACATGTAACGATGCCGGTAAATGTATGTGCCCACATTTAATAGAATAGTGTATTAGCTCAAAGACTTGCAGTACCCGCGTTGACATTACAAAGTTCGATCTAAGTCGTTTTTAACAGTATTGTCGGAATGTTAAGTTATTATAGTACTGAAAAACTCATTAAATAGGAACTGATTCAGCATTATTGGTTGCATTTGAATATTGATTATGACAAGAGAAGTTAAAACTGATTGTAAATTCTTAATTTCCCTAGACTGATGTGTAATATGAGTATATAAAGATTTATATTTTGTAATTTGAGAAAGATTTATATTTCACGAAACGTCTTGGTTTCAACAAGGGGAGCCATGCCATGGGAAGGGTAGTAAATATTAAGAGGAACAGTTGTCGCGAAGAATTATCCATAGCCTCCCCCCCCCCCCCAAAAACAAAAAACAAAAAAACAAACAAACTAGAAGTTGACTTGCTTTGAAGAGACATCATCTTCCCTCACACCCAAAATAAAATATTTAACAGTTAGTTAAATGCTTCAATGCTTTACATTTTGCATTTGAAGGCCAGGATACAGGCTCTTTACTGTTAAAATGTATTTATTGTATATATGCAAATAGTCTGTCTGAAAATTTGTGTTTAAATGTATTTTAAGACGTTTTAAGAAACCCCCGTCTTGCTAAATAGAACATGAATCTTCTCCACCTCAATAAAACTTGTGTTCATTGTTGCATTGGCTAATTGGTGTTTCGATGGCTCTTTGGTAAACGAAAAAAATGGAGTTAGTTTATCCCAGAAATGGCAAAGTTAATCAGTAAGTTGTGAAGAAAGTCATAGTTCCCATAAAACTTAAATTTGACATCACGAATCTTGGATGCAACTAATCTTGACACCTGTCCCTAACCCATTTTACAGTGAGGGCCTCTCAGTCCCATTTCACTCCCGAACCATGGGGCGAAACGGGACTGGAATAATTTTATAGCGTTGTATTTTTTCAATTTGCAACATATATTAAACATTCTTATCTTGGTTTGCAGGCAACTAGTTGCACGTATGATTGAGTACACCCAATATAATGTATACGCCATACTGTATTTATGTATTTATGTCTGGGTGAAAACCCAGACATTTTGTTTTTCCAAGAAATCTTTTTTCTTTCTTTCTTTCTTTCTTTCTTTCTTTCTTTCTTTCTTTCTTTCTTTCTTTCTTTCTGTCTTTCTTTCTTTCTTTTTTACGACTAAATTTGTCCGGAGTTTTTCTCGGACACTATTTTTCCAAAGCCACCAAACTTGCCATGGTGACTGACTTACCAGTGAAATTGAGTATCTGGTTTGGAATAGTCATGATTTGTAATATGATACAAATTAGAGGTACTTAAAGCTTTAAAAGCTCTATATATTCAAAAATATTATAGATAGACACAAAATTCTAACTTGCACATGAAGGTTTGAGATATCTTGCAAATCCATCAGCATGCAAACTAAAGCTGGGGAATTTTAATGCATCCTAAATTCACTGAATTTTCCAACAATCCACATTCAGATCTTCTGCTGTACTGCTTGTTACAAGCTAAATGGACCTCCATGGTGCTAGGCAACCATTTTGCTTCCATAACAAATTAGCTTGAGCCTGTCTCATAGATAGTGTTCTGGCCATGCATGCTAGCTGTATAGTTTGAAAGGTTTGAGTTTTGTAGCAAATGGGGTGGGGGAGAACTCCCAACAAACAAATGTAATGACGTTCTCAATAAAATAGTCAGAATCTCTTTCTGCTCATGCAAGAATAGATCTTTTCCACTCTGCTATACGTACCAGGCAGGCAATACTTCCCACTGGTACTGGGCAGAACAGTCAATGCACCATGACTGAGATTGATGTCATAGCTGGTTTGTTCTTGCCTGAGGCTACGAGTCTGTTGGGCTTATCAGTACCAAGGCATCACAGGCACTGGACGTCTTGGCAGAACAAGCCTAAGTGCACCCTGTATTAAAAATTGACTACATACAGTGCTGAGTTGGCTAGAGCTATCAAAGGATGGTCTTCCAGTCCTCAAAGACTGTTTTAACGGCTTTTTAATTTTGAAACAGTCTGTGGATTTGTGTCATCTCAATGGACACTTTCATGTCTTTGTTTTCTTGTAACCAGTGAGACGAAGCCTGTTCTTCATAGCCAATACAGAGCCTGTATGGTGCTTGTCTCAGTTCACAGGTACATATACATGTAGTTTTGTGACAGCATCTATTAGAATTTGTTGATGTAATAAAGTAACTAAGACATCTTTGTATTGCATGTATGCACTTCCCCCTGAATTATAATGTGTATACAATGTACATGTTTATGTGCATGTATGAATAATGTATGCACATATACTAATCCATACTGCCCAGAAGGGCTGGCCCTCTCAGGAGTGGGCACTTCTCTCTGGTGTCAAGTGTGCTCACTGCAGAGAGGCGTCATTCTAAGAGTAAACACATTTTTTCTTTCTTCCTTGCCTGCTTGCTTGCTTTTTTTTTTAAACCAAGTTGGTCCAAACTTTTTCTGAGACAGTATTTTTGCAAAAACCACCAACCATGCTGTTCCAACTTCAATTTATAGCTTTGTGGCAAAGCCGCATCTAATGAACCATGAACCAAAGTTGTAGGATTTTAATTCATGCAAATTCAGTACATATGCAAAATGTAAATCTTGAATAGCTTCAAATTATCATATATAAAGGTGCCATTTGTACTTCAATTTATGGGTTTGTGGCATAGCCCCATCGAATGATACATAGACCGAATTTGTAGCATTTTAATTAATGTAATTTAGGCGAATACACAAAATTAAAATGTTGCTTCAAAAATATTATAGATAGTAGTTTCATTCAAACTTCACTTTATAAGTTTGTCCGGAGAGTGGCCGCTGCCTCACAGAATAGTGGGTCTGTTGGCTACGCAACCGGTCTGTTATGTCATTGTAACATTATATCTTTGATTTTATATGAGTTTTGTATGATTCATATTTAGATGTACATATGCTTTTCTTTCTCCAGTAATGGGGGTTGATTGAATTAATAATAATAATAATAATAATAATAACAACAACAACAACAACAATAATAATAATAATAATAATAATAATAATAATAATAATAATAATAACAATAACGATAATAATAATAATAATAATAATAATAATAATAATAATAATAATCTGGTTTCAGGGCTGTTGGGGTAGTTCCAATATATTATGATAAACTACAATTATATAAAAAATAAAGGAAATCTGTATCAGCTACACGTTCAACAACTTCAGCACCGAAGATGTTCCATCCTGGTTTTAAGTTTAAGACCCTGATGATTTTCTTTATATCATCCTTTGAAAATGAATCTACATAATAAGAATCATTATAGCTATCCATAATATGTGATAATGGCTAAACCTGTTTATTCCGTATTTTTGGCTAAAGTTGCTTCAGTACTGACAGAGCCATTGAATCTATCTTTGATCTTTGGCCGCAACACTACACACAGCCGGAGAAGTCCTTAATGATGTGAAAGTTGGTAGCTTTCAAGTATTTAGAGTTTTATCGAATATCTTCTCTGTCCATAGAGAGTGCCAGAGCTCAGCTATAATGCTAGATAGCTTTTAATGATCCAAATCAATCATGTTTTGTCAACTCCAGTGGGCCTTTTCAATTTTTATATCCAACTTGACGTTCCTTTGTGAACTTTGTGGTCTTCAACTTAGTCTGAGACCAAGTCTGCATGGGGCTTAAATTGTTCCTTTTTGGATAGGATTTCTTCGTAATCTACTGGTCAAATAGTTCTTTAAGCCGACATTAATGAACATCTGTTTTTTTTGTTTTTCTTTTTTTTTCTTTTTTTTTTTTTTTTTTTTTTCATTTCTTGACAGACAATGATCATTTGTGGAAGTACTATATATATATATGTGTATTTTCCGGGTTAATTTTCAACAGTCTATTCTCTGGGTTAGTTCTAAATTCGCCTAAAGGTGGTGCTGCCCATCCTGTTCATGGTGGACAGCCCACATCGTGGAGTACCTTTCCAGGACCCTCACTTTTTCTCCATAGATTAACATGGGGAATTAGCAGATATGAATTTAACCTCTCTATATGTTGTTAAATAGGCATTAAACTTTCATTTTATCACACCTGGGTGTATTGAAAGATAACAATATGTACTTCAGGTAGATTAGAAGATCATTCCAAAAATCCTCCTCATATGCAGGGTTAAACTTTCAGGTTCACTGTAATACAATAAGCTTTGCTGACCCACCTGACCTCAAATGGCATGGGTTGCTATGTGTCCTAAACACGCACCATGAGAGCGAAATTAAACCAACCCAGATCACCCATATTGTTGCATTTCTTTAGTAGAAACAGAGCAGGTCTTTTGTAGTGTATTTGACAAAAACGTCTCATGATTGTTGGAGTCAAAAAATCATTTGTAATCCGTCTCCTCCAAGATGTTCATAAGCTCCCTAAACAGTTTCTCCTGAACGTCCAGCTGTTCTTTCAACTGAGCCTTCGGTATATTATCTTCCATTGTATGGCTGGAACCCACTGCGCCATTACGAATCGTGAACTCAGCTCAGATCAGGCTGCAGGGTGCACTTTGTTTTGGTTCCACAGAGGTTCAGAAAGAGTTCGAATGCTGGAGTTGGAATTTGTCTTCAGGTCTGTATTCCCTGATCGTTCATAGACACACTTATCACTTTGCAAAGTTCACAGAGCAATATTGATCCTAGAACCCCACCAGTGTTCTTATCCTAATTGAATTTCATTCAAAAACCAATGTGTCTTAAGCTTCAATATCGAGTCCATGTTTTCAAATTTTAAACATAGTAACGAAACTGTAAATACAAAGCAGAGTAGGGGATGCGAAGCACCAAAGGAAATATATATTGAACTGCAACTAGTCGAACCCGATGCCACATTAGAGCCGTAGTCAAGGGGAAACAATCGGCCTTCCTTTAAAGGAATAATGGGAATCCAAAGATGGGCTGTGACTTTGATTTTTATGTAAAAATAAGATTAATTTTATTCTTTCGTTTACAATGTCTTTTATACTTCAGCGATAGATGTTCTTGTATCTGCAGTGATTCAGGTTTTCAATAAAGAGACGATATATATGATCAAGTCAAAAATACTAATTTGTATCAGATAAATAAGATATCAGCACCACTTAAAATGAACAAACAGTAATTTAACTAAAATACATGAAACCAGTAGCTGCCAGTTCTTTTATAATAGCACCAGTCGTCAATTATAAACCTACTTAAAAATTACTTCTCTAAGTGCCAATGTTAACTGGATTCACTGGGTTCCTGTGGACAAATTATGGATTCCTACTGTAAAATAGGCACAGCAGTGTGACCAGGACGTTCGTTCAGCTGTTACTCACTTTTGAACTGGAGGTCGCTTGTTCAGCAAACAAACATACGAGGCGACGTTTTTGCCTGAAGGCATCAGTCCACCCTAGTATTGAATTTCCAATGTCGCTATAAGTTCAGGAAGTTCTGCTTCGCGGAAACCACTTCGGTCTGTGCCACCTAAACGCGGCACACAAACATGAAATCGCAACTAGTAATTAAGTAACATGGAAGACAGCACATTCGAAAAAAGTAAATTTATTTATAATTTAATAAGAGCATGCGCCTTAAAAAATACATAAACATGTAGGTGCAGACTTTATTATAGGGACAGTTGTATTACCAAAATATTGACATGGTTTTCCATGATATGAGCAGCACGGTGGAAACATAATTGAAAGTGATAGCACCCTGGAAACTAACCATGTCTTTAAAGTCCAACTGTCAGAATAATATTGTGAAGCACAACTATGATTCACAATCTAGAACAGAGAGAGTGTTAACCATAGGCCCATGTGATTTTTAAACCCCGATTATTTGAACCTTTGGCCCAAACTCAATAGTTTTGGCATGGAAACTCAAAGTGGCTGGATGGGGCAATCCCGGGTCAAAGAAAGCTGTTGAACTAGGGTATGCTATCATGATCGGGTGTCAGCTGCAATTAACAGTGAAAATGTTTTATATCGAATATAGAATTTTATGTAAAAAGATTGAAACAGACGACAATTTACATCTAGGCGCCTTGGGCGATATGAGCGAAAAAGGATAAACACAAGGTCTAAGCTGTATGGCCAATCTTAAGACAAGTGAGGTATGAGAGGCAGATAAGCAGGCAAGATGTCCCATTAAAGCAGTGAAAATCCCGCTTGGAAATAACACAAGCCGAATTATCAACTAGGTGTTGAAGAAATGTAACTTCGTTAATATCAGAGGTATCAATTCCATTATGAGGAACCTGAAGAACGTAATTAACGACAGGTAAGACACCAAAAACCTTTGCATGGCCGATTTTGATATTTTAACGGATTTTACAAGATGAATGTCCTTTCTATAAGTTGTCAAGATTTCAAGCTTTTAACTGAAGTAGAAATATGAGAAAAGCGCCAAAAATACAGAGACATGTGAACATCCGAACGTCCATGTGTCATTCTTTTGGTTTTCAGCCGCCAAGCGAAAAAAAGGCACCCGTCCATCATACTTAACAGTCTGTCACGTGGCTACAGGTAGCAACGGCCCATGGCAAAAGGAGAGTGGTATTCCGGCGGCACCGCGAAATCAGGCGGCATGCCGAAAGTATGTTTCTGGCCAGGGAAAAGATGCAAACATGGTAACATATCATAGCCGTAGTGGTTTACTTTATAGTTATCTTGCTTGTTTTGTGTTTCAATGAAGGGAGACTTTAAATGTTCAGGAGGAGCGGGAATCGTCAGAAGAAGTCCCTTCAAAGGCCGTGCCGCGATGCATTACCCCAGTGGACCTGCACACCAAAGACAGGCGTGCAAAAAAACTAGAACTTTAATCAACAAAACCCATGTACATAATAATATTTTATAGAAACACACGGTTGCGGAAATAAAAGTAAAAATAAACACATCGAAATAAGCATAAACGTGAACAGAAAAGAAAACACAAAATAGCGATACATAACTCAGGTTGGAAAGAGGAATGAAACTCATGGAGAAAATAACTACAAAATAATGACAAGCTAACTAAATAAAGTGTACAGACAAGTCCAACAATCTAACTGCATAAAGTATACAGATAGTAGTAAATACAATAAAACACTATCCTTAAAAACGGGATGAAGAGGTAGGGAGCGGAAGACCAAAACCCGCCATCCGTCCGCTGACCACGAGCGGCCGTAGGCCGCCCCACTGAAACAAGGCACCACAACTTTCGTTACCAGCCTGGAGGTAACGGGGCCTGAAGGGCCCACTCCATGACGCCACGCTTTGAAACCAGATTGTTGCTGTCGCCGTTTGACAGATCACTGAATAATATTTTCTGCACTTCAAAGGCTCTTTTATTCATCTGATTGGCCAATAATTGATTGACAACCTCACCAAATGTTAGAGGACGATCTTGACTTCGTTTTGTACAAATATCAGCTCAACTTGAGCAAACGGTATTGTTTCAGAGGCAAATGATCAACATCAAAGGCCTTTGAAGCTTGTTTTTTCAATTAGGATAATAGGACGAGAACCCCACCAAATGTTAGAGGACGATCTTGACTTCGTTTTGTTCAAATATCAGCTCAACTTGAGCAAACGGTATTGTTTCAGAGGCAAATGCTCATCATCAAAGGCCTTTGAAGCTTGTTTTCTCAATGAAGATAATAGGACAAGAACCCCACGTAAGAATGATTATTCCAAGGAAACGGCTGGGCGAAATTTAATCCGATTAACGGCTTTTTATTCTGTGATATCTGAACTGCAAAAAAGATTCAGCGATTTTCAAAATTTTGCTTCGTTCTTTTTATATGAAATGAAGAAATGAACATCCTGGAAATCAAAGGGAAAGTTGAAACGTCAAACTTTGAGTATGGATAACAGAAAAAACAAACATAAAAAATCGCAGGATTTTTTTTTTTTTTTTTTTCCCCAATATGTCAGGATTAAGATGCAAGTGTAAGTATGATTTTGTCACAAATAATTAGTAACATATCGACACATAAGGGGTGGATGCTTTGCGGTCAACTTTCAATTGTTTATTCAACAATTAACATCACAGACATCCAAATACGGGACATATAAATTCTTAGGAGTATGACGATTACACACATATATGATTTGTTATCCTATTGCAAATATATTTTGAGCTAGGATTGATTAAAGTGGGATTTATTTTTGGTGTCTTACCTGTCCTTAATATAACTTATTACTAAGTCTACAGCCGAAATCCACATCAACAGGCAGCGCTGCCTACTTAAAGGTATCGCCCTGAAATCGTGCAATTTTCTCATTAATTCTATGTTCCATTGGTGAGCAAGGCTTTTAATGGAAGGACATTTTGATCAACCAGCCCTCAGCTGACCTTGTCATGCAACAAATAATAGGTCCCTGCCTGGCCTACGCATACCAGACGTATGTCCGCAATTTCAAATTCATTGGCCAACATGGCTATAGAGAATATCATTTTAGTCCCCCCCCCCAAAAAAAAACAACAACAACAACAACAAATTATCATACAATGCAAAGATCACTGGCACGTGACAATTTTAAGATACCTCAAGACCACCTAAAGGTACATTCCTGTCAAGTTTGAAGTAGATACAATTCGTAGCTTTTAGAGAAAATTACAGATTGTCTTCAAGCACGGTTTTAATCCAGCTTCTCTCAATTTCTCGAAAGGTTGTTCACTGGGTTGGAGTACCGATATTTGCTGAAGTTTTAAACGAATGTCTGAAATATAGTGATGATCGATGAAAGCATACGTTACCATAGGAATAAAGGTGTACATACATATATATATGTAAAACTTTGCCGCCGCGTGCCGGCAGCATGGAAGAACGCAAACCGTGGGAACCAGTGCTGCGAATGAGTTAAGTGGGGATTCTGCCTGCCTGTCAAATGAAACACAATTTACCAAATAATGGCTAAATTTATAAAAATTAGGCTAATACACGAACTGAAGATGATGATGAGCAATGGCAAAGTGTAGCATTTTAACCTGTTCTCATTTTGAAGGCGCCAAGACAGAGTCTGAAATCTTCTTTTCCGGTTCCAAATTTGTGTGCAAATGCTGAGTGTCCCGTTTCCCCTTATCCACGCATACAACATAATTGGACACGAATTTACGCAGGTTTAAGAGGCAGTACTAGAACTGGTGTGCAAATAAGATAATTATCGGTGGTCACGTGTTGTTTACGTGGGATAAAACACTGTTTAGCTGCAGGGCTTAGTTTTGGTGGCTACATGAAATTATCCACTCGTCGCGAGATATATACATGAGATAAGACACTTTTTTCTGCAAGGCTTATTGTTGGAAGCCAAATGAAATCCTGGACCACGGTTTAATTGATGTTTGCGAAGCACTATATGCAGAACACGGCTCGTTTGAAAGTGTCTTGGGACATTCTGTCACCTGGCCTACCTCCCAACAAAATAGAAACGATCGAACAACGTATCCGTCAGCCAAACATATGTGTACAGTGATTGCACCTGGGTGCTTCCTGAGAAGCAAAGTGTCGGAAGCTGTCATTTTTTCCCGCAAAAGTGTGTCGACAATTTCAGTACAAAGTTGAAAACTGAGTCAATAATAAAAAATACCATAATTTTTGTCAGCTCCCTGTTAATTTTGATATTGCCAGGCCAAGATGAAAGATCTATTAGTTAATTGCCTTAGTTCATACAAATGAAGCACGTTTCTCTTATATTTTCCAAATTACCAAATAATAATGAGGCTGGTATAATCATAGAATGCGCTGCAGGTAGTTTCAATGAATGTTTTTCAACCATTAAGCCCAATCTTGGGCTTTAATTCAGAAACACCAGACCCAAAGGCTTGCTAAAGAGGCTTCTTTTCTTAGTTAACCAAACAAAACGATGTATGGATAAGTTTGACTTGCTATGGTACACAGTCTGCCCGTCATTCCCCCTTTGACTATTAGCACCAAACAAGAAAACTGGCATGTGCTGCACATATGCGCATCTGAAAGTCGAAAAAAGAACGGCTTTCAGGCATAATCGAATTGTTAGGTGGGCTTCTGCAGACAATTTTTTATATCTTAACACCATATACGCAACTTTGTTGAAAAAACAGACAGTTTATCGTGAGCTGGTACTGCCTTAATTAGCATCATCTGTCATTTAAGCAATAATGACTGTACTCACAATGTTCTCGAAAATAGGTAGTAAAAAATGGACTCGCCCTCGATATGTTATTTCCATGTGATAATGTATCTTTCCCTCTACTCATGTGGTTTGATGATCGCCAACCACAGAACGATTCGGTCTTATCAAAAGTTATTGTAACTTGAGATAAATGTTGTTCGTTTTTGTCGAATCAAGAGTTACTTTGAATTATAGTTTGGAGTCAAACTCTCGGGAAAAGTGTAACACGCCAAAAGTATACTCAGCAGATGCACTCAGAGAGGGTTGTCTGATGCTTGCCGCGGGGCGTATATTGAATGTTATGTTACTGACATAACAGCCTCTATAAATGTCTCCTTTGCATGCGTTATTTTTAGCAAATTTTGTCCTTCTCGCCTATTGTCTCAAAATCATTTTGAATTAACCCTTTTTAACATAAAGGGTCCGTCACTCCTGTGATTGCTGTCATTGTGGAGTATAAACACAGAAACTTTTCATTGCGTCATTTGAAACACGCATTTTTTTATTGTCTGGGTCATGTGCGAGGCACGAAGTAAAACAAATCGCTAAAGCTTACATCCATTCACATATAAAGATAATTATTTGAATGTTGAGACATCCATGCCCAGCTTGAATTGCAGAGAGTGTTGCAAACCTGTGGTTGACCAAACTGCATACATTTTGCGTAAACGTACAATCCAAGGATTAAATTTGTTTTTTCACGGGAAATAATGCAAAGAAAATATTGCATGGTAATCGGATCATCATCACAAAATTTTAATTTGTAATGGGCATGTCGTATCAGATTATGTTACGAACCATCAAAAGTGGGACAACATAAGAATAAGCGTAGTTCAAGTAAGTAGTACGATTCTACCATAAATCAACTTGTGTATATTGTTCACAATATATACGCGGGCCTTGAACACTCTAATGAAGCCCGTATGGTTTTTTAAACGTATCTAAGGCCTTCGACAAGGCCTTTTACTCAAACTTCGTCAACTAGGTATCGCTGATAGCATCGTGGCATGGATTGAAAGTTATCTATCAAATCGTTTTCAACGTGTGATTATTCATGGTCAAGCGTCTTCATGGCTGCCTATTGAAGCTGGCGTACCCCAGGGATCCATACTGGGTCCACTCTTGTTTCTGGTGTACGTAAACGATCTAGTCGACGACCTTACCTGCGACGTACGACTCTTCGCAGATGACACAAGCTTGCTCGAAATTGTTCAAAATCCAACAGAATCTTCTCGACACTTGAATACCAATCTTGCTCATATTCAAAATTGGGGAAAATCATGGAGAGTCATTTTCAATGATGCTAAATCTTTATCTGTTGTTTTCTCTGCCAAGATCAATAAACCACATCATCCACCTGTTCAGCTTGGTCAGTCAACTATACCCGAGGCTAATTCCCACACCCACCTTGGTATTACTTTTAGCATTAATTTATGTTGGCATGCTCACATAACCCGTATTGTAAATGAAGCTAGCAAGCGCATTGCCCTTCTCCGTAGGTTTAAATTCAAACTATCCCGAAAAGCCCTGGCCAGGCTGTATTTCTCCATGGTAAGACCCATCCTAGAATATGGATGTGTTCTTTATGATAACTGTGGGCAAGGCCTAACAGAGTTACTTGAATCTGTCCAGTATCAGGCGGCCAAAACATGCAATGGCGCTTTAAGACACACTTCTCATATCAAACTATTACACGAACTCGGATGGCCTACCCTCGCTAGCCGACGTAAATACTTTAAATTAATCCTACTTTACAAAATGACCCATAATCTTACTCCTTCCTGTCTCTCCAACCTCCTTCCGCCTACTAACATTGGTCGAGCTCTGCGCCATTCCAGTCCATTACGCACCATCCAGTACAGAACTCAACGTTTTGACAAATCGTTCCTCCCCGACACCATCAAACTTTGGAACAACGATCCTTCAGATATTCGGAATTCCATTTCGCTTCAATTTTTTGAAAACAAACTCAAGGCAACCTTACTAGCCGTGGACGATGTGCCTGCCTTCTTTTCCCATGGTAAACGTTACCTGAATATCTGTCAGACCCAGCTGCGACTGGGCTTCCCTAGGCTTAACTCTGACCTCTGTAAGGTAAATGTTATTCCAAGTCCTATTTGCTCCTGCTCTTTCCTCACTGAAGATATCTCTCATTTCTTCTTCTTTTGTCCTAAATATCCTCCCTTTAGAAAAAAACTTCTCGATACTACTATACCGCTCATTGCTCCGGATGTTTATCCTAACTTGATAATCCATATTGCTAACGAAAGACTGCTTCGTATTTTCCTTTTTGGCAGCAGGGAATTACCAGATATCCTGAACATACAAATATTCGATGCAGTTCAAAATTATATAGCAGAAAGCAGACGTTTTGTTTTTTAACTTTAATGCGACCTACTGGTTAAACAGAAAAAGCTTTTTTTTGTCAATAATTATTATAATGTATAACCTCTTGGTGACGTAATCATGTATGTACTTATCTTTTTATATACCTGCTCCAATTACTGTTGTTGGTTTTGTTTTCCTATTTCCCCTGTCAACAGTGAGTGAATAGCTATATACCTTGTGTTGCAATCTCAACCATATATTCTGTACTGGGTATTACTACCCCGATTTACTTGTATATTACGACGTTCATATTTTATATATTTATAAATGATTTGGTAACATAGTTTGTAATGTCCTGTATGTACTGTATATATATTGTGCGTTTTTCTTCATGTCTGGAGAACCCATTATATTAGTCATTTCATGTACTATAGGGTAATCCAGTATAAAGAAATATGTTTAAACTAAACTAAAACTCACAAAGGACCCTCGGGAAAATATTCACGGGGGGGGGGTTCATTCATAATGCTGTATAAGCATATGTTTTTATATTCTCCGCTTTGCTGATCTATGTCCATGCTCTGGATACTCAAAATATTCAAAAGCAGTTGTACTCCACAACACGGAAGGTTTTGTGTGATCGCCCTATAGCTCACACTGGCAAATGTGCCGAGTGTCGCGTATATTTTCATGGACACCATAAACTCTCCATTTGCAACGTTCAATACTTACAGTCACATTTAAATTAATCAAATACCTTTAAAAATAGCACATGTAGTATCAAATCAGTACTTTTTTGTGACTTCAGCGTTGTCAGCCGGGGGTGGGTGGGTGAAATAATGAGAATAGTCATCTATCACCCAACACACAAGGCAACAAGATGACAAAATCAACGCAAGAAACAGTTTTTCAAATGTAATAAATACTTGCTGATTTCTTTTAAAGCTGCCCCCACCCCCATACAGAAGAAAACAAAACACAAACAGACAGGCACGGGGCACTGCTTCAACGCGACACATTGAAGTATCATAGAAGTAATACATCTTATTTTTTGGCATACAAAGTAGTTACCAAATCAAGATGGGGGAGGGGGTCCGTATATAGTACAATTGAGTGACAGGGCACAGTCTCCAACAAAGTGCAAGTGTCATGTGGCCAGTTTAAGGTCATATTACTGAGCATTGTGATTACGTTTACGATCTGTATGGGCATGATCCATGAAGAGGGCGGCTTCTAAACTTGTAACTTTGAAAATGCCCAAAAACAACCATGAAATTAAATATATGAACTTGAAAGGCCGCTACTCAAAATAGCACTCGACCTGTGTGACAGAAATTTTCTTGTTTAAATTCTTATCTTTCTCAATGCGCACGTTTATGGCTGGTTAACAGGACCATAACGCATAGGTCTTGCACGTAGCTGAGCCACCATTACGCGTAGTCGAGCAAGCCAATCAAATTGCAGTCTCTACTACGCTTTGTCGAGCCCGACAGCGCGTAGTCGAGCCAAGAAATAAGATTACAGTCTCCACTACGACTAGTCGAGCCTCGGCGACGCGTCGCCGAGAAAATATTCTTCCAGAAGACGTCGCCGAACCTCGGCGACGTGTAGTGGAAAAACTTATGCCTCCCTTAGCGTGTAGCCAAAATATCCAATCACTGATGCTCTTGTAAAGTGTATTAGACCTGTTTGACTACGCGTGAAGAAATTAATAGTCTCGACGATGCGTAGCCGAGGGACCCAATTAAATTTGGTTCTTCTCTACGCGTTGCTTAGGCATCCAATAGAAATTGCTTCTCTGCTACGCGGAGCTGAGATACCCATTGAAAATTCGATTCCTATTCAACCTCCTTTTTGAAATACAGGTTATAACCATTCGACTAGGCGTTGTAGAGACTGCAATTTGGTTGGTGTCTCGACGACGCGTTGTGGAGCATTTGAAGTGTC
>OZ026624.1:74054370-74076870 GCA_964020975.1 Hermodice carunculata
TTATGGATTGAACGAGGAATCGCCAAGATAACCGGAATTATGCAAACGATTCCAAGTTTCAGACATTGTATATTTTCAAAAGTATGATACACAGGCCATTCTAATTCATTTTTATATGTCTGGCGTGGGACGTTACTCTTGTATCGAATGAATATCAAACGAAAATTAAGGCATTACAAACTTTAAATCTTAAATATTTTCAAACTCTTGTGTATAGAGATGTCATCACAACATCTGTCTATATGTTAAAGATCATTGTGGATATAATACAAAGTGAACAAAAGCTGTAACATTTGAACTCATGTCCAATGATGGTATTATGAATTTTAAATTTCAGGTATTTTAAAATATTTTGCAGGTAGAGATTCAACTTCCGCCCATGTTAATCAACGTTATTCATCAATGGATATTGGAAGAAAGCCAAAGTATTTCAGATTATGCTGATTAGAAGAATCTTGATTTATTCAACCGTAATGTTTTTGAAACTATAAAAGAGTTTATATATATGTTTTATTTTGGATTATAAGTAGGGCCAATCAAATTTTAAAGTTTCAATATCCTTCAGGGGCCGTATTCACAAGGAGTTTAATCTGATCTCGAATTTTATCCTAAAAGGAAAGTCAATGTGCCTTTGGGCCTTGAACTACTGAATTGTTCGCCTAATGTTTGGTCTAAACTTGCATGATTAATTAATCCATTTTTTCTGCTGTAATATGAACTTTGGAATTAATATTTCCATTTTATTAAATCAAAATTGATTTAGCGCAGATTTTAATCCTAAATCAAAAGATTAAATACTGGATCAAACTAAGATTGATTTAATAAAAAGAACATGTAAATCCTTAAGTTCATAGTGTAGCCAGGAGCATACATTGACCTCGAAGTTTTGATCAAACATTGAGCCAAAGATTAAGTAGTTTAGGGCCCAAACTACATTGATTTTAGTATTGATATTAAAGTTAGGATCAGATCAAATTCTGTGTGAATATGGCCACTGAAAGATTTAGTAGACAGCGATGCTGCTCACACTTGTACCCGATTTACGTTTAATCCCGGTTTACTTTTGTAACTGGTTTACTTTTGTACCCGGTTTGCATTTTACCACTCATATAAAAACTCGCCGGTACTTTCGGACCTGTATCCACTATCAGGGCAAGCTTCTCCTTTGGGCTTCGTCTTTGACGCGGTTGGCTGCTTGGCACTCTGCCTATTGCTGACCCTTATTCCATTGCCTAAGGGCGACTTCACTGTCTGATACAAAATCCTAATTCTGGGGCCTACAACTGGTCATTGTTTCTCGTTGTATTTACATTTTCAGGTAATGCTCACTCTGGAAAAGTCCCATTATGTATTGTACATTACATTGATTCGACAAATTAACCTTCCCTTAACACTAATCACACATATATTCTGGACGCTACTTCTTCAAAATAGCCAATCGACATGGCTGCCATTGTGAAAATAGTGAGTTCCACACTCAAAGTCAATGGTTTGTAAATGAGCATTAGGACGATTTTGCCGAGTGGGGGTGGGAAGAGGGTTATAATATTTGAAACCAAAAGTATATATTTTGCAATTATTTCAGAGCATCAATACTGATATATATATGCTGTGGCCGCGATTCCTTTTCATATCAATATCAAGTGTACTTTTGCGAGACTGTCCCACAATCAATGCATTCATTGCACAATGTTCAAAATGGCGATCCAGAGTGCAGTGTCGCATTTGGATTTGTAACTAACGATGATAACTGCTTCAGACACAACCGAGCGGGCAGATTAAAGTTAAGATAGTAAGTCATGTTTTAAAATTACTTTAACGACCATTTGCCCTGGTAGCTCGGAGAACGGCCACCTGGAACCGTGCTGAAAACACGTGGCCACAATTCACTGTGATTTTCCTTTCCCAAAATGCATTGCACCATGTTTAAAATGGCGCTCAGCGTGTGTGCATGCATGCCTTCGCGTTGCATTCGCATTTGAAACTAACGATGATAACTGCTTCAGACACAACCGAGGAGGCAGATTTAAGTTAAGATTGTGAGTCATCTTTTAAAAATACGTTGACGACCCTTTGCTCTTGTTACTCGGAGAACGGACACCTGAAACCAAGCAATACTTGATACCGATACCGCACTCATAGTGGCTACATGCAGCAGCTGCGCTTTTTCCCCGGCCCAACTTGACCGTCCAGACAAGTTGAAATAAAATGCTTGTTTGAGTTTACTTTACTGCAAAATAACGGCACACCTTGGCCAGCTTTTTCTGTTACCTTTGGCTTAAAACTTAGTTACGGTTGATTTGAACGACTGGGGTTTTTTACGGATGGTTGTTTGTGGGGGTGATTTTGCTGGTCAATCGCGTGTTGCAGCCGGTCTAAGGCTGTCCGACTGGAGCATTGTAGCAAAATTTTGCATCACAGTTCTTGAAAAATGCTACAGAATTTATCCCAAATAAGGGTTTTCATGTGAAGAAGTTTATTGAGAAAATGATCCAGGGAATGTAAATTTGCTGCTGCAATGGGACAGCACTGTGGTCTTGCGCGTCTGGTCCTTTAACATTGGAAAATCGCCCGTGCCAAGGAAATCTGGTGGACTGACCAGGTGGGGACTGGGGTCTGTAATTGCAGGTACTACTGTACCATGATTATGCCTATTCCATGCAGAACCTGCCAGGGTATATCAAAGAGCGTAAATGTAAGAACATTTTCAAAAATAAGGTGAAATCATTCTTGATGCACGAGATGGATGTACTGGAGAGCTAGGGACCACTTTATATATTTATAGGTTCAGTATCTTAGTGTTACCAGGGACCTGCAATTTATATATATTGCAGGTCCCTGGAGTTAAAAAATTACGCCTTCGGTGCTTATATTTATTTATAGATTCATTTATTGAAAATTTAGATCAATCTTTTAATTCATAAATAATTAAAGCACTTCAGCTACAAACACGTGCAATGCAACTTAATATTTCGATTTCATACTTGCATTTCTGCTATTTTCATATTGTGGTCCACCATGGAAATAAGCCAAGGCACGATTGCATAGGCAATTGGTACTCCTATTTCATGCATCATAGTTTGGTGTGCTTTCAGCAATTATAATGCACCATCCTGGCATATGTAAGCACAACATATTATCAATCAACATTCAGTGATAAAAGGTAAGTATATTCAGGCCTAGTGATTGTCTTAATGTATTTTTTCTTCTTGTTGCTTTTTGTAGAGAAAATTCACAACTTACTAATTGCGGGATAATGTATCTGTTAATTTTCCCCGAATTAGTAAACATATGTGTGCAAAAATGCTCTAAGGCCTTACATGTATGAATACAAAATTTGTCTTGTCTTAATTGAAAACATGGCGATGTTTTTTTTTTTAAAAAAATCATTAATTTTTGCTAATTTTCATCCGATTTTTGTACAATCTGAGGGAAAATAGCCAAATCAGTACAATAATGACTAAAATGTGATTTCGTCAACCATGTGAGTGCAAGATACTCGAAACTCCCAAGAGGCACCATTTTGCATGCTCAAATTCATTTTTTGGGGGGGACGGGGCGAATGTACCCCGACACCCACCCACATCAAGCATGCCTTCGACCCTTGGGCCGTGTAGGGCACGTTTGGGCCACTGAAAATAATTACGGACTTTTTTGGGGCACTTGGGTCTCTGACGGAGTTTGTTGTACTGGCTTGGGTCGATCAGCATTTATTAGGGAAGAGGTGGCTTAAAACTACTTTTTTTGTTCCATTAATTTTCGGGTTGGACCTTTTTAGTAGGGTGTGTCAGGTTACCGAAACCACACTTATATTTTTGTTAGGCCTTGGGTAGCTTGGACATTCGTTGAAACATGTTGAAAATGGATGTTCTTTCCCCTTTTACACATTACCACTTTTGACGTCAGTTCAATTTGTTACCTAGGCACAGTCGAGGGCACTTGTGCAAACACAAAGATTTGCTGCAGAGCAGATTTTTCAGTCCTAACCTCTTTGTGAAGTAAAGTATGAATCAGTAGTATTACCCTTTCGATGTACAAGTTGCTTTTTACCTAGGTCTGTTATTGAAAAGCGATGCCGCATAAAAAGTTTTTATACCGTTCGAACACCACTGCAGTTTACTGAGGTAAAATAAAATTTGCGGATAGAAGTCTCATGAAATAGATTTCTTCTCTCATCTCACCACGGTTAATGATTCCATTCATGACAGTTTATGATAATGTAATACACGACAGTAATTAAATGATCACAATGGTTATACAGATTGCTGTTCAGATTTACCAATGCACTTGTAATCTCATCTAACGAAGGGATTTGAGGGGTTTTTAAAGCAGCGTTAAATGGAGGGGGCGATGTTGCAAGTCATACAATTTTATTTGATATTCAAGGTCCCTTAAAGGGGCCTTATATATCCACTAAAATTGTATGGCCTGATCTGAATATTATAGCATGGTGTATTCAAATCACATACAGGTACCAAATAATGAAACACTGCTACCTTAAGGCTGCATTGAAATATAATCAAAGAAAACACTAAGTTTGTAATTAACACTTTCTTGCTTAAAGTTTGTAATTAACACTTTCTTGTTTAAAGTCAGACTGAGTCAAATTAATTAATCCAATAAGAGATAGAAAATTAAAAACACTACAGGGCACGATGTCCGGATAAAGCATCTGTTATATCCATATTAATCAGATATGGTAGGAGGTGCCATTGCCTTTTGGAGGAAACTGTGACATTCCCGTCTGAAAAATGGGACGAAAAAGCAAAATATGGTGGGGAACTGCCGCTATTAACCTCTACACGCTCAAATGTTTATGAGCGCTTACACGTGTCAGGTGCTGTCTATCGTCTGCTTTAATGTTTTCAAGTACAGTAATGATCGTCTACTGAAAATATTTTACGTAAGAATTCTATCATGAGACCTATCAGGATATCATACCCCAGGTCAACAATTCACCTGTCAGTATAGCATGTCCTCGGTCATGCGCTCATCTGTCAGGATAGCATGTCCTTGGTCCAGAGTTCATTTGTCAGGATAGCATGCCCTCGGTCAAGAATTCATCTGTCAGGATAGCATGCCCTCGGTCAAGAGTTCATCTGTCAAGGTAGCAAGTCCTCGGTCAAGGGTTCATCTGTCAGGATAGCATGTCTTCCGTCAAGAGCTCACCTATCAGAATAGCATGCCCTCCTAGTTCAAGTGTTTACCTTTGCGTTGGTTTGGCGTCAAACCTGTCGTAAGCATTCCGTTCAATGAGTTGTATTCTAACCAGGTATGGGGAACGTGTCCATAAGGTTAGCTTCTATATTCTAAGCGAGCTGCAGAAAGAACGTCGGCGTGCATGATAGACACTTTTGCCATGAACACTATATGACTGCAAAATGTATATATCACCCGGGAATTTCATGGGGTTTGTTCCGTATACGCCGAGACAGTTACAACTTACGCTGATGTCGCGGGGTTATTTGCTATAAAGTTGGTTTGACATGCACAGTAAAAGGCTTACATCTAAACACCACCGTCACGGAAGGTAATTGAAAAACATGCAGACACACATCGTAAGTTTTGAAAGCCTGCTACAATACAACTTGTCTTCCGTTTGACCTATGTTTTTTTATTCTATCGCTGACAGTGTGGAAGAGCGTAGGTTTTGAATTTAATCAAATTTAATTTTTTTGTTAAACCTTAAACTGCAAAATATAATGTATATTGTGGACCCAGTTTAAATTTCTCACTATCACTTAGGTATTTGATAAGGTTCTAATGTTGTAACTGTGCAAGTTGTTGTGTGTGTAATCTTGACAACAAAAGGTCACATCTTAAATTTGCGCGAATTATTAACTTGTTTTTGCACATTCATTTGGCTCATCTCTCTTTTGCTCTAAATTTTTTCACGACAAGGCTTTATTCATTTTCATTATAATAAAGTAGTAGATGCTGTGCTCATTTGGGTGTTTTAATCGGCGATTCACATACCATAATTTTTCATACGAAATACGATACACTTTACGTAATACCCGATTGTCTACCTTTTGCATCAGAGCTTGTTCTGCTAATCCTACCTTCCCCATTAGCCCCCAAGGTACATGCACACGACCTTTTGTCGTTACAGTGATGACATGTTGCTGAGCACATAAATCACCCAGTGACCAGAATATCATGGGATTTTTGCAAATTATGCAGTAGCAGTGAATATAATACATCAGGCAATTAGCTGGTCGTCATGATCCCTGCTACGACTATAATGGTCCACTGTATTCAAACCTTCCTAGGTTGATGACCAGCCTCTCCTGGCAGCTAAGCCAGGCTCATTCTATCCCTGGCAAAATGGCCTGTCTGAGAGGGTCTTGTAGGAAACTTATCAAAACTTTCATTCATTTGGTCAAAAATCTATAGGATATTTGGGAAAGATACATTTTCTGATGTGTCAGTCGGGAAAGCGGGAACAGGACATTTTTATCCAGCTTTAGGAGTTATAGCCCAAAACACATATATGGAGCAACAGTGATTCCAGTATCAGTACATGATAAAATCGTCTGACAGTCCATTCTGATGGTTACTCTGTGGACATATTGTAGGGGTCTATGCATGTACCTCTGCGATGCCAGTGGCCATTCTCGGTTTGTGCACACGTTGTGCAACTGCTGACGATCCATATTCCACTACACAAAACGTGCACAGTTCTCAAAAATGTGTGGATTCTGTTTCTGCAGAAATCAATTTCAGTTTCAGAGTTTCGGCAATGCTTATCATATTTCCGCAGTCAGTGAACCTTTAACCTTGAATATTGGACCTTTTATGACAGCATTCAGTGTTTCCCATATATAGACTCTCGAAAGACACGTCAAACTTTCCTTTGCTGTGATAATTAAAATGTAAAATGCAAAATTCATGTCTACCTCAGTAAATCTTACGTAATATCACCTACAGATGTAACACATTCATGAGGGGTATTATGGCAAATAACCCCCTTAAACATGGTATCAATATAATAACATCGAAACTTTTGTCAATATGAGGAAAACATAATTAACGTAGTTTTCATTTTCTTATTACAGTAAAATCTATATTTGACCTAGAAGTTGATGTCAGACTGAAAACCCGCAGGAAAATAATGAGTAAGGAATTTGTATATTTTGAGGACATAGAATTTTGTCTGATCAGAGCATTTTATTGAAATAAGTATTACAGTAGTCCTTGTCTTGAGAGAACACCCTTTGGATAGGACTGAGATAAGTTGTTGTCTCTCGTCAGAGGCACATTAAGACTGAAAAGATTGTGTTCTCTCATTCGCGGGGTCTCTGAAGAAAGATACCCGTGTAGTTTTTACATATATGATGTACATATGGGCTTCCCCTACTTATTGATATTTCCTAGTAAACATGCCCCTATGATCCATTATTACCAGGATATAAAAAGCCTGGGTTTTTTTTGACCTTTCAAGGTCGCGCAAGGTGATGAAAAGAAGCCCCATTGGTTCTTTCTAATCACTAATTGATAGTAACCATGGTCCTAAGACCGATCATAACCAATATGTAAGCCTGTCTTGTGACACAGATATTTGACCACCGACCTAGTTTTACTTGATGTCAGACATTTTTTCTCCATGATATGTGGCCATGTGAATTTTCGTAAAGCAGAAGAAGTCAAGCAGAAATGTTACAGCTTAATAATGTTTGCTACGATTTTATCACCGCCACGTAGAAATTTGACCCAGTAACTTTCATTTCTAACACGGGAGGGAGGTTAAGGTCACCACAATGTGATCAAGTCAAGAATGATTATAATGTACAAATGAGATACAGAGTTCCTGATGCCAGCAAATCTCGCGATATTGTGTTCACAAATTGTATACGAATGGACCCACGGATGGACGGACGGACAATTCGAAAACCCATTGGGTCTCCTTGATGGACAGACATTCCAGCTTTCCATTTGAAGGTGCAATTCCCTTCTGAGAGTTATTTACATACAACACCACTGTGATTCATTTTCATCTATAAGACTACCATTCCTGCAAAGTAACTATGATGAATCTGACAGTATTCGTAGTATTCCCGTCCAGTTTACTGATTCAACGAAGTGGCAAACAACTCTTTAAAAAAAGTGGTGTGTTTTTCTCTTAAACTTTCCTAATAATGCTTGTACCAAAATCTTTTCAACGATGACACCCAAAATTTACCTTTTTCTGATAAATTTTGTTTCCATGGATCGATAAAGAAAAGTGTCTGGAAACAGGATTTATTTTATGAAACAAGTGCCTTTGGTTGTGCCCAGGTAACAAAATAAACTGACGTCAAGGGAGGTAATGTGTAAAAGGGGAAGAACATCCATTTTAAACATGTTTCATCAACTGTCCTAGTGACCTAAGCACTAACACAAATACATGTGTGGTCCGATAACCCGACCGACGCCACTGAAAAGGCCCGACTCCCGACCTTAAATATTTAACATAAAAAAAAAAGTTTCAAGCCGTCCTTCTCTAATAAAGATGGACCCTGGCTGAAAGATTTTATCGAGAAAGTGGCCCTTGTGTGCAGTAAAGTTAATTCAAACAGAGCATTTTATTTCAACTTGTCTGGAGTTGAGGGTTTACTTTAGCCGGGGAAGGAGCATAGCTGCATAGCCACGTTTTTTTTCAATTAAAAGAGCGTAGCCACAGCCCCGGTTGAAAGATTGCATCCAGAAAGTGGCCGTCATTTTGTAGTCAAGTCAGCACAAACACAGCATTTTATTTCACCTTGTCTGGAGGGTTAACTTGGGCCTGGGAAAGAGTACAAAGTTCAATAAAGCATAGCCACTGTTGTTCGGTGAAACAGCAATAACATAGCCCTGGTTGTTCGGTGATCAATATCGTAATGTTTCGCTAGGTTCTGGGTGTCCGTTCTCCCGCTCTGTTGTGTCTGAAGCAGATATCATCTTCCGATACAAATCCAAATGCATCACGATACCTCCAGCCTGCAAATCATGCCCCCATTTTGAACATTGTGCACTGCATTGCAGGACAGTTGCACAAAAAACAGTTGACTTGATATCGAAGTATATCATGGCCACAGCATATATCATATCATTTTGATGCTCTGAGATATTTGCAAAATATATACTTTTGGTTTTATACATTATAACGCCCAAAGATCATCTGACCACTACTAGCCTCATTTCATACCATTGCGTGCGGAATCTGCAATTTTCAAAATGGCAGCCAAGTTTGTGGGTTAGTCCCTTATACTTATTTTTATATTAGTGGTAACAATATAGAGTTTGTTTCTTATATATAGTCAAAAGCAATTTGAGATATTCTTTTCTTTCAGAAAAATATTTGTATCGTCAGCAAAAATATTTAATCTGGAGAATTCGGTAAATCATTCAAATATGGAAGAAATAGTAAGGGCCCAGGTATAGCTTCTTTCGTTACTCCAGATAGAATATTATTTCCTTTGAAACTGACTCATCATACCCAAAAATCTGAGTTCTGTCTGTTCAATAACTTTGAAACCTATCAAGTTGTTACTTTTTACCATAAAACTGAAATTTCTGAAATAGAATTGAATGGGTTACAGTGTCAAATGCATTTGACAAATCTACAAAAATGCCAAGAACATATTCAGAATTGGTGATACCTAAAGAGAGGTAGTCAAAAAGTAAATAATGGCAAGAGAAGCGGAATAGTACTCGCCAAATATAAATTAATATTTATAAAGAACTGCCTTTGTCAAGCTATTTAAGCTGATGATCATACATTAGTTTTTCAACTTTTGGGGAACTCTGAAGGGACTGAGATAGATTTATAGTTAGAAAGGAAGTTAATATCTTCAATTTAAAGACAGATATAATGCAATCTTTATCAAGGTAGAGTTATTTCGTCTGAGTTATTCAATATTTTAATTAATTACCTTCTACTTAATCTTGAATCAACCGGGCAGATTGTAATGATAGACAGAAATAAGTAAAATACATGTGCTTACACCGATGAAATTACTGTCTTTTTATAAGCGTAACAAGGTTACAATCACTGATCGACGTGTGTAACAACTATGCAAAAAAGTGGCGTTTTAATTTTGGAGTATCTAAAAGTAAATGCATGTCCACACGTGGGGATATGTTTGTTGATAACCCTGTCTGGAAACTTAACGGTAGAGATATTGTACATGTACATGAGGAGCTTGCTTCTAGCCTCGGCATTACGTTTTCTTGGGACAATAACTTAAAACAGCATGTTTGTAACCGCATCTCTGCGGCCAGACGTTGCATGTACGGATTGAGTAGCTCTAGATTTACTTACCCTGGACTCGACACGCGTGCAAAAGTTCATCTATGAAAGACCATGGGTCTTCGTTGTCTAACTTATGGTATGGAGTGCATACAGTTGACCAAAAGTTAGATTAAGTTGTTCAACTCTCTGCAAGGTGGTACACTTAAATCGGCTCTCGGTTTTGGAAGACATCATTCTGACCATTTGTGGCCATTAGAAGTTCCTCCGATTTCTGATGATGTCATGCATAGTACATTCTCCGTACTTAACAGAGTTTTCAAAACTACTTCGCCCTCTAAGTCACTTTGTTTCAATTTCATGGTCAAGTATATTAGAGAGTGGACAATTGATCAGAGCTCGCTTATTGGAAAGATTATTGCTGGTGGTCGCTCTCCTTTATCTGTTATTATAAATAATAAGTGGGCTCCTGTCTTAGTAAGTGAATCTAACAGCATTTTTGACTCGCTTCAATTCCCAGTAAACTACGTGACATCAGGGAACATCGCATTGCAACGTAGTTAGTTAACTCGTTTTAAGCTCCCATATTTCACTCATTGTCCGGAGAGTGGCCGCTGCCTCACAGCATAGTGGTTCTGTTGGCTGACCTGCCGGGCTGTCATGTCATTGTAACATTATATCTTTGATTTTATATGAGTTTTGTATGATTCATATTTAGATATACCTATGCTTTTCTTTCTCCAGTAATGGGGGCTGATTGAATTAATAATAATAATAATAATAATAATGATAATGATAATGATAATAATAATAATAATAATAATAATAATAATAATAATAATAATAATAATAATAATAATAATAATAATAATAATAATAACAACAACAATAATCTGGTTTCAGGGCAGGGCTGTTGGGGTAGTTCCAATAAATTATGATAAACTACAAATATATAAAAAATAAAGGAAATATGTATCAGCTACACGTTCAACAACTTCAGCACCGAAGATGTTCCATCCTGGTTTTAAGTTTAAGACCCTGATGATTTTCTTTATATCATCCTTTGAAAATGAATCTACATAATAAGAATATTTATAGCTACCCATAATATGTGATAATGGCTCAACCTGTTTATGCCGTATTTTTGGCTAAAGTTGCTTCAATACTGACAGAGCCATTGAATATATCATTGATCTTTGGCCGAAACAATACACACAGCCGGAGAAGTCTTTAATGATGTGAAAGTTGGTAGCTTTCAAGTATTTGGAGTGTTTATCGAATATCTTCTCTGTCCATAGAGTGTAAGAACTCAGCTATAATGCTAGACAACTTTTAATGATCCAAATCATTCATGTTTTGTCAACTCCAGTGGGCCCTTTCAATTTTTATACCAGTCAGATCCCACTTGACATTCCTTTGTGAACTTTGTGGTCTTCAACTTAGTCTGAGACCATGTCTGCATGGGGCTTTCTTTAACAGCAAAAAAGCTTAAATTGTTCCTTTTTGGATAGGATTTCTTGGTAATCTACTGGTCAAATGGTTCTTTAAGCCGAAATTTATGAACATCTGTCAATTTTTTTGCATTTATGACAGACAATGATCATTTGTGGAAGTCCTGTATATATTTTCTTGTATTTTCCGGGTTACTCTTCAACAGTCTATGTCTGGGTTAATTCTAAATTCGCCTAAAGGTGGTGCTGCCCATCCTGTTTATGGTTGACAGCCCACATCTTGGGGTCACTTTCCAGGACCCTCACTTTTTCTCCATAGATTAACATGGGGAATTAGCAGATATGAATTTAACCTCTCTATATGTTGTTAAATAAGCATTAAACTTTCATTTTATCACACCTGTGTGTATTTGAAAGATAACAATATGTACTTCAGGTAGATTAGAAGATCGTTCCAAAAATCCGCCTCATATGCAGGGTAAAACATTCAGGTTCACTGTAATACAATAATCTTTCCACTTGACCTCAAATGAAATGGGTTGCTATGTGTCCCAAACACGCACCATGGGGGCGAAATTAAACCAACCCAGATCACCCCTATTGTTGCATTTCTTTGGCAGAAACAGACCAGTTCTTTTGTAGTGTATTTGACAAAAACGTCCAATGATTGTTGGAGTCAAAAAATTATTTGTAATCCGTCTGCTCCCAGATGTTCATAAGCTCCCTAAACAGTTTCTCCTGAGCCTCCAGCTGTTCTTTCAAGTGAGCCTTCGGTATATTACCTTCAATTGTATGGCTGGAACCCACTGCGCCATTACGAATCGTGAACTCAGCTCAGATCAGGCTGCAGGGTGCACTTTGTTTTGGTTCCACAGAGGTTCAGAAAGAGTTTCGAATGCTGGAGTTGGAATTCGGCTTCAGGTGTGTATTCTCTGATCGTTCATAGATACACTTATCACTTAGCAAAGTTCACAGAGCGATATTGATCCTGGGACCCCAACCGTGTTCTTATCCTAATTGAATATTATTCAAAAACCAATGTGTCTTAAACTTCAATATCGAGTCCATGTTTTCAAATTTTAAACATAGTAACGAAACTGTCAGAGAGGCCTCCCTTGCCGTAATTATTTGGTCAAAATATAAATACAAAGCAGAGTAGCGAAAGGGAAGCAGCAAAAGAAATATATGTGGAACTGCAACTAGTCTAACCCGATACCACATAAGAGCCGTAGTCAAGGGGAAACAGTCTGCCTTCCTTTGAAGGAATTATGGGAATCCAAAGGTGAGCCGTGACGTTGATTTTTATGTAAAAATAAGATTTATTATTTCATTTACAATGTCTTATATTTCAGTGAAGATGTTCTTGTATCTGCAGTGATTCAAGTTTTCAATAAAAAGACGATATATATGATCAAGTCAAAAATACTAATTTGTATCAGATAAATAAGATATCAGCACCACTTAAAATGAACAAACAGTAATTAAATAAAATAATGAAACCAGTAGCTGCCAGCTCCTTTATCACAGCACCAGTCGTCAATTATAAACCTATTTAAAAATTGCTTATCTAAGTGCCAATATTCACTGGGTTCACTGGGTTCCTGAGGACAAATTATGGATTCCTACTGTAAAATAGGCACAGCAGTGTGACCAGGACGTTCGTTCAGCTGTTACTCACTTTTGAACTGGGGGTCCCTTGTTCAGCAAACAAACATACGAGGCGACGTTTTTGCCTGCAGCCATCAGTCCACCCTATTATTGAATTTCCAATGTCGCTATAAGTTCAGGAAGTTCTGCTTCGCGGAAACCACTTCGGTCTGTGCCACCTAAACGCGGCACAAAAAAAAATGAAATCACAACTAGTAATTAAGTAACATGGAAGACAGCACATTGAAAAAAAGTAAATTTATTCGTAATTTTATAAGAACATGTAGATGTAGATTTTTTTCTATGGACAATTGTATTACCAAAATATTGACATGATTTTCCATGATTTGAGCAGCACGGTGGAAACATAATTGAAAGTGATAGCACCCTGGAAACTAACCATGTCTTTAAAGTCCAACTGTCAGAATAACATTGTGAAGCACAACTATGATTCACAATCTAGAACAGAGAGAGTGTTAAACATAGGCCCATGTGATTTTAAACCACGATTATTTGAACCTTTGGCCCAAACTCATTAGTTTTGGCACGGAAACTCAAAGTGGCTGGATGGGGCTATACCGAGGCAAAGAAAGCTGTTCAGCTAGTTTATGCTATCATTATGGGGTGTCAGCTGCAATTAACAGTGAAAATGTTTTATATTGAATATAGAATTTTATGTAAAAAGATTGAGACAGACGACAGTTTACATCTAGGCGCGTTGAGCGAGAAAAGATAAACACAAGGTCTAAGCTGTATGACCAACCTTAAGACAAGTGAGGTTTGAGAGGCAGATAAGCGGGCAGATGTCCCATTACAGCAGTGAAAATCCTGCTTGGAAATAACACAAGCCGAATTGACAACTAGGTGTTGAAGAAATGTAACTTCGTGATTATCAGAAGTATCAATTCCATTATGAGGAACCTGAAGAACGTAATTAACGACATGTAAGACAACAAAAAACCTTTGCATGGCCGATTTTGAGATTTTAACGGTTGTTACAAGATGAATGTCTTTTCTATAAGGTGTCAAAAATTCAAGCTTTTAACTAACGTAGAAATATGAGAAAAGCACCAAAAAACACAGAGGCATGTGCACATCCGAACGTCCATGTGTCATTCTTTTGGTTTTCAGCCGCCAAGCGGAACAATGCCACCCGTACATCATACTTAAGAGTCTGTCACTTGGCTACAGGTAGGAACGGCCCATGGCAAAAGGAGAGTGGTATCACGGCGGCACCGCGAAATCAGGCGGCATGCCGAAAGTATGTTTGTGGCTAGGGAAAAGATGTAAAAATGCTAACATATCATAGCCTTAGTGGTTTACTTTATAGTAATCTTGCTTGTTTTGCGTTCTACAGAAGGGAGACTTTAAAGGTTCAGGAGGAGCGGGAATCGTCAGACTATATCCCTTCAAAGGCCGTGCCGCGATGGTCAGTGAACGGATTGCGGGTTTGGCTTCCGCCCCCTACCTCTTCATCCCGTTTTTAGGGATAGTGTTTTATTGTATTTGCTCCTATCTGTGTACTTAATTATGCTTACTTTGATGTGTTTATTTTTACTTTTATTTCCGTATTCGTGGGTTTCGATAAAATATTGTTATGAACATCCTGGAAATCAACGCGCAAATTGCAACGTTAAACTTTGAGGATGGATAACAGAAAAACTAAACCAAACATAAAAAATCACAGGATCGGTTTTTTGTTGCCAATATGGCAGTATTAAGATGCAAGTGTAATTATGATTTTATCGCAAATAATTAGTGACTTATATCGATATATGTGGGGGTGGATGCTTTGCGGGCAACTTTCAATTGTTTATTCAACAATTAACATCACAGACACCCAAATACGGGACATATAAATTCTTTAGAGTATGACGATTGCACACATATATGATTTGTTCCTAACCCAAATACATTTTGAGCTAAGATTGATTAAAGTGGGATTTATTTTTGGTGTCTTACCTACTTATTACCAAGTCTACAGCACACACATGGCTGCAAGCAAGGATGTTCCAGCAAGAGACAATTAGAGCGCAACTACTTCTTGCCCTGAGCCGAAGTCCACATTAACAGGCAGCGCTGCCTACTTAAAGGTAGCGTCCTGAAAACGTGCAATTTTCTCATCAATGATATGTTCCATTGGTGAGCAAGGCTTTTAATGGAAGAACATTTTGGTCAGCCAGCCCTCAGCTGAACTTGTCATGCAACCAAAAATAGGCCCCTGCCTGGCCTACGCACACCAGAAGTATGTCCGCAATTTCAAAGTCATTGGCCAACATGGCTATAGAGAATATCATTTTAGCCGCCCCCCCCCCCCAAAAAAAAACAACAAATTATCAGATAATGCAAAGATCACTGGCGCGTGACCATTTTAAGATACCTGAAGACTAACTAAAGGTACATTCCTGTCAAGTTTGAAGTAGATACAGTTCATAGCTTGTAGAGAAAATTACATATATATGTATGTACACCTTTATTCCTGTGGTAACGTATGCTCTCATCGATCATCACTATATTTCAGACATTCGTTTAAAACTTCAGCAAATATCAGTACTCCAACCCAGTGAAAAACCTTTCGAGAAATTGAGAAAAGCTGGATTAAAACCATGTTTGAAGACAATCTGCATTGCGGTTCGGGAGAAGTAATTATATATTATAAAATTATATGAAAATTCTTTGAAAAAAAATAGATTTTGCAGCGCCATTTATTAAACATCTTCAGATCTAAGGGTGGTTAGAAGTGTCCCTGAGCAATATCAAGGCAATTGGCCCTGCAGTTTTAGTCAAGACTTTTTTTTAATGTTGTCGAGAAAATGAACAAAAATTCATTAAGAATCCAACATGATTGGAGCTGGAGCACAACCATTTAAAAATTTAGTACATACTCATTACAGGTAAGCCATACCAAATCTGATATGGATCTAGCCAAAATCTCTATAGGCCTACGTTTCTTATTTAAACTGCAGGCTTTCTGCTACGCATAACCATCTCAATCCAATTTATGAACGGGTGAGACCAGTCTTGATCGCATAATCGTTATTCAAGACAGTGCTCTGCCCGCGTGCGACGTGTTGGAGTAGTTGAAAATAGCAAAAAGACACACAAATTAAAAAAAAAAAAAAAAAAAAAAAAAAAAACCAATAGCTGAAGAAACTAAGGTCTACCGATAGCAAGAGGTGTCCTTATACATCTAAGAAGCAACCGGTCAAGAAGTGGATCTGGCCAAAGGTTTTGGATAAGCCCAAAATATATTTGCGGAGAGACGACGGACGACGACCGATCTAATAACCCCACCTGACTGAGGTCAGCTGAGGTAAAAATAAAAGAGGAGCAGGCCGGTATCTCGGCCCTAAATTAGAGAACATTATTGCAGGGATTTTTTACGGGATTTACGGACTATCGGGCAACTTCACCTCCAACATTATGGTTACCAACATATGGGCAAGGAATGTACCATATAATCTGCAAGTTCGTGGCCAAAATAACGCATGGTAACCTACCCTCGCCACACTTGCCCGAAGTTTTGCTTGTTTTAGCGAGCAGTTTCTTCTGTCTTCCTTTGAGTGATGACGTCGCTAAAATATAATGCAGCGCGATGTCCACTTTGGATTGTCAAAATCGTAATAAATTCTTGATGGTCCCTGAAACTATTTCTGTGGTTTTAGAATATTGAAATTATTTGAAATATTGTAAATATCTGCAACTCTTAAGTATATGACCTGCATGGGTTTTATAATTGACTAAACTCCGACAACAGGACTGATGTTTGATAATTGTGTCTGTAAAGTTCAGTGTAGACAACATTTCACGTGATCTTTCCACAACCTTGACATAAACCTGTCATCGTAATATGTGAGCCAACAGAACTGGAAAAGCCACATTCAACCAATAATGCAAATTTATCATTCAGTATAACTGACTCAGTACCTTTACTCAGTGAACTAAACTTTCATTCCGAGATCTTCTACGAGTGCAACACGTAGGAAACAATTCAGAGTAGAAGACATAATATTTTCAGCCGTTATCGGTCAGTTTGGCAAAAAGAGGTTTGGGTTAAAGTGGAACCCTAAATTAATTTCCCAGCCATTTAGGCCTCACCTTTGTAAAGCAGGATAGTAATGTCGTTGTTACTCAATCATGCTGAAATCACTGGTGTCAAAACACCCATGGTTTAAAAGTTTGTCGTGGCCCTCTCACATGCGGCAGATTTCGCTGTGACAATCTTAGAATCTTGAAACATTTGTCTTGTATCGCCAGGTTTTTTTCCGTTTCCTGGGCACACGGTCGGTAAGTGTAGCCTGTAAGCTCCATTTCCAGCAAGTGCAAAGGTTAGTGTTACTTTGACAACAAAGATAAGGGTCAAGGTCAAAGGTCCATGTCGGCTGGACCAACCAGAATCCCTGAAGAATGAGCAGATAGCTGACATACAGACAGTTATGTTTGCCTATACCATTTATCTTACAGTCAGAGGCAGGGTCCAATTTTCTTGCCTTTTTTATGTAATCATCTTATCCTCATTTTGCACACACTAACACATCAGAAAAAGCATGTCCATATTTGCATAATCTTGATATCCCGGGAACTGCTCACAAAGATTTCAGGGTTCATATCACTGCGTCCCATCTGTTGCGTTGTATCCAATAAACCTGAAAAAGGATGGCATCATCCCTCTGAATATGTTGTTAATTATTCAATCTAAGAGTTCCATGTGCCGTGAAATGAAACTGTTAAGGCATGTATTCTTGTTAGATAAGCTCGACATATTCCATTGTGTACATTTTATAATAGACCGAATAAATTATTCTTCCAAAGTATCAGACGATAATTAAATTTTCAGTCTTAATTCCGTATCTGATCAGGTCATTTTGTGTGTGGGTTCTTGTAAATTCGAAGTGGGCTGACAAGCAAACCAACTCCAAATTTATACGACCGACATTTCCCTTGTGGTGATAATCATCAAAAGACATTTTCACGGTGTTTGCGTGAGGATCAGACTGCCTCCCCTACGTGCATTGGGTTTGACCGGCGTTCAGAAGGCAAGCCAGACACCTAGGGTGCTCAATTATAACATGGATTATTGAATAAACCATATTTCATGACAGTACAGTGATTAAAAAGAAGCACGATTCTCTTTTGTGTAAAGCAAACACGCTTCCCACCAACAGGCAGATCAAGTTCCGTATTATTTCTACTAGCCTGGAGTGGGCAAAAGGCGGAGAAGCACTCTTCTCTTTTGTGCCAAGCAAATACTCTCCCACCTGCAGGCAGCCCAAGTTCCGTATTATTTCTACTAAACTAGAGTGGACAAAACTCGGAGACCGCTCAAAATAGTTCCACTCAAAAAACGAAAATGCATTGGAGATTTTTAGGCGTTGGGTCCCCCCCCCCCCAAAAAAAAAAATAAGAAGAAGAAAAGACACATTGAAAAACGCATTCATAACTGCTGAAGATCTATTTTGAACGTATCCAAGTGTGGAGTGAAATACCCTGGACTGTCGTCCGATGGAAAAAGTTACATAGGGAAAAAATATATGTCAGCCTACGCTTATGTGCTGTATAGACTGCCCCCCTTTTGTCAAATCGACAGGTCGCTCGGCTGGACTCCGCCCAGGGCTGCATGATCAAACAGTGCCTCGGGCTTGGGAAGAAATCCAGACATTCTAAATTTTTAGAAGCTATGAAAGTTAAACCAGTATGACAAATCGGAAAAAAAGGTTTTGTCTCCTTATTTCATCGTATATATTAAGTTGATAGTCCGGCTCGCAACCTCTCGATATGTATTCTATCTGATTACATTACATCTGGAAAACTTAACGGTAATACCTTGTCGGATCGTGTTTAACATCATAACCTTAATCCTATAAAACTAATTTTCAATTACTGTAAACCTAAAGTAATTCCATCCAAAGATGGACTAGTGGACTCTCTCCGAACTTGGATTTGTCGCATATATTTTTTTAAAAACATTACAGTGAAGAGCATATGCTTGTATCTCTCCATTCTCGCTCTTTTTCGGTTTTACGATTAGCTGTTGTGTGGGCGCATATGTTATAATTTCATGTTACTATAGTTTTAATTGTGATATATGATTTTGGTGTTTCCACCTGCTGTTCGTTCTGATGGTATTCTCTGTACTAGTGTTAACTCGGAGAACGGACACGTGAAACCGAGCGATACCAGATACCGAAACCGCACCCATTGTGGGCTGTGCTTTTTCCCCGGCCCAAGTTGACCGTCCAGACAAGTTGAAATAAAATGCTGTGTTTGAGTTGACTTTACTGCAAAGTAACGGCACACCTTGGCCAGCTTTTATGTTAGCTTTATCTTGCAACTTGGTTACGGTTGATTTTTTGTTTGTTTGTTTGTTTGTTTGTTTGTTTGTTTGTTTGTTTTTTGTTTTGTTTTTTGTTTTTTTTTTTTTACGGGTGGTTGTTTATGGGATGATTATGCTGGTCGGGCGCGTGTTGCAGCTGGCCCAAGGTTGTCCAACTAGAGCATTGCAGCAAAATTTTGCACCACAGTTCTTGAAAAATGCTACAGAATTTGGCCAAGTCGGTAATCGCAGGTACTACTGGACCATGATTTTACCTATTCCCATGCAGAACCTGTCAGGGTATATCAAATAAATGTAAGAACATTTTTAAAAATAAGGTGAAATCATTCTTGATGCATGAGAAGGGAGTACTGGAGAGGGACCGCTTTACATTTATAGTTTAATTATCTTAGTGTTATCAAGGACCTGGAATATATATATATATATATATATATATATATATATATATATATATATTATATATATATATATATATATATATATATATATATATATATATATATATATATATATATATATATATATATATAGCAGGTCCCTGGAGTTATAAAAATTACGCCTTTGGTGCTTACATTTATTTTTATATTAATTTATTGAAAATTTAGATCAATCTTAATTCATTAATAATTAAAGCATTTCAGCCACAAACCTGTGCAAAGCTACTTAATATTTTTCCCGTTTTTATACTTGCATTTCTGATATTTTCATGTTCAGGTCCACCATGGAAAGTAGATAACATGGCGATATTTTTTTAATTTCAGTTTTTGCTAATTTTGGTAATTTTTATCAGATTTTTTTACAATCTGAGGGAAAAGAGCCAAATCAGTACAATAATGACTATGTTGTGATTTCGCCAACCATGTTAAGGCAAGATACTCGAAACTCCCCAGATAAACCATTTTGCATGCTCAAATTCAATTTTTTTTTTGGGGGGGGGGGGGGCTTTATGCCCCCAGACCCACCCACCCCCCAGCATGCCTTCGGCCTTTTGGGCAGTGTAGGTCACATTTGGGCCAGACATTTTTGGGCCACTTGGGTCTCTGACTGAGTTTATAGCACTGGCCTGGGTCGATCAGTATTCATCAGGGAAGGGCGGATTAAAAGTATTTCTTTTTTGGTTCCATTAATTTTAGAATTGGTCCTTTTTAGTAGGGTCTGTCAGGTTACCGGAACTACACATTTATTTTTGTTGGGCCTTGGGTAACTTGGACATTTCTTGAAACATGTTGAAAACGTATGTCCTTTCCCCTTTTACATATTACCTCTTTTGCAGTCAGTTGAATTTGTTACCTGGGCACAGCCGGAGGCACTTGTTTGATGAAAAAACATTTAACCGTAATTGCAATGTGCCAGCACAGTGCCTGTATTACAAGGGCACTATGACCATGTGCTTATATACCTGTTCCTTCAGAATCGTACTGAACTTTTATCTTTTAGTCTGGCAGGAAATGTTCTTGTTCATTCATGGTATGACTGTGACAATCGCATTGGAAATATATTTGAATGTCTCCAAGGATACCGTTGAATAGACCAAAAATACAGGTTTAAATAGTTTGGTACAGAATAAAAATACCAAATTGTGGAATTTTGGGCCCCTGATGACAACACTTTATTATTTGCTTTTATATAATGAAAGCTTTAAAGGAATTAAATGTTATGCAAATGAGTAAATCATAAGCAAATAACACCGCCAATTGCTACCTTCTGAGGGTACTGAAAGGGCATAACAAATATAAAAAGTGAGACAATTCCTTGTTCGTTTTTGTACATTTTTGGATATGATTGTGGGTGTTTCGAACCCTTGTGGTTTTGTTTGGAATGATGAAATAGCGACAACGACACCATACAGCACAACCCCAGTATCAAAGAAGATGGAGTCAGGAAATAATGGTCCCATCCTACGAGCGTTTCAATACTTTAATCTATGTTGCAGGTGAAGCCAGAGACGTACCTAATGGCAAATCATTGTTGTGTTACTACCAAAAACTCCTCTCACTGGACCAAATTTCCTGACTCTCACCTGTTTTGTCCACATGTATTATCCTCTGTATCTAAATTCGCATAAGCAATGCATGTACACGGGTCCCTGTTCTATTCTTCGTCTACACGAATCGTAAATTACTTCATGCTACAGACGATCGCAATGATGTTCACCTGCTGAGCTCCGTGTGCTCCTTCCGGGTACTTTATTATGTTCAATTTCTAGCGGAAGATACACTATAGCCAAGCCATATGATACTTGTAGTTTTGGCTCAGCAAGCAATGATGGTTGATCAATGTTGGGCCAATGTTACATTAAATTAACCATGTACCAATACATTTAGCACAGTGTGTATAAAGTAAATTAAATGTGTTTTCTTTTTCTCTCGACAAATTCAGGCACAATTTGATACCTTTGTAATTGCTTCGAGTGTGCCCGTATCTTTAATGTAATTGTTGGCTTCGGAAATAATTTTTTTCTCTTCCAACATATATGTGTTTTAGTCACAAAATAGTGTGATGATAGTGCAGAAGAGAAGATTTTACTGAGTAACGAGTTTCCGTGAAAAAGGTACAAATTACTCTCACAGAAATAGCGAAACGTGTCTTCGTGTCCCAATATTTTCATCCTTTACGGGGATCTATGCTCATTGGTACATAGCAGAAAACGTGGAAAAGAGGAACATAAGATTTGATAAACTGGAAGAAGTGCTTGTACTTTAGCCATTACATGAAAGATCTAGAGAAGACAGTTTCAAGAGATCTTTAAGATTGAACGACTCATAAACAAAATGTTCGCTGACAGCACATCGTCAAGTGGCTGCAACAGTTTCATAGCCCCTTCCCCCTTATGTATACCTGCACCGGTATGTTTGGAT